>OZ021692.1:22332391-23035582 GCA_963978525.1 Ornithomya fringillina | reverse complement strand
GTTGAGATGTTACAATTTGTTGCTGTGCTTGCAATTGGCGCTGTTGTTGTTGTTGTTGTTTGTTGTTGCAACTGTTGCTGTGGCTGTTGTAACGGTGACGCCACTGTCTGTTGTATAATTCGCACATTACCTTGTCCTGTTACGGTCGAGATATTTGGTTGCGATTGTTGTTGCGTGGAAGCTTGATTTAAAGTGGCCGATTGTATTGGTTGTTGTAGTTGTTGGTTGGAAGGCTGTGCAAATTGTACTTGTTGTTGTTGTTGTAACAGATTTTGTTGTTGGTTAATAAGATTTTGCTGCTGTACAATTGGTTGCTGTTGTTGTTGTTGTTGTGAGCTCAACGTTGTTTGTGGTGCAGCTTGAGTTTGCTGACTTCCTAACAATTCCGCCTTTGACTGTTGCTGCTGTTGTAATGCAATTAATTGTTGCTGCTGTTGCTTTTGTTGTTGCTGTTGCATATTTATCATGTGACTTTGTATTATTTGTTGTCCCTGAGCAGTTGAAGTGTTTATTATTTGTCTTTGAGGATTGGCAGACGCTTGTTGTTGTTGCTGCTGCTGTTGCTGAGTACTTTGATTTAAAAGCAGTTGTTGTTGTTGTTGTTGCTGTTGCTTTAATTGTTGCTGTCGCATGATTAATGATTCATGATTCGAACTTGGCGCTGAACGACTTAGAATTTGCGCCACCTGGACTGGATCGGTTGGATCAATTGGTTTTTGGGATGAGATCATTTTCGTTTGAGATGATTGATGGGGCGATGGTGGTGCCGACGGTGATGTACGATGTTGCGGTGATTGTTGCTGTTGTTGCTGCTGCTGCTGCTGTTGTTGTAATTGTTGTTGCATTTGTTGCATCTGTAACTGGACTCGCTGCGGCTGTTGGAATGGTTGAGGTGACATCAAATGTTGTGGAGACTATATTGAATGGAGGGAACAAATAATTTTTATGTAAAATTTTTTCGATTTTTTTATAAATTTAAAAATATTTTCATATCAAAATTTACGGGCTTTACTACTATTCCGGAAACATTCTTAAGCTAACATGAATGCGGAATGTGGAAAAGTTTACAATATATTTACCTGTTGCTGTCGTTGCTGTTGTTGACGATTTTGATGCAATTGCTGCCTTAGTTGTTGTTGAGCTAATAAAGAATTCGATTGCTGCGGTTGAGTTGCAGCTGGTCCTGGTGATTGTGGAGGCGGTGGTGGTGTCATTTGCGGTGCTGGACTTTGTAGTTGTCGCGGTGATTGCGGCGGCATCATGGAATTGCTGTTGGTGAGGGAGGGTGAGGGTGCTGGTGGCGTCGTTTGTGCTGATGATGGACTCTGATGAATACGGGGTGATTGCTGCTGCAATTGTTGTTGTTGCTGTAGTTGCTGATGTAATTGTTGCTGTTGTTGTAACAATTGCTGTTGCTGATGTTGAATTTGTCGCTGTAGGGCTTGCTGGTGTGGTGTCAAACTTTGCCCATTTTGTATTTGTTGTTGTAATTGTAATTGTTGTTGTTGTAAGAGTTGTTGCTGCCGCAGTATATGTTGATGCAACATTTGTGGTGACATGGTTATGGTCTGATGCTGTGGTTGTGGTTGGGGGCTGGGTTGTTGTGTTGAGTGGGGTGACATACTGACGGAGCTTCCGCCTCCATGTTGTGGCGATTGACTTGGCAGTTGTTGGGGTTGGGGCGTTGTACTGGGTTGCGGAGTTCTTGGTGTTTGCGGCGTTTGACGCCCACTACCGCTGCTGGGTTGTGGTGTTCGGGGTGCCTGTGGCGTGGGTGTTGGAGCACGTGAATCGCTCATCAACGGTACTGGTGTACCGGTACTCGATGGCCTTTGTAATTGCTGCTGCTGCTGCAACACCTGCTGTTGTATTTGTAAATTATGTTGTTGTTGTATATTGGGGGAAACAATTTTTTGTTGTAATATAATTTGTTGCTGTTGTTGGGGTGATGAGTTGCTGCTACTGTTGGTGGACATTTGTGGCGACATTTGCGGTTGTATTGTAGAGCGCAGTTGCAGTTGTGAAGATTGTTGCTGCTGCTGTTGTTGCTGTTGTTGTGCTAGCTGATGATGTTGCTGTTGTATGTTGCGCGGTCTAACAAATACGATTTGTGATTGCTGCTGTTGATTGACAAGAGATGTGGTGGCAGTGGATGCATCAGTGGTTAGAACATTCTGCGTAAATAAGGAAGCACTGGTGGTGATGAGCTCAGCTTTTGGTGTGGCAGGATTATTACATGAGGTAGATTGGTTGCTTGTTGTATTCTGGGCATCTTTCGCTGCCGTTATTTGGACAGCAGCCGCTTGCAATTGTGATTTAATATTAGCTATGCTCTGAGCAGCATTAGCATCTAGAGTCGATACTGAATCCAAGCTGGATGAATTTTTATCCATCAAGGGATCATCATCAAAACCCAAAATGTTGGAGAGAGTTTCCTCCACAGTGGGTGGTGGTTTGGGCGGTGCCTCTACTACTGCCGTTGGTGCTGGGACAACACATTGACTGACAATGGTGTTGGTTTGAACAATCAATCCACTGGACAGAGCGGTTATTGCTGATTTGGGTCTTTCAATTTGCTTCAATAAACGTGGATGGTATATATCACAGGGCAATAATTTCTTTTGTCTTAAACACTCGAGTACCCAATCCGGAGTAACAATATTAATATTACCCTTTGGCAGTGCAGTTGCTTTAGAATATAAGGCTCCCCCAACAAATCCGCATATTAAGTGCGTAGTATTAATGGTCATATTAGAAGTCACTTGGGCTCCATGAAATGTTAACATTGCATATAAACGTTTGCGATCATTCGTAGAGACATTTACAATGGCAGCACTTATATTTTTCAGTAAGCGTGTTACACTTGGGTCGAACGCTTTTGTGGAAGCGATTCGGCCCAATTTACAGCTATGTAAAATCCATTGTGTAGTCACCGGTGTAACATTGTAAAGATCTAAATTCATTACCAGTTCTTCTTCATTGTAATTGGGTGCACATATCAAGTGCGTAACCATATCAAGGAATAATTTGGATTGGGCTCCACCATTTTTAAGTAATCGTTCCACCTAACACACAACACATAATAAATTAACACTTGTTAGTTAAAATTTTTGGCGCTTATAGATTAATAGATATATCACCCTGTATTTTTTTCTCTTTATGCTATATACTACTTCTATTCAAGCGCCACTTCTTTTTAACACGTAAAAAACACAAAATTTACCCAAAATTTAACAATATTTACCTCTTCATCCAAATTGCCCATAACATAATAGCGCACATTAGAGAACAGATTATCACTTATTTTTAAATTTTCCATGTTTGCGAAACCACATCGAGAATAACAGTTTTCATTTGCAATATTGTCTTCTCCTTCTTTATGTTGTTGCCGTTAAGCGTGCATTTTTAGAGAGTCGGTCATAAAAAGCATGTTCACTTGTAACTAAAAAATTTTCACGAGCTTAGCTTAATATAACATGGTACAATAATGGCTGATTTCACGTTTGCTATATAAATAATTATTATATTTTATTTATTTGTGTATATAATTAAAACATTTCACTCGCGCTGAAAAAATTTACAATGGCCACAAAAAAGAACGCTACACACAGAGAAAAGGGTATTTTCAACTCACAATTAGTGCAAGTACATAAAGACAAAGTGAAACATAAAACAATTATTAAATTGGGAATGCCGGATGGAATGTTTGGAATATAATATTTAATTTTATACGAGAAATGCTGGTATGAATTTAAATTATTATAGTAAAATAATTCTGGCTTAATAATATTGTAATATTAATTCTTGTGAATATATATATTATACCTTTTATTATTAAAAACATTAATACAATAATGATATGTATGATAATTCAATCGTAAAAGCATTACTCTAGAACCTAATTAGATCAGTTTAACTATGTATCGGTGTCAGTGCAATAATTAATGTTTTTTTGGTGCTACGATATTATATCTTTATTAACTGTTTCAATACCACAAGTTTCAAATAGTTAATGCTTACTAAACCAAAGCCCGCAAATACAACCCTAGGCTTGACATTTATTGATAAAAAATAACGCGACACAATCGTAAAAAAATTTCAATTAAAAAGTTAATCATTTCGCTCGAAATATACTTCAATTTATTTGGTTGAAATTACCAATTATTACCATTTTGAATTGTTTTTGTACAAAGAGATTACTTTAATTTGATTTAATCTGGGATTTTCGAAGGCATACAAGAGATGAAAATATGTATACAGCAGACAAAAAATTTTCTCTCTAAACGTGTACGTGAAGGCCTTTGACTTTTGTTAAAGCATTAATTTCCTATTGTACAGATTTTTTTAAAATAAATTTTTGGTAAAATCCTTAATTTACTTGGAATAAAACCTACTGCACCACCTACAATACATGTGGAAAAAATGTCGGGAAGTGAAGATGGCCAATTACGCAGTCCTCTGGACGAACAAATGTTAAGGTGTGTATGCAAAAACTCCGTGAATTTTATGGAATATTGTTGCCACAGAAATGAAACCATATCAAACACGAGTATGTATGTAGATAAGGTGGCTATTGTTGTCTGTATTGTATTGTAGTTATGCGAGAAATTATCAATACATTTAAATAGCATTTACTATAATTTTTTATAAACTGGTAATATACACATACATACTTGTAAATTATAAAAAATGTACGTATAAAATTTTGGCGTGAAGAAAATTATTAAAGTGTTTGAAGTAAAAGCAACAGTTTTCCATAGCAATTGATGAACTTTTTACTAAAGAAAAACCAGACGTTTTTTAAAATAATAGTTTTACTTAAAAATGTGTATTAAAAATATGTATGATTTGTAAGAACCATACATCAATTTTAGTATATTTGTGCTTTAAAAATGTAAAATTTTTTATATATATATATTATTTTGAATTTTACATTTTTTTATGAAGATCGATCCACATTATCACCCCTTGCAATGTCCTCTAATATAATTTTTTCATTTTGTTTATTTCCTTTAACATTTGTAATAACTAATGCGTACAATTTTCCAAAAATGAATTGTTCGTACCAACACAACTATCATCAAAATATATACACAAATCCACACACATGTATATTTATATGTAGTTGTTAAGAAGCACATTAATTTACTTGAGTTTTTTCATTGCAAATAGGCCAAAAAGTGTGTACTTGTCCAAAGACCGAGGCGCGCGATGGCCACTAAAACAAAAATTTTAAATTCAGAATCCAAACAAAATAATAATAATAATAATAATAATACATAATAATATAATGTAATAACATAAAGTATCATAACTTACATAGAAACAACAATATTAACCCACAAATGGGTGAAGAAGTGGTGCAATCCTCTAACAACAATTTAAAAATTCTACGTTTATTATAAAGCAAAACAAAAAAAAAAAACATGGAAAGGAATAAGTGAAAAGCAGAAATAATATAGTCACATACAACACCTGCACATGTAGCGCCAACATAGCGTTTAGCGTTTGAGTTGGTTAAATACGTCGTCCTTGAAATCTTGAGGCGGAAGCCATTAAGTGAGTTTGTTAATATAAACTACAATAACAACAACTACAGCAACTGAACTGCTAGAGCTGGTAAGGGATAGAGAGAGTATGTGTGTGTGGGTGGCCATTCAGTACTACAAATACCACAACCATCACCAATTCCACAAAACATCTTCCCAACAATACAAAAAAAAAAAAAAAATCCGCTGATGAACATCGCGTAAAAACGCTTTCATGACGCTTTCATCTCCCATAACTAAATAATATGTTAATCTCCCTCTCTCTCTCTCTCTCTCTCTTACAATTTCTCGTTCTCTGACTCTAAATAGTAAAGAGAGCACTATTAGCGCCCACACCACAATCGGCGGTTGGTAATATTTTATATTATTTAAACGTGAATTTATTGTGTAATTCATATAAACTTCTAATTTTATATAATTTCTTCTCTCTTACACCACGGGAAAGAAAGAAAGAAAGAGACGTTGTGTTTATTTCCGTTGAAACATTTCTATATATTTATGTATTTTCTAATACTATGGTAACCACTCGCAACATCTACTGTGTAGCCGTTTGTTCTAAGTCATGCTGATGTTAATTTACTTTTGGCGGCAGCTGTTAATTTTGGTAATTGCTTGAGAATTGTTTAATGTAAAGTGCCTGCGTCTCCCGTTTCCTTAAAAACAAATGCTTCAGGTGAGTGATGCCAAAGTTTAGAAAAAACAACTCTGTTGATTTTTTTTGTATTCCTTTCTTATCTCATTTGAAGGATAAATGCACAAACAATAGTTGGGTTTAGCTTGCATAGCAGGTAAATACTTTTTTTAACTAAAGTATGAAAGAATTCTTTACTATAAGTAATTAATGCAAATGTTTTTTTTTTAAAAATGTTTAACAAAAAAGTGCGAAAATTTAAAATAGTGTTCTTGTACTCTCTTATACATATAAACTTAACCTGTGAATGCTATTAAATTTGTGCGTTTATTAAACAATCGCATGATATGTAAAGATATGTATAAAAAAGACATTTTTAAATTTTGGGAGTGTGCTTTGGCACATTGCTGGCTAATTAGCTAATTAATTATAAAAAATTCAAATGAAAATCCCGTATATACATGTATGTATGTAAATTAAAAAAAAAATGCTTATAAACAATCATGTTTTATTGTATGGCTACCATTTATATATTTCATGCTATTAATTTATTTTTAATTCTTTTGCGTTTATCTCTATCCCGCAGGCTTTACTTAGACAATTCCAAGCATACCAAAAAAAGAACAAAAAAAAAAAAAGGCTTCGTTAAAAGTAAATAGAAGACAATAAACGGTAAAGTAAAATCTATTTCCATTCCAATCATATCTTTGCTTTCTTTTAAACGACATTTATAAGGGCATTTTTCTTTTGCTTTGTGTAATATTGTGAGAGAAAGGGCCATTGCAATGCCAAAGCATATGGACTAAAGTAGTACACACTCTACGGTATATGCAGCACATTATGGAAATGGTCGGCGATCTGATTGTCAGTCAGCCAAAATACACATACACACATGAACATCATACTCTAATGAAGAGGAGATTGCAAGCGATGATAATGAAGAGCAATACATCAGAGGAACAAAAATAATGAACCATCTCTGTTGTTGTTAATGCTTTCAAATGATTTCAACGAAATCTTCAAATCTCCAAAAAAGTTGTTTTTTTCTATTGTACTACATACATATCATTTAATTGGTCACTTTTTCTTTCGTACTCTTATGTATTTTTAACGAATTGCACAAAAAAACGTTTCACTCTTTTTAAAATATAGCGCTGACGATACAGATTCTCTGGATATAAAACCACCGCAAGCCAATGTTATTAAAGAAACGAGTGGTTCGAAACGTAAAGATAAATCGAATAAAGATAAAAAACATTCCAAAGAGCGTAAGCGCAAGGAACGCTATTCGGAGAGTAGTGTAAGTGTGAAGCAGCGAGAGAAAGATTATCAGCATCATCAAGACGGTAGGGTGGAGAGGCGAAGTGATGGCGATAGACGTGATTTGAGGCGAGATGATCGCTATCAGCATCACCAACATCCTCAGCCGAGGCAAAGTGGTGGTAATGGTTATGAAGGAGATGAACGTGGTGAGTATGAGAAGCGTTACCACACCAAACATTATGACCGTAGGGGTAGTAATAATGTGAGTGGTGGCGGTAATAGCAGCAGCACTTATCACCATCATGACGCATATCAGCATCAGCAGTACCAACATCAGCATCAACACACCCAAGTAAATATACAACGTCATCACCGTCAACAGGACTATTATGAACGTAGACCCGATTATCATCAACAACCCGCCGAATATCATATGACACGTCATCACCATCAACAGCAGCAGCAACCACAACTTTACAGTGGTAGTGGTAGCAACAAGCATAATAATCAGGATGTGGAAATGGAGAGACGCGGCACCAGCAACAAATATAGTTACGACCATCAAAAGGATCCGGAAAGTTTGGAGCAAGATTTGCGTTCTCGATTGCTTAGCAAAAGACACAAATATGTGCGAGACGATGTCGCGGAATATTACGAACGTGATGTTCGCTCATATGACGATCATGAACAACAGCATCAACGGTCTACCTCAAATAATGAACGTCACAAGTCCCGCCGAGAGAAATTACCGAAAGAAATTATCGAAGTTTTTGACAGCCCGGAGGGCCATCGACGTCATTCACAGCGGAAAAAACATAAACGCCACAAGGATAAACATGATAAAAGGGTGTCTAGCGTAGAACGTGCAGTGAGTAGTGAACGTTTCGAGAAACGTCGATCGCCAGAAGATCCTGAATTAATGGTACGCAGAGCAAAATTATTATCTGCCGAGCAGGAGAAGGAGAAGCGACGAGAAATTGCCCGTAGGGAATTAGAAGAACGTCGCGCAATGATAAGAGAACGCGGAAATGACAGTTTAACGGATGCTCTAAGTCCGAGCGCTGTGGCAGCTAGTGTAACTGCGGGTTTGCATTTAATTAAGCGTAAAACCAAATTGGAAGCGGAGGAGATCAAAAGGAAACGCTTAAAAAGATACCACAGTGATGAGGGTAATGAAGAAGGCGAGGAAGAGGCTAGCAGTTCAGACAGTACTTCGAGTGGCGAAGAGGATGAGCACGAAGGGAGTGCTGAAAGTGAGGAGAGTGCATCTGACAGTTATCGCAATTATCGAAAGCAGAGTATAATCAAAACTAAAAATTATCGAGATCGAGACGATGCCGAAGCGAGCTATGACGAAGGCGAAATCTCTTTACCCAATAGTCCGTTGTCCATAGGCGAGTTGTACAAATCCCCCAAACAGAAAAACTTTACAGTTGCCAAGCAAAAGATGCATGCGTATAAGGCACGTTCATCAAGCGATCATGGAGTAAATGAAGAGAGGCGACGCACGCAATCACGTTCACGTTCAACCCTGACATTGTCACCCAGCCAATCCCGGTCTCGCTCCCGCTCTCAATCGCGTACCCATGATACGGTACATTCTGGTTCTAGATCTTCGATTACGCGCGGTTCGGGGTCTGCGGGAACTTCAAGATCACCTTCCCTTTCGCGTTCACGTTCACGTTCACTCTCGTCGGAGCGCAGCAAATCCAGATCGAAAAGTATCCATTCAACTAGTCGTTCTCGTTCACGCTCCCGATCCTCACGTACTCACACGAAATCACTGTCTCGTTCCCGGTCACGTAGCGAAGAGCGCGGCATGCATGAAAGTTTCCGTAGAGAGCAACACGAAAAGCACACGATAATAAGTGAGATTGTCAATGTGGATGCTGACAAACCGGTTCTGGATGCTAAAGGAAAACCGCTGCCTAACTATTATCCCGGCATACAGGGTTGTCGGTCGGTTGAGGAGTTTCAGTGCTTAAACCGCATTGACGAAGGTACCTATGGTGTAGTGTACCGGGCCAAGGACAAGCGTACCGATGAAATTGTGGCTTTGAAACGCTTGAAGATGGAAAAGGAGAAGGAAGGCTTCCCCATTACTTCGCTAAGGGAAATTAACACATTGCTGAAGGGTCAGCATCCGAATATTGTGACGGTGCGTGAAATAGTTGTGGGCTCCAACATGGACAAAATCTACATTGTGATGGATTATGTGGAACATGATTTGAAATCTCTCATGGAAACGATGAAAGCGCGCAAGCAATCATTCCTGCCTGCAGAAATTAAATGTTTAACCCAACAGCTGCTGAAAGCAGTTGCTCATCTACACGACAATTGGATTTTGCATCGTGACCTAAAGACATCCAATCTCTTGTTATCGCATAAGGGAATTTTAAAAGTCGGTGATTTCGGTTTGGCCCGTGAGTATGGTTCGCCTCTAAAGCACTACACATCCGTGGTAGTTACTTTATATTATCGGGCCCCAGAGTTATTGCTATGCTCACCGGAATATTCCACGCCCATAGATGTATGGTCCGTGGGTTGTATTTTTGGTGAATTCCTACAAATGGCACCAATGTTTCCCGGAAAGTCTGAAGTCGATCAATTGAATCGATTCTTTAAGGTACATTCGCTCTTTTTTTTTGGTTTTTTTATGGTACAAAGGTTATGTTGAATTTTATTTCATTTATTTTCAGGTTCTTGGTACTCCGAATGAAAAAATTTGGCCGGGTTACAGTCGTTTGCCCGCCGTCAAGAATATGCTAAGTCAAAATTCGCAATTTACTGAGTATCCGGTGTCTAGTTTACGAAAATATTTAGGCGACAAAACCAGCGATAATGGTTTAGCATTCCTGCAGGGTCTGTTAACCTATGATCCCAAAAAACGCTTTACGGCCGAGTCCGCCCTTAAGCATGAATATTTCCAAGAACTGCCATTACCAATTGATCCCTCCATGTTTCCCACCTGGCCTGCCAAAAGTGAGTTGGGGGTTCGCAGAGCAATGGCTATGTCGCCGAAACCACCACCAGGAGGAGGACAAGCAAAGCAACTAGCCAGAGATGAACTGACAGCAAGTGGCAGTGGCAGCAAGATAATATCGGGCATTATAACGGGTCATAAGAAAACATCTGCTAACACTGGCTTTGTACTGAATGCTGGTATCGATCAGAGACAGTTGTCCATGGGTTCCGGGTTTAAGTTAAAGTTTTAAATTTAGATAAATGTTCGTGCTATAAGCCGTTTAGGTTTGAATATCCGTTTGATTGATTACTTTTATGATTGCATTATCCTCGTGTTATTTTACCAAATGAAAATTTATAGGATAATGCCAATTGACTTGTTAAGACTCTCAAATGTGTATGAATAAAAAACATTATTTTTTTAATTAGTAAATATAATTAATAAATGTTCTTATGTAAAGGAAATTGAATTTAGTTTGTACATTTTACTTTTCTATATACAGTTAAATGCATCGTTCACCAACTGTAATGGCACCACATTAGAATGGTTGCAAAATTTGGCATTAAACGCTTTCTTTTTTTAAAAGAATGCAGCCAAGTTAATACAAAGCGTGTTGCAGGTTACATAAATTATCAACCCATGGTAAAATTGACAGTACTTTGTATACTTTGAAATTATAAAAATTATGTTAAAAATAGATTATGTTAAAAAATTCTTAAATTGGCGTGTTTCACAACTTATTATTATAAATAAACGTAAATTATGTAAAAATGCGGCCGAAAATAAGGAGGATTCGGCTACAATTAAACGGATTCGTGAAGAAATGGCTGCCGATAAGAAAGCCTTAGAATGGCGTAAGCCCATAAAAGAAACATACGATACTAAATTAAAACTCTTTGCTAACGATGAGCAAACTTCGGATTTTATTATTATGATGCAAAAGCCTTTTGATCCGTTAAGCTGGTATTTAAATTGGAAGCAGAAAAAAGAGGATACGGAACGGCACATGCAACAATTTATACCAGAAAGGCATAATATTTTGGGAGCTGACTTGGCAGCAGCACATTTCATTTTATATAGAGGAGGGGCTGTCAAGTTTGTAAATAATGCAAAGTGGATGAAAGCTAATGAAGATCAGGAATTCAATTTACCGAATCAATATGATTCAAAGTTTCAATTAGAGGCTATAAAGTGTGATAACATGTTGCTTTATTATGAAGGTTTAGCAAATTTGCGTTGGTTGCGAGACTTAAAGTTCCTTTCTTTTCACAATGTTCAAACATTTGATGATTGGTATTTGGATAGAGTGTCCGGTTCACAATATCCTCAGCTGGAAGTATTGGATATATCGGGAACAAAGTGTACTAACCGCGGATTGTCTTGTTTATATCGATTGAATACATTGAAACTACTTATATTGGATGATCCCAAAGAATCTTTAGAAACGGAATTAACTTGTGCAATGCTGGAAGAGACATTGCCTACACTCAAAATTGTCAATGCAGATTCAGTACATGATTTGAGTGAAAAATAAACTATTTATTAACAAGTGAAAAGAAAATCCTAATTATTTTTCATGTATTGGTCTCTTATGGCTGCCCTTTCTTCTATTGGTGGCAGATAAGGTTCAATTCCTTTAGCGCGACGTTCTGCTCTAATACGTCCCTTTAAATGATCGTAAATTATTTATCAAATATAATTAATTGGCCAATACCTTTACCCAGAATTCTTTGCAGTTTTGATAATTTGTAAAATAGATTTCACACGGCTCTCTTTCATAATTGTTTTTGCTTAAACATATGTAGGAGAGCTCTTGTTCCTGCAAACAAATATATAAATGATTTATTTAATTGACTTCATTTGTATAATAAAATACTTTTAAGCATGGATTGTCACGTTCTGCATTTACATTACGAGGCATTTTTCTTAAATATTATACAAAATTATATAAATAATCAACTAATCGGATATTTGTACATTTAGTTTTTGTTTGTAGAGATGATTTGCTTTGAAAACCATATAACCAAGTGATGACAACAAGTCTCTAATCTTAAGACAGGGAAGTAAGATAAAAATTAGTCAGCTGATTATATAAATATATTATGCATTGTATTGATATGTTTATTTATTAAAAATTATGCAGCATTTACAAAATAATTAAAAAAGAAAACAAAAATTATGAGTCCTATTAATTTTGAAATAAAATTAAAACGAGAAAATAAAATTTACAATGAGGGTGTAAGTTATAAGTAAATATAAAGTTTAATTAATCATCTGATTTGATAAAATATGTTATAAAATAGGAGCTCTTAACCGGTTGTGTGCAGTTTCAATGTCCTTCAGAAGTTAAACATGATGGTATTAGCTTAACCCTGGAGGGAGTAGTCAATCTGCAGCTAAGTAGTAGCAAATCTGTAGGTTTAATAGATGCTTTCTACAATTCTCTAAAACCCATAACACTGCTCAACTCAACATTGGAGTTGGCGGCTGGCGGTAAACTGAGTAATGGTGTATCCGAATTTCACTTTGAATTTCCATTAGTATGCCACAAAGAACCGCGTGTGCTCTATGAAACTTATCACGGCATGTTCATCAACATTAATTATCAGTTACGTTGTGATGTTAAGCGTAGTTTTCTTTCACGGTCGCTACAAAAAACTCAACTATTTTGTGTACAATATAAACCATCTCATCCCGATACTATTAAACAACCTATTAAAGAAATACCATTTAGCATTAGTTATCAAAGGAATACTGTTGCAATGCCAAAATTTTTGGTAACTGGGAAATTAGAACGTACCGATTTATGTTTAACACAACCGCTAAAGGGATTCTTAACTGTACAGTATATAAAAACACCTATAAAGTCAATTGAGTTGCAATTGATACGGGTGGAAACGTGCGGCAGTGAAGAGGGCTACACCAAAGATTCTACCGAAATACAAACCATACAAATCGCTGATGGCAATATTTGTCCCAAATTGGATATACCAGTTTATATGATATTGCCACGTTTATTCACTTGTCCGACTTTAATAACGAAAAACTTTAAAATCGGTAAGTTTTCCAAAAATGCTTAAAAAAAGTATTTAGTTTAATTAATTTTTTGCTTCTTTTCCATAGAATTTGAGGTGAACTTAATTATAATATTTAAAGATGATTATGTCGTCAGTGAAAATTTCCCACTTGTCCTGCGTCGATTATACAGTCCGTACGATATGAAAGCAACAAACCGTTAACAATATAGATTGATTGATTAAGTTTTATTATATCCTTATTTTTAAGCAAATAATAAACATTTTAATAAGACTATACAGTGTAAGCGAAAGAACAAATATGAATAACACTCATACGCCCCATTTAACAACTTCAACAAAATTTATATATTAGTTTGTTATACTCTCCACTAGATGGGGACTATACTAAAATTGTCATTACATTTACAACATCGAGAAGGAGGCCTTTGAGACTCTACAAAGTATATATTATCTTGAATAGCATTAAAAGCTGAGTACGTCCATCTGTCCTTTTGTTGTTGGCATTTTTACGGTTTTAAATTTTGAGATATTCAGTTGAAATTTTGTACAGACACTTCTGCACGCAGAACGCTACTTAAAATGGACAAAATTGGTCAATGCCACAAAAATTGACCTGTGAAATTGAAATGTGGTACAGTTTTCAATTTAATAATTTCCCTATTTATGGATGTGCCAAAAATTGGTGCGGAATTGATAATAAACGCGCAATTGACAAAAATCTATTTATTCTACCTGTGAAGTTCAAATTTGGTTCAGTTTGTGGATGTGTTAAAAATCAAATTAACTTAAGAACCGAAGCTTTTTGATCATTTGAAGCGCCTAAATTTCTGTTTTGTTATGTTATGCCCTTATTGAGAAATCCTTTAAGTGAGAAGGGTATTTAAGACTTGAACTTTTTTTATTTGTTTTCATCTACTTTTTGTATGTATGTCTTACCGCGATTTCCTACACGACATATTGTATAAAGCAGCAAAAGCAGCCTAAAAGCATTTCAATTTCCGTTTGCTTTCAAATTAAGTGATTTCCAACGCATACGTGTTGGAATGCTTAAAAGAAAAAAACAACAACAAATTTCCATACATTAAGTGGTCGTCGGTGGTTAGTGGAGTTGAGCTGGAGCATTCATTGAATATAATGAAGGCATAAAACATGAGTAAAGTTGTTGTTGTTCAGATTTATGGCCATTTAGTTGGCCTAAGGGAAGTTTGAAAAGTGGCGCTTCGATATATAAAATATCTGCCCATGTACAAATATATTGGTATAGAGCACATCTAACCAAACAGAGTGTAAAAGTGTGTGCATTTAATTGTTTCTGCACACGTACATATATACACCACACAACCCCACTTCTAACATTTAATGTTCTCTTCTCTGCTCTTCTTTTTTTTCCACAATGTTGCTGGCCTGCCAGATCCCTTTTTCATGCCTTTGTCGTTATTGTTGTTGCGGTTTGTTTACTAATGGTATGGCAGACAGACATACAATACATGCCACACACACAGACACAGACATGCCTGTATATAATAACAATTGTTGAATGGCTATGTGTGGAGATGGTGTCCCCTACTATACCATACCATACCCCTGGTAGGTGGTTTTGTGTTCACACTTAAAGTATTATTATCCCATACAACCACAAATTGCAAATTCGCAATTACTAACCACACTGATGGTATCTACTTATACATTAGTCTCTATAAGTATATATGTATGTACAGATATAGTCGGAGTGTATATATATGTAGTTCATGTTTTACTTACTTTACTGTTTGTTGACGTAATCGAGGTTTTCCTTACTTCCGTGCCAGCTTGTACATGTGTCAGCATTAATGTTATGTACCGTAGGAAACGTGAGCATATGTAAAAGCCTTTACTGCCATTTCAAACAGTCATCATTTAGATAAGATGGCAACACTTGGTATATATGTTGTAACGGAAATTGAAACTACACGTACTCGTACATATGGTTTTTCAATATTTCAACGGACTTGTATTACAATTCAGTTGAAACGTATAACTTGTAAGATAAATTAAATAGAATAACAAATTCAAATACATATATACACATACGTACATACATGCACACCTTTCAAAAGGTAATATTTCAAAAATAAAGAGATTTTTCAATAAAAACATAACAATTTCGTATTGTGATACTAACCCATTTTTAGACGTTTTTCATGACTTATTCCCGTCGAAATGTCTGTCAAGGTTAAGATTTTTATGAAGCTGTGCATTACAAACGAAAAATGTTTGGAAATTATTAAAAATTAGTAAAAAATCTAAATTTGGCTCAGGCTAAACCTCTTTATGTTTTTACAAATACAAATAGTGGGCGTGGTAGGTACATAATTCCTCTCTTTAATAATGTATGTATTACGTATTAGCCTGCAAATTAAATTTTAAGCTGAGTATATTGTTTTGTAAATTGTGGGAGTGTTCGATCACGCTCATTTCCAGTCTGTACAAAATTTTCACTTCAGCCGTGGGTCAAGTGCCACACCCACAATCGACAAAATTAATTAATTGCATAATTAAAAATTTATGTATGAAATGTTTCCAAAATGGGCGTGGTTGCATAAAAGGCACGCCCACAATTTATTTAACGTGATATTCAATTTGTAAGTTGACGCATAATACCTACTCTATTAAGGGGTGTAATCTGGTACTTGCTAAAAAGAGGGCGTGGTCAATTAGATACATTTGCAATTTACCAAAAATTTACAAATAAAATTAAACATCTAAACTGACACGTAATACATTACTAAAGGGCGTAATCTAGTACCTGCCACGCCTGCATGTATTCATTTTGACTTAATCAATCAATTAAAGTCACATTTGCATATGTATTGTTTCTACATGAAATGAAATATTCATTGCTAGCGTTCCGTTTGACTAAAAGTTTTTCTTGCAGAAACTGCAATAATCTCTAAAATGTTTGCCAGCAAAATTAGAAAAACATGTTGATGCCAAAAACAAAAAGAAGATTTTCAAGTTCTCTACTTTTACACTTTTACTTGTTTTCTAATACTATATACAATGTACATACAAATTGTATTATTGTGTATAAATGCGTTAGATTTCAAAACATTTTTTTGCTAATGCAGTATGCTCTCTACACATATCCCTGTTTATACGCTTTATTATTCATTTATAAACCTATTATTCATACATGTTAGCTTTTAAGCATGACATAATAAATTTTGATTTAGATACATGAATACAAACATACCTACACAATAAAACACATATAAAACATATAAAATTTAGTAGATACTATCATAAAACACTACATGTGTCACGTTCTATACATGGATGATAGGATTTAATAAAAAAATATTCGGTCAAGTCGATCAATTAATACCCTACATAACTTAGTTCCACAAATTATGCTACAATTAGTTTAGTTAAATCAGTAAACGCGCGGCCTTGTTACAAAGTCACTTCGTGAAAAATATCATTATATAGAAAAAGGTTCTAAAATTAGTCCGATTTGGTTCAATTTTGGCACAATAATTATTAAGCTTATTAACTGTTCTTCACTAAATTTTGTCAAAAAAATATTCATAATGGCAATTTTTTACCGTATAAAGACTTATTTCATGTGAAGGCGTTATATGGGAGGACGTTCTAAAATTAGTTCAATTTTGCTACAGTCAAATATTATACAAATTAATGATTCTTTACCAAATTTTGCTAAAAAAAATATTACTAATGGCAATTTTTTGGCTCATTTAAAATAAGGGCGTTATATGGGAAGGGATTCTAAAAATGGTCCAATTGATATGACATTCAATAGTGTACAACTTTAAGTGAAAACACGGTCTTGTATCAAATTTCAGCGAAATATCTTAAAAATTGTGGCCAAAATCTTGTATATTTATATGAACACAGAGACAGACAGAGAGACATTCATTCGATTTAGATTTTGATTCTGAATCGTTCGGTATAATGAAAGGTGGATCTCCCTTTAGCCGTTTAGGAGTTACAAACATTCGCACAAACTTAATATATACATACATATATGTTGATAATTATGAAAGTGATCCAAGTCGATTTTTAATAAAAATATTTCTTAATTTTTTGGATTTTTAATTTTTTTTTTTTGAAAAGTATTTTACTTGGACCATTTTAATTATTTTAATAATCAAGAAAAATATTGACTTTTAAAGAATTTTTGTACTAAAGATTATCAATAATGCTATTTAACCTTGTGTGGTTATGTACCATATATGTACATGTATATGTGTTGTAGTATATGTTGGTAAGAATTGTTTGCTCAACTATTTTCAATTTTAGAGAAAATTTATAGCAAATTAAAATTGTTTAGATTCCGACGTTACTTTTTTCTTCCACACTACAAACTATTTATTGTAACTTTCTATGCTACGTTTTAGAAAATACTAAAGTTTTAATAACTTTTAGTGAATTTTAAAGTGTATGCGACCTCATTCTGTTGTTTTTGTTGTTGTTAGTGTCCTTTTCAATTCTCACTCTCTTTTTTCCAAGTACAAGTTTCCACATTTGTTTGGAACATTTGAAAAAGAAGGAAATAAAACAAAGGCAAAGCACAGATGAACTAAAGTAAAATAACTAAATTTGACTTAAGACATTTCTTAAAAATCCTCTACATGTAAATAAAAAAAAAGAGGCGTGGCAGATTTATTGATTACACTTTCAAATAGCGCATATATTACGTAGGATTCTACGAAAGCAGGATTTTTTTTGTAAAAAAGGGGCGCATGTGTAATCAGCCCCACCCAATTAGGGCGCATCAATGTAAAATTAACCCGATGACTAATTTTTTAACTTCTTAGCTGAAATTCTGTGACTAATGTAAAGATTTTTGACAATTTAAACCTTTTTAAATAAGATTAAAAATGTTTGTTCCAAATTTCGGGATTATATCTAAATTTTTGCTACCGCAAGCATTTCTCTAAGAGACAGACTTTTGATGCTGGCTATAAAAAAGTATACTCTGTGAAGCCTCTTTTTAGTAGTTTCATATGGATTTATAAATTAGTGTACTTTCCTTCTCGTCTGTAGGGTATACTTCATGTTGGACTTAAAAAAAGAAAAATACTAACTTAAAAAACCTTTCAACTCGCATATTTTCTTAATGTTATTGTTCTGCAAAAAAATATCTATCTCCGCTCTCTCTCTCTCTTAAGTCGTAAACGATTTTTAGTGTCAAAACTTGAAAGAATTTTAAGGTAAAAAAGTGTAGGATTCAGTCAAAATCATTGATAGAAAGCTATTGTTGACTCAAGTTAATAATTTGGATTCAGAAGAAATTAAAAAATGGCGTAATGGGCATAAAAATGTCTACTTTTATAAGTGGGATTTTTTTCAATTGTAAGCGTGACTTTTACCACTTTTTATACCCGCCATTATGAAGATCCGGCGGACAGACATGACAAAACATTTTTTAATTTTTTTTGCTGATCAAGTATTTATATTTTGTGGAGTCTCTGATGGTGGTAAAAGGTAATAATATATCTCCGCTTTAAAGTGAAAGTTATAAAAATTTCAGTTTATTTGATATTGATGATGTCATCTAAAGATAATGTCATGGCAGATAGCATAACCGCAAAAAAGCAATACAAGCAGTACAATAGCAATACTTTGCGTAATCGCAAGCAAATGAAATATAATAAAGATGGTATTGCGAAATCAAAAAGGAGAACACAACTGGAATAGATTTAAGGCATATGACATCAAGTGTCATTTCACAAAAAGCGAAACTCTGCTGTTACCAGGTAACAGAAAAGGTCATAAAAACTATAATAGTATTATGATAAGAAATATAAGTTAGAGAAAATACTAAGTTTGTTTCATTTTCAACACCGAGAAGTAGACTTTAGGCACCCTACAAAGTATATTCCTGATCAGCATTAAAAACTGAGTCCGTCTAGATATGTATGTCCGAGTATCTGTTTGTTGTTGGCATATTCACGGTAATAAATTTTGAGATATTCAGTTAAAATTTTGTACAGATATTTTGAGATCGCTATTTAATTTCGAATAAATTGGTCAAGAGCTACGTCCACATTTGATAAAAATCTAGTTGTCTGTCACAAAAATTGTCATATGAGATTAAAATTTTTATAATTATGTGCCAAAATTGGTCATGATATGAAAAGGACAACAGACACGCCTACAATCAAGAAAAATATACATGTCTATCATAAAAATTTACCGATGAAGTTTAAATTTGAAAATATTTATAATATGTGCCAAAAATGTACGTAGTCGCATAACAGACACGCCCACAATCGATAAAAGTCTATGTATTTGCTAAAAAAAAATAGGCTACGATATTGGAATTTGGTATATAATTAATATATAATTATTCCTTTTATCGGTGTGCTGAAAATGGGTATGGTCGGTTAACAGTTACGCCCCCAATCGATAAAAATTTATTCATCTGCCACAAAAATTGAGCTATGAAATTAAAATTTAGTGTATATATTTATAATTAGACCTTCAATCAATGCCAAAAATGGGCGCGATGGGTAAACAATACGCTTACAATCGATAAAAATCTATATATTCGCCAAAAAAAATTGAGCTATAAAGTTGAAATTTGGTACACATATTTATAATTATCCCAATCATTGATGTGCCAAAAATAGGCGTGGTCGGATAACAGAAACAATCTCAATCTATAAAAAAAAACTTTATAAAGCGTAAAATTCGACTTTCAAGTTGAGACGTAAGAGAAACACTATTAGAGGGCGTAATTATATATCTGTAACGCCCACCTTTTGTACATAGATGAGGAGGATATTTAAGAATCTATTAAAGCTAAATTTATTTTTCTTACTAGTTTTTTTTTTTTTAAATTTAATTAATTTTATTACTTTATGTTAAAATGTTTCTTTTTTTTAAGCAAAAGTTTCTTCTTCAAAAGAATTAAATCAAGTTTTATATTAAAAAATGTTCTATGCTGAAGGTAAAACTAAAAACTACATTGTCACGTTGCTGTTATAAAAAATTAAATCAACTCCGATATATTACAATGTTTGTAACGGCCTTGTAATTAAAATATAACCAATTACTCGAATAGCTGTCAAATGAGAAGGCAACTGTATATATGCCACGCCTCAAAGTTTACGTATGAACATAAGGGGTAGTTTAGATTTATTTTAAAAGTCAAATATGTGTATGTAGTTTTTATACTTGCTGTTGGATAAAATATTAACATATTAAGGTTCAGTTTAAACAGAGTGCTGTACAGGGTGTTGTACGGTACGCGTCTATTTACTTTTGTCCACTGGGAATTTTTTATTTCCTTTCTAGTAACTTGTGTGTATGTGAGTGTATAGGAGCAGATGTAAAAATATTTGTGTAAAGTATTTAACATTTTAATGCGCTTACAATTACATGGAAAAGAAGTCATTTTAACTGCAACGCCTTTAGTTTCCTTCTTTGCACTACGATGTGTTGTTAATTACAGACAATTTTAAAACAACTACAAGAGAAACGTTATACTCCATATATAGCTTACATTTGCTACTTTTAATTCAAAATTCAAATTCAAATTTCTAAACATTAACTCAATAGCTAAAATTTTAAGATTTTTCTTAGGATTTTAGAAAAGCGTTATATGCCACTTAGTCCTATTTCTATTCACATAAGATAGAGGGTATCATAAATTCCATTTACAATATAAAGAAGCTAGCATAGAGACCCACCAAATACATGTATACATTGATTAGCTTTAAAGTCTGAATCAACCAAAGCATGTCTGTCAGTGCGTCCATATATATATAGATGCTGTAAATTTTAAGAAGTGGTTGTAAATTTTAATATATTGAGCTGAAATTTTGCACCAACATACCAACAATGAACCGAATCATTTAAGAGCCATGCCCACAATTAACAAAATCCTATCCATCTGTCACAAAAATTGAGCTTTGAAGTTGAATTTTGGTACACATATTTATATTAAGCTTTTCCAATTTGTCAAAAATAGGTGCCATCAAATAACAGATACGAATCTAACATGGAATGAAATAAATGTTATTGTACACTACTAAAGAGCCAACATTTTATATATGTATATATGTGGAGGGTACCTAGGGAAAGGTTTAAGCTGCATTGACTTTGAAAAAGTTGAGAAACCATGGATTAGAGGGATTTAAAACTTACTCTTATAATTGTTTGGTGAACATAATAGCACCAAAGCTATTTGGTAACAAATTCCAAGTTTTTGATTTTTTTCTGTTTACTTAAAATTATTAAAACCATCCTCAACTAATGCTTAAGGGACTACATTGTTACTACAGCAAGCCAGCCGACAACAATTACAGTATTTTCCCGTTCCAAGTACATGATATATTCACAGTACAGTACAGTTAAGAGCAGGAAATATTTTATGTAATTGTTATGCTTAGAACACGTAGACAATGTTATATATTTTCCACTATGTGTACGTTGTCATGCCATAGTTTAGCTGCTGTCTTGTTATTGGTGTCATTTTGAATGAGATCCCTAAGGATTTATGTAGTTTGTAATTTTCCGCTAACGTAAAAATAAGTTAACTGCACTGTGGAGTGACTGTAAATTATTTCAATTTATGCAAATATTTTAATTAAACAAGTCTTAGCAAGATGAGTATTATTCTAATTAAGCAGCAATCACACAAAGACATTGAAATTACTCTAAGGTTACATGTGACAGTTATTTGCGATTAATTGGTTCGAGAACATTTTTGATAAAAAAAGAGATTCTAAAGATTAGCATAGATTAAATCAAATCTTAAATGCCTTCTACATTTTTTTTAAACACAATGTGGGCGTGGCAGGTACTAATATGTATGTATGAATCAACTTGAAAGTTGCATTCTACTCTAAATATGTTTTTTTTGTAAATTGTGAGCCTATATCCGACCATGCCAATATTTGTTGGGATGAGGTTTTTATAAATATTCATACCGAATTTCATAGTTATTTATGTATATTGTGGGCCAACCCATTCTCCCCAACATTGCTTACGGAAAATATATACAGGGAATGGACAAAATAATATGAATACAAAAGCGAAAAATTGCAGCTGTTCTAAAACATTGTCCGTTGTGGCCCAACATCTTATTATTAATAAATATTGTGTAAATGTCAGGTGTTTGTATTATTTTGTACGTCCCCTGTATGTGTATACAACATTTCAAATTAGAATGTCAACAAGAGATGGACATACGGACGATTATGTCTAAATTAAAACTTTTATCAATTGTTCTACATTGCAGGAGGGCATAACAACTATTGCTGTAAGGCATTAATAAAGTTTTACATTCTTACTTTACATTACATTCCCATTCGATATCATTTAGACTGCAGTTTTTTGCTATTGTTGGCTATTTGTGATGATTGGCATAAAATCCCAAAGATTACAATCACTAAGTGAATCTTTTCTTTTTCTTTCTTTTTTATTAAGTTGTAGGTATTTGTCGAGTATATTAAAGATAAAGCTGCCTAGATATGGTATTTGGCTTGCCACGTAGTTGGAAATTGCTTTAATATACAGATAATAGAGTGCTTAGGAAGCACCATTCCAATAAAACTAACAAGTAAAAATGTTGTAGTCGATCAAGACCGACCATTTAATACCTTAGCTTCACAAATTATGCTACAATTGGTTTAGTTGTCTCAGTAAACGCGAGGTATTGCCATATAAGTCACTTTGTGAAAAATAATTATATGAGACGGGGTTCTAAAAATGGTCCGAAACGGTCCAAATTTGACATAGTCATTTATGAAGCTAATTAACTAATCTTCATCAAGTTTTGTGAAAAAATGTTAAGAAATACGATTATTTGGTATATAAAGGCTTCCATTGTTATATGGGTAGGGGTTCTAAAAATGCTCCAATTCGGTTCATTTTCAATAGGGTTCCTTTCTAAGCCACATTTTAATTCTAAATCGATCGGTATAATTAAAGATGGGTGTGACTTTGGCCGTTTAAAAGTTACAAACAAACTCATAATCTTAATATACCCTTTGCCTGGGTATAAAAATGCCACGTAAGGGGGTATTATCAAAAACCCATTAACATTTAGTAAATCTTATTGTGCAACATCCAACGGCTATCAACCGTGCTGATTTTTTTTCTCGAATTGTAATAATTCCATAAAATTAAACACTTGCCATGTGTTTTGAATTTTAACGATCCGGAAAGAATGAAAAAGATACAATATTGTTGAAACAATAAAAACGTATACCACTCATAGTTCGTACACAATAAGATATGCTCTAAAAAGTTTAATACCACACTTACATACCACACACTAGCGAATATTTTACTAGAATACGTGAAAAAGAAAGTGCCTTCGTTCATGTGAAAGTATAAATATGTGGTAACTATGGGTATAAATATGAGTGTTATGGGAGCAAACACTTTATATAGTTAAAAGAATATTTTCAAAGAAATCCATTTTTTAAAATAAATAATTTTTTTTATATTCTACATACATGTGTACAGGACGAAATGTTTAGTTTCTTTCGGAAGACATCTGCAAAAATATTTATAAAAATTGAAGAAAAAGTCAACAAAATAAAAAAATAGCTTTGACTTTGGTTAAATATTAAATACCTTCCACATACAAACTGTACATTATTATGCCTTTTAACACTACAGATTCTACTAAAAAGGTTATATGTAAATAGTGGGCGTATACCTTATACGACATCGCTTACTTTGGCATATACATGGAAAGTCTAAATATTAAGATGTGCATTAAATTTTCATTTCGTACCTCAACATTTATAGCTAATAGATAGATTTTTGTCCGTGGGCAGGGCTCTTAACCGATTTTGGCCTCAGATATGTTTCTATAAAATTTCAGCTCAATATCTTTTAAAATTTGCGAACGTGGGTGTGTCAACATTAGACGGATACACGAACGGATTTGACTAAACCGATTTTTACTTTGATGTTAATGCCTATTTCTGGGTGTTACGCGCGGAATGACAAACAAAGTATCTTATGTGAAGTATTGTGAAAACCACACATTTCGATTAATTATAAACTAGTAAGAAAATTATAAAAATTTAAATTAAATTAAACTAAAATTTTTATATAAAATGTAAAAAAAATTTTTAAAAATTAATTCAATTAATTTACATCTTTTAAAGCCCCTACTTAACAATAATGTCATTTTAGTTGATTAGATAATCTCCTTCATTCAAACAACCTTTATTAGGGGGTTTTCATTGAAAATTATAATCTCGCCCACATTTGATATAGGACGACAACGCTTATCTAAAAGTACTATACTTGTCAAGCTGTTTACAAGACATGTTTATAATATAGTTCTTGCAGAAAGTGTTAATCGTTCACAGACCATCATATTAAATTTTGACTATACTAGATATTTGTACCAAAGTCAAAACTGTGTGCCAAACTTAGACATGATATACTCTTAAGAAGTATTTTTAACTACGAAGATATTTGTAATTTTCACGTTTTCTGGCGGTTACGCCTACAATCGACAAAAATGGTTTTATTATTATATTTTATTAAAAAAAAAAAAAAAAACGTTAAAAACTTAATATATTAAGAGGTGTTTGATGAATAAACTAAACAAAGAAATTTGTAATTCAAGCTTCGTAGTGGCCACGCCTACAATCAACAAAAATCTTCTTAATAACCACAAGAATTGAGTTATGAAGTTGAAATTAGTTAAAATTAGTAAAAAATAGTTCTTCATGGATTTATAGAAATGCAAGGGTCGAATAACAGACACGCCTATAATTTACAAAAAAAATTTTTGCCAGAATTCGATTTTTAAGTTGATATGTAATGGGTAAACTATCAAGTATCTGCCACGACCATATTTTGAATTTAACGCATATATACTCACATACGTATGTCATATATGTGTAGCATTTCGTTTGTTCTTTATTACTAATCGTATCAATTAGAGAGAAAGTAAAAAAAAAAATTACAACCCAAACATGCAAATATGGTTCATAACTTTATTCTAATCCTTTTGACATGTGATGGCAATCACTTTATGTAACCATAATACATTAGTATATAAATAAAGAAATTCTGTTTTATACAAAAATATGATTTATGATATCATACAAGTGCAGGAACATAGAAATGCCTTTGAAATACAGTGACTGAGTGAGTGTAAGACTGAGTGACAGCCATATACATAGTAGCAATAAAATGTTATGTAAAATGTTTAAGATGTCAAAATGTTAAATGAAAAAGAAAAAAATAAAATAAATTTGAATACAGTTTGATAAGCATTTTATTTATGTGAAATTCAATTAAATCAAAGGATAAAGAAAAAGTCTTTACAAACATTCTTTACAAACCTCCATTACGGGTTTCTATTCAATATGCTTTCTTTTAATAAATAAAATAAATTAATTTGGCTTAGACCAAATCATAAATACCTTTCTTAATTACACACAAATTGTGGGCATGGCAGTTGCATGATTACGCCCTATAATAGTATATGTATTACGTATCAGTTTGTTAGTGGGTTGCGTTTTTTATAAATTTTTATACGATCACGCCCACTTTTGTTACTTTGATGAATGGGCTAATTATAAATATGTGTACCAAATTTCATTTTAATAGCTCAATGAGGCCGTGGCTTCTGACAAATACAGGATTCCGCTCTTTAATGGTGTTGTATTACATATCAGCGTGTAATTAGAGTTTTTCATTAATTACAGTTTTTTATAACTAGTTAAATGACCACGCCCATTTTTGAAACATCGATGGATAGGGTAATTAGAAATGTGGGCACCAAATTCCAACTTCAAAGCTTATATTTTGTAGTATATATTTGTCGATTGTGAACGTGGTTCTTGATTTCGCTCAATTTAAAGAGCGATCTACTTACAGAAACTAGAAATATATATTGTAATTGTACAAAATTTTAGCTCAATATCTTAAAATTTATGAACGTGAGAGTGCCTATAGTAGACAGATACATGGACAGACGGACACCCGGATATACAAGTCTAGTTCCACTTAGTTTGTGATGGTGACCAAGAATAATATTTGAATATTTTCTTCCGAGTGTTTCAAAAGGAGCAACATACTTAATATACCGCCCCATCTGATGTGGAGGGTATAAAAAATACGTTACATCAATAATTGAAAACACACACACCCCCAATTTTTCTATACAAATATTTTCCTAAATTATACAATCAAGAGCATATGTGTTAGGCGGGCGCCAGGCTTCCAATACAATAAGAAATGTAATCAAATCTGTTACAAAGACAACAACAAGAAGTTTGGGGAGTTTTCTTTTTTTTTTTTTTTGGTTTTTCTATTCACATGCATACAAATATTTGTACAAGTGTAGAGATCCCACGTTAACTGATAACATTCTTTGGCTTTGCCAAGCCAAGCTAACAAAATGTCAAATCAGACCAGCTAACTGGATACTAAACATAACAATGCATGCTGTCTGTATCTCTGTCGTTTCCTACCCTGTAGGTTATAAAACCTCTATTTATATAGAAAAAGAAAAGGTACAATCTAATATCAAATATCATACAATGCTACGTTGGTAGCAAGTAACGATAGCTTGGCGTACAGTCAAGTTATACGGAATATATTGAACATTCACCGCCACCAAAGGCTAATAGAAATGAATGAATGAATTTGTAAATAAATCAACAGTAGAAAAAAAGAAGAGTAAGTATATAGCCCGGATGGGCACGAATCTGAAACTGTTGAAAAGATTCCATTTCATTTATTTATACATTTATTCTTGTTATACAATATTTTTTCCAATGCGAAAAAATTCAACCGACTCTTTACCACCCACAATATTTCAAGAGTGATTGTGTAACATAACGAGACATGTTAGTTCATGTGACATGATACTGACATACATATGTAAGTTTTCCGTCCCGATCTTTTACACAAATGTTTACAATTTTTGTACAACATCTCTCGCAGTTCAGTTTGAAATATTATGAGCAGTATACTAAGTTTTTCATTGCGCTTGGGAAACCAAGAAGCTTCAGAAACTTTACAAAATATATATATTTTGGTTTAGCTTCAATAACTGAATCAATTTAATTATGTTTGTCCTTGTAACCTTCCGTACGTCCGTCTCTTAAAAGGTTGTAAATTAAGAACTATTATTTGTACATATATTTCTATTTTTTTTTATAAAGGTTTCCATAAAATTTTATGAAATATTTCAAGTGCCACGCCCACAATTGAGAAAAACCTTTATCAGCCGCAAAAGTTGAGCCATAAAGTTGAAATTTAGAATACGTATTTATAAATATATCATCCATCGATGTGGCAAAAATGGGCGTGGACGTATAACAGAATTTTACAAAAAACCTGTTCTGTTGGAAGTTCATACTTGTTATGAAAATTGTTAAAGAGCATAAATCACACATCAAACCAGCCACGCCTATAATTTATATATAGATATACAAGGTGTTTGAGATTTCACTTAAACCGAATTTAGTTTTTTACAACGACTTCCATATATAATATTTACAATGTATACACGTAGAATATTTGTATGTGTATGCGTGTGTTATATATATATATGTACATGACCCATATTTGTATTCAACATGTCACCTAAATAGATCTATTAAGTTTGTTAAAGCGTTTGCAATGGCTAGGTGAAAACTTCTTGTTTCATGTATTACATGTGCCTACATTTATAAGTTGAGGAGTAATTGGTTAAAAGTTATATGTTGACAATGAAATTACACATACGCCTCCTATATAGCAGTAGTTTGTTTTCACATTTACTTTTTTTAAGGTTAACCTAAAAACAGTTTTCACACAAGGTGCAATAACGCAGTTGCCACGCCGCTGATTTTTATAATTTTTTTTAAGTGAAAAAATATCCATGATATTCCTTATGCTTAATGTAGTATATTTACGAAGATTCTTTCACAAAATATGTAAACATACACATACACATACATATACATAATGTATGTAATGTATTAAGTAAATATTTTTATTAAAGAAAAATTCCACCTTTGAAGATATGTAACATCATGCATAAGTAATGCATGCCGTGTAAATTTTAGTAGAATATTTCAAGTACACTTACATTCACATTGCTACTCACATTGCTATGCATTTACCCGCCAATGAAATGCGTACTGAGAGACATAATCTCTCTTTTACTAAATAACTTAAAAATGTGCAAAACTTTTTCTATTTGTATAAAAAAATTTGTATAAAAAACCTCCTTTAGGTCAAACCTTAGGTACCCTTTCTATACAAACGGTGGGCGTGGCAGGTACATGATTATGCCTTCTCAAAGTGTATGTGGTACGTATAAGCTTGCAATTATCCGACCACGCCCACTTTTGACACATCAATGGATACGGTAATTATATAAATGTGTATATAAAATTTCAATTTCATAGGTCATTTTTTGTGGCAGATAAATTTACCGATTGTGGGCGTGGTTTACATCGATTTTGTTCAAATCAAATAGATTTTCGCATCAGAAGTCATTTTATGTGCAAACTTTCACCTCAATATCGTAAAATTTGCCACTATGAGAACGCCAACAACGGACAGACGGACGTACGGACGTACATATCTAAATCAATCTAGTTTTTAATGCAGATTAAGAATAAATACTTTGTGGAATCTCTGAAGCCTTCTTCTGGATGTAGAAAATGGAATGACAAACTTAGTATAGCCTCCATTTTATGTGAAGGGTATAAAAACAATTTCTTTTGAAATTAATGTTCGCGTACTATATAAAGTACGTGCTCATATTAATTCATTAACTATCCTGTTTTTTTTACAAAAAAACTCTTGATTTTATTAAAAAAACTAGACACCTTTTGAAAGTTGACTAAGTTTTACAAATCTGAGTTATAGAATCAAAATATGTAATGATTTCAGAATATTTTTTAGTTTACTATGGCGATCCATTTATTCATGCCTTCATAGCCAGCTTTCATACTAATGAAATTTTTCTAAATTTCAGCTTTACTATCGTTTTTAAAGGTTTACTACAATATTTGTTAATTGTGGGCTTTATGTTACAGAATCACTTTTCGAATCGGTTTAAGTGTTTCCGTCTGTCCGTCTGTCTATTGTATGTCCATGTAATTGTGCAAGGGTTTGGCTACAGTGTATAAGATATTTCGATGAAATTTGATACAAGAGCGTTTCTTGATCCAAAGATGTGCCCTATTAAAAATGGTTTTTGAAACCCTTTTAGAACTCCTCCCCATATAAAATCTGTATTGGAAATAAATTTTTATATGATAGAAATTCACAATTCTTGATATATTTTGTTGAAATTTAATAAATAATAGTTCAATGTTACTTATGTATTAGACCTAATAGGACTAATTTTAGAACTCTTTCCCCTTTCTCTTAACATTTTCACTAAACAACGATAATGACTTGCATATACTGATGTAGTGCAATAATTATAGAATTATTTGTGGAACCAAGTAGTAAAAGTTACTAAAGAAGTAGGCTTATGGGATTATAATATTTTCACTTGTTTTTTAATATAAATTGTGTATCAAATTTCAGCTCAATAACTTAATTTTTATGAGCATGAACGTTGTAACAATAGACGGACTGATGGACATCATTAAATCGACTCAGATTTTTATATTTAACTTTCCTTTACTTTGCTACGGGTCATTAAATCTACATAACTAATTTCTTTTACACTTTAATTGATAATGACAGGTGATGACAGATGACTTTAAGGCACTTAAATATGTATACACACACTTAAATGTTACCTGTACACTCAACACATCTAAGTACAATTAACATACATGTCAATGTTCAATAAAGAAAATTGAAAATGAAATTTTATACTCTCTTTTTTGTTTTTCTGTTTCGCTTACATATGTAAATAGAAAGCCGATAAATTTGAAAACAGATTTTGTGTGCATAACACCCTTAAGTGGTCATAACATATTTAAATCAAGTTAAATTGAAATTGAAATTGAACGGATAAGTGAGAGAGAGAGAGAGACAGAACGAGAAATGAAAGGACAAACGTTTATAAAATTTACACACATGCATACGTAGATGTAAACGTTTGCCTACCATACCATATATAGATGGTGTGAGGGTGAGAAAAACACGCAATCTTAAGTAAATTTAATTAAAATATTTTACCATGAACCAACAATACTAACGTATTTAACACATACAACATATATGTATACAGCTTAAGCGATAAATTGCTAAACGAAGATATGTAAACATGAACACCCACACATATATACACAATACAGTTACTTACACATTTGTAAATCAATATTTTATACGTAACTAACTACTGCCCATCAGCACTATTGCAACTAGGCATGAATTTATGTATATATGTATATTTGTGTGTGTATTTGGGTTTATAGAATATCTGAAGAAAATTTCACATGCTTGATTGGTATGATTTTATTATATTATTTATATTTGTCTATATACGAGTATACTTGTTTTTTTTTTACCAAGTTGATTAAAAATATATGAAATTGAAATTGAGAAAAACTTTCATCAGACACTCGCACACACATACACACATTGTATTTGCATATACATATAATGTCAGTATGATTTACTTGAGTCAATAGCAACTCATTTACAATAAACCAGTAAAGAAAATTAGAAAATTTGTAGTGTATTGTGAGATGTTGAAAATAAAACCCTTCTTAAGTAAAGGGTGGAAGTATATAAACAACAACAACAACAACAAGTGATATAAATTGTTTAGTAATAATTCAATGAACGGCAAATGTGAAATTTTACTTTATCAACAAAATTTATATAATTTTTTTTTTTTCAAATTTAACTATTATACTATGATCATATACAATAGTTTACTCACGCCGCGTACAGTATTCAAATATATACAAAGTTGTATATTTTCGATCTTTTACAAATATTTGCCTTTTCCGCCTTTAAATTAGGCGAAAGCAGTTGACAGCCACGCCCGTAATTGAAAAATGTTTACTTATCAGTTACAAAAATTAAATTAAGCAATTGAAGTTTACATATTTATAATTAGTGTATTCATCGATGACTAAAAAATGGGCGTGTTTTTTTTTTTTTTTTAATTTACTTCCTTAATATGCTGGAGAGACACTTTCGAACAGAAAGAAGTAGAGAGAGAGAGAGAGAGAGGCAAGTGCATTAGTGAAAATACCGAAAATCCTTTACACAAACAATTCTCCTCCTGAATGCATTCTTGTTCTGCTCAATGTTTAACCACTGTAACAACTATAATGTGTCACAAAAAAAAAAAAAAAAATGCAAATCTAAGCAAGCATTCTACATTACTTGGGCTAAATTTCGATCAAATTCTGTGCTCCTACATTATTCCTTCTTTTTTTTTCTTTACATCCTAGTTACTCATGCGGGTACTTAACTTTTCACAACGATTATTACACATCGCCAAACAAAGAGAATAAAATGTTAGGGGCAGCTGTCAGTGCTATTATTTTTCCTTTTTTGTTACTGACAACTGTTGCAGTTCCTTCCAATAACGTTTAAGTTAAGTTAACTTAACATAGAACACGACGGATGCCTGATTTAAACTTAAAAGTCAATGAAAAATATGAAAAAAGTAACAGGTAAGTAGAAAGGTGAGGGTAAAAATATATTTATATTTAACACACATGCTTACACACAGTCATCATCACTTGACACTATAAAAGAAACGTTCATTCGTTTCAAAATCATTGAATGTTTTTTCTATTTTTTTAAATAATTCAAGTTGATGTGTTAAAAGCATTCACTTCAAAATGAACACAACAACAACAACAACAACAATTTTACATTTATGTAATTCATCCATACTCAACACACAACACAGGAAACCAAAAAACTAACCACAGCATATGAACATAACCAACAACAAGTAAAAACAAGTAAAAAAAGGACATAATAAAGTCATGAATACCCTGCAGGTATACATATATGTGTATATATACATACATATATGAAGTGGTCATAACAGATACCTGATTACTCCTTTTAACAGTGTGCGTGTTGTTTGATTTTTATATTTGGAAATTGTGGGCGTAGTGTTTGACCACTTTGTGGCATCAATTGTATAAAATTTAAGTTCAATTTCTTAAATCATAACAAGGACCGTCTCATAGACGGATAGTAGTATTGTGGTTAATATATAGATTTTTTCCCATTGTGGGCGTGGCTATTAACCGATTTTGGCTCAATTTAATATATGATCGATTATTAAGCTACTTTCCCAGTATATTAAGCTTAATTTTTGGGTGTTGCGCAACGTAAAGTCAAACTTAGTATAATCTATGCTCATGTGAAGGGTATAACAATATACAAAACAATACTACAAACAATGAAAAAGTAATTACGGGTAAAAAGTGATAAAAGGACCCAAAGCAGAGCAGACAAGTATATAATCTATGTTTAACTTAAATTAAATTTTGAATTTATATATATATAAGTAACTTGTGGGCGTGCCAAAAGTTCAGATAAGTTCTTTACTTACGACTATTAAAGTGTGAGTTACATTTTAATTCCAAAATTGTATTCTGAAAAAAACATAGAAACTGATGAAAAAAATGGGCCCTTCCATTGTATCAACGCCTGTAATCATGTATTGGATTCTATTAATTGCCAAAATCCTGTACATGTAACATTATTCTACAGGTACTCCTGTAGATTAAAGCAGGATTGGTTTACTGCAACCGCATTGGTAAGCGCAAATAAATTACTTTAAAAAGAAAGCTTACATGAGGCATTGGAATGAGAAGATGTATATTGCCAAACTGTAATACTTACATATATATTTGCTTAATATATTTATCGAATACAATATATATAATAAATCCTATCCTTTTCTTACATATTTACGTTATAGTACAGACAACAGTACCAAGTAACTAAAAAAAAATGGAATTGTAATAATCCAACCGTTGCAGAATTTTATAGTGAAAGATATTTAAACTATTTATTTAAGTTATTGCGTTCAATATATATGAAACGATTTGGTTATGTGAATCGACCATCACCCTAAAGCATTAAATTGAAATTTAAAGACTTATATCGATGTTTATCTATAAATAATTAGATGATCGGGTCTACTTAAAAAAGCAATCAACAGTCGTTTGCAATAGGCAAACTTAAATGCCGAGGTTCGCAGAATTGATACTCGTAACTGTCGAATCCGTATATGGTGTGAAGGGCAAAAATCTTCTGATTATTTCTATACCTGGTGGGTATGTTTACAGTTATAAGAAGCACCTTCTGAATGCCAATCTTTAAAAAAAGAATTCCTACAAAAATTGTATTAGAATTTTTCACTGGGAGAATAGGCGGACGTACAGACAAACATATCTACATTATAAGCCTAGATGATTACAAATATTTTAACAAAAAAAAAGGCGTTTTCCTTATAATCTTACGTACTGTAGAACGTAGAACGAAATACCAATTAGGCATATGTAAATTTTTCATAAATAACAAAATTCTTCACCACTAGGATAACGTGTCAAACGTAATGAAGTACTCTTACAAACGATATCGTAAAATATTGCCGTCGAACGACTAAACTAAAGCAAAAATCTAAACAGAAAACATAGAAAAAGGAAAAATAAGTGAAAAAGCTAAATTTAGCTTACACCAACTCTTAAATACTCTTCACATCTATATACAAGCGGCGGGAGTGGCAGGTACATGATTACGCCCTCTAATAGTGTATGCAATTACATATCGGCGTGCATTTTTTTAATTGTAGGCGTATACGTTATTGTTATGTTATATCGATGGAAGGAGAAATTATAAACGTTTTTAGCTCAATTTTTGTGTTAGATATATATATTTTTGTTGTTTGTGAGCGTGTCTTTTGATCAATTTTTCTGAATTTGTATAGTAATCTCTGTACAGAAACTATTCTAGATGAGTCTGCATAAAATTTTAGCTCATTATCTCAAAATTTACGACAGTGAGAGGGCTAACAACAGGTAGTCGCACAGATACATGGACATCGACTCAGTTTTTGATCCTGTTCAATAATATACATATATACTCGTACTTTGTACGATTCCTGACGCCTTCTTCTGGGTATTGCCAATGGAATGGCAATCTTAGTATACTCTTCCCTTTTAGTGGTGGGTATAAAAATTGAAATAAAAATGCCAAAAAAAAAAAAACGATAAATTTTGTCTCATTTTAACAGCTCGTAAACTCTTTAACCTTATTCTAGAGTTCAAGCCCACACCACAGCAGACCACACTAGAACAGGACAGAACAGAAAGCTTAGTGTACCAGTTTATTTATGGAAGTAAACAACGTATACACGGACGCACATACATACATATGCATAGAGCATACAAAAAAAAAAAAAGGGGATTGATATCAGCTTAACAAAGAATATGTTATGTCGTCCTCTAGGATAAATTTACGAGTATCATCATATGCAAAGCTTTACATTCAGAGTAAGGCTACATTAAATTCTCATTCAATACTTAACAACAAAACGAGGTGGTATTTATATAAACTATGTCATTATACCCTACACCATTAAGCATACTATGTTTTTGGGAATGTTTCAAACTGTGGAGACCCAACTTTCGTTGTACGAATCTATTGATAATCTTCTCCGCTTGGATTCAATCCACAGTCTTTTTTTGCATTAATTCGTCTATTCGTCTGCCCATGCGTACAAGTTAGAGATCTCATTTTTTTAGATATTTCAAATGCCATTTCGTACTAAGACATATTTTAGATTGAAGGAGAACCCATAGACCGATTATGATAATATTTAGAACCCCTACAATTACATCCTATTACATAGAAAGACGCAAAGACAGGATAACGTAATTTTGAATAATTTTTATTAACAGATGGTAAAAGATAGTTAATTAGCTTAATAATTGACTGAGCCAAATTTTTACTTTGAACGAACCATTTTGGGCACTTCATTCCATAAAAGGCTTTTCCCAAATTAATTCATTATATAAAAAATCTAATTTTCCATTAATTCGGAATGGTTCGGACCATTTTTAGAAGCCCTCTCCCTATAAAGATTTTTTACTAGACAGTGACAATGGCAAAAACTCGACTTTGCCAATTCAACTTCATTAATTGTGGAATAAATTTTGTAAGTAAGTGATGTAGGGTATTAAATGGTAATGCATGACCGATCAGAACATTTTCACTTCCTATTTATTAATAGTAGCATGTGCTTGTTATATAGGTTTACATATATTTACAGCCACATTTAAGTTTTGTAATGATCTTTGGCAACTTTTGGGTCAACACACAATCAATTACAATTAACCACATATTATGTAACACGTATGGTTCTATGTAATATATGTGCAAATGTTTATGTGTTAAAATACCTTAAGCTACATCAACACTGAGGGAGAAGAGAAGAATGAGTTTCGTTAAGCTATTCCACTTCGAAACCAACTACTCTTGGGATATATCCTGAATGCTTTGAAATTATAGTGAGACCTTGAAGAGAAGGCAGAGGTATGGACTGTTTATCCTAAACCAAGAAGAATCGCATGAATGTCGTGTATGGTATAAAATTTCATTGAAACCCTTTAAAATTAATCAACAACGAATATATCTATTCTTATTATAAATATGACAAATTCTTTATATCAACACACGTTCAATTTAGCAAAGAAAGGTGGTATCATGTGCAGTAACATCCCATCATCATTATTGGCCGATTACAACCTATTTAGGTCTTTGGCCTGCTTAAAAAGAGAATGACATTCACCTAGATGTGCAGAAGTCCTTTCTAGTTTTGTACACCAAGTGCGATGAGGACTTAAAACTCTTCATTCATCCCTCGAAGTTTCTTCCTTTTGCCGCCTATAACCTAAGCCATAAAGTATACTAGAAAATTTCACATCATGTTTGGCCTAAAAAAGGCTATGGCACATTAAGCAACATCAGTGACTCCTTGTATATTATGAAGTGCAGAGCTTTAAAGATGCGATCACAGGCGAATTCAATTTTATTTTCATTTTGAATTTTTATATCTATATATATATAAGTGTACTATATTTATTATTCCTTTTGCAACACCCACAAGAAGGCGTCAGAGATCCTACATTATATATATTCTTGATCAGCATATAAACTGAGTTAGTGTAGACATGTGTGGCTGGGAGTCCGTATGTCTGTTTGTTGTTAGCCCTCTCACAGTTGCAAATTTTGAAATATTGAGGTGAAATTTATACAAATACAGAAACTAGTTTCTAGTTTCTTCATACAGAATTCTATTTAAGTTGGGTAAAATGAGTTAAGAACCACACCCACAACTGATTAAAATTTGTTTATCTTTCACAAAAAGTTATCTATGAAATAAAATTTAGTTATAATTACCTTTATCGTTAGATAGGTCAGATAACAGATACGCCGACAATTTACAAAAAACCATACTCAGCTTACACCTCAACTTGCAAGCTGATATGTAATTAAATACACTATTAGAGGGCGTAATTATTCATCTGCTACGCTCACATCTGTATATAGATGCGAAGGGTATTTAAAAGTTGGCCTAAACCAATTTGATTTTTTTACTTGTTCCCGGTTACTAGTGCATAAAGAGGTCGTGGCAGGTTAAATTTTAAGTATGACAAGTAACTGCATTAGACAATTAAAAAAAAAACAACACCCGGCGAACTGCCAGTACCTCCACCAACTGACAGGCATTCAGATAAAGAAAGACGTTGTGAAAAATAGTCACAACTGAGAATCTTCACATAAACTGCTGCTAATACTTGATGCTGTAGGACATCATGTTGATTTTGATGTTAATGGTGTGTTTTTGTTTTTTCTTTTATTTATTTTTTTTAACATTAGGTTACGTTTTGTATGTTTATACATTTGCTGTGAACCTCCTACACTCCACTCCCACTTAACTTAACGCTTCTATATATTTATGCAGCTAGGAGGTGTAACCAACAACAACAACAACAACAACAACAACAACAAGCTATAGGCTAGGAAAGGAAAGTAAAAGAAAGTATAGAAATTCAAGGTTCAGGTTAACCATCGAGTATATATTAACTATTTAAAGAAATTTATTGAAAAAGTTGTTTATGGGTTCGCTTGACGGTGAAGTGAAAAGTTTGTATGTGATGAATATAGCTAGATATTGCTGAGGCAAGAATAACATTTCTGCAAAGTTGCTGGTTTTTTATTAGCGCATCTTTTTTTGTTTTGTTTTTGGTTTTGTTTAAAAAAGTCTTGCATTCAGTGTATGTTCCACACATTAACACATTTGTGTAATCGTTTAACTATTACGCAGAATGTACATAATTGTTAATTTAATTTAACAACTCATGCTAAACTAACAATAAGCAAATGTTCTCTTGGCCTTTATTGAAACGTTACGTTGGTTCAGAACTTTATAACTTGCAAACATTAAAAATGAAAAAAGAAAAAACTAAATTTGACTTAGACCAAATGTGTAACGCACTCCACATGTACTTACGTAAAGGGGGTGTGGCAGGTTTAAATTTTTATGGATCGAGGTGGTAGTCCTTGACCGATTTTGCTAATTTTTTGCACACCGATATTGGACGTTATTATAAATTTTATTTAAAAATATTTATTTTCATATTCCATTTTTTATGGCAGATAAATAGATTTTTTTCGACTGTGGGCGTATCTGTTATTTGACCACGCCCACTTTGGGCATTTCTTTGAATGGGATAATTATAAATATATGTAAATAATCTCAAATTTATAGCTCCATTTTTATGGGTAGGTAAATAGATTTATGGCGATTGTGGGCATGGTTTATTTTTGCGACGACGATGAAGTGGGTATATATAAATATTTGCACGGGATTTCATCTTTACAGTTGAATTTTGTAAAGCGGGTAAAGAGATTTTTGTCCTTTGTGGGCGTGGTTCTTTATTTATTTTGCCCATTTCATATAACATAGAGATCTGCGTGCAAAAACTAGAAGTGCCCGTGTCTGTCAAAATTTTAGCTCGATAACTTAAAGACACAACAAATCTCGAATTCGGACGGACACACATGCCTAGATTGACTCAGATTTTGACGCTGATCAAAAAAATTTACATACTCTGTAGGGTCTCTCACACACTTTTTTCTGAGTGTTATGAAGCTGATGATGATAAGATATTGTAAATCGATTAAAACATGAAAAACCTGGCTTTAATATATTGATGGGAATACTGAGAAAACAAAATATATTTAAACTATTTTAGAAATATATTCTATAGTTAGCAAACCACATGAAGTATTTGTTAAGAAGGACACATAGAGAGAGCTAGAGAGACAGCAAGTGAGGGAGGAAATAAGGCAAAGAGGCCAGCTCACATAATTTATAAAAAGAATTTATTATACATGTTAAAATAGTCTCGGTTACCATGAGCTATATAAATACATGTGTATTAGTGTAGTTAGAAAAACTACATATCACGTACATATAAATCTGAAAACAACAAAAAAAATTAAGCACACAGCCTCTGTAAGAGCTTATCGCGTGTTTTGCATCTTTACAAAATATATCAAAGTTGTTTATTGCTACAAATTTGCTGGAGAGTTACAATAATAAAAGAAAAACATTTTATATAAAAATTAAAAAACAGCAACAACAACAACAACAACAAGAACCACTTTTACATTAACTATAATAATAATCAAGCTTGTGGCTACAATAATAAAAAAAAAAAGGAATATTATTAAGATCGACATTTTGTTGCGGCTGTGCGGTTAAACAGCCACATCACCAACACCATAACCTAGAAAATACGAAAACAAAATATTATATGTATGCACGTATGTACATGTTTTTTGGTTTTTTTACTTTATTCAACTTAGTTTACATACCTTCAAGTAGTTTATACGTGATGTTGAATTTGTTGTTGTTGTTGTTGTTGCTGCTGCTGTTGTCGATGCTGTTTTTGCTGCTTTTGTCGATGTTGTTGGTGCTGAGGCTGTTGTTGATGTTTTTGTTCTTGTTGTTGTTGGTGCTGAGCCTGTTGTTGATGTTTTTGTTCTAGTTGTTGTTGGTGCTGAAGATCTTATCGATGTTTGTGCTGTGGATGTTTTTGTTGAGGTTTTTATTGTTGTTATTGGTGTTGAAGCTCTTGTCGACGTTATTGCTCCTTTTGTTGCCGATGTTTTTGTTGCCTCTGCTTTTGTTGTATGTTTTATTGTTCCTTCTTCTTGTTTACAACAACAACAACAAGAACCCATCATCCTTAAGTTGGTTGATGTGTTGAATGTGTCTGTGTATGTGTGTGTTGTTTTTATACTGTCAGCACCGCCTTAATATTGTCGACTATCAGCAACTGTTGTAATGGGATTAGTAGCATGAAATTTTAATACGGCAACAAATAAAACGGTAGAAAGGAAAAAGGGCCGCAACCGATTGCTGATGCTGTTGTTATATTTTAGAATCTATAATATATACATAAAATGTTTTGTTTACAACACTTTTCTCATAACATGCAACCAACAACCAACGATGTAGGAAAATAAAAGGAGAGAAAGAGAGAGGGAGACACCATATCAAAGGAAAGTTTTTCTCTAACAACAATAAAAACGCAAATAAAAACCCTTACTTTGGCTTAGGCGAAATCTTTAATACCCTCCACCTATAGTGGGCGTGGCATTATGGTGATTTGCTGATTATGGTGATTATTCATGTATTACGTATCAGATTGTGTCCAAGAGAAAGATTTTTGTAAATTGTGGGAGTGTTTTACGCCCATTTTTTACACATCGCTGCAATTTTTATTATATATATGTGTAGCATTGTTCAATTTTATGGGTACATTTTGTGGCTGTGAGGGATTTTTGTCGATTGTGGGCGTGGCATTTGCCCGATTTCCCCCAATTTAAATAGGAACACTACATTTGTACAAAATTTCAACTTGATTTTTCAAAATTGTACGACTGCGACAATAAAAACAACAGATGTATGGACGTACGGACGGATATACCTAGATTGACTTAGATTTTAATGCAGTTAGAGAGTCTCAAAGGTACAAGCAGAATAGTATACTCATCACTAAGGTTAAGCGTATAAAAGTACGCTTTAACTTGAAAGACACCCAAATATATATAAATATATATATATAGTACATATATACAAAGGTAGACGCTACATGAATGAAAATATTGTTAAAGTTTTGCATTGTTTATGATGAATAATCCAACACTTTCATACAACAGCTAAGGAAGGTCGTCGTATGCTTTTGTACTTAAAATATAAATCCACACGTATCCACCCACACACACTCAGACACACTCACACAAACAAACAGCTCAGGTATTCAAAAAATCTAAGCAAAAGGAAGAATCTCTAAAGGAAAAATTCCAAAACACCCGACACAGCCATAAAACCACAGTAACATATACAACCTATACAAAATTTATGCACACTAAATAGAAACAACAGCAGCAACAACAACAACAAATTAGTAGAAATTAAAAATGCAACATGATATTGTTACGGTTGCCCGCAAAAAAGTGGTTTCCTAAAAACTCTGGAAAAATTTCGTTTGTAATAAAAACAAAACAGAAAGGGTTTTATACAGCGAACGCCAAATCTAGTGTACCCACTATTATTATTGCCCTATTTGTTATGTTATGTTACGTTAGGCTATGTTGTGTTATATTATGAAATTTATTAATAAGTACAAAAGCAATCATTACGTTATGTTTGCGTACGTTCAAGTATACGTTGCTTGAATTAATTATTATCAAATGATACGTATCTTCTTTTAAATATAACTCCCCCATGGTTTGTCCTATTTTGTTTATTTATATACCGTTGAAATGTTTAAAAAGAGAAGTAATTATGAATTTTTTCAAAATCGAAATTATTTTGGACTGGAATTTATTTATTTAGTTATTTCATTTTGTGCTACAATATAAATTCAGCAACTTAAAAACTATTGATAGATTTATATACACAAAAAGTCTACACCACTAGATATATTATTAAATTTAATTTTTTTCTTTGAAAAATTAAAAATTTTATTTTTCAAAAATTTCAAAATGATAAATTTTTAAAATTATTTATTAATTTCCTGTTTATTTATGATATAAAAAAAAAAATTCATATGGGAAGAGATTATAAAAATGGTCCAATCCAGTCCATTTTAAATAGGGTTCCCGTTTGTAGTTGTACCAAATTTCATCAAAATGTCTCAAAAAATGCGACCTGTACCTTGAGCACAAATGTAGATTGACAGACGGACAGACGGACATGGTTATATCGATTCAGATTTTGATTCTGAATCGATCGGTGTAATTGAAGGAGAGTGTGGCATTTGCCTTTTAAGAGTTACAAACTTAATATACCCTTTTCCACAGGGTGGTGCAGATTATAATTATGTGTACCAAATTTTAGCTCAATTTTTGTTACCGTCAGAGTGTCACAAAGCAGAAGGTGAAAACACGGACAAACAAATGGGTCAAATCAACTCAAAATTTGTTGCTGTGTAAGAATATTTCTTTTTGCCTCCTTCTGGTTCTTCATCATGATCATGACTGGCCGATTAAAACATATGTAGGTCTTTGGCCTGTTGCAAAAGAGAACGCCACGTGTTTCGGTTTTGGGCGCGCCTTCTCCAGTTTTAGTACACCAAGTGTTTGCAAGGCATCAAGCACTTGGTTTCTCCACTGGAGTTTCGGCTTGCCTCTTGTGTGTTGTCCTTCCGGTTCCCTTTCAAACACCATCTTAGCTGGAGCACTTTCATTCATACGGCCGAGATAATTTAGCCATAGCAGACGTTGAATCTTTATGCGACAATCTATGTCAGTGTCGGCGTAAAGCTCATAATGTCGGACAATGAGGGTCTTATAAAGTGTAAGTTTTGTCGCACGAGAGAGGGTTTACAAGGGGTCGCGAAGCCCTCGACGTTGACTCGACTTCGTTTTGTTCACCGCTTCACCTAGTTCACCGATTCTTTCTCAATTTTTGCAAATGCTGAGGTAACATCCCGCGCTTTCTGACCAATGATATCAATATCATCGGCATACGCGAGAATCATGACACTTTTGTTGAAAATTGTGCCACTAATGTTTAGCTCAGCATTCCGCAACTGGCGCGATTATTTAATTTAATACGTGAAACCATAACAATAATAAAATAAATTTTAATAATAGGAAGCAAAAAAATGTAAGTTTTCAAAATTTTCATAAACATTTTCTTCACAGTGTACCATCGTTTGACACTTACCTTAATATGAATGCTTAAGCTTAGTTATGTCTGTCATACATTAGACCGCTGTCTTATGCTTTTCAAAAAAAATACTCACTGGCTAATTTTTCTGTTAAATTATGTTGTCTGAAAATCTTGACATTTTCATAAGGATTATAATTTTTTTTATGTTTTTCTCTAAAGAATACGAAAAAAAAAACTCACAAAAGTTTTAATATCATACTTTGTTTGACAGTTGTACTCTTCACATTAGATTTTAGAATGATTCAACATGTTTTTTCTTTTTCTTCTTTTGTAGTATATATAAGGAATTAAGTCAAGAGTGAGATGTTTAACATTAGGAGGGTTTGGTGTCATTAAATATACTTAGTAAAGAATTGAATAAATGAAAGGCGTTATTTAATGTAAAACAACTTTTTTATTAGCATATTTTTCAGTCATTTTTACTTAAATTAAACTAGAAATAACTGTTAATAAAGTAAAAATGACTGCTTATGCAGTACAAATGATCGTTTTTAAATAATGATCACTTCTAAATGACTGTTTTTTAAGAACTAATGTACAATTTATTCAGCGAATGTTATGAATTTAAAAGAACATCTTCTGTAATGATAATACTTTCAAATATTTTGTTAAACATTTTGTTATATTATGGCATTATATTGACTTCCATTTGAAGGTTACATAAACTATAAGCAACAAAATTTTTGAACAACTCTTTATAAGGTAAAGAAGCATTTTAGATAAGATGCTTGTAGTAAAAGTTTTATGTGTAATCTTGCTTTACCCTCCAACTATTTATAATATATTATCTATGTATAACATATATCCTGCAATGTGGACGTGTACATGTATGTATGAATGTGTTTAATCATCTTCAGAGAAAGGTTGTGTTGTAAGTTTCTATCCTCAAGTTTACTGTTTTAGTTCAACTTTGTTCGCATCTTCAAGCAAACCCAAGGAACTTTTTATATGTACATTATTACAAATTGGTGGCTCTTAATCTTTTTCTCGTTTTTCTTTTTCTGCTTTTAAATACACGCTTGATTATATAGTTTATAGTGAGTATTACTTATGTAGTATAAAATATGTATAAAGTTTTTAACACGTGAGTACCAAACTTGTTTAAAGTTCAATCAATCTTTAGAGTGCACATTAAAACAATAGCAACAGTAGTATGAATTTTGAAGCAACGATAACAACCGTTGCTTCAAAATTCATAGCATTGATCAGTGATTGGCAATCTGTGTTTTTTGTTTTACTGAATAAAAAATGGCTTGGCATGCCATCATTATTTACGAATTCAGTTCTTACGGTCCTTAAATACCAAAATTCTTCTTTAAATAAAACTTTTGATTTTCCCCTAAAAATATACTCCAACATATTTGAAGTTGATTTCTGTTTTTGATCACATCACTCGCTTTAATCTTTTTTTAATCTTTTCATTCCAACAATCTAATTATGATTGTAGTCGCTTGCACTCTGTGTTCAGTCAAATCACATTTCTTCTCTCTATTCAACTAATTACTCTATCGTACAAAAAAAAAAAAAAAAGGGAACGTCATTACAGTTTATTGGTACAAAGTAGAGGTAAATAAGTGATGCTTTGTCCATTTCCCTCTTTTTGTTTTTCGGTGGAATATACTGACGGTCAATTTTCATAATAAGTGAGTACTCTTTAGTTTTTTAGTTAGTTTTTTTTTTATAAAAAACGTTTCGTTTTTGAATAAAAAACGTTTTCATTCTTCTGCTACATGGTGATTTATTTTGTTGAAGCTTTTTTATTTTATTTTATATTCTCTTTTTACAGCTAGGACAGGTTGTTTTCTATATGAAGCTATGTGCTGTGAATAATCCTGGAAACCATTGCCATAATCATCACCTGGTCTTACCCAGAAACAAAGAAAGAGAGCGAGCAAGTGAGCTAAGCCGGGTAAAGAAATTGGCTGAGGGTTATGATGAAATTATAATACGGATACAGTCAAAAAAGAGAACAATAAAAGCACATAAATTTCAATTTCGCTTTTGTTCTTTTTTTTTTTGTATTCGTGAACCGCAAAAATGTGAAAACGTGCCATTTGTTGTTGTTGGTAAAAAGTAAAAGTAGACACGAGTATAACAAAAAAAAAAAAAAAAGGATAATAACAAAAACTATACAAAAGTAGCCCATCCAGCATGAAAAATATATAAGGGCTGCAAAAAGGAAATATTAGTTGCTGTTGAAATATTTCTGGCAAATGTGTATTCATATAAAGCCAAGTACTTATTAATATATGTATGTGCCACACCTGACATAACGACTCTTGTAAGCTCAGCCAACAGTCAGGGAATGACTATCAAAAACTAGAAAAGTATAGAATACATAAAAAAATACATTGCTTTCAAGCCATTAGGTGTGATTGGAGCAGTAGATGTCTTTAATTTGGATATAAAATTCTGATTTAATCTAACCTTACCTAAGTCAACCTACTCCAGAATTGATTATTTGAAGAGCCGAAGCTTATGTTAGGTCTTTAATGAAAAACTCTTTATTAAAAATGTCAAAACATTTCTCAATTTTATTTAAAAACCCGCTTATTATCGGCGGCTATATTATAGTACACTTAAATTGCAAAAAGACTTTTGTAACGTCCTTAAATACAGAGTAAAGATAAATTTTTGGACAAACCTTAAAAAGTATTTGTTTACTACTGCGTTTTGGTTTTTATCGATTTTTTAAATAATCTTTTTATCATATATGTCCCAGCGCACTTCAAAATCTTGTAAAACAAATAAAAAATTAAAAGCAAGAAGCCTATAACATCGATGTTAAGGCTCTGTATGGTATTCATGTGAACCAATGGACTTTGCATATGTGAGGCGCCATGATGTCTTAGCACATAATCGGTCCAATATGCTACACTTTGACGAGCTGTATACGGTCGGTCACGATACAAACGTGAAAACTTTTGTACTCGAGTTTTATACTCGGGATTGTACAAAATTTCGTTAATAGCATTTTTAAAAATCTCTTCAGTTAACGATAAACGATCAACTTGTTGGCCATAGCCTGATTGTACCATTTTAGCAGAGTTACTATGCTGATCGGCTAGAAATGGAATAGCAACCATTGGTATACCATGATATTGAGCTTCTGCAACGCCACCTCTACCACCATGTGTAACAAATAGTTTCATGTTGGGATGCGCTAATAGATCATCTTGAGGTAACCACTTTTTATATATAATATTAGAGGCTTGAATGGGTATATTATCCAAATCATCCCACTTACAAATGACTGTCTGTTTAAGTTCTGAGAAAACTTTAAATATAACTTGAATTGTTTCCGGCCTGATTGCAGAACTTTTCAAATTGGAACCCAAGCAGAAAAGTATGACACCATGTTTTTTATTACCATTTAAAATTGTAGCTAAATCCTAATATATTATAATAATCAGTAGATATGAATCCGTTCCAGTTGATTAATATTTGACTTACTTGTGGTAGAGGATTTGGTTTCTCTTTGATTTGTATGCCGCCAATTTCTATCACGGCTGGTACATTCGGGCGAATAGGTCCTTCGCTGAAATGACCATTGCAAAATATTAAAGAGACATTCTTCTTCATATCAGCATAGGTGGGGAATGCATGATTGGAAGGGAATAATTCGCTGCAAAATTAAAAAAAGAAAAATTACCATTTGCTAAGAAAAGTTATAAGAACATACTTGTAAATGCTTAACATACGCCATTCGAACAACTCTTCGATTACACTAAACACTGAACTGAACAATAAATTTTTCACTCGTGTAAAAAAATTCATTCGTTCTCCCGGTCTTATTATTATATTATAATCAGGCACATAAGCAACTTCCTTGGGATTGCCTATATAAGTATTAGCCATCCAGACAGGAGCATTCATCCAACTGATAATTAAAGGTACTTGAAATTTCGCTGCCACACCAAAACCAAAACTATTCAGAAAATATCCCCATAGTACTAAATCGAATTTCTCACTGGGATCATCATAGAGGCGCGTGAAGCGCTCATCTCTCAATATATCTGCTTGCATATCAAACATTACACTTAATGAACCGAAAAAATTCATCATAGTGCTGAGCATGCTGTTCTTTTTCGTTGTAATCTGTTGCATTTCTTCTTCAAGGATTTTCATATATTTTTCATTGGGTGGTATTATAATTTTCCGTATACTCTCGTGATTGACTTTGGGTTCTTGAGTAACCACAACTGTTACATTATGACCATTCTCAGCCAACACTTTAGCCACAGACATATGCACAATAATGTGAGAGGGACTCGGTGTAAGAAACACTCCCAATATATTGGCACATTTTACAGATGGCGGCATTTGGCAAAGCAGAACGCTAATTAATGATATACCCAAGATTGATATTCCTTTCGAATTCATGGCGTTGTTGCAATGATATATAAAACTAAGTAAGAGTTTGCATTCACTGGTATATATCACTTAATTGTACGTATTTATAAATATGTGAAGAGTTCCGGCATTCAGCGCTATCTTATCTAAAACTCATTCAATTACTAACGCGTACAGTACTGAACGTTTATAATCGTACCTGATGTAAATACTTTCATTAACTTAATAATCATATGTAAAACCTGTTTGTAAATACAGGCTCTTGCAAAAGTTACAGTCTAGTATACCGGTCGACAAGCTTTAATTTCAATCAAAGCTAAATTTTGATTTGTATATAAATGAGTTCCTGCTGAACCTGATAAAAACTTAATAAGTCCGGGTTAATCTGGATGTAATCAAAAATCGTGTAAATTTTGAGATATTGAGCTGAAATCTTTCGAGTATTTCTATTTTTCGTTTAGGTGGGTTTTTATTTAGATTACTTAAGTACCACGCTCACAATAGACAAAAATTAGGCTATGAAGTTCAAATTTAATATCTCTACCAAACAGTAATTTGCCAAAAAAGGCCGATGTCGACTAATAGACAGGCCGCGTCAGTTATGAAAAAATTATTTATCGTAGAATCTACCTTAATTAATATGCACAAACTTTATACAACTATAGAGAGTGCAATCGGGTACATGCCACGCTCTCTTTTTGGATGTAGCGAAAGATCTAAGTCTGTCTAGATTTTTATGTGTGGTCACAATAATTAAACATTTTATTAAGACCTTGATTACAATCTTTTAACATTATTGCCGCTAATAAATTATAAAGATTTGGTAACATTTTTACTTGTTATCTTTTAAGTATTGTAATTAAAAAATCAAATTAATATTCCTCTCATAGATAACTATAATTCCTGATAATTTATATTCTTAATTGAAATGCTAGCACTCATGTTAACAATTTTTAGGGCGAAATGCATCACAGAGCAAATAATTTTCGAATAAAAAAGAAAGGAAACAAGTAAAAAAAACACTAAATTTGGCTTAAGCCAAATCTTAAATACTCTCCACTTGTACTTACAAACAATGGGCGTAAAGGATACATGTTTACGCCTTTTAATAATGTATGTAGCTTGTAAGTTGAAGAGGGCGTACATTCTAAGCGTATCTGTCATTCAAAAACATCTATTTTTTGCATATCCACCGATTTTTATTCAATATAGATAGAAAAGTGCGAGAAGAAAATATTTTCACATAATTTAACTTCAATATCCAGAAATTTACGATCGTGAGAGTGCCAACAACGGACGGATCCACGGACACATATATCTAATTCGACTCAGATCAAGAATTTTGTATTTATTTAGGGTTTCTGATGTCTCCTTCTAAGTGTCTAAATTGAATGATAAACTTATTATACCTTTCATTTTAAGTGAAAAAAAATATTCAGAAAATATGTCTTTAACTTAATAATTAAATGTAGAAAAGTTGGACCCAATCGGACCATTTTTAGAGCCTTTTTCTGTATATATATCTATATATATCTTTTATGAAATAGATCCATTATATGACAATAGTAGGGAAAATGGAAATCAGGTGGTGTAGAGTATTAAATTGTCGGCCGAGATCAACTATAACCAGTTTACTTGTTTTAAATTTGAGCAGCAAACTATTCGAATACATCATTAAAAAACAATATCATCAATAATGAGCCTGTTAACGTTAACGCTATTGCATAAATAATGAAAAGAAAAAGTTTCTATATATCTGAGAGAATATTTTGATGATTCGTTTTTCTTTTTTATATACCAAATGTACATACACACCATTGCATCAATTTAAAGCTTAAGTATCGCTGTGAGCACAGTTACTGATGAAGTGATTGACTTATTGAAGAGACACAATCATTATGTTGCCATTTATGTACGCATCATAATAATGTTGTTAACTGGTCACGGTTATACGGCTCACTCATATAGTGACATCTGTCACATATAACGATACGTTCAATTAACAGAAAAGGTTAATGGCTCTGTTTTATATATTTGTTGGTGGCGAATCATTTAAATTATAATTGCACGTTTTTCAGTTTGATCCTGAAGAATAAATTTATGAAATTTAAGATAATTAAGAGAGCATTTATATTATGCTAAGAAGGAAACATTTCAAAGAAGAAAGAGATTTTGTCGAATTCTTGAATATATACCGATACCGAACCTTCATATCTGTGACCTTGGAAAGTAAGTGGTTATGTCCTTGGGCCTGTTTGTCGTTAGATTCCGTTCATTCTTAGTATATGGTTTTCCAATTTGTAATTTCGTAGCTAAATTTTTGTGTTCGATTTTGTATCGAAACCGATTTTACGTAATTTACCAAATATACGCAAGAGTGCCAAATAAACTCAGGAACGCGGTCTATAAGGTTAAAATTTATTATACATATACTTATTATAATCTAGTCCCTATCGATGAGGCGTGGCCAGAACATTTTCATTTGGCGCAAAATTCAAATTCAATTAAATAATCCATAAATTATAGGGGGCATTAATAGGTACATGCCATGCCCACATCTTTTGTTAGGGGTATTTAAGATTTGACCTAAGTCAAGTCATTTATACTTTTTTAAATTCTTCATTATGCAAATGTTTTGTAAAAATTAAGCACCAGGAAAGGAAGAAAGTAAATATATGAATAAATGTGTAACAGAGTGTAATAACTTGACTTGGTTTAATTTATAATATATGTAGTTTTTTAAAGCGCATATTTTCCACATATACATATATATATATATATATATATATATTGTATAATATATGTAGTGCAAAACGTTTTAATTTGCATTTAGTAGCGAATAGTTTTTCTTTCGCCATCATCACATAACTCGCCGGCATGTTTGTAACATAACATATTTACTAGGTAAGCAGTTTTGCATGCCATGACATGGTATGTTCACACAGCTGGACATGACGGTTATTTGGCTTGAATGTATGAATGTGTTGAGAGTAAAAAATTACGTCTTTTTTTATGTATGATTTGAATTTTTAATTAGAATTTTGTTGTTGTTGTTGTTGTTTACATAACTTCTTTTTCACATGACTCTTTAGCTTAGCATAGTTTTGTGCGTGTTGTCTGTATGAATTTTTATTGTGCTCTAGTTTTTTATAATATATTACTATAATTGTTGTTTTTGTTTTCATTATATGGGGGTATACTAAGTTTGTCATTCAATTTGCTATACCCAAAAGGAGGTATCAGAGACCCTACAAAGTACTTATATTCTTGATCAGAATTAAAAACTGAATCGATTTCGATATGAATGTCCTTACGTCCGGGAATAACTGTTATTGGCACTTACGCGGTTGTAATATATAAGATATCTGCAGAGGTGTACAACTTCTGCACACAGATCGCTATTTTACTTGGACAAAATGATTATGCAGGGCCATGCTAATTCCTTTCATAAAAATCTATTTATCCACCACAATAATTGACCTATAAAGTTAAACTTGGTACACATTTATATTATAATTAACCTATGTATCAAAAATGTTCAAAATCAATGATGATGATGGTCATGGTCGGAAAACAGACAAAAAACTAAACTCAACGTAAAAGTCAACTCACAAATTGATACGTAATACAGACATTTTTAAAGAGCGTAATTAGGTACTTGCCACGCCTATCGTATGTAGATAGATATAGAGGGTATTTAAGATTATTTGTCCTAAGCGAAATTTAGTTTTTTTACCATAACTGATGATTAAATATATGAAAAGCATCTCTTTTGGTCTTTATTTCTCTTTGTTTCTAATAAATAACATAACAGTACCTACAATACCTACAAAATAAATATTAAAGTGTAAAGAATTTCAGTAATTTGAAAATAATTATTTTTCATTTCCGGAAAAATGTTGATTTATTATCGAAAAAGTGAAAATTTTCCATTTACCTGAACATACAAAATGTTGATAACAACAAATTTCAATTTTATAATGATACGTAATTTGCTCCACTATCTAGTACTGTACGAATCCGAACAATATGTCATTTGTGCGACATTAATGTAAATGTAAAAAACCACAAAATATTTCGCATCATTATACTGGTGCGGCTGCAGCATCCACTATTGCTATTGTCAACCACTGCAGCAAACAAATTTGATTTAATGTCCGTCTCTCCTAATGTCTATCGGATGATATATTCAATGGTATTTTAACATTACAACAACAACAATAACAATAAATTCAACCATAATTTACAAATTACCCATGCGAGAGAGGATGATGAGGAGAAATAAAGACAGGGAGAGAGTAGGTGACTTGAATATAATGCCGTTGCGTTGTATGAAATTAAATTAAACTAGAAATTCTAGATAACGCAGAACACAAATTGAATGTATTTGTTGTACAGAGAATAAAATTGAAACATTTTATATATTTTGGTAATACATCGCATATGTAAATTGTATAAACGTACAGGTATAATATACAATAAAAAAACGTATAGAGATGATTCTATAGGAAAGGTTATCAAAGAATATTGTTACATCACGTTAAATATGTCCATACCAGAGACCTCAAAATATTCCTGAATGACAAATCCTAGATTAAGATCTTATTACCATTCCTTACTGATTACAAACTGTACAGATTTGTTGGCATTATATACATATAGACTTGTAGTTTATGTACGTAGATCGTTACTTAAATTGGGCAAGAGCGGTCATGAGTCACGCCAACAATCGACAAAAATCTATATATCTGCTATAAAAATTATCCTATATAGTTGAAATTCAGTACACATACTTATAACTACTCCATTCCTAAAAATAAGAATCGTCAGATAATAAGTACGCTCACAATTTACAAAAAACCGTACTTAGCGTAAAACTCGATTTACAGGCTCATACGTAATATTATTTTTACAACTATTAGAGAGTGTAATCATATACCTGCCACGCCCACTATTACAAATGTGGAGGGAATTTAAGATTTGGCCTAAGCCAAATTTAGTTTTCTTCCTTGTTTGATTTTTTAAAGTTTTAGTTAGGAGAGTCGCCAGCATCTTATACAAGACAGGTATCAGATCCGCAACTTTCCGAATTAGAGCTAATTGTTATATGATAAGGAAATTGCGGATTCCTATAGATAGGATGTCCAAAAAATGAGCATTTTCGGATAATAGACACGTCCACAATTTACAAAAAAATCTTTTTTTTTTTATTATATAAGTCGTGCCCACTTTTGTATAGTATTGGTTTAAGTCTTATTAAGTTTTGTTTTTAATCATTTTTATTTTTTTATTTACAATAAAATTGTAATTTTTTATGCTTTCGTTTTTAATTGCTATTAATAGCGTGTAATATAATACTCGGTACTCTATGCATACTAAGTGATATGCAAATATATGCTTTGCTTTGGCACGTTCATCATAACTTGGGGGAATACATAATAAAAACCATTGAAACGTATATGTAAGTAAGTGTGCAGCTTGAACAATTGTCATCATAAACATCATTATGGTGACTATTTAGCATACGCTTGATAAATAATTTATTAGCTTTGTGAAAAAATTCAAGTAAACAGAAATAGAACAGTTACAATATGTATGGGTTAAGCCAACCCTTTGGATACCCCAAAACATTTTGAGATAATGAAATAAAATTTATGATATTGTAAGACTAAGAAGTTTGTAAATTAAAATGTGGTCTGAACTGCAATTTTCAAGTGAAATCACTTGAACTCCTTGTTGTTTTTAAAAACGAAGAATATTTAAAAATCTAATACAATTAATATACTCCTATATATACTTTGTAATGGGAGTGGCATGACGATTCGTGGCCTATCTAAATCTTATATAATTTATAAGTAATATTAAACTAACATTAAAACTTTTAAAAAAAATTTAGTAATTTTCAATTGTGTTTTTACAAACGAATGAATCTTTAAAATAAGCGGACCGATGTCTTTAAATGGATTTAGAATTCACTACTATATATAGAATATATACATTGTTAAGTTCCGGAAGTAATATACAGAACGACAAACTTAGGGGCGTCCCTCGAAGGTTATAAAAACAAGTGTAGTTATAGAGAGACTGAGAAATCAATGAGATCCTAATTATATTTTTTGCTTTGTTCTACTTTTTAGCTTCTTGTCTGTCCCTAAAACCATCACTCACTGTTTACACATAACAATTAATGCTAAAAATGACATACATAGGACATACATAATGACACACATAGTTTTCTGTTGCGATGTTTACTTAGCAAGACAACCATCAGTCAGCCGGTCCATGTTAGTCATAATGAGTTTGAATTAATTAAGCTTATCGTTGCAGCTTAATCAAATACAGTTTTTGCGGTTGAGCGTGTATGAGATTTTTCTTATGTCGCGCCTTTGTCTTGCATACTTTTCACACCCATTTTGACTTAAAGTGAAGTGTGCCACACCATCCAGGGTGGAGAGAAGTGTTCCCCTTTTTGAATATGTAAACATACCGCAGGCATGATTATGAATTGAATGATTATGAAAGCGTGGAAAAAACGAAAAGAAAAACTTAAATTTTGGCAAACGATATTTATCGGATTGGTGTAAGAAATGAGAAAGTATGTATGCTAACTAAATGTCATATATGTTATAAAAGGAAACCAAACAAACTTGTTCTTTAGTATTCGCAGACATCTTGTCTAACATCCATTAGTATCCACAGATAACCAAGAGTTTCATTAAACTTTTCAATACTTTTAATTAAAACTGTTTAACTGTTCTACCGCTTCTTTGCCTTCTTTAATGCAAGCCATCTACATTACTTTGTGATGATATAATGATAAGTTTTCTCGCTGTTTCAATCTGTCTTTTGCTTTCCTTTGTAACCTGCACTTCTTATGGCCAAGGGTATATTAAGATTGTTCGGATGTTTGTATCTCTTAAACGGCTTATGCTACATCCACTGTCAATTATGTATTGAAAAGAGTTAATTAGCCTAGAAATAAGCTGTGCCAAATCTAGACCCGACCTGACCATTTTTAGAATCCCTGCCTATATAAGGTTTTATTATTATGAAAATCTTTATATGACAAAATAAATGAAATTCTTAATACTTCTCAACAAAATTTGGTAAAGAATAGTGAATTAGCTTAATAGTTAGCTGTAACAAATTTGAACAAAATCGGACCATTTTTAGAACACCTCTCTATTTAATGATATTTCGCGAAGTGATTTATATGACAACACCTCGCGTTACAACTAAATTAATTGCTGACTGATTTGTAGTGTAGGGTATTAAATGGTCGCGCTTGTGCGACTATAACATTTTCACTTGTTTTTTTTTTTTCTTTGAGACAATTTAAAAAGTGTCACGTTTTAATAATATCGACATAATACATTTACAATATTGATGATGAAACTGAACTTGGTCACTCCTTTTTCTTTTCACAGGAGTGGTTCGGTTCAATTTCATATTCTGTCAGTGTTAAGTGTAATGATTTTAATTAAGCTTGACAAATGTCAGGCGGCGGTTTATTGGTATCAAACATACGATTGACAGTTACAGTCGAGTTTAAATTATTATTATTTTCCTTTTTTTTTTAAATTGCAAAAAGTAAATAATAAAAAATGAAATAATACATTTGGCTTAAACTATACCTTAAATACCCTTTACTCATATATTTTTAAAATGTAGGAGTGGCAGGTATTTAATTATGCTTCTTAATAAAAAATGTCTTATTTTATGCTAAATAATCTTTTTTAAAAATTTTAGGCGTTTATGCCCATTTTTAGCATAATGATGTATGCTCTTAATATAAGTGCACTCGTATATACTAATTTCATTTTTTAAAAATTTTTTTGGTAGCTAATAGGTAGATTTTTCTATATTTTGGGCTTGGCTCTTGAACAATTTTTGCCCTATTTAAACAGTGATCTTACAACATGTCTAGAAAAACGCTAAATAAGGTTTTTTTTTGTGAATAATTTTTTTGTGTGTTACGTAACCACTCCCATTTTTATCATCTCGATGGATACTCTAATTACAAGTATGTATACCAAATTGTATTTTTATGAGTAAATTTTTATGGCTGTTTGATCGTTTTTTGTTGATAGTGGGTGTGGTTGATTATATACAAATTCTAGAGTTTTAGATTTTGATATTAATCAAGAGTTTATAAACTTTGTAGAGTGTCTGATGCCTTCTTCTAGGTATTGCCAACGGAATGACAAACTTAGTATGTGTGCTATATATATGGGGTGGAGGAAAAACTGTGAACTTGTGTGATTGTGGAAAAGAGTCGTTCAAACCTTACTATTTATACCATAAGAGTGACGTAGGAAGCGTTGAGGTTTCTGAATATAGAGATTGGTTAGTCCGCGTATCTTGTGGAAAAGAAAGTTTCTATCCATATAGAGGATGAACAAAATAATATGAAGTTTTCGCTAAGTTAACGTTTACGTACAAAGTCGTACGAAGACTTGTACTCAGACAACATAAAACTACCGCGGAAAAAGTGACAACAGGACACACTTGAACAATACTGTTTCGACAAAAACAGGACGGCGGGAACTAACAGTCATGTAAGAACTGCAATTTCGAAACCCTTAATGTCAGATGTTCATATTATTTTGTCCATTCTTTGTATTCAAATTCTTAGTAAAATTTTTTTTAAATTGAAATTTCGGATTTTAATATATTGGACGTACTGACATTTATTAATATTATTTTATTATTTTTATACAAATATTTTTCCTTTTTTTGTTATCAATAAAACGCTATATTTCCCCATTTTTCTTAGTTTTTTTTCGCCATCTATTTTTTAAAATTTTCTTTTTTAAAATTATTACAAATTATTTATCTCGCTAAACTTTAACTGCACTTGAATCGTTTTGACCTTTCACCCATAAAACAATATATCAAATATTGATAATAAATAATAATAGTACAATAACAATACAATAGAAAATTTCCACCCTGGAGGTGATGATGGTCTTTTTCGATATATACACTTGAAGCTATGTATACTAATGCTGGGTACAAATGCAGTACGGTGAAAAAAATAAAAAATAAATAACCATCTTGTCAGAGAATGAATGTTTACCCCATAGATTAAATGGTAGATAGGTAAAAGAAGAATATGAGCATACAAACAAACAACAATACACACACATACCTATATATGTGTCCATGCTCTGAAGAAATGTAAGCAAACGTTAAATGTGTTGAAATAACATTTCTGCATAATATACAAATATTAGAGTTTGGTTGGTTGTTTGGTTACAAGAGTATTGTGTGAACTAAGATGAATGTGAGATATATAGAGATTTTCCATACCACACCTGGTTAAGCAAAATTCCGAAGAATTTCTTATAAATTTTAGTGCAAAAGGCGAAGTTTTGCTAGAAGAAAAAGAAAAAGAAGAAGATAAAGACGGACGGCCAAATATTGTAAAAGTTTTACATACTGATTCAACACACAAACACACACAATCACCCACACACACACATGTCATCATCATTAGTGAGTGTACCAAGTCAAAGTGGGAAATATCAATTCAGTGGGGAGTGTACGATGTTGAGCAATACGCGTAATGACCGTAGAATAAGGATAAAGGAGTTATTGCTGCTGTGGGAACTAAGCTAAAGAATGATTAAACTAAATTTAAATCAAGATTAATCTTAAATACCCTCTATAGCTATATACAAAAAATGAGCGTGTTAGGTACATGGTAACGCCCTCCAATAGTATATGTGTTACATAATAACTTGCAAGTCGAGTTTTATAATTTTTTTTTTGCAAATAGTGGACGTACCAGTTATCCAAACACGCCCATTTTTGGCATATGAAGGGATGGGCTAATTATTGTATATATATATATCAAATTTTCAACTTTATAGATGAATTTTTGTGGCAGATAAATATATTTTTAACAATTGTATGCATAGCTTTTTTACTAAATTTAAATAGAGATCTGCGAGCTGGGTGTATATGTTTTAGACGCTGAACAAAAATACTTTATACTCTGTAGGGTATCTGATGCCTCCTTCTGAATGTTGCAATAACCGTAGAGTATAGCTACTGCGGTATAAAATTCTTTACTTAAAAGATATATAGATAAAGATCCGTAATAGCATTGCTTGTAATTTTTTTTGATTTAATTATAATTTTTATGTAAAAACCTATCATGTATGCTTTCTCCACATTAACACGCACAAAAGTTTTTATTTTTTTATTTATTACATACCAAGTACGTATTCCAATATGTTTTAGAAAAGTTATAGTTTTTCCATAAATACCACATAACTTTTATTATGAACGCACTCATTGTTGACTTTCTTGTTTGATATTGAAAAAAGTCCCTTTATTATGTTAGAAATAAATCATTTTACTGATAGTTTGACTTAGGTCAAATCTTAAATACCCTACATGTCTGTGTACATATTGTGGGCATGGCAAGTTTTTTATATGACCCCGCCAATTTTTATGGGCATGTGTGATGAAAGGGCTAATTATAAATGTGTGTATCAAATTTTAATTATATGGTATAATTTTTGTGGCTTTTGCACTTGACCCAATTTTATTCAATTTAAACAGTAATACCAAAATTCATTTTTAGAGATAAATTTTTGTAGCCATTAGACAGATAATTTTAGATTGTGGGCGTGGCACTTGATCGATTTCGTGTAATTTAAATAGCAACCTGAATATAGAAACAAAAAATGCAAGTGCAGAATTTCAGTTAGAGTTTTAGAAACGAAAGAGTTTTAAAACAAATGGACGTACGGATGGATTTGATTAGATTGATATAAACTTTCAAAGATACATATTCATACGAAGTGACGCTTTTTTTAGAATACCATTTGAAAATGGATTAATCAACAAAATATTCTATTTGTAGAGTTTAGAAATAGATATTATTCATAAAAAAAGGGAAATAGTTCACTAAACTTTATCATCGTACAAGAAAAGTTTTAACTCAACTAAAACATATAGTTCAATTGACTTTGTAGTATGTTATATGTAAATTTGATGTGAGAATAAAAGTTTTATTTATTGTTAATATACAACGAAATATATATATATATATAATATATTATATTATATATTCGACATAGTTAGATTGCCTTTTCCTTTTATTCATTTTAATATTTTCCATATTAGTGTTGCAAATGAAAAAAAAAGAATTATTAAAACTTGGCCTTTAAAGATGCTGTAAAAGATATAAATATCCTAAATCATATATATTTTAAATCAGCATTTAAATCGATGTACCAAAGCCATGCGTGTCCGTCACTCCTTTTATAATCGGAACTCTTGTGTTGATAAAAATTAAGATATTGAGCCGAAATTTGGTAAATTGAAAATATATGAAATTGGTAAATTGAATATAATTGAAAGGGGCTCTGAGAGAAAACAGAAACGCCCACAGTTGAAAAAGTTTTTATTACCGTCAAATTCTTCCATTGGAATACATATTTTATAAGTCTTAAAAGAGACCGTAAGTATATATGCCACGCCTACAAATTTCATTTAAATTTGTAGGGTAACCAAGTACTGGTCTAAACCTAAAGCCTTTTTTATTTATTTTTTTTTATACGCATACCTTTTGATATCAATTTGATCCCAATTGTTTTTACCTTTTGTTGTTTTAATTAATGTATTACATATGTGTACTTACCATGACACCACCTCATTATCCTGAATTAAATGAGATTGCTGAGATGGTAAATTTTTAAATTGTGTGAGCTTGTGTAATATACATTTATTTTGTATTCCGGATGTAAATTATGGTAAAAAACCCAACAAATGATATAACTGATGAGTGAACATATAACACTATTAATCCAGCCACAAAATGTGTGTGAAAATTAATATATCTGGGAGGGTTATTTATAAATAACGAACAATTTGCATTTGCACTTGAATAAATAACTGTTTTTGATTGTTGTGTGTTATTGAAATATTAACAGGAGGTTGTGGCAGAAGAGTTTTAAGTTGACATATATATGCGACTAACTTAATAAGTTTAAGAAGAAGAAAATACAGAAACCTAGTGTACTAAAAGTGGGCATGGTTAAATAATATTTATCGTCCCCAATTAACATATAAGTATATTTAGCGTAGAATACGATTTGAAGGTTAATTTTCAAGATACTTCTAGAGGGCTACACGCTTATTATATCCTCCATCTTAGTGTGATGATGGTATATCAAATTTGCTATTCCATTTGGGATACCCAGAAGTAAGTGTTAAATATATAAATTCTTGATTAACATCAAAATGTGAGCCGATCTAGACATGTCCGTTTATTGTTGGCACTCTCATCATTGTAAATTTTAAGATATTGAGCTGAAAGAGACATTTATAGTTTATGCACGCAGATCGCTGTTTAAATTAAACAAAATAGGTTAGTAGACATGCAACACACAATCGACATTAATTTATCTATTAGCCACAATAATTGAGTTACTTCCATCTAGGTAGTAAAAGTGGGTATGGTCGAATAACAGACACGCCCACAATTTACAAAATTCTACTTGCAAGCTGATACGTAATACAAACACTATTAGAGCGCGCAATATATATGTATTTGCCACGCCCACCGTTGTGAATGTGGAGGGTATTTAAGATTTGGTCTAAGTCAAATTTAATTTTCTCACTTGTTTTTTATATTGAATTTTTATATGAATTTGAAGGGTTTACTTTTGAGTCGACCACTTAACAAAGTATATAAATATTCTGAATCACCATCTGAGTCAATCTTACTAACTGAGCGAGTCCATTTGTTTTTGGTAATCATTCCAATTAATCATCATATCCAAACTAGGCACAAAAGTTGCAAAACTCAGCACGTTATTCAGTATTGAAATTGAGTATATATCGGTCAAGCGACATAGCCACAGGGCAATAAAATATCATAATGAAGCAATTTTTTCAAGACTTTTTACAGTTCTTACCTCCACATAAAGCAGAATAAACTTCTTTTATATTAGGGGTAATATAGGCAAATTAATACCCTTTAGTTATGAACAATTTCTTACCTTGTGTTTATTTTGAATAAAAAACAACAATTTTAATTTATTATTATTACACATTAAATTATTATTTTTATTTATTTTGCTTTGCTGTTTGTATTGGGAAAATAATTTATTTTAAGAAGAGAAAATACTTTGTTATAAAATTAAAAGAAAAAACTTAATATTACAATATAATTAGCTGCTTTTTAGTTGCTTAAAAGCTAAAAAAATATTATATAATATTACAGAAAATAATAGAAATAAAATTTATTACATTATTATATATATATATGATACAATTTTTTCGTTTAAAAATCACTCATATGTAAAATTAATAAAAATTAAAATATCACATTAATTATATATTATGAAAAAATTTATTAATAATGAATAATGTTGTTTTTGTCGGAATATTTTTAATAATCAAGAGATTTTTTTCATTCCTTTTTACATATATACTTATTATATATGTAGGGGATGGACAAAATAATATGGACACCTGATATAAAGAGTTAAGCAATTTCAGTCTTTCCATGTAGAGCTCCCGCCGTACAATATTACTCAAATGAGTGTTGAGTTCTGCTGTCACTTTTTTCGCGGTAGTTTTATCTTGTCTGACCACAAGTCTTTTTAATGTTCGTCGTTCCCTGTCAGATTCATTTGAGTTTCGGCCACTATTCCTCTTTTTCTTATTGAACCGTTAAACAATTCAGCTGTTTTTGTCATAGACGGTCCCATTAACCGAGCACCACAAGACTTGTTACGTAAACGGTGTATATACTCGTCGCATTATTTACACGGAAGCAATGTTGCCAACATGCAACAAGATGTACAAGATGTATAAACGACGGTGTTCATATTATTTTGTTCATTCCCTGCATTTTATACTTTTAACATAATTATTAGTAACATAAATAAGTAAAAAAAAAGCTGGGCTTAGGCGAAATTTTGAAACTCTTTACATGTACGCCACTAAAGTACATAAGTGAGAATTATATACATTGTGGGCGTGGCTGGCAATCGATTTGGCTCTTTTTTATATATTGACGAACAATTTCTGTACATAATTTTAACACAATAGTTCTATGTTTAGTGCTGAAAGAATGCCATTTAATAGAGAGGTACTTCGGACATATAATAATATTACTGTAAAAAAAGCTAAGCGGGAGACAGACAGAGGGTTGAAGAGGCAAGCGTAGTAGCTTAAATGGCAAAAATTTATTAAAATAAATTATAAACAATATTACTCATCCATTTATTCTGTGGTGTAGGTATTTGTTTAATACTTTTCGTTTAAAATATGAAAAAACTAATCTCTAAAACACATAAAATAGATATTAATTTAATTTTGAAATTTATTTAAAATCAAATAAATACAATATAATATTTTATATTATTGTTGTTATTTTATATTTTTGTCATCATTTGAGATCCTTAACCATAAAATTTCGTTTCCAAATAATCAATTTATGCTTAATTAAAATTTGAAGAAAAATGTCGCTTAATAAATAAATGAGATGATAATTATCGATTTTGATAAATATTTAAAGTATACGCCATCCTACACATAATCATTTGTTTTCTTGATATTTGAAGTCATGCGATTAAAATTATCATCAAAATGCGAGACGGGACGATAAGATCTTTGTTTTGCCCTTAAGTGGATATTCCAAGCGGCCAAGATAACCACCACAATAGAAAGAACAGCAATAATCGTGTAGAGTAAATCATTATGTTGATTGTAACGCATCAATTCTACTACTTGTGGATACAGTTCATGCGTTTTAGACATATCTGCCACATTAGCATCGGTAGTGATTTCAGTAATTTTTCGATCATCATCATTATTATCATGGTCTAATGTGGTTGGAAGGAAAGCTGAAGATTTTTCCCATTCTATACTGGGTATAAAATCATTATGTTCGTTACTAACTGTTGGTACACGATTGATGGGTGCACTACTTTCATCTTCATCATAGTGATTACCAGATTCGGAATCTTCTATTAGCTTGTCCTCATCATCTTCTTCGTAGGTTTCTTCATCATCATCACCATCATCTTCCTCATAGGTCTCTCGGCTATTGGGTAATGGTCTACCTTCTGGCCAGCATATTGGACAACAGCGACCATTTTGTAAGACCTGCCGATTGGTTGGACAGCCAGCGTTACGGCAAAACGTTATCACACACTTGGGCTCACCATTTACACATTCACACTCCAAGCAGCCATCCTTCCAGGTATCCCCATGTTCGAAGAATTTATTTAAACTTTTCGAATGACAAATACGAGATTTTTTATTAAGATCTTCATCGCAACTCTGATGACATAACCGTTGACCCGCATAACATTTACAACGCTGACAATTGGTTAACCAATGAATATCGTCCGTATTGTACAGTTCTGTACAATTCGGCTCTTGTTGGCATTCATATTTGCCGCAACAATGACCAGGTACATCCATTGATTCGGGAACAATTTCTACAACGACTTGATCTGTTTTGTTACAATCTGGTATATAGCAGGTTCTACAGATACATTTTTTAGCCAAACAACATGGAACATATAATTCATCATTCTTGGAGATGGTGACATTTCTATTGGACGCTATTGTTTCAGTGGTCAGATCAAATTCTCGAACGTCACTGTCCTGGGGACAGGTGATCTCATGTAACGAAGGACATTTCACTGCATCACATAGATGTGGTATTGTATCAACTGGAAAAAGAAAAGAAAATTTTTTTTTTAAAAGAGAAGCATTTTTTTTTTATACCCTCCACAGAACATGGGTGTATAATGGATTATATTAGCATCAAAATGTAAGTCAATCAAGACATGTCCGTCCGGGTGTTTATCTATTCTTGGTTCTCTCACAGTTGTATATTTTGAAATATGGACGAGTAATGCAGACATTTATAGTATCCGTACGTAGGTCGCTATTAAATTGGGCAAATTCACAATCGACAGAAGAAAGTCCATCAGCCCTTGAAACATGAAGTTGAAATTCGCTACTAACGTTTAAATTGAGCTTTTACAATGGGCGTGGTCTAGAAATAAACACTCCCACAATTTACAAAAAATTCTTTTTTTTTACAGAATCCGATGCCAAAGTTAATACGTATTACATACACTATTAAAAACTTTAATTAGATACCTTCCACACCACCCTTTTTGTGTATACATGTGGAGGATATTTAAGATCTTTCACATTGATTAAAACTAAAAATGGAAAATAATACAATTGCCGCGTATTTTATTCATAAAAAGAGGTTTTCTTTACAACATTATTGATATTTTTGGGAAAACACTAAACACTTGTACGCCCACCCATCTCTTATTAGTTAACTTGACTAAATTTTTTTAAGGTGACACTTAGTTCCACTTGAACGGCGCTGCCAAAAAGAACAACCTAAACATTGTTGTCATACAAAAATTGTTGTCAATAATTTGTGGGGATGTGTGTTTTACAGCTGCCACTTTTAAAATCACCACCGTGTTCTCTGCGTGTGTATGTGTGTGTGATGATACTCTCCAAAATGCAATTGTTTAAATGGTTTCGATCTTCTTTTATTTCATGTTCATGTTCATTCATGCATAGACGGTTAAAGCTCATTAGCATTTTATGACAACCACTCGAACTATTTTAATGGTAATGGTTTGCTTTTAACACAATGTGTGAAGTGTGAAATGTGAGTGTGAGGTGAAGGGTTGTTATTGCACTTTAATCCCTTCCAGTGTGTAATAAAAGAAGAAACGCTTGTTATGCTGTTTGATAGGAAACAGCATAAAATCAATTATAATAGAATTGTTGGTTTAGAATATATTAGGATGGAGGAAAGGATATAAATGTTAACTGTGTGACACTTCGAGTGTCAAAAACAATTAAAGTAAATAAGAAAGTAAATTTGGCTTAGTTCAAATATTAAATACCCTTCATATCCATATATATAAAGAGTGGGTGTAACAGGTACATGATTACGCCTTTTACGGTACGATACCTCTTTTTGTTAATTGTGTTCGCATCCGTTATCTGACCACGCCTATATTTGGCACGTCGATGTATGGAGTAATTGTAAATATGTTCACCAAATTACAACTTCATGGGTAAATTTTTGTGGAAGATATATAGATTTATGTTGATTATGGGCGTGTCCGTAATTTAAATACACCCATTTTAGGCATATCGATGAAAGGGCAACTAATAAATATGTTTACTGAATTTAAATTTTCTAGGGCGTGGTTTTTTTTTACCGATTTTGCCCACTTTAAATAGCGATCTTCGTGTAGAAACTAGGAATGGTTTAAATATCTGAAAAATTTATTACCTTTAATGTGTCAATAACAGTCGGATATCTGGACATATAAACCCCCGAGGCACACGGACGTACGGACCCACGGACATACAGACATAGGAACATACGGACACACGGATATACGGACACTTGGACATACATCGACCAGATCGACTCAGTTTTTGAGGCTAATCAAGAATATATATACTTTGTACGGTCTCTGACACCTCCTTCTGGGTGAAAGGGAATGAAAAACTTATAATCCATCTTATATGTATGTGTAATCTGCTTTGTAAAACCACCATGATTAAAATAATAAAATTGTAAATCAAATCAATCTTTACCACACTACATTGAAATTGTTGTATAAGCGAAATTTTTATGTAAATATTTGTTGAATTGACAATCAATCTTCTATACCTAGTACAAATTTATAAAATGTTTATACTTATAATACCTTTTCATATATTAAACATACGTAAGCAAGTTTATTAAACTGACTTAGCTTTCTTTTAGTTCTTCTATGCAGTACTCGTAAATAAAGGCAAATATATTTTATATGCAGACATATGTTTGTATGTATGTATGAAAGTGAACGTAAAAATCATGTCAAAATTGCATAAAGTCTTAATACTTGTGTCACTACTTTTGTTGTTTAGTTCTTTTATATATAGTTGAAGTCTGCATAGAGAGAATATCAGCAGCAATAAGCACTTCAATACAAGGTAGAACAAAAATCTATATACATACATGGTATGTATGTATTCAATTATGTGTATGGTCAGTATGTATACGTACTCTATGTTGACTTGTACAAATATCATTTATTTTGAAAGAGAGTAGCAAGTAAGTGGGGATAAGGTATTGAAAGTATATCAAGTACAATACTTTACAATTGTGAAATTATTAATGAGTGCATACTTGAAAAATGTTCTGTTATTTGCACAGCGATAGCACGCTCTAGGGAAAGCCTCTCAATTTCTATTTTTGTGATCAATATTTCACAAACAAGTAATAAAAAATAACTAAACTAAAATCCATAATACTCTCCTATGGGCGTGGCAGTTACTTGATTATTTCCTTTAATAAATTTAATGTTACATGAAATATACGACGTAACACTTTTTAACATTTAAAAGCCGTGTGACTCACTCGGTAGGTCACAATACCTATAGTAAATTATGCGTATAAGAAAACATTGTTTCAGTCACAGGGACTGTACTTTTTTCTAGAGCTAATATATAGATTTATATCAGTTGCGGGCGTGCCTCTCCCTGACTTTGTTTAATTTTTTGCGCTTCTACTTCCTGTAGGGAGGTTCTTATTTGAATTGTGCAAAATTGGTTAATAATCAATGAAAACCTCTATAATTTTTGAAAATTGAGCCATTATGTTGAAATTTATACATTTGCAAAGAACCTAAAAGAGGCATGGTTGTATAACAGACACGCCCATTATTCACAAAAAAACCTATTTAACATAGATTCCAATTTGTGAGTTAAAGAGTAATACATAAATTATAGGAAGCGTAATTATGTACCTTCTACTCCCACAATTTTTACACATTTAAGATACGATTTTATTCCTTCTAATTGAATATAAAGGGGATGGACAAAATAATATAAACACCTGACATATACATAATGTTTACTTATTAACAACGTGTTGGGCCATCATTTGCTTTTAGACTGCAATTCTTTTCGCGGAATAGGTTTGCAGTGACTGAATAGTTTGTTGTAGTTTTGCTGTAACTTTTGCCGCGGTAGTTTTATGTTGTTTGACCACAGTTTACTTTGAGTTTCGGCCACTATTCCTCTTCACCGATGATGTTTTACCATGTTTTGTGTATGCTGTCATTACCGTAGATACTGAAACGTTAAACAATAACAGTTTTTCATCACAGACGCTTCCGCTAACTGAGCACCAACCCCTTTCGAAGTCTGAGAGATCACACATTTCAACGGCCACTTCTTTTAACCGTCGCAGAACAAAGCGTATAATACACGGAAATATAACCTACAAGACTTGGTACGTAAACGATGCAACGACGACGCGACACATTATTTACACGGAAGCAACAAGATGTTCTACATATATATGATGGTGTTCATATTATTTTGTTCATGCCCTGTATATTCCACATTTTGCTTTATTAATTTGATTTATTAAATATCAATTTTCCAATGAACATTATCTTCAATAAAAAAGAGATTTTCTGTTTCTTATTTCAATTATTTTTTAAAAAGTGCACAAAGTTAATACAATTTTTTCTACCTTTTCTCCTCCATGCTTGACGTCTTCTAACTAATAAAACTTTAATAATATCTATTAAAAGTGTTGAAGTTTTTTTTTTTTTCTATAACAACTTTCTACAGTTTTAGAGTGAGGAAAGATAGAAAGAGAAAAAAATGGAAAATTATAGGAAAATTATAAGTTTTTCTGTAGTCAATTAGAAAGTTTCACTTATAATTTTATTGAGCAAATAAAATAACAAACTGTTCCTGCTTTAGTTGGCAATAACAGTACATACATATCTTAGACATGTATTATGAAGAGAGAAAGAAGTAGAAAATTATATTTTTTTAATAATGAATTCATTTGAACATAAGGGAAATAAAACTTCTGCAGCAATGACTTGACACATATAGGATCCAATATATAATTTGGTGGTTTTTTTTAATGAAATCAAGGTTAATATAACATATAATCGTTTTGTAATGGGGATGATCACGACTCTACCTTATGATTCGTCCTTTTATATAGTGGTTATCAAGAGCAATCAAATCATTAAATTGTGATTGATTTTTGAGACCTTCATTACATCAACCTCCTTTAACTAAAACTTGATCGTAAAGTTGTTATTTTACATAATTTAGTTCATAATTAGTTTTAGTGTTAATTATATTGTTCAGTGATTCTACCAAAATTGTAAAACCTCAGTTAACTTACCCTCATAATTACTCACTATAAATCGTAGATTTCTTTTCATTTTTATAACAAAAGAAACAAACAAAAAATAGAATATTTTCTCTGTTATCGTGATAACAATTTGTACATATATGTATGTATGTATGTACATATATAAATTTAATTTAATGTGTCGCCTCTTACAATAGCATCAGATAACACAAAAAGCCGCATTATACGAGAGTAGTCTGTAATGGAAGGGGCAGAACTCGAACATAACAGAACAGAACAGAACAAAAACATACAAAAAACCTCATTACTGCACACACACACACATACACACACACACACACTGGTTTAATATAATATTTGTTGAAGTAAATTACCATTAACGCCCCGCCAGACTTTGAGGATGAATGGGCGAAAAAAACAACAGAAATATAAGAAATGAGTGAGTAAACCAAACCTAAATTATTCTTTGTATCTACGTACAAATAAGGGGGCGTAACAGGTATACGATTAGGCCCTCTAATAGTTCATGGATTATTTCCCAGCTTCTAAGTTAAGTTTTACGCTGAATAAGGTTTTTTATAAATTATGGGCGTGTTTTTATCCGACCCCGCCCATTTTTGGTATATCGATGGCTAGTATAATTATAAATGTGTATACCAAATTCCAATTTTATTGCAAAATTTTTGTGGCAGTTAAATAGATTTTCGTGGATTATGGGCGTGTCTATTATACAATAACGCCCATTTTTGGCACATCATTCGAAGGAGTAATTATAAATGTGTAAACCAAATTTAAACTCCACATAATTTAATCTGGGGCAGATAAATAAATTTTTGTCATTTAAGGGCGTGGCTTTCAACCGATTTTGTCAAAATTTACTAATAAACTGTTTATGGATAATGGAATATGTGTATTATAATTCATTACAATCGTAGAGGTATAACTCTAAATGAAATAGAGTTTTTTTTGTAAATTATGGGCGTGTCTGTTAAACAATTTCGACGATTTTTAACATAAAGATTGTTGAGGTACATGTATATATATAATATATAAAACTTTAGATTTTTATTATTTATTTTGAGGGAATTGTGTCAATTGCGGGCGTAGCATTTGAAACGAAATTCTCCACGTCTCAGAAGACAGACCCATGACCACATGGATGGAATTAGATATTGAAGTGAATCAAGCATTTAAGCGCATTATAGGGTCTTAGGATAACTAAGAATACTTCTATTTCCTAACGAAACAAAAGTGAATTATTGTGCGTTACCAGCAGCTAATAGAAAAGGCAAGAAGTTAGAAAACATAAGGACCTCTTTTATCAGACACAAAAGCCAATAACCACCGTTTGTTGTAGGTGTTGGTGTTGTTAAAGCAATTGCCATTGTTATTATTATTATTATTATTATTTTTATAATGCGGACGGTGTGGCGGTGCACTAAAGTTAATGGCGATAGTAGTGGTGGTGTTAATTCTATTATTGCTGTTATGTTTGTTGTTGTTGTTGTTGTTGTAATGTGGCTTGTGGTAGAAGTTGAAATAATTTCGTAATTACAAGCTATCTGTTAAGCAGAACAGAAGGGTAAATTATTCTATTCACTTAGGGGATCCACCTTTCTGTTTGCTTTGTTAGCTGTGCACTCATTCAGCTTTTTAGCGGTTAAACGATATATCACCACCACCGCCACCACCACCACTACCATCATCATCAACGTGGCCTTTGCCAAAGTACAGTATCATAATTTTTTGTTCAACAAGAGAAATTGTAATAGTCGATTGTAACCGACCATTCATTACCCTACGCTACTTAGTTTCATAAATTATGCTGCAATTAATTTAGTCTTATCACATATATATAAGGTATGGTCATATAAGTAATTTCGAGAAATATCATTATATAGAAAGGTGTTCTAACAATGGTCTGATCGAGTTTAAATTTGGCACAGGCAATTATTAACTATTTTTTTTAGCAAATTTTGTCAAAGAAGTAATAAGGAATATATATTTTCGTCTTTTGAAGTTTAAATTCATATTGGAGCGTTATATGGGAAGGGGTTCTAAAATTAGTCTAATTCGGTTCAAATATTTTAATTAACTATTCTTCGCCAAATATTGTCAAAAAATATTAAGAATTGCGAATATTTGCCATATAAAGATTTCCTTTATTATATCCGACTCGCTTCATTTCCAACAGGGATTTTCTTAAGAGCAATTATTGTTTTTGTACTAAATTTCATTGAAATATTTTAAAAAATAAAATCTGTAACTTAAGCATAAATTTACATGGATTGACAGACGGACAGATGGACAGCCGGACATTTAGATTTTTATGAATGAATCGATCGGTATAATTGAAGGTGAATGTGGCATTTACCGTTTAGAAGTTACAAACATCTGTACAAACTTAATATACTCGTTGCTAAAAGGGGTGTAGGATATAAAAATGTACACAAACCACTAGCATACACACTTATATACTTTATCCTAGAATAACAATTAAAATTTATATGCTCTTCTTTTAGGCTAGTGAAGTGAACTTAAGATAGGAATACACTCAGCACCCAATGTTGTCTGTCCGTACAGCAAGCAATGTTCAGCTTTGCCAATAAATACATAAATTATGCCATCAAGTGCATCATCATCATCGTAAGATGCTAGACACAGACTCTTATTAGTTGTACCAAGTGATTATAGGTTATGAGTATCGTTTCGGTAAAGCTGTCATCAGAAAGACAGAGAGGGAAAGAGAGAGGGAGCAGTAGTATGCACTGCTGCAGTGGTAATCAAAGACTTATAATTAAACTGACTCCACAAAACTATATAATTTTGTTGATAAAGGCTGCGAAACTCACATATTACGTGTACGTGATGTAACGTAAATTCTACATAAGCTGTAATTGAAAGCTGAAGTGAACGGATACGTACCGTCAAAAGACGTTACGGCTGATTTTGTAAAGTTTTTACCATTAATTGTTTACTTAATGCTGCCACTCAATCTGTCAATGCTGCCGCAATAATATACTGACTATAATATCAGCTTAGATTTGATTAATTGAAATAACTACGATTTTTCCCAGTTTATTTTGCTGTATGAAATGTAATTTGTCCCACTTTGTCTTCTTCTACTCCTCTTCACCATTCTTTGCCAATTTCTAAAAGTCATTTCAATGATGACCTTTATCGCTTATTTAAATGATTTTCCTTATAGCTTGGTTTCTTGGTCTTTAACTTGGAAAAATCATAAATTTTCTTTAATTTATAAGAGGATAGAGAGAGAGACTGAGGGAGATTATGATTAGTAATGATGTTCTTTGTAGGAAAGTTTTCTATGCGGACTTATTGAAAGCCAATTTTCAAACTTCTAAATGGAAAGCCAAAATTCTTAATTGGTCATAATCTTTAAATAATCATCATTGATTGGTGAAATTGAATGACAAAGTTTATTTGAAAGCGATTTTATTTTAGTTATTCTACAAATGTTTATGTCCTCGTTTAGGACTTTCAAGTTCTTTTTGGCCCAAATAAAATTTTTTAATTGTGGGCATGACAGTTTTCTCACACCGCTTATTATTAGAACATCATATTACATGATAACTCAAGGAGAGAATTTTACTCGTAATCATCTATTTATCTATTCTTTCTATTTGTTTGCCAACCCCGCCCATTTTTTGTACATTAATATTTAAGATTATTACAAATATTTCCTATGTGGCTTTATGTTTGTGAAAGTAAAGATTTTTTGTTAATTGTGGGCATGGCATTTGATCAATATCGCTCATTAGGAATGAGTATCGGCCAAAAAAATTAAAGTGTAACAACATTTTAAACAATACTTCAACTTAAAATCTCCATATTTGTGTTTATGGGAGTGACCCACGAATGTACGGACATATCTAGATTGACATGATAAGGTTTTTGTGCTTATGGAGAATGCACATATTCTGTAGGACTAAACTTCATTTCACTTTTAATGCGTTTTAAATGTAACATCGAGAATAACAAATAATGAAGAAATTATTATGTACAATATTTATGAACAATATTTTAAAGCTTAATTGTTTTCATTAACATTTTACATTATTTAAAACGCTTTTCGTTAATTTACCTGTTTAATCAAAATGAACTTATCATCCGTTGTAGTAAATGACAAATTACCACAAATGATAAATTATACTGAAATAACTTGTAAAACTAGTCTGTAATTGAGTTTACATGATATGTACAGTATATAGCAAAAGTACTTAAACCACAACTTTATTTTGTTTAAAATATAATTTCTCCTTAAATGTGATTTTCATTATTCATATAAAGTAAGAATTGATTTTATACTTGTGACTTTAACTATTGTATATAGGTATATATGTATATATTTATGTTTATTTGTAGTTGTTGTATACTAAACTACATAGTTTGATTATAAATGATTCAACATGACAAAACATTTAAAAATATGTGATTAATGGTTTTAAAAAGTATACAAAAATAAATATTCAATGAATATATTCAATGGCAATACAATTTATGAAAAGATTCGGAAATGTGCAAAACCTAAAAGTGAAGGTGAATAAAATTCTATGAAAAAGTTTTTTAATAAAAAATTAATAAAAACAAGTAAAAAAACTAAATTTAAACATCTTCAACATATACATAAAAACTGTGGGCATGACAAGTACATGATTACACCCTCTAAGAGAGGATATATTCCATATTAACGCATTAGTCGAATTATATATCAAACGAAATATTTTAAAATTAAAATTAAATAAAAATTGTGGACGTATCTTTTATTCGACCATCCATATTTTTGGAAGAGGGAGAGGAATAATTTGAAAGTTCTTAGGTACATTTTTATAGCAAATAAATAAATCTTAAACGAGTGTGGGCGTGGCATTGTCGAATATTTTACCCAATTTAAATACCACATTTACCAAAAATACAAAATTTTAATATTGTATAATAGGCCAATTTTGTGACAAATAGATTTTTACCAATTGTGGGCGTGTTTATTACCCCACCATGTCCATTTTGAGCACATCGAAGTAATTGTAAGTATGTAGATGTAAAATCGGTCAATTTTTGTGACAGATAAACCGATTTTGGCCAATTTAATTACCTACCAATGGCCCAAAACTACAAGTTTCTGTACAAGTACAACATTTGTGTTCAATATATATATATTTACCAACAAACAGATTTGCGGACATACGGACATACATGTTTAAATCGATTCAGTTTTTAATGCTGATTAAGAATATATATTCTTTGCAGTATCTCTGACACCTTTTTCTGAGTTTTATAAACGAAATAGAAAATTCAGTATATCCCCATCTTATGTAGAGGATACAATAACTATATTTGGTTTATATCAAGTTTTGGAGGCGTATAGTTTCATAATAAAACAATCCTCCTATCTCTAAACTAGCCCTAATATTATAAACAAAATTATTATTTTTTAAAGTAGACTTTTAGGCTGAAAATTATATACACTTTTAAAATATACTGTTAGGTTTCTTATGTTGACAGTTTTTAATAAAAATATTTCAATTTTTCTTTACATATCATCATTATCAAAACAATCAGAATAAAGATTTAATATAAACTTATAAAAAAACTTAAGTCTTTCTTAGAAATTTCCATAACATAATACTCCAATTATTTATACTTGTTGTAAATGAAATATAAAATTCAAGCGTGCTCTACTGTATAATATGCTGAGTCGCTTCTATAATATTATAACATATGAATCGTTTACATTTAGCACATTTGGTTTATTTGTTTTTTAGCATTCTGCTGTTGCAGCATAAACATGTGATGTGTTGTCGTATGTAGTAAAATTGAAATATGAGCATATTTTGTTTATACTATATTACAGATGACTTTGCCACTTTGTTTAAGTATAGTTTGCAATTTCTAGAAAATGTTTGCATGTCTATGCGATGCAAACATCGCTTCACGTTAAGTTCAAAAGAACGAGTAATATAAATAAATTAAATTCAAGAGTTTGTATTAAATGAAAAGAAAAGACTTCGTTTACCAACTATTGTCAGGAAGTTGGGAATGAAGTGTTATGATACACTTTTCGTAACATGATACCTTTCTTTGCGTATTATTTCTTAAGGAATTTCTTTTTATGGTTCAGGTACATATAACAATTTTGAAAAATTTTATAATTTTTTAAACGTACAGTGGTGATCATTTAAATGGGTAATAATTTTATTAGTAAAAATTTTTTTGCAATAATTTTGCTCTTTTTAAAATTAGAAACAATTTAATTATGCAGTTTTATGAAGCGATCTATTGTGTAAAATAGTAAATATTTTTAAATAATTTTTACAAATTTTTGTACTTTTGGCAATTTTTTAATATAACAATATAATAATAATATAAAAAAAAAACGATAACATTTTTGATAGGGTTAGATTAAAAATTTGTCAAATATAGAAAAATTTTAAAAAATTATGAAAACAATATTTTTTATTACACAAAATAAATCTCTTTATCATATTGCATCATTAAGTTTTTTCTACAATGAAAGAAAAAAAAATTTTTGGCAAAAATCATATTCACAAATCATATACAAAAATTATGTTTTTTTTTTTGTTAGTGTAAAAGTAAAAAATTCGCCAAAAATAGTATAACAGTAGTAATTATAAATAAAAATATTTTGTATTATAAACAAAAGATTTTTTTATTAAATTACGTCATTAAATTGTTTCTAAACTTAAAGAAACAAAAATTATGGCAAAAATCATATGCAAAAATTATATACAAAAAATTTAACCTTTATTGATAGAGTTAAAGTAAAAAATTTGGCAAAAATAGTGTAATAGTATTAATTATAAAAAGATATATTTTTTATTTTACACAATGAATTCTTTTATCTAACTGTATCATTAAATTGTTGCTAAAATTGAAGGAAGAAAAATTCTCACTACAAATTTATTACCTATTCAAGTGATAATCACTGTACTATACGTATCTATTTCACTGCGCAACAGAGATATCAAAGTCTGGTTGTAACTTATAGATTCTCATGATCATATTTGTTCACCCAATATATATATATATGCATTTTGCTTGATCTCATTTTTATTATCGCATATTTTTACATTGACCATAAATTTGTTATTAATGAAATAATTTTTGCACATGCTATGGAATGCGGAATTTATGAATGTATATATGCATGAAGAAAACTTATACGCTTAGCTAAACATGCAAAGAAAAAGAAGCAATATTTAGTCTTCTACAATATCTTTCAATATTTCTTCTACTTATGTGCGCATGAAATTCATTAATTGCTGATAGCATCGGTATTTAATGTACGCAATCACGCACACACTCAGGGATACTAATAAAAGAAAATCAATATATATATTCAAGTATTGTGTGTAAGTGTTTATCTTCGCATTAACAAGAATAAATAAATCAAGTGAAAATGTTACAGACCGACACAACAATGTTTAATGGTCAGGCAATAGACGTCAGTCTGTCCGTTTTCAAGATTAAGGAGAAAGCGTGACAAACACAACAAAGTGTGTTTATTCTTAACAAACACTAATATGGCAATCGTTATGATTTTGTCTGTTCCTAAGTCTGTCTTTTTTTGGCCCTTCTTAAGATCATAAAAACTAACATATTACTCGGAAATTATCTAAATTCAATTTCTATTTGCCCACAATTGATGAATGTTTTTCATGTCTATAAAAATAGAGCTAAAATATTTTTTCTATATTAGAATTTTTTTCCACCCATCGTCGGTCGTAATGATTATGCGGGTATATTAGTTCAAACACTTCTAAGTATCTGAAGGGGACGATGCTCACCCCAAAAAGTATATTTATTCTAAAACAGCATTGAATTCTGAGCCAATTAAGCTTTATTGTCTGTTCAAGAGTCCATATGTTTCTGTAAATTTGCACACTTTTCTTCGTGACACTCTCACGACCGAAAAAATAAAGATATTGAGCAGAAGTTTGGTATTACAAATGGTCAAAACCGGTCCACGGACACGCACAAAACTTTATGTTTATTTCAATTCCAGTCCACGAAAGTTCTAAATAAAAATATCATAATTTGTCCTCTTATTAGACATTCTAAGGATATATGGATAAAGGAAATATGACGAGACATATGTGAGCTAATAATACGCATATTTAATAATATGCTAAATTCTGGATCACTATACCCATTTGTAAGTCGGAACTTTTTTCAATTAATATTCTCTCATTGAATGGTGTCATCTTTTATTGAATTTAATATTCCCTTTTACTTTTTTTTCAAGAAATGTTATAGGAAGACAATTTAATAAACCACTTTTCTTAACTATTGCTTTCAATTGAAATTAATTGGTGGAACAGATAGTGAGAGAGATATGCTTAATGAAACCTTGTCAACGTTGTCTGTTACCGTTGCTTCATATCATATATTCCTTACAGGCTATTGGACTTATCAAATATACTTTTAATTAACTGAAGTAGCCTCTATACACGACAGAAACAGAAGTATAACAGTTAAGTTTTATTAAGTTCATTTAAATGTCATATCCGTACAGGGAAAGTAAGATTTAGTTCACTAAAACCCTTTGCATCAGCATTACAGACTATAAAGGGCAAAGTGGATTTACCCTTCAAATGGAATTGCGTGGAATAAAAGAAAATTATAGTCAACCATTCATATAATTCCATCCAGCTTAAGGAGGATTGTAAAAATTCTTTTTAATGGTTTTAAAAATAAGATATCATTAGAAGCAGTAGTTACATAAGTAACACATGTTATTAGATGTGGAGTAAAATCCCTTTAAGTTATACAAGGTGTTATATGTATCTTAGGTTGAATTCCAAACCCCATTTCTGCATTAGTATACTCTTCACCTAATCCCCATATAAAGTTTCAGTGGTAAGAACCCAACCGGAGGCATTTGAATCTTTACAGAGTTTCTACATTTATACCCTTCAAAATTGTACGTACTTCTATTGATTGATTGTCACAGTCTAAGCGGCTTGACTAGTTCCTGGTACAAAACTTAAATGCTTCCAAACCAAACACTTCTCTTTTTTGGCATTTTGTTCCATATCCAAATATAATCAATTTTCATTTTACAACCAACTACTTCTCTATACCCTTTTTAAACATCAATTTCTTTTATTTTAACATAAGATTTCATCACTATTCTCGCCCATTTACACCAATGACACGCTTTATAGTTTCTTCATTTATAACCATATTCTTGTCCTTCTCTGCGTCTCTTTACATTATATTTGCTTTAAAGGAAAGAGTCCGTGTGTGTGTGTAACAAGAAGTGGTAATAAAATGTCCTTGTGGGTTCTCTGTGTGGTGGTGATGAAATGCGTGTTCAATATTTACACAGGAGAATTGTTTGTTTGCATTACTCTACTTAGCAGTTGTAGCATTCCAAGGCACGGGAAGGGGGCACCGTTTGCTATGTATTGTATGATGATGAAAAATGAATTTTCACACTTAACTGGATTTTCAATTTGAGAAAAAAGGAAAAAAAAGCAAGAACCTAAAATGTTAGCACGCACGCACTTATACACATATACGCGTACATATGTATATACATAATAAGATTTAAATCCGTTTACAATCTCGCACAACCACAACACAAGTACCGTAATCCAATAAATGTCCAATGACAACAATTGCATTTAGGGGGGGTTATAGGGCAAATAAAGAAGAAGAATAAAGAAAAAAACGAATAACGAGAGAAAATATTAAAAAAAACAAACGCGTAATAATAATAAATGAATATAGAAAAGCTTTTAAGCGTCATTGATGGAGGTGGGGATGGCGCCGCACATACACTACAACACATGGAGAGCAGTTCACTGTAACAGCTCAAGTTTTAAAATCTTTTGTAAGGTTGTAAAGAAAAATGGTATTAAATTTAAATTGAGATAAAAATCTATCAATAGATTTTTTTTATATATAACTTATGTCTGTCTGTCCATCTGTCATTGGAATGCTTATAGTCGTAAATGTTTTCATATTAAGTTAAAATTTTGACATAAGGTACTACTTAAATTGGACAAAATCGGTCAAGAGTCACATCCACTATAACATTTGCAATATCTAGAGGAGGCGTCAGAGTTTATATATATTTGATCAGCCTCAAAAACCGAGTCGATCTAGACATATATGTCCTTATGTCCATATGTCCGTCTGTTCATATGTTTATCTGCCAAAAAAATTTATCTATGTAGTTGAACATTCTTACACATATTTACAATATCTCCATTCATAGTTGTTTCAAAAAAGGAGCCTGGTTCGACAACCAGGACGCTTATAATTTACAAAAGTCTTATAAAGCAAAAACTCCATTTGAAAGCCGATATGCGTACACTATCAGAGGGCGTAATTATGTTCTTGCCACGCCTTCTGTTTGTATGTAAATGTGCTATATATTTAAGATTTGTTCCAAGCCGAATATAGTTTTTTTTTCATTTGTTTTTAGTCAAGTGTGGGAGGAGGATGTTGTGATGATGTGTCCTTAGTGTTTTCTATTTAAAAGTTTTTGAAAATTTTACAAAAAAAAATGTTAAAAGATTTTATATAAAGTTTTTCTTCTTCTTCCTTTTGTCATTTTATATATTCTACCTTAGGTAGTAAGGCTATTCCATTTGCTACACTTAAAAGTAACGTTTAAAAACTTTGGTGCAAATATTTATCATTTTCTGTTTCAGTTTCAATTGAGAGGGATTCGGTCAAAGAGCCACGCCCACAATAAACAAAAACCTTTAAGAATCATCAAAATAAAGCTATAAAGTTGATGTTTATTAAGAAATATTTTTTTGTCATATGTAAAAAAAAATCAAATATGGGCGGGCCGGCCTAAAAATATTTCATCGACATTGAATTTAATCTATTAAATAAAAGTGCTTAAAATAATTAAAAATACTTATAGAGCGTAATCATATACCTGCCTCGTCTATTTTTTTATGTATATATGTAAAAAGTATTTTAAAATTCATTAAAATCGAATTTCTCTACCTAAACGAAAAAAAAAAATACCATTTTCTAAATTTTCAATGTTTCTCTCTAATCATGAGTCTCTCGTAATATTTTATAAACTTTTCATAATAAAAATTAGCATAAACTATTGTATTTAGAGACCTCTTGTACTTGTAAGCTTCAAAGTGAAGTTTCTACAAGCGTTGGGTATGCCCTTCAAAACTACTTTAACTTTAAAACTTTTCTTTAAAGTCAAAGGGTGTTGTTGGTCATGTTGCTATCCCAACACATTTGTTACGCAATAGTTTGCTTGTATCCAATTTTATTAGAAAGGAAAAAGAAAAAGGCAACAAAACATTGACAATTACAACAATACGAACAATAAGAAGAATTGTCTCCTTGAATGTAGCATTTACGCTTTTTGTCAAGCTCTCAATAAGAATTTTAACTTTTAATTTTATTTATTAGAGAGTTTTCTACAGTACAGAGAAGAACACCGCAATGGCGATGATGTGTGGGTGTATGTGCCGTAATAGTGTAAATAAGAATATAAAACAAACACAAGGAAAAGTATCTCTCAGGGGTTTGATGGAATATAAAAAATAGAAAAAAATGTTTGAAAAAGTTTCCGGAAAAAAATGCAGAAAAATTTCATTAAGCACAAACCGAATCATTTCATATTATCGTGAACAAATGAAACAACACATTAGGTTTAGGCTAAATCTAAAATGTCTTACACATATATATGTATACAAACAAGGGGCGTGGCAGGCATCTAATTACGTTGTATAAAGTTGCTCCTAACCTACTACTACGTTTACTGATCCAACTTAATTAATTATGGAATAAATTGCGTTTAGGTATTAAATGGTTGCGTGTAACCGACTATATCATTGTCCCTTGCTTTATTTTGTACTCGTATATATTTTAAGCATTCAGGCGATTACAAAATTCGTTAATAAAAAGCATTTATTGCCAGCAACTTGATTTATAATAAATTTTATTTGATATTTTGCCGTCTAATGTCATCAAAGAAGACATTAATCAGCAAGTGTTTATAAAACTATTGTGTTGTGTGAATAAAAAAAGGGAGAAAAAGTGAAAAATATAAAGAAAAACCTTTGGCAAATAATCAAGAAAAAAGAAAAAACAAGTAAAAAAACTAAATTTGGCCTAGGCCAAATCTTAAATACCCTCCACATCTACAACAAACATTCAAATAAACTTTCAGCCTAAGGATTAGTCGCACTATTAAAAAACTTTTCGAGCCATAGCGCGGGTTTGCTTAATAGCGTGCTTTACTGTTTACCAAAATTCTTAGTTGATGCAACACACTTTTATTTGGTGCAATATTCCGAAAGTTTTGACTTTGATTGAACTATTTAGATAATCACTCATAAGTACACCTTTTCTGATGCGATTAACCATAAATCTCTAACAAAGGAGAGACGGTACGGTATTATTTAATCGAATCGGATGGACTACAACATGTTTTCATGTCTATTTTCATTTTTTTTTTCTACTTTTTCATTGTTATTGGCAAACAAATAACATTTATGAATGTATCCCCCGGTGGTATCCACAATTTTATTGGAAATTGTTTTTTATTCGTTTCTACTCTAAGAGAGAATAAAGCTAAAAAAGAAACTCCAACTAAATTCACAAAAAAAAAAAAAAAAAAAACATATATGAAAATAAAAATAAATGAGAATGACTTGCTTCTGGCTAATTGGTAGTTTTGGTAATAGAGTTGTTTGTTGGAGTGTTGTTTTTATGGCTTTTGAGTAAAAAACTGACTCAGGACACTATACAAATATTATAGTTATTAGTTAGTTAAATAATTATATTGTTAAACGTGTAAATTGCAAGTTAAAGTCTTTAATATCATATAAAATTATATAAAAAGTCAGTTGCCGGAATGAATTAATAATTAAAATGTGTTGTGAGATGTAAAATGAACTTTTCTGCTTTTCAATATTATTCAATAATATTGTATTACACGTGAACGTGAGCGTGATCGATTTCACGATTTCCTTTTCATTAACAATGAAGGCAAAGGTGTCAAATTGCCAACAGTATGAATTTATTTTTAATTAATGATTTTTATTGTTATTTTATCGCCTTTTTCCTCCTCTGTTTTGTTTTTGTTTAATATTTATGCTATAAAAAGTGTGTTTATTTAATTAATTAAAAATTACAAAACAATAGAATTTTTTATAAAGCAAAAAAAAAAAAAAATATAATAATAATAAAATAATGCTAACTAAGCCAAGATTTGTTATTGGCAACAGCTTTAGTTGGCATTAAATTTCTCATTCATTCTGAATATTAAAACAATTTACTAAACAAAAAAAAAAATTTTTGGCTTAGGTCGAATTTTAAATACCCTCTACTTGTTATTACAAACGGTGGGCGTGGCATGTACATCAGTACGCCCTCTCATAATATACATTTTACGTATCAGCTTACAAGTCGAGTTTTATGCTGACAGACGGCAACAATTTCTGGTTTTTTGTAAATTGTGGACATGTTATTCGAACACGCCCATTTTTATCTTTACGATGAATGACGTGATTATAAAAATGCTTTTTCAAATAGATAAATAGATATAAGATTGATTTAATACAATTTAAATAGTATCAACAATACACGGACGCACGGACATACATTTCTAGATAGACTCATTTTTTTATGCTGACCATGATTATACACTATAGAACTCTAAGTTTAAATTTGATAAATGTATTTATTTATATATGGTGTAGAAGCATATAAAAGCCACGCCCATTTATCATAAAAATTTGAATCGGAATTGTCAAATTGAAAAGTAGGACAAACTTTAATAAACACTAAATGAAAACATACTTGTATGCACTTGCCACACCTACAAGCTTTATATAAAAAAAGGAAGAATATATTACACTTTGCTTAAGCCAAATTATAGTTTTATTGAGTTTTTAATTTCTCAAAAATTTACTCTAATGGATAGTTCTGCTAAACTAAAACAGTGCAATAAATAATTGATTGATTTGATTTGAAGCAAAAGTAAAAATTGTGTGCATTCTACAGAATTTTTCCATTTAATTGGTTTACATTTCTTTTTTTATTTATACACCAAACATAAGATGGAGCGTATACTAAGTTAGTCAGTCTGTATGCAACACCCAGTTAGCTCATCCATTAATATACCAAAAATGGGCGTCATCGAATAATAGAAACGCTTACAATTTACAGAAAAAACTTTCAAAGCATAAAAGACAGCTTGCAAGTAATAGATAAACTATTAGGGGGTCACATCATGTACCAGTCATGCCCATTGTTTGTATATAGATGTGGAGGGTATTTAAAAATTGGCTTAAACCTAATTTAGTCGCTTTCCTTGTCTTTTTCATAACAATATTTTCAAATCGCTTCAGTTCAAGTGAAATGTTTTAAGTTTTAAATTCAAGTTATTTTCAGAAATGCCATTAAAGCCGAAAATACAATAAATGCAAAAGAGAAAATCAACAACACACTTGACGGATAATGTAAAATATTTACAACAAAAACAATAAGACAAAAAATTTTTAAGAAATTTCAAGTAAATAACACTCGAAACTGACCGTTCGTTGCACCATATCATACATTAATCAGCACATAGCTATAGTAGAGAACTGCGTGTACAGACAGCTAGTAAGAGTAAAAGCATGAAATGGCAAAAAAAAAACATCATTTAATGTTAACAACGCCTCAAAGGCTTCACTAGCCCGCCGGCCACTTCAATAATTGTAAAAGCTTCAAGATATTCATCCGAATAACAAAACATACAAACACGTAGCACACACAACATCTTAAGTACCTATTTCGTATTTAATTCGTTTATATTGTACTTTGGCAAAAAAAATATTTTGATCATTACCCAGAAATTGTTTAAATAGTGTTTCGGTGTGGTTTTGTATTATTGCACACACCACACATGCGTGTGTATGTATGGATGTTCATAGGTATAGAAATGATTTATGAGAATATGAAAAAAATAAAAAAATTATTAGTTGGTAAAAATTTGGAAAATGTTTGCGTTCAAAATTGTATTGTATGAAATGCTTATAAAACCAACAATTGCAGAGAAAAGGAAATTTCCTACTAATGGCGTAAGATACACTTGAAATAATTTTGTAAAAAGAAAATTCATATGAAAAGTGTATTTATGTTGTATGTGATGTATTGGGTATTTGAACCAACAACAACAACAACAGTAGCAATAAAATGACAAAAGTAATAAAAAAGACAACAATAACAACAATCATATATTGAAGAATTTAATAATAATATAATGATTTATTTCAAGCATAATCAATTATTATAGTACTGAGCACTGCGCGCTTCATATTAATCACGCCTGGTTTATTTGATTGATGTTTCACTCTAAGATATGTACATACACACATACATACATATTTTTCTTTACTTTTTGAAATGTAAATAAATATAAAACGTATTGTATTAAAATATAAATTTCCTTTGAATAAAAATTCTTTTCGTTCATACAATATTTAATTAAAAACATTAAAGAGTTTTATAAATATCATTTTATTACATTAACAAAATAAACAAAATATAAAATAAACAACAAAAAATAAAAATATTTCGGCTTTTAAGAAGAATTGAGTGCTCACAATACAATAAATAATAAAAGGAAGGAAAAAAACTACATTTGATAAATATGATTTAGGCGAAGTCTTAAATACCCTACACATGTACATATAAAGGATGGTCGTGGCAGGGAAATGGTTACGCCCTTTCATACTCTATGAATTATGAATGAGTTTGCAAGTCGAGTTTTATACTCAATAACATTTTTTTGTAAATTATGGGCTTATGTGTTATTCGATCACGCCCATTTTTGGATTACCGATGTAAGTAAGTGTACCAAGTTTAAACTTTGCGGGTAAATTTGGCAGATAAATTGATTTTTGTCGATTGTAGGCGTACCTATAATTCAGTCACGCCCATTTTTGACACAACGATGGATCGAATACTCATAAATATGTATAAAAAATTTAAAATTCATAGCTTAATTTTGATATATAAATTTTTTCGATGGTGGGCGTGGCTTTTGATGAATTTTACCCATTTTAAATAGCGATCTGCGTGCTGAAACTAAAAGTATTTGTATATATCAAAATTTATGACAGCAATAGTACAATAGCAGATGAACTAATGGACGGACTTGTCTAGATGGATTCAGTTTTTTACGCTGATCAACAATATATGTATACTCTATACGGTCTTTGATGCTTCCTTCTGAGTATTGCAAATGAAAACACAGTCTTATGAGGAAGGTATAAAAATAAATGAATTTCTTTAAATATTAATGCAAACGTTTTTTCTTCAATGAGGCAAACGGTTTATTTTAGAAAATGAGAAATTTAGAAAAGTGAGGAATTTGTAAAATGCATTATATTCTACATAAAACATAAAGACTGTTTAAGAATTTTTGCATATTTGAACACATGCTTGTTGGTATGAATCAGTCAAAGCATCTCCTGGCGTCCGCCATATTGCTCATAAGCATAATAAGATTATTGTTGGTTTTTTTTTTTAAGTTTCATAATGTAAAATATATTTCGCTTTAAAGTGCATATTTTGTTGTTATTGTTATTATATATTTTATTCAACTGTAAAACAATAGAGAGCAATGGGAACAATGCAAAAACATTCATTTTATGTGAAAATTATACGTTAACCGAAATAATTGTACATGAGAACGACTGTTGGGTACAACACAATGTTTTATTTTTTTATTGATTTTATAATCCATTAACGCGGTTAACATGCAAAATCCGCAACAAATTAGTTGACGCCGACTTAGCTTTATGTAAATTCTGTTTTGTGTTTAATTGTAATTGAGATTTAATGGCGTGATATAGTAAATGTTTTTTTTTTCTTTCATTCTCTCATATATATGTCTACACACATATTTTGTAAGAATTTGTGACATTTTCATTTCGTTTAAATTATTACAAATACTAACAAGTATAAAGCTATAAATTTTAGGTAGTACGCCAAATATATAAAGCCCACTATTCTATAGAAATTAAAATTATTAGTACTGGAATCGATATATATTGCGTACGTGGCAGATGCCTAATTAGGCCTTCTGGTAAATAGAGTTTTTTGTTAAATGTATATAAGTGTATGGGGCTCTGATATTATGACTTTTAAATTAAATAGTTTTTTTAAGTTAGGGGCATGTTTGATATATGACCACGCCTACTTTTTGGCACATTCATTTATAGTAAATATCAAATTTCATCTTTATCAATATATTTTGGATGGTATATCGTTTTTTCCATTGTGGGCGTGGCTCGTTTAAAAGTAAATATATTAAATTTGGCTTGGATCAAAATTTTAATACCTTCCATATATAGTGGGCGTTGCCATTAGCCTATCAAACTCTTTTAACAGTGTAGGTAAAATGTATCAACTTATTTAGATTTTGCCTAAAAGAAAACTTTTGCAAATTTAGATTTATATTGATTATGTGGCCGTGGCTCTTGACCGATTTTGTCTAATTGTCTAAACTGTTTATGAAACTACAAATGTGTGTGTACAAAATTTCGTTTCAATATTTCAAAATTTATGATTATGATAATAACATAAGAAAACACGAACGCAGACGTTTGAATCAATTCTTTGATACTTTATCTCTGACGCCTCCTTGTGAGTATTGAAAACGGATTGACAAACTTTTTACACCCCCCAAAAAAATACCAACAACAGACAGCCACTCGGACACACGGATGAATATATTTCGATCGATTCAGATTTTGATAATAATCAAGAATATTTGATATATTTTTCAAATTTAAATTTAAGCCTAGGGTTCACGTTTCAGCATTGAGAAAATAGTAGGAGAGAGAGAGAGCGAGCATAGAGATTCAGACGACTTAGATATAGGGTAACATCGGTTATAATAGGTGATTGATCGATTCAGAAGGACTTTCAGATCGATTGATCAGATGTCCGGCGGTCCATTCCTTTACCTGGGTAATATGTATAAAATAATTTGTTGCCTTAAATAACATCAAAGGAAGACGTATGCCATCAGAATCTATGAAATGATGAAACAGAACATCGCTTCAAATAAACTGCAGCATAAAAATTTCAGCAAAACATCAATTATACAATTTTTTTTTTAAACTAATGTTTTTAAATCTACAATATATATATACACACATACACCCTCACTCAAACACATGTACACATAAAATTTATTTATTATCCAAAAGAAACATGGTCAAGTGTTGTGTGGGCTACAGTACAATATAAGCTGAGCAATAAATATGAAAAATGCACTCTATGTGTGGCAGACATAAGGCGTCAACAAAATAAATAATAAAAAAAAAAATAAACATAAATTTCTGGATTTAACTTGAACTTTCAAAAGTGCTTTAAAAAAAGACACACCACGCGAAAAAAAAACCACATACAGACCAACAGTCTCCCGCATAATTTACCCTTAACTTTAACATATATAAACAAACACCATTTATCTTATTTAAGTTCATAAAGTTGTAAAAAGAGAGATAGCGTTGGCGGTGGTGGCGGTGGCGGTGGCGGTGTCGTTGGTAAGTGACTGGCGGCCGTGTACGCTAGAATCTCAATTTTCTATGCACGTGTTTGTTGACTTTTATGATTTTTACTTTTATATGCACTCGTTAATAGATCAAGTTTCTTCTTGTGAGGCTGTCACATGTTTGTGTGTTTATTATGTTAACAGACGGTCAGTTCAAATTGTTAATAAAAAAAAGTAAAGCAAAATATTTTTTTTATTTACAATTTTTTTTTTTTGCCTAAAATCTTGAAAAATTTCAACTGGGTAAAGAGAAAAACTCTGAAAGGCTTTACATTGTTCAGTGTCATGACGTTGAACTTTTGACCATGGCCTATATAAAAAAACGGCACTGTTTTGCAAAACACACTCCCTCTTATACTTCATGCTCCACTATACTTTACTCTGTTTTGTTTCTTTCTCTGTGATGTAAAAAAAATAAGATTTGGAGTATATTAAGTTTGTCATTATGTTTGCAACGCCCAAACAAGAGCCCCCCCGGAAAAATGATGAGATTTCCATTTCAAACATTTGATACCCTCGTTCAAATTGCAATTGGGCTAAATCGTTCAAGCAATACGCTCACTATACAAAAAACTGAAAAGATACCAATTTTTTTAGTAAATTTTCCGTATTCCTTATAAAGTTCAGAGGATATATTTATGTATATACTGCTCAGGATGGTTGGCGGATACTTAAGATTTCGCCTCAGGCAAATTTTGTTCTTATACCCTTCGCGGTAGAGTGTATACTAAGTGCAACACCAAAAGTCCGATATCCTACAGAGATATATTTTGAACAGCATCAAAAACTGAGGCGATCTAGACAAGTATGACCGTGTGTCCATATGTCCGTCTATTGTTAGCACTCTAATGGTTGAAAGTTTTGAGATATTGAGCTATAATTTGAACAGATCGCTATTTAAAATGGGAAAAATCGATCTAAATCCATGCCCGCAATGGACAAAAATCTTTTTATTTGCCACAAAAATTTACCCACGAAGTCTAAATATGGTACACATATGTATAATTATAACTTCGACCATTGTAACAAAAAATGGACGTGGTGGGATAACAAAACGCCCACAATTTACAAAAAAAATGTACTTAGCATAAAACTTGTCATATACACTTAAGCTATGTAATTATGTATCTGCCACGCCCACTGCTTGTATGTAGATGTCTGATGTGATTTAAGATTTCGCTTAAGCCAATTTTAGCTTTTTTTCAGTGATTTTGCTGGAAAATCAGTTCCTTCCATAAAACGTAAGTCTTTAGTGTCTGTCTGCTTGACTATCCATCTATTTATTTTTTTAGTTATGTACTCCATGTATGGTATAATGTATGGGTAGATGATAATTTTTTAGTTTATTCACTGAGTTATTCTTCATATCATTTACACTTGATTGATTTTTTGGGTTAATGTTTTTTGTAGTTGTTGTTGTTGTACTGTTTCTTTTACAATGTTTATATATATTTTTTAAGCCAACAAACCACAACAAAAAGAAATTCGTTACACTACATACATGAAGATCATATGCTTGATGTATTTTTGTGTTTACAAATTAACCTCCTCGACTGATAAACTGCACACATTCTGAACATGATACATATGGTATATAATATAAAGACAGACTATAACCGTATTGAGGTTGTTTAGTTTGCAAAAATGTTTAAAGATTAGATAAAATACAGAATTTTTTATTAAATGCAGTACGTGCTGATATTGTGGAAGTGTAAACTATCACACATACGAATAAAAGTATTTATACGTAAAATGTGGGCGTGGTGTGCCTAAAGTTACGCTTCCCTTTTAACAATTTTAAGCATTTGTTAAACTTCAACTAAGAGCGTGAATTAAGCAGCAAATATTTTTTTTCTGTAAATTATCTGTTATGTAATGTCGCCCATTTTTAAGACAAATTTGAACTTCAAGGGTGCCAATTTTGTGGAAACGACATCTACCGAAAATGGGCGTGATTTTAAAATGAAATTTAACTCATGTTTTATAAGTCATTGAAAATGGGCGGTGGTACATATATGGCACGCCCACTTTGTACAAAAAATTTGGGGAGTCTTTCATATATTTCCTAAGTTAGTTAAAGCTTTTTTATACCCTACACATAACATGGGAATATTCTAAATTTGTTGTTCTGTAACAGGCGTCAGGTATATTTTAAACATTCAACAAAATGTTGAATCAATCTTGCCATGTCTATTGACATTTTATTATAAGATTGAATTGAAATAAAATGTTGTTTAAATTAAGCAAAATCGGTTTATACAAACAGCCACGCCCACAATCGATAAAAATCTTTATATTAGCTACAAAAATTAAACTACTGAGTTAAAATAGGCAAATAAAATGAGAAATGTAGCAAAAAGGAGCGAAATCGACAAAGGCACGCCCAAAATTTACAATAACCTTCACTTTAGTGTTGTACCCTGAGTTAGTTGATACTTATCATATTGCAAGTCGAGTCTTTCGTAGAGCATGGTTATTTGTAAATTGTGGGTGCGTCTGTTATTCGACCACGCCTTTTTTGGCACATTGATGAAAAAGATAATTATAAATATATGGTGTAAAATTCAACTTAATAGCTTAAATTTTTGTGACATAAATAGATTTTATCGATTGTGGTCGTGGCTCTTGATCGATTTAGCTCATTTAAAATATTGATCTGCGTGCAAAAACTAAAGGGGCCCGTACAAAATTTCAGCTCAATATCTCAAAATGTACCCCCACTGAGAATGCCAACAACAGACAGACACACGGACGCACGGACATACATGTCTAGATCGACTCACTTTATGATTCTGATCAAGAATATATATACTATATACACTATGGGGTCTCAGACGCCTATTTCTGGGTTTCACAAAGGGAAGAATAAACTTAGTATGACCTCTTATATGTGGAGGGTATAAAGAGATCTACTTAGTTGATTCATTTACTGTCATTATTCTTCAATCCTCATCTACGGTATCGGTGAGCTCATTTAATTAATTTAGTATTTGACAATAATGCTTAATGAAACATAATACGTATGGGTTTCAGCAAATCTTTATCACTTCACAACCGATGAGAACAAATCAATATAAAAATAATACTTACGTGTTTCTATTGCTAGTATATCTTGGGCTGTAATTAACACAATCGTCAGCAGCCATAGAAAGTTAATAAAAGGTAGTTTTTTCTGATGCCGCTGCTGCTGCTGTTGATGATGATGGTGGCACCGTAACCTTCTCATTTTGTATTGAATTGTGAATGAATGTTCCGCGTTTATAAATAAAATGTTTGCTCACAATGCAATCTATTGTTGTAGAGATTGCAAAATAGAGACGGAATTGAACAATTAACAATTACCAATTAATAGAATCAATTAAGTATGTATTGAAAAAAATTTAACGGGTTTTTTGTTATGTTTACAAAAAGAATTGAAATGACCTCCGTCTAGGTATTAACAATATTGGACGTAGGTACAGTTAATTTCATTTCTATTAAATTCTTTTATTATTTAACTTTTCATTTAATTGATTTGATTTTCAAACACCAAACGCACCATTTCAGGCAGAAGTCAGCAGTCGATATTGATGTTAAGCGAGGAATGCTGCAATGAAGCGAGAAAGAACAAAATTTAAATAAAAACTGAGTCGAGTTGATTGTTTTGTTTTTGTGTTATGTGTTGTGCGTTGTGATGAAGACCACCACCAAAATATAATAAATTAATTAAAATATTTGGTTGATGTGTTATCAGCTAGACAGCTATAGACAAATTACCCACAAAACGATGATTGCCAGACTCTTTCATGTACAATTTAATACAATTTTATACTTATATACAAAAGTTGGTGTACTATAAATGTATGTATTGTATATAAAGTTATAAAAATGACATAAATCATATATGAGAGATAAGCATACTTGTAAAATTCTTTGTACACTGAAAAAAAAAAAAAAATTAAAAAAAAAATTAAAAGTCTGTATAAAATTTGCTTTAAATAAATCAAGTTTAATGCCGACTTTTTGTATATAAATGTAGGAAGTATTTCAAATTTACTTTAAGCTCCTAACTTTTTTTGACTTGTTTTCTCAAAATGTTGACTTAGGCAACTTTCGTAATTAGTCTAGGTACGACTAACTGTAAACAATATTCATATCGTCTACATAGTTATTATATTGTATGCAGAAATTTTACCCGAGGCATTCATTTAGAACACGTTACGTTTATAGATACATACCTAAATATGTATAAAAACACACCTACACAAACATAGAAATAAATATATATATATGTACATACTTATACAATCATACATACATTGTATGAAATTGATTGTAACTGCAGCTATAGCAAGTAGCCATGCAACGCAGCAACAAGCGCTACATACTGCTGCTTTTTCTACGGCATAGACGACCTAGAACTCTAGGGTATATTATGTTTATAATAAAAAAAAATAAAAAAATTATAAAATATACATGCACATATAATCTAAAAGGCTTTCTAAATGTATTTTTCATGTTGACACCATAAAAAAGAAATAAAATTGCGGAATAATTTAATGCCGACAGATTTATGTTAATGGTATGAAGTTAACGCGACCAGGCTGCACTTATATTTGATAATAAAAGACAAAAAACAACAATAACAATAAAATAGACAAAATATTCTTAAACTTGACAATCATCAACACTATCTCTCTGATGAGGCCGCCTATAAAAAAAAAAAAGAAATCATTTTAAATTGTATTTAATATATATGCCGTGGTGCAATGATGAGGCCATTTAGAATGTTTTAGGTTTTTATGGCATTTCACATAAATTGAAAACTTGGAACTAAAATAAATGTTCTCATAAACTCTTCGGCAGGCTGTTAAAAATCTAATTGAAAGCATTGCCACAAATTTCCTATTAATGCACGTTTAAATGAGCTATAAAATCGTATGCAATGATATACCATTTCATTTAGATTTTATATCCTAATTAGTTTTTATAGCCTTCATCTTACGATTATGGCTATACTCTCTTTGTCAAAACGTTTGCATCACCTATAAATAAAGCTTCACTTTTATGCTTAATTTGCTTAAAGATGAGAAAAATCAACCACGCCCCCCACAATATGTAGAAGAATTTAAATACCCCTATAAAGTATATATATTCTGGATCAGAATCAAAAAGTGAATAGATCCAGACATATATGTCTGTTGGCATTCTCAAAGGACGTAAATTTGGAGATTTTGTACAGACAATTTTAGTTTAATTGGCTAAATCGATCAAGAGCCACTCCCACATACGATAAAAATCTATTTATTTGTCACAAAAATTAAGCTATTAAGTTGAAGCATATATTTATAATTAGCCTATCTATCAATTTCCCAAAAAAAAGGGCGTGCCCTGATAACAGAATACGCCTACAATTAATAAATATGTGTATAGCTGGCCCAAAATTTTCCTGTGAACGTCCTAAAAATAAACGTGGTCGGTTAACAGACACGCCCACAATTTTCAATAAACCATATTCAATCTAAGACTAGGCTTGCAAGCTGATATGTAATACATCCATACACTATTAGGGGACGCTGCCAGGCCCACCGTTGTATATATGAAGAGTATTTAAAGTTTGGCCTAAGCCAAAAACAGGGAGGATTGGGTAGGGAGAACTTATCACAAAATGTGGAATATTTTTTAATTTTTGTTAATGAATAAAAAGCAAATAAGAAAGCTAAATTTCATCTCATAACAATTGCAATATAATAAAACACTGGGCGTGGCAGGTAGACAATTACGCCCTCCAATAGTATTATCTTTCAAGTCGAGTTTTAATCTGAGTATGGTTGTTTTGGAAATTGAGTGCATGTCTATTATCGGACCACGTCACACAAAATTTCAGTTCAATATATCTAAACTTAAGATTGCTAGAATGCCAACTACGTATATACACATGGTCAGACATCTTTAGGTCGATTCAATTTTTGATGTTGATCATTTATATATCTGATGTTATGCCCTGAGGTGGTATTGTGCGTAATTGGTCTTGTGTCGCTTTAGTGAATGAATATTTCTATGAGTTACTATGGTTCAAAATATGCAACGATTTATGTGTCATGCAATCAGACAAAAAAAAAAAAGAAAACAGAATCTTAAGTGTTCATGTAATAACTTTATATACAATAGTTACAACATGAATGCGAACATCTAAAGTGTTGAGTTTTTGTTAAAGTTTTTCACATCGATTTGTGTGGTATGTGTACAATGCTGTCATTGTAACTGCTGCTGCTGCTGCTGCTGCTGCTACGGGTATTGCTTTTAGGCATGCAGGCATGCAATGCTACAAAAATGTATGCAACGTGATATGCTGCATGCTGTTAAATGAAATGGCAAATAAATGCCACCAACATTACTACCAACCAATACCTTGATGATAGTTTTTGATGAAAAAATGAAAAATAAAAAATATATACTTAAGAAGCCAAAGATTGAAACGATCATATGAAAGACACACACAAACCAAACACGTCAGCACACGCTAACTGCCAATCAAGTGTTGAGAATAAATAAAAAAAAAAAATTGTAAAAGAAAATGGGAAAAGAAATGATGAACGAATGAATGAATGACATAAAAAGCAAAACGAAACCGGGCAGTGATATGAAATCAACACCAACTGAAGAAACACGAATAACAAACAACTGTTGTTACGCAATACAGTTTAATTGCCGCAACAAAAAGCAAAGAGTTCACGCACTATACCCATTAATGGGTTTCTACGCAATGAAGGGAAATTGCCACTGATTATTATTGATAATAAATTCTAAAATAAGGTTATGCAATAGCAAGTAAAGCTTACATCAGTATTGGAGTGAATTCTCTTGCAGTTCTTTTAGTCAACTAATCAGCTCTGAGCAACACTCCTTCACTACCCAAGTGCTATGTGCATTCAAACCCCCGTGCATACAAGTCATGTGTTATATATATTTAAAATACTTAACAAAGTATGACCTTCATATACATATAAATATATTAAATATGTGTAACATGTTTCTCCACCCTACTCAATACTTTGAGCAATTAAAATAAAACCAATAAACATGTTATAGTCAATCAACTGCTTGACTGTTGACTATTGATGACTCTACGCCACTTGTAGCTCAACAGAATCGTATTAGTTACATAAATGTATTCTTTAGACAGACGGAGGTTATTAAAACGATTCAAAAAATTATTTTAAAACGACTTATATAATGATATATAATGAAACGATTGAAAGATGAATACTTTTTTTACATAAATAACGGGTCAAAAATTCAACATCATGAATAATAATTATTTGGTGTTTGAAAATTTTATTAAGATCGAAAAGGATCGAAATTTTTTTTTATCATAAGATTATGTAATATATAATTATGATTCTTAAATTAAGAATAACGAGTAAAAATATGGAAAAATACAGGTTAAAAATGAAAAATCATGAATAACAATTATTTTGAATTTTTAAAGATTTCCTTTAAATTTTACAAGCATCTACCACACGTTTATAATAGAGCGACATTTTTCATTACATATGGGTATGTGAGCTATTTCTTTGCTTACTCATTTGGCAGTTTCAAATATTTGCTCAAACTTAATATATCCTCTATTACAGGAGCGTATAAAGAGTATAACAAGTATGCCATTTATTCTATATAAGACAAGCCATGAAACACTTTATTATAAAATACTTGTACATACAAGCAATATAATATATTATGTAGTTCACTATGGTATGTATACACATACAAATATATTCACACCCCATATACACAATCTCACTATAAAACTTTACTACGACTCTATAAATTATCCACTCGTGAATGTACAACATAATAAATATATACATATATGCTTGACGCATACTAAATAGTACGCACATTCCTTTCACTTATAAGGAATGAATAATAGAGTAGAAGTGAATGCCAAATATTGAAAAAAATAAAGATCAATATATACATATGTCGATAAAATCTATGGGTATGTTCTTATTATTATGCCAATGAATATAAAAAATAAAAATTTTATTTCATCATTATCATTATTATTGATCGATTACAAACTTAGGTGTTTGGCCTGGTTTGAGATCGCCATGCGCTTCGTTTTTGTGCATCCCTTCGCCAATTTTGTACGCTTGGTCATCAAACGCTCGGTCCCTTTACCACAGTTTCGGTCTCTCTCAGCTTTTGCGAGACGTCTATACAGTTCACGCTCAAGCACCATCTTGGCGAAAACGTTGTTATCCATACCATCAACATGATTTAGCCATCGGAAACATTGCATTTAAGCGATGGACTATCCGATTATTGGCGTAAAGTTCATAGAGTTTATAATTCATTCCGCGTCGGATCTCATCACGAATGCCTATAGGACCAAAGACTTTATGAAGAACTTTTCTCTCGAACACAGAAAAGTTTTATCAATTTGGATTAGCACCTTGGTTTCATCGCCATATAGAAGCACCGGTTAGAGTGTAAACTTTGTCGATTGAGAAAAACTTTGGTTTAGCATAGTTAGCAATTATAATTCTCCGCTGGAAATAACTTCATGTTGCCACTATTTATTATGGAGATATTTACGGCCTAGATAGACATATTCTTGTATTAATGACGTTGCGGAGGATTTCTCTCGAACATACTTTGGATTAGCGTCCCACTATACAGGAATACGGGTATAATAAGGGCTTTATAGATTACCTTACACTTTATAGAAGGAGCTTTGTTGTAGCTTTATAAAAGGAATCATAGTTCTCCGCTTTATCTCCATGCCTAAAGTATACTTTAAACTAAGTTATATCAGTCACAGCATGCAAAAGATTCACGGCGTTTATACTAAACATTTCGCTTTGTCATCATTCGCTAGAGCGCTGGTCCCCTTGGACCTCGTTTGGTATTGAAGGGTTCGGAGAGGTACACTTCTATTTTGACTGATGATCTGGTCATATGACCAAACCTTATAAGTTTAGCCGAGAATACCAAACTCAGACTTGAAAGAAAATGTTTCGTACGTAGGAGAGAGTCGAATGCGGTTTCATAAACTACAAAGAGATGGATCTGGATTCGTATTTCTTGGGTCTTTTTCAGGGTATGGTCTACAGTGGATTAGCCAGATCTGAATTTACACTGACAGTTGCCTGTCACCTGTTTGGCGATGAGATTCAAATGTTTACGCATAATGCCAGAAATAATTTTATATGAAGCAGAAATGAGACTTATTATACAATAATATTTACCACCTACTTTATATGTGTAAGTAATGTTGTTTGTATATAATATGAACGGCTCCGTGATATGACAAAATCATATCCCACAAAGTGTTGCAGTATTTCCACCAAAAAAAAAAATAAAACTTCAACATCACTCTGGTCAAATTAATCTATTTACAAATATTTTACAATTGTGCTCATTTTAGATTGAGATAGAAGAGAATACAAAAAAAGTGATTGTGAAAATTGTATGAAATGAAATGAAATCGGGCATAACACTGAATTGGTTAAGCATTACAAAAGGCAACAACACAATTACAACACGTCAGCACAGCATTAAAAAAATACAAAAAAAAAAAAAAACCAACAAAGCAGCAAAGTAGCGTAATTAACTAAATTTAAATTTTCCCGCAATATAATGTAAAATAATTGTATTTTCATATATATAAGTAACTGTGTAGAGGAAATTCACACAAATAATTTTAAACAAATTGAACGCGCCCTGTAATTGACGCGCTTAATAAGTGATGCAGCAAGCATTTCAAAAATGCGAATAATTTGCTTTTTATACCCTACAACATGTCTGTGGAAAGAGGTATATTAAATGTTACATCCACCTTTTTTTATACATATCGCTTCAGTATCACTTTCTGAAACGATTTAATCATGTCCGTCTGTCTGTCTATGTAAATTTAAATTTATGCTTAATCTATAAGTCGCATTTTTTGAGATATTTCAATGAAATTTAATGCAAGGACTAAAATTGGCCCAAAGAAAAACTCTACTCAAAATGAACGAATATTCGCAGTTCTTAATATATTTTGACAAAACTTGGTAAAGAATAGTTAATTAACTTAATAATTGGCAGTGTGAAATTTTGACCACAGCGAACATTTTAAGTACCTCTTTCTATATAATGTAATTTGTGGAACTAAATTGCGTAGGGTGTTAAATGGCCGTTTATAACCGACTGTAACAATTGCGCTTATTTGTACTTATATTTATTTTTATTTTTTTTTTTGCTTTCTGTACTTTATTTGTAACGATCTGTGTTGATGTTATTTTAATTTTCTTTTATTGCTTTTGTTATTGTTGTTGTAAAAAAAAAAAGAGAACATAAAATGACATAACTATAAAGTTTACTAAATTGATTAAAAATCAGATCTCATTATAAACATTTTTAAAATTCTGCACGCGTGATTCAGATGGGCGGTATACCAAGGTTTTTTATTCCATTTGCAAAAAACCCACAAGAAGGGCTCCGGGCTCTATAAATTATATATAAGTATTGTTGATTAGCAAACAAAATGTGAGTTAGCCTAGACAAGTCTGTCCGTATGTCCATATGTCCATATGTCCGTACGACCAAATGACCGAATGTATGTCCATATATACATGTGGTTGCATTATTCACAGTGAGACATTGAGCTAAAATTTTTTTATTTTCTGTTATTAAATGTAGTAATCAGGTATCTGCCACACCCCCACATGTGAAGGGTGTTTAAGAATTAATATTCTGACTTTTTTTATTAATGACTTTCTATAGGAATACAAATCAAATTAAATATAAATTATCAGATAATCAATATCAGTATTTGTCGTTCCACATTGAATATTTGTTAGTGTGTATGTGTGTGTGTGAGTATGGTAAGATCTTATTATTCCCCACCACACTCCTACCTTTGTAAAGTTTGAACGAATTGTTTTGTTTTTTTGAATTTTTCCTCATGCTTTTATCGTTGGCATAATATTTCCTTTAACAATTCAAAATTAATACGTAACAAAGTAAGTAACTAAGTTCAATGGCATTTGAACATGATACCCAGTGCGCTTATAATGTAAACTAATAATAATAATATATATACAATAGGTATTACTATGAGGAACTTTATACATTTTAAAAGTCAACCACCTTCTGGGGTTTCGGTTAATGAATTCCACTTGTTAGTGTGCTTACTTAACTTTATCAAGTTTACTTTAATTACTTGTAAATAAAAAACAACTTTAATATGAATCATAATTTATAATGCGGTTTGTTGTACATCCAATAGGTTTTACAAAGTTTTGCAAACATGCTTAAATTAAAACATAAATAATATTAGAATATGTTGTTTTATAGATTAAAGTAGGAAAAATGTAAATGCTTTAATATATAGATAGGATATGCCTTTATGCCGAGGTTTTCTAACAACATTTTTAGCTGGTATAGTCTTGTTGTCCCACTTTATGAGCAATATTTCACCCATTAATCAAAACTAAAGAAATGACACAAAATTAACTGCTTTATATATACAGTGGTGGTCACTTAAATAGGTAACAATTTCTTTAGTAGGATATTTTGTTTGCTATACTATTTATTTTTATTTCCTTTAAATTTATAAGCTTTTTTTTTATAATTTTGCAGTTTGATTTAAGAATCTTTTGTGTAAAATACAAAATGTTTATATTTCTTTTTCTATTATTATTCAATTTTTGGCAAATTTTTTACTTTAACTCAAAAAATATTTTGTTTTTGATTTTTGATTTTTTTATAATATTTTTTATTCTTTCAATTTCAGAAACAATAAAATGATGCAGTTTGATATACAATCTATTAAATAGAAAACAAAATATTGTTTTTATAATTTCTAAAATTTTTTCTCTATTTTGACTTCCACACTATATAAAAATATATGATAATTATTTTACTAGTAATAGATTAAGAAATTTGCCAAAAATAGAAAAGTTTGTAGGAAATATACACCATAGATCCTTTTATCAAACGGCATCAATAAATTGTTTTTAAACTTGAAGGAAGAAAATTTATTGCAAACTATTCTACCCCAACAAGTTATTACCTATTGAAGTGAAGTGTAAATTGTAGTTAAAATAAAATTAATAATTCATTACAACTGGGTTTCATTTTTAATAAATTCTTACATTAACGTTAAGGCATAATTCTTTTGAACTTGTTAGCCTTGAATTTTAAAATAAATTTACAGCCATAAATTATTGCACTAAATATTGCAAAGAATTGTTTAAAGAATTTAAATATTTTAAGTGCATGTATAAATAATATGTTGTATATATTCAAGGCTTTTAGTAGTTGTTGAAAGATTGTGGGTGCGGCCTATGTGCAATATTTGGGTATAAAAATGGCCCACATCTCTGATTTTTACCTAAAATCTTTGTACTCCTTTTTATTTTAAATATTCAGACAGATCGTTGAGGCATCATAATTGAAGTGCTGCAGTTTGAATTAAAAGAGGATTTAAAAGTAACGCCCCCAATGTCTATTTATATATTAATGTAGGGAACTATTATTCTTTGAATAATAATAAGTGTCTGTATATTTGTGGAAACTAATTTTGTTTCGATGCCTCAATGCCTCAAAAGTCATTTAATTATATATAATTAAATATTACACCTCCTATCGCACTCATCATTGTTTAAGATTTTACCACTTTTTTTTTTGTTCCAACCAATTAAGCGTAAAAGGAAGAAATGGAATAATAAACAACTTGTTTATTTGTACGAATTTATACAATGGTTGACTTTATTTTTTATGCATTTAAACGCTTTAACAAAAGTTGAAAACTTTGTTGATTTTTATGACTTTAGTTTGCCGGCTGTTTTATTATATCCTGCACATAAAATGGAGGATATATTAAGTTTATCATTCTGTTTGTAAAGGAGGCACCAGAGGTCTTACAAATTAAAAATATTCTTGATCAGCAAGACTGAGTCCATCTAGACTTGTATGTCCGTGTGTCCGTACGTCGGTTTGTTGTTGGCATTCCCACGGTTGTAAATTTTGAGATGTTGAACTGAAATTTTGTACAGACACTCCTAATTTTTTTCTCACAGATTGCTATTTAAATTAAGCCACGGCCACAACCTACAAAAATCTATTTATCTGCCACAAAAATTGTGCTATGAAGTTTTAATTTAGTTTTACAATTATTGACAATTAACTTATCCATCGATGTGCCAAAAATTGGCGTGAACGTATAACAAACGGGCCACAATTTACAAAAAACTCTATTCCACGTAAAAATCACGACTTTCTGATACGTAATATGTACATTATTAGAGGGCATAATCACATACCTGTTTCGCCCACTATTGTAAATGTGGAGAGTATTTAAGATTTGGTTTAAGCCAAACAAATTTAACATTATTATATATTTACAATATGAATGTGTAGTGTGCAACAAGTGTAAAATTAGCCTCTGATGTCATCAACTCTTAAAAATCATATTCCATCGACACTTGATTGTAGACATATTGACTCATTCACTCGCTCACTGTAGTCTTTATCTTATGTGAATATCTTTTATCTGTTGGTGCACTTTTCTAAAGGTGTTGTAGTTAAGTCTCGTTGTTTTCAAATAATTCATACAATATTTAATGTCTTGTGCAATAATTTTCTTCTTTTTTGATTATTTTTCATACTTTTTATTTTAGTTTGTATTGGCAAAGGCTGCGATAATGAGTGAGGGAGGAGCGACATATAGTATAAGTTATGTATTATTCATAGCTCATATATAAAGATATTGCATCATAAAATAATTATTTATATATAGAACTTGTTAATATTTTATCATGAATGATACGATTTGAATTTACGATGGTTAGATGCGACACCAAATCTTGTTTCGTGTATAATCTTAGGGGCCAAAAATTTTTCTAAAAATATGTCTGTCAGTAACACTCAAGGATTAAGCTTGAATCTATTATGAAATTTTTTAAAGTATTGTGCTTTATGACTAAAGAAAAAATCAACATAAAAATTTATGCTAGAAGTTTTAAAATTTATACTAAAAAAATTAATGAGAATAAAGAAGAAAATAATGTTTAGTAAAAATATATCTATATATTTAAAAGAAATAATAATTATAATAAGAAAAAATTAATAACATTTAATAAAAAATTTTTATATATATATATTTTATTTATTTTTCGCAAAAACAATATATATTTATACTTATATTGAAACCAAGTGTGCACACAAAACTAGCCAACTACAATTTTACTTATGTACAAGAATCTTTTTAAATTCGTTTCGTTTTCCACAAAATATGAAAGATAACAAAAAAGTATAACATTTAAGAGCCATTTAATCAACGTTTAACTTAATTGCTATAATTTTTCTTAAACGAATACAAGAAAGAAAAAAAAAAACATTTGAGAAAAATGTGTATTTCTAAATTGCTTGCCATTAAACAAGCGCCAGAAATTCCATTGATTTATAAGCTAATAGCCGTTAAAGCTTTTGATGTAATTACACCATTACCAGCCAACCACCAACCAGCTAGCCAGTTAGCCGACCGAATGGACTGCTCTTTATATGGCATAACAAGAATGAGAAAAACAGCTCTCGCTTTCATTTCTTTTGGGAAGAACAATAAAAAAAAAACAGTTTCAAAAAGTCAATTTAATTTTAAATTGCAAAGATAACCAGTAAAAAAAACTTTTTATAAGGCTTATGGAAAACTTGTAAGCCCTTTATTTGGATAAAAATTATAAAATAGGAATAAATCGTATTATTTAAGGGCGTGGCTAATGTGAAAATGACACCTATTGAAGTATAAAATTCCATGATAAACAATAATTTTTATAAATTGTAAGCAGGACAATACAACAGTTATGTGACCTTTTTAAAATTTTACTTTAAAATTTTCTAATATATATATACAAGCCTGATGTCTTATATAATGATACAAATGCTGATCAAGGTTTTTGAAACCTATCTGTAAAGATTGCCAAGAACTTGAATCAACTTAGTACACTTTTATCACTGTGATGTAGAGTGTATGCAATGATATATAAAATACCTTATTTGGACAATGCCGAATTTGAAATACTTCCAACGTTTTTACGTTACATATGGGCGTGGCATGGATAAAATTGTCCCGTCCACACTTTTAAGAATAAGTTAAGTCACTTAACTTATAAACTCTTTAAATTCTTATATTGTATTTATTCAACGATGTGTTGAAAATAGGCGCGATCGTATAAGTTAAGTGAAGCAAACTTCAAAATTCTAACTATAGGTTAAAACTTACTTAAACAAATGGAGGGGACTCGTACATGTAAGTCCTATCAACTCCGTACGCACGATAGTGTTTTAGCGACATTCTACCTAACCCTTGAAAATTTCCTTACTGATCGGGACCGTCCTTCTTCTTGTTACAGCCGGAATAACAAGCTAAGTATACTTTATTAAGGATGAATATAACATTAAAGTGAAAACGCTTTGTGTCTGTTGTTTCAATTCCAAACTCACATTATTTTGCATATCCTTCTGGGACCAAGGGAATCACCACTTCACTGTACAAACGTTTATTGATGCTTTAGTCAAAGACTGGTCATTGCCAGCTGTTTTTATTTTTTCCTTTAGTTTACATTTGCTTTGGTCATCGTCGGTTGTCGTGGTTGGGTATTGAAAAAGACACTCAAAGCGTTATGAAGTGCATTCTGCCAGTCGCTAAGGAGTCTGCATAATTTGCCGCTTAATGTGTTTCATGACCAGCGGCTTTTAATGTAGCTTTTGTTTTTACCATTTTCAGTTGGTTTAGTATTCTTATAGATTTCTTTTATCAGTTTATTTTTTTATTTTTTCATACAGCTTCCTTTTCATAAGCCTGCAGTCGTTTTAGTCTGCATTGAATAAAAGCCGTAGAAAATAAAAACTCAAGTAAGAAAACTAAATTTGGCTTGGGCCACATCTTAAATACCCTCCATATGTGCTTACAAATAGCACACGTGGAAGGTTCATTATTAAGTTCTTTAATAGTACATGTATTATTGCGAGGCGGGCTTTATACTGAATGTAATTTTTTTTAAATTGTGGACGTATCTGTTATCTAATTACGCCCACTTTTGGCACAACGATCGAATTCTTATAAATATGTGTATCAAATTCTAAAATTTTTAATAAATTGTGTGGTAGACATATAGATTTTTGTGGATTGTTGGCGTCTCTGTTATCCGATCAAGTCTACTTTCGGCAGATAAATAAATTTTTGTCGATTGTGGGCGTGTGTGTTTTTCCGACCATGCCTATTTTTGATAAATCGCTGGATGGGTTTATTGTACAAATGTATATACTTAGTATGTGGAGATTTTTGTCTATTATGGGCGGTGCTCTTAAGCAATTTTTTCTAATTTAAAAAGCTTCTTAAATGTAGAAACTAGCAGTGACCGAACAGCTCTGCTTCAGCTCAATATCTTAAAATTTACGCCTGTGAGAAAGCTATCAACAGACGGATACACGGACATACATACATCAACTCAGTTTTTGATTCTGATCAAAAATATATATACTTTGTAGGGTATGTGCTGTGCCTCCTTTTGGGTGTTGCAAATTGAATGACAAACTTATGTGGAGGGTATAAAAAAAATTCAACATTAAAAAAGAGCAATTATGTTCAGGGTTGTTGTTGGTATTGGTTTGTTTCGTTTTTTAATACATTTACTGTCATCACAACGTGTACGTTTTGTGGTCTTCTTCTACGTCTTATGATCTTTTTTTTCAATGATATTTTGATACTTAAAGACAACCACACAATACGTGGTCAGCAAATAACTTGAAAAGCGAAACTTTTTCTGAAAAACCCTTATCTTTCGACAGGTAAAGTATGTATGTTATATAGTGTGTAACTTAACGTTTGGCATGGTGGTCAATTTATGCCAAAAATAAGAAAAAAACAAACGCTTCAAAAAACTAACTAAAAATAAATTTGAAACATTTTCTGAATGAATATTTTGTACAATTTTTTTTTTTTAATGACAACAACAAATCTTTGACGCTGGTACTTAAACAGCAGACCCACTAACATATGATTTATGAGAGAATTTCGTTATAAAATTAAAATTAATAGTAAAGCAGTGTAATCAGTAACTGACAATTATCGAGTTTGTTATGAAATAAGAAGAAGAAATACTTTGCAGATGTGCACTTGGCGTTTTTTTGCTAGAGGTTAAACTGTTAACAAGCGATTATTTTTAATAATATTCAATTAACTTGCAGAAAATTTAATTGTTTATGTATTGAGTTTAAAAAAAAATTGTCTTCGGCCAAATTTTTACAACAATTTTTTAACAACTCTTTACGTCTATATATAAAATGTGGGCGTGGCAGGTACATAACTATTCGAAATTTATGGGCGTGTCTCTTTTAAGCCGATTTTTTTCTCAATTTAAAAAGGAACCTGCCTACAAAAACTAGGAATATTTGTAAAAAACTTTTAGCTTTATAAAACAAAACTACTGTGAGAGTGCTAACAATGGACAGATGCACTGATGGATACATTTAGATCGCCTTTAATATGTATGCTTTCTAAGAATATATAGATTTTGTGGCCTTTTTCTGATTCTTACAAACAGTATGATAAACTTAGTTTACCCCTCCAACTAATTGTATGATTTTATAATCCTCATAATCAACACACCAACATGATGTCGATCAACATCGCTATCACGGACAATAATAAAATCATCATATACGCAGCAATATATAAACAACAATAACAATTTTAAACGTGTACCAAATGTTTGTAATAAGTATAAAGTAAACAAAACAAATGCCAGACAGTTGGGGAGGTGGCAGACACACAGTCCAATATTACGAATGAATAATTGACGAATTTTGATGCAAACATACTTTTGCATAAAAACAAAAACAAAAACTAAACAAAAACTAAACAAAACATTCAAGCAATGAATGGTTTAGAAAAATAACCAAAAACCCACAAATCGAACACAATAACAATAATAACAATGATAACCATAATAATAGCGACACGTTCTTAGACAGAAAAAGGCTGGTTTTGGCTTTTTTGTGTAATTTGTGTTTATTTCTACGAATAAAATAAAAAAAAAGCATGAATATTGTTGTTGTTGTTGTTGGTGTTATTATTATTATTATTATTATTATTATGATTATTGCTATTTGTGTACGTCGCTAGGCGACGATTTCTTATACAATGTTTTTTTTATACCGTCCTCCTTAGTGATGAAAGTATACTCAGTTTGTTCTTCCGTTTGCAATACCCAGAAGGAGGCGTCAGAGACCGTACAAAGTATATATATTTTTGATTAGCGTCTAAAACTGAATCGATGTAGACATGTATGTCCGTGTGTCCGCCTGTTGTTGACATTCTCACGAGCGTAAATTCTGATATATTGAGCTGAAATTTTGTTTTTACATGATATTTAAAATGGGCGAAATCGATCAAGAACTACGCCTACAATCAACAAAAATCTCTACATATCTTCTACAAAAATGACGTATGAACTAAAAATTCGGTACACCTATCTATAGTGTATATCCTATTCATAAATGTGCCAAAAATAAGAATGGTCCGATAACAAATACGCCCACATTTAAAAAAAAATCATATTCACTATAAAACTAGATTTGCAAGCTGAAAAGTAATAAATATACTATTAGGGGGTGCAATATATATATATTTGCCACGCCCACCATTGTGGATGTGGAGGGTATTTAAGATTTGGTCTAAGCCAAATTTAGTTTTTTTATGTTCGCATCTTCATATGTTTTCGTATTGTTTTCAAATGTTCACTTTACGTGTTTTCTTTTATGAGATATTTAACCATAAAAACTTTACGTGCACTCTTATATGTATTTATGTTGTTGTTATTGTTGTTACGCATTCTGAGATGGAAGGTATGCATGCTTACTTAGGAGATTTTAGAGAATTCAGAAAGTCTTGATCAGCATTAAATATTGTATCAATATAAACCCATGTCAGTCTGTCTGTCTTTAATAAACTTGCTCTTGGTGGCAAACATTTCCGTGTCCCCATATAAACATTTTCAGAAGGAAGCCCCTATAAAATATATTTATACCAGATTCCCATCAAAATTAGAGTCTATTTAACGTTGTCCGTATGTCTGTCCGTTAGCGTTGAAACGTTTATAGACGCCAAAAATTTAAATTTTTAAATTTAGTTTACAACGTTTTTAGTCCGGGAGGTAGCTTTTTATTTAAAACGGATAATGGACAATTAAAAAATTTTATGGTAGCTATAAAAATTAAGTACCGAATTGAAATACAAATTTTTGCATTCAGATCGTTATTTTAAATGTATAAGATCGGTTTACAGCCACACCCACAGTTGAAAAAGTTACTCAAAATTGAGTTATAAATGTGAAATTTTATAAACATATTTATAATTAGCACTTGCATCGATATACCAAAAGTGAGCGTGGGCGTGGTCTGATAACAAATACGTCCACAATTCAAAAAAATATAAAAACGAGAAAGAATTGGACTTGAAAGTTATTATAATATTATACCTTTGTTTAGGAGGCGTAATAAGGTATGTGCTACGCCCATATAAATGAGGAAAATATCTAGAATTTAACCTAAATTTAGATATAAAATGTTAAAGTTAAATCTGAATGTTGGATGCTGTCTGAATGTTGTTGTATGTGTGCATGTATTAACAGCTTGTACAAGCAACTCTGGGTGTATTTTGTACATAAAATATATTTTTAAGCATGCGGGCATTTACGTTTTATTTTTGGTTTTTCAAACTACTCCAACAACATTCACGGACTTTACACGCATTTAACCTTGAGAGTATTTTAGTGCACAATATTTATTATAAATTGTTGTTCTGTTGGTATTTGCCTGCCTCGATTGTACAAATTCATGCATTTTTGTGCGTTTTGGTTCATAAAGCGCAAGCTATGAAAAATTCCAAAATATTTGTAAATGAATTAAAAATGTAATAATTTTTTTTCTTTTCATTTTTATACTTATGTGTTTGTTGACGTTCGGAATATAATTTTTATTGTTGTATTTTGTTTGCATTAAGCGAATATTCATTCATTCCTATGAATATGTTATGAAAGGAAAACTATATGTATACGAATGTTTTTTTTTTTTTTATTGCTTTAATAAATATTTTAAATAGATTGATTAAATTGGAAAGCAACACCGTATGGCATCATATGGAGGAATGTATTACTTTTGTAAAATATTATGGATTGGTTCCGGTTTAATTAGATTTTTCGGAATGGTAAAAAAAATTTAATCAATTAACCGTAATTAAATAGTGTAGACGTATGGACCCATTCATCTTTTGAAACAACTAAATTAGACTTATGACACATTTTAAATATGTGCATTATTTATATACAAATTATGGGCGTGGCAAGTACAAAATTACACCTTTTAAAACCCCCTGTAATACGTATCAACTTACATTTAGGATTTAGTACAAAAAAATATTATTATAAATTATGGGCGTGTCTCCGCCCATTTACGATAAATCGATGGGAGTACTTATTAAAATTTTGTTGTACAAAATTTCAATTTCTTAGCTTATTTTTTGAATGACTTTTGTCAATAGTGGGCGTGGCTATTAATAGATCTTATCCATTTGAATTAGCGATCTGTATGCAGAAACTTTGTAGAAATGTTTGTAAAAAGTTTAAGCTCAATATGTTAAAATTTACGAACGTGAGAGTGCCAACAACAGACAGACGTACGGACACATGACCATACATGTCCAGCTGAACTCATATTTTGATGCTGATCATTATTATTTATACTTTGTAGGGTATTTGATGCCTCCTTTTGGGTGTTGCAAATTGAATAACTAATATAGTATACTTCCCATCTTATATGTAGGGTATAAAAATTTCATTTTTCATATCGCAACAATTCAATTATGAGTTTTTATTTTTATTCGTGTATAAATCAACATTATCATGCGCCTATTACTGTAATCGCTATGTGTGTAATTATGCAACCAAATAAGGTATATGTTTGTGCGTTGTAATTAATAGATATTGACAGTGTACAATGTAATACTGACGCCGCCGTCTGTATCAACAAAAAAAAAAAAAAATGCATCAAAAACAAACAAATATTCAATCAACACATTAAGTTACGTGTTGACAGTGATGATTTACTAGACAATGCAGCAAATTAAAGCAGAGAAGAAAAAAGTCAACTGATATTTATACATATGCATCCGTGTTCGTGTACGCATGTATGTTTACTAAATGTTGCCAATCAAATATTTTCGAACAAGCGTGCAATCAGACAATCAATACCTTATTGGTATAATGTAAAATAAATTTTATTTCATACATATTGTGCGGATGTATGTGTTGTACGTCTATGTATAATTTGCAATTTGACAAACTACTGCAAATTGAGCCCAAATGCTTTTAGATGCTTACCCACAAAAAAAAAAAAGTAAGAAAACTCAATATGGTTTAGGCCAAATCTTAAATACGCTTCTCATCTACATACGCCCTCTAAGAGTAACAGTCTAATAACGGGTTTTACGCTGAATATGTTTTTTGTGCATTGTGGGGGTTTTTGTTATCTGACACGCCCATTTTTGACGTATCAATGGATAATAATACATAAATGTACCAGAGTTTTAACTTCACAAGTAAATTTTTGTGGAAAATAAATAAATGTTTGTCGGCTATGGGCGCGGCTCTCGACCGAATTTGGTCAATTTAAATAGGCGTCTGCATGTAGAAAATAGAAGTTTTTGGAATATCTCAAAATTTACCACCGTGAGAGAACAATAGAGTACTTACGTACGGACATACGGTCATTTGGACATGCGGATATACGTATTTATGCATATAGGGAAATACGGACCCCAGATACCTAGACATACGGACATACATATCTAGATCGACCTAGTCTTTGATGCTACTCAAGAATATTAAAGGAAGTTGTAAATTCAATAACAGTCTTAGTATATCCCAATCTTATATGTAGAGTATAAAAAAAATGTAAAGAATTACGATCTCTCACAAATCCAACTCTAAAGTGCTGTACATCACTAAATGGTATGTTGTATGAATTGTTCATTTATTGGTCAATCCAATCATAACTGACAGTTCCCATATTTAAGAATAACAGGTGCTTCCTTATAATGAACTTTATTCAAATATTGAAGAAAATGGTTTTAATGGACATAATCGGGACCAAGTTTACCTCTTATTAGTCAAAGGCTTAGTTGAATCTTCCTTAATAGAGTCTTTGTAAATTCCATTCCCGAAAAGTTCAAAGCCTGTGTAAGAATGGATGCATTTGAAGTAAAGCTCTTTCTATGAAGAATAAATTCCTTCCAGAGCATTTACTTACAGAAGTTGTCTCCTCCTTTTTTATAAAAATTATTTTTGGAAAATTTAGTTCTGCATGGTATTTATGAATAAGAATCCATTTCATTTCCTTTGGGAGTTCCAAAAAATTCGAAGGCACAATTTATGTGTAACAAGTGGTTGAAAATAAAAATAGGAAAACATGTTACATAGTGAACAATATAACAAAACATACAAACTTTAATGCAACCCAATCCCATCCAACCCAATCCCAAATAAAGTTTTCATGACTAGACATGCATATATAGATAGTGTATGTGTATGGATTACACTTTATGCAAATATATGCAAGTGATTTACGTGCTAGTTTCCTAATGCATAGACAAATGCAGAGAGCTAGATATTTATGTAGAGAGTTAGTTATACGTTCTTTTTTATGAAAGATTGTAAAATTATTCAAAAAGAAAAAAACTTTCTCTCACGTCTTTATCTACCCAATTGCCAATAATTTATGGTTAAATTTTGAAATCAATGCAATCGAAGATTTACTGTAGTTCGAAAGATAGAAGCATTGCTTATAAGTATAAACAATTTAAAAAAATGTATTTTGGAATTTTAAAATTATAGGTTCTCTGTGTAGGGGTTAGTACTTTTGTATCCTACACATAAGAGTAAAGTGAAAATTTAACTAAACTTGACTTAAATACACTTCACCTCTTCACCTCACTACACAATGGGCGTGGCAGGTGTATTATTACGCTCTATATTAGTATATATATCACGCATCAGCTTGCAAGTTTGGTTTTATACTAAGTACAGTTTTTTGTAAACTGTGGGGGTGTTTGTTATTCGACCACGCCTATTTTTTGGCATATAAAACTAGTGAAAGATAAATAGATTTATTAATATTGTGGGCGTGGTTTTTGACTAATTTTTCCCAATTTTCATAGCAATCTGGGTGCAGAGACTAAAAATATATATACACAAATTATGTCAAATTTACGAGCGTGAGAGAGTGCCAACAGCAGATAGACCGACAGTATCCATTTATAAATTGACTCAGTTCTTGAAGTCGTTCAAAAATATATATACTGGGTATTGATGGAATGACAAACTTGGTATACCGTCATTTTATTTGAAAGATGTAAAAAATTATATAGTCTGAAAGGTTATTCGGGTAAATATAGACTTTAATTCATAATTTGATGTATAGGTAATGTTTCAATGACATATATAATAATTCTAAAATAGGTTAATGCATTATTTCTGGATAAGGTCATATGGATAAACGGACCCAAACTCACAGTTTGTTAGTTTCCGTAATTATTAGTTACATGAATTTGAAAAATTTTAAACGTATGTATTTCAAAAGTTAGAGTGAGAGTCGAATTTTCAATAAGGCATAATTTGCCCATCATTTACAAAGTATATGCCAGCAAACCATTCAAAATGTTTTCACTCACAGGCCACGCATCCGTACATCTTCTTTTATCATTACATTTCATTTCATATCATTTCATTTATAAAATCACAGTTGCATAGCTTTTAATTAATCGACTTTATGCCACACATTTCACGTAGAGAATTTTACCGATTATTTTCTCTCCCCTTATCGCCCTCTGCCTTGTGGCCATTCTCCCCATTTATGTGCTCAATTGAATTCAAATTGATATCGTTTGTCTAGAGATTTGCGTTTAGTGTGGTAATTATTTTGAAATTTTCTGATAAATAATTCATGCATGGCACTGTTTGCACAGGCTTCTACATGTGAACGCATTTTATATATGAATGGAAATCGTGTAAACTGGCCCCTTATCATCAACGTTCGTTGATCATTTATCATTCGCATAAAAACTAAAATTTCAAAAAACTAATTATCACTCATTATTTATTTGGATAAGATGAAAAATATGTTTAGTTAAACTGGATTGTATACGAATCGTATACGTCTAGCATAAATCCTAAGGAATTGAAGAGAATTCTCAAACGACGTTGTCCACTAAACATTACACCCAAGGAAAATCGCAACTTGATTATTTTATTATTAATTCAATTTAAAATTGAATTGTGTTTGACTTCTACTCATGTTTTTGTACCCTCCACGTTATTTGAGAGGTATACTAAGATCAGCATATACAACTCTAGCCAAGTATATTCGTATGTCCATGTGTCCATATGTTGTTGGCACTCTCACGGGTGAAAAATTAGAAGGTTTCGCCGACGCAGACTGGGGTGCAAACGTGGATGATCGTAGGTCAGATTTGAGAAGATTTTTAAAAGAACTAACAGGAATCGAACAAACTATTAAAATTTTCAATGATAATCAAAGTTGAGAAAAATTGTGTAAAAATCCTATATATCACAATAGAACCAAATATGTCGACATAAGGCACCACTTCATAAGAGATGCGTTGGAGAGAGGTGAAGTCGACGTAGAATACTTAAATACAGAAGATATGCCAGCAGACTTTTTAAGGAAGGGATTGCCGCAACAACAAAGCACTACTAATGGTTTTAAAACAGTACAATGCCAGATTTGAGCAGGAAAACTCGACGTGCTAGCTGATACGTAAGGCATAATGTTCTCACCACGCCCATTCTTTGTATATAGTTTAATTGGCCTAAGCCAAATTTAGTTTCTTTACTTGTTTAACAAATATATTTATAAACTTTTATATATATAATGATAGAATTTATAAGACTGGTGTCATCAGCGCGCAAACCAATAAACAACAGTTTAAAATGTTTGTTAAAATGAAATTTATTTCCAAATTTGTCGGATTTCATTTTCATTTTATTTACATACAATTGAAAATAAAATTGTTTGTTATTCGAGTTATACCATAAATTTGTTTTAATTTTTTTTTTATATTGATTTTTTGTTCAGTTGAGGTTGATTATCATTTAATTGATCAAATGTTTATGAAATTGTGACATAAAAAAAATAAAATATGAATAATGTGTGATTGACTTGCTATCTATTTACTATGTGTCGAGTAGCAGAATTTTTATAAAGTTAAATATCGTAAATAAAGTAAAAAAGTTAAAAAAGTCGGCACTCAAGAGAAAAGTTTTATAAGGCCGTACCTTACTTCTCCTATACCCTTAAAATTTCCACCAAGTAAGGGCATGGCCGCTACTTGATTACGCTTTTTAGAAGTGCGTGTATTTTTTACCAGCTTACAAGACGGATTATATTCCAAATATACTTTAATAATAATAATAATAACCAGGAAAAAGAAAAAATTAAAAAAATTATTAAATAAAAAAAAATAAATAAATATATAATTTAAATTTTATAGATAAAACACTATAAGATCTTAAAAATCAAATAAAATAATAACAAATTAAAGAAACAAAAAAAAAAATAAAACCTTAGTAACTAATACACATAAATGTCTTGAAGATTTTGCCAATATATTTACATTAAATCAACCTTTATGCACCACCAAAAATATATATATAAGAAAAAACTACCTCAAAGAATTTCCTTTTTTATAGGAAATTATGTGTCTCAAAAGTTCAAGGTACAAAGCAAACTGGGTGGTACTTGTTTCACGTTTTATTGCACATATGGCGGCATATACTTATGTAATACAATTATACTAAATTTTAATAATACAAATTTTCTTGAATTTGGTTAATTCTCTTCATTATGCAAGCACATAACTGACATATCTTCCTCCCAAATTTTAATAGCTAATTACAACACGATAGATTCAAGATAATTTTTTCTCTTCTCTAAATTTTTCTTGTAACTTTTCCCAAATGAAATGAAATTACAAAATTTTAAATATAAAGTGTTATGTGGTCGGGCTTGACCGACATTCATTTATTTTCAATCACTTAATATGCAAAATAACTTAAAACTGGATTTTCTAGTCGCATTAATTACAAACAAGACTGAACACTGAACATTGAACACATTCTCCGAGTTGTAAAAATAGCAAGAGCGTGTTAAGAAAATGAAGAAGACTTCTGCGATGAATGTTCTAATTACCATAAATAAAAAAAAATAAAAATTCCACAGACTTGTCTTTAATCCAACTAATAGCAGCTAAACTGATGTAATTATCACATCATTATATTCAAACCTATAGAGATCAAACAAATTTATTCACGTTGCATAGAGAAGAATGCATTTGTGACACCAATGCAGATCATTTAACATATATCTTAAAAATATATGTGTGTGTGTTGTACTACAAGTCGATCAATATTTGTATTGTTTGACAGCTGTCATATACGTTCAATTTATTTTTTCGCAGATTTGAGGTTTTTGTATTTCTTTCCGACTATTCTTCAGCAATTGAGGTATAGAGAAAAGTTGTACCATTCTCTTTTTGTGGTTTTCTTTTTTTATTCTTAGGTACAGTTACTTTTTTTAACAACTTTAAACAGTTATTTGACATGCACACAAACGTAATGGCAAAAAATAAAAATAAAAATAAAAATAAAACTACTTCTCATATAAAGTTGACTTGTTCCGTTTTTTGGGGTCATATACATACAAACATATATATTTATATCCTCCATATAAGGTGGAGGTAAACTAAAATTGTCATTCCATTTACAAAGACACCCTACAAAGTATATATATTCTTGATCAGCATAAAAAACTAATTCGATCTATATATGTCCGTCCATGTGTCCGTGTGTTGTTGTCATTCAAATGGTTGTGAATTTTGAATTTAATATTGAGCTGAACAGATTGGTCAAATGGGTTTTTATAATTATTCAATCTATTAATGGGACGCCTAAATTTTATAAACATATTCAGTGCAAAACGTGACTTTTAAGTAATAATAGAGGACGTAATGCTGTATCTGACAGGCCCATTATTTGTACATGTACAGGGTTTCTAGATTTAATTTAAGCCAAATTTTTTTTTCATTTTTTTTTTTTTTAGCATATATAATACAAGACGAAGACAAAAGCGCCATTGTCTACATTTCTAAGAAAAATAAATAATGTCAAGTATTATATATAATAGAAATATGACACTTAGATATTGGCAAGAAGACAATGAAAGTTTCTCAAACGATTTTAAAAAGCGTGTAACTTACTTTAATAGAAAGTATGATAATTATGAATTTTTTAAAGCTTTTGTTTTTCTTCCCATAAACTTATATCAATTTTTATTTAAAATTTTTATAGATATAAAAAAATTTGCTAGTAATTTTTTAATAGAGCAATTATAATAATTAAAACTCACAAACAATTAATTCCATCTGATATGAGCAAAATGCTTTGTTGGAATGTTATTTAGTTTAATTGTTTTTAAATAAATTCTTTACAATCAAGATAAACTATCCAGATAATGTGATTGGTAATAAAGATTATTTTTCACATGAGATTATCAGGAAAAAAAAAAGAAGTAAAATAAATAAATTGTTAGCTTAAGTTAATAACTTAAAGACAGCCTTTTTATCTAAATACAAAAAGTGGGCGTGGCACATAATTGTGGTATATATGTTATATATATCTCAAGAAACTTTCAAGTTGAAGTCTATCTGTAATAAGATTTTTTCTTTTTTTTTTTAATAAATTGTGAGCGTCTCTGTAATCTGAACGTGCCCATTTTAAGCATGGGCTAATTACAAACATTCCGATTTAGATTTTTATACCTTTTTATTGAATAAAACAAATCGAATTCTAGGCTAAATGAGTTTTTTTTTGTAAAATATTGGATAGTCATGAACAAGGGCTAATTGTAAATATTTCAATGTCTTAGGTGAACTTTTGCGACTCCTAGTTATTTAAAACAACCTGAATTTTAAGTAAAATTAGTTCGTTTTTCGCAAAGTCTGGGCCAACCACGCCCATTTATACTAATTTTAAATATTTTAATTTCTTAGGAGAATTTTTGTTGTAAAACAATTTGAATTCTAAACTGAAATATTTTCTTGTAAATTGTGAGTCAGCCACGTCTATTTTTGAACAAGAGCTAATTATGTAAATTTCAATTTTTTCGAAGAACTTTTGTAGGTTGAATACAAGTTGAATTCTACGCTAAATGAGTTTTGCGATTAAGCAAATTCTTGGCAGGGTCTGCTATAAACATTTCATCAATTTCAGTAGACTTCTGTGGCTTATAGATAGACTTTAATCGATTGTAAGCCTGGCACCTGGCACAAATTTCGCTCAATTTATATAACAACTTGCGTTTTTTCGAAATCTTAAAAATCTTATCTTAAATCGATTTGGTTTATATGCTTTATGGAGTCTGATGACATCTGTTTTTAGTTTTTATAAGCCATAGAACAAACTGTGTATAGCTCCTATCTTATGTGAAGCGTATTAAAACATTTTTTCGTAACATTATTTACAAGAAAAAAGAAAGTATTTATTTTGAAGGCAGCATAAAAGAAAAAACTCACTTAAATATAAAAAGAATTCACATGATGTACATAAACGAAAAAGGAAAAAAAAAGATATATAAACTGCAACCGTTTTTCAACAGCTCTGATGAAACACCAACACCAGAGCAAAAATAATATACCTTCAGTTTTTTTCAACAGTCATTCAGAGAGTTGGCTTTTTGTTAAGCCAAAGTAAGATTGTTGGCTGGATAGCTGGATGGATGGCTGGCTGGCTAGCTGGCTTTTTGGAATGGTTGGCATACACTTGTTATTATCGTTTAATCTTTTTCGCACACCCTGAATTTCATTTTCAGCTGACACATCTATTTTTTTTTTATTACTTATACGCGAAAAAATTTGTGAACCAACAGACTAACCGACTGAGAGCCTAATTGATTAACTGACTGACTGACTGACGGACTCTTTATGTAAACAATTTGAGGCTTTTTGCTTCTTTTCGTTTATAAAAACACTTCATAATCTTGTCCGTGATATTCATTGTAAGAACGAGACGAGAAAATGGGTGTCATTGATTTCTTAATGACTGTGTTACTGGAAATTAATATTCTAGCTGAATATTTTTGTGTGTGTATTAACATTTCACGTTCATATTAAATCGCTTTTTAATACGATTTGTAACTTGAATACTCGTCCCCAACCAATACGCCATACAAGTCAAAATCAGTTTAAATTTCGTGAAATAATTGAAAAATTGTGGTGTCATTATAAGGGGCTGCCATCTCATTATTGCTTAAAAACAATTTATTGATTCTTAATTTACAAAAATGTAAAAATTATTCATATTCTGGCTGCATTTCCTCTGACAAGTATTTTAAGTTTATTCTGATTATACTCTACACCAAGTGTGTGGAAAAGAATATATTAAGGTTGTAACTCCTAAACGGCAAATCAGCTTACAATCAGTTTAAATCTGAATCATTTTAACTATGTCCTTACGTCCATCTGTTGTTACGTTATCATAAGTTTTTGTCACAGATTTTAAGATATGTCGATGAAATTTGCTACAAAAAAAAAGTGTCTGAAAAGCCTGCTTTATTGAAAACAAGATAGAAAAGTTCGGTTAAGACCGAAGCTTAAATACCCTCCACCTTTTGTAATTCTCTAAAAAATAAGCTCCTAATGCCATATTTTTGTATTTCATGTACTTACGCAAATAGTGTTTTTTTTTAAATTATAGGCGTTTGCGTTATTCAATCACGCCTTTTTTTGGCACAGTATTGGATAACGGTACCCTTTATATTTATACAAAATTTCAACTTGATATGCATAGTATTGTGCGATATATAATTTTTTAAAGATACAATTTTTTCGAGGTATGATGAGATTTTCGTTTATTGTGGGCGTGTTTCTTAACTGATTTTGCCCAATTTTAATACAGAACAGCGAAATTGAACTAAGAATACGTATGCAAAGTTTCAATTTGATATCTCAAAAATTACGACCGTGAGAGTGCCAACAACAGACGGACACACGGACACACGGACACACGGACGGATATGTCTCAAACGATTTCTCTTTTCATGCTGATTAAGAATATATATGGTTTGTGGGGTCTCCGACGCTTCCTTCGATGTGTTGTAAACGGATGATCAAAGTGAATATACCCTCTTCCCTAAGGTGGAGGGTATAATAATTTAAAATGGACAATTTTTAAGACCCTTCGTCATATAGAGTCATTATATCAAATAAGACGAAAATTCACAATTTTTTACATTTTCTAACAAAACTTAGTGAAGAATAATTAAATAATTTAATTTGGACACGATCAGACTATTTTTGAAACCCCTTTCCTTCTGTCATATAAAGTAACTTTATGTCACAAAATTTTTTTCAATAGTGACATAACAACTTTGTGTTTTAATTATGATCATTTTTCATGATCTCTCAGTCAAGGTTAACATTTTTATTATGGTGCAGTTCGCAAACGAACAGCTTTTTCGAAAATTATTATCGCAATTCTTAGGCGGTGGTCGCAACTTTAAGAGCTTACTTAAATTTTCATTCGCAATAATCATCCCATCAGGGATGTGTGGGCTATACTGCATAAATTCGAGTCAGAGTATTCTTCTTTGTAAATTCCTATATCAGTGAGATAATACACCGGTTGAAGTACCGAAATTATTCCAGCTGTAAGTGCTGCAGTTCAAAATGAATCAAAAATCTATCGATTCAATAAGGTTCCGAAAGGACTAATTTCGATTTTTTTTTATTAAATTTTTATTTATATATTACATTAAATTTAAATGATTTACTTGGGTGTTTGAACTATGAGGTTGAATTTCTTTTTCAGTACTGAGAAAATGTCAACAACAGTTATACGAAATGACAGACATGTGCAGGCATGTATGTACATGTTTTATGATTGCAAGTGGCTGATTGCAAGTTCCTCATCCATCCTTTCATATAAAAAACACCAAACCCAGAGGTTGTGTGTTAAGACATAAAGCAAGTGTACGAACCTGGTCTTGCATAAATAACTGAGCGCCCTGCAAACGGCACATTTGCTATTTTTTATTATTGCTCCAAGATAACTAAAGAATGATAAGATAAGAAGAATAGAAATTCTCATAGAAAAAACATTGGAGGTAGTCACACAATGTTTTAATGTTAAAGGAGAAAAAAATGATAAATGCAATGCCCTGCAATAAGAGGTTCGAAGGTGTGATATAGATCGCTTCCAGTTCCTCTATCATAACTTATATACAGTGTCAAGTGAGTCTTACAGACCCTTACTTAGACAAATTGTAATAAACAAGATACTCAGCTATTTGAGTAGAGCAATGCACTACAACAAGAAAGAGTGTTAATTACATAAAATCGATGAAGTTGTAGGTTGTGTTAAGCCGGTGTATTCAAATAGCTGTTTCTATCCAAGAGCCCTCTCTCTCTCATGCTTCTTAACTGAACACTATTTTACTGACGGCATATGCCGGCATTCAAATTGTTTTTTTTTTTTAGAAAATCTACAAATTGTAAAACAAGTAATATTTACGCATCACATTCTAAAAGTATTGAGTGAGAGAGAACAGTAAACAATTAAAGTTATAAATTTCAATAAAAGAGAATTTTAATTGGCAAAAAATATGGTATGAGTGGACCCCTACAACGTGCAATATACATATAGAGCCTTTAGGCTGACACAACACTTATGAACTCTTATGAAATCTTCGAAAACGTTTTAGTTTTGTATACAGTTCTTAATTTTTAAATCTAACCTATTAGGTCTCTTTGATTTTCATCGATTAACTCGATAGCCAAGTTGTCCAAGGCTTCGTTAAGTAAACTCTGCATGGTATGGGTTAAACGGGTAAAAAATATAGCTGAGGAAGTTTTGCATTTGGAAATTAATCCTTGCAGAAACTGAGCTGACTAAGGCTTTGTCTTAATAAATTTTTAATTTAAAGAAAAAAGTGAAAGACTTTTTCAAGCTGGGATTTTAATACGCCTGGTTTGCATCGCATCGAAAGTTAAAAATATTATCATGAAAATCAATTTTGGTTCGACAGGCGAATGAGTTTTTAAGCTTGCCCTCTGTTTTTATGCCGTATTGTTCTGGTAATCCACCGACTGTTTAACAACTTTTCGTGGAAGTGGTATCCGTAAGTGCGGAAAATTTTCAAAAAAGCCACTTTGAAAAAAATCATTACGGAAAAAAGTAAATAACATAAACGTACAGATGAATATAATTACATTGATTCAGGTTTTCATTTTTAGACGAACAATATAACTAAAGGTGGTTCTGATATTTAAGGTTTCAGGAGTTCATTTAATTTTCAAACCATTTACCACAAATGATGTTGGGTACAAAAAGTTCTTGGTTTGGTTTCTAAGTTATCTTTTACATATACTATTAAGTAAATTAAATTAAAACTTACAACTTTTATTATAAATCCATAGACTACTGCTATACACTGAACTCACTGAATAATAAAGTATTGATTATTTTTGTTTTTGATGGGTTATAAAGAAGATTTCAAGCACGTAAATACAACACATTCCCAAACGATCTTCATAATCATTTAAATATTTTATTTTATTTTATGTTTTAAATATTTCTATACGATATTTAAAAATATTCATTTCTGTAAATAAAAGCAAAATTATGGTTCAAAAATTATTATTATTTTATTTCTCTTTTCTTTTCATCGAAAGTATTTCTCGCACAAAAAAAAAAAAAGGAAGAAAAACCAGAAAAATTTTTTACATTTTAATTATTGCATCACAATTTCATTAAAAACTCGCACGCTATTTTATATTTTCTTTGCGAAAACCAAACGTTCGTAAGATAACAAGTCGCATAAATAACTGACTGACTGACTGCTAAAAAGCTAACATATAACGCATGAAATTTCAATGTAAAGTTTGTGGTCACGTTTAAAGATTGCACCATACACAAAATAGAGAAAACAACAACAACAACAATAACATCCACAATAACCGAAAAACTATATCAATTCGTATACACAAGTAAAATAAAATCTTACGGATTGTTTAGCTGATAATTGTGGAATCTCAATTTCACAGAGAGAGAGAGAGAGAGAGAGATAAAGAGAGAGGGAGAGAAAAGGGAAAAGGAGAGAATAAAGCTCATTGCTTACTCATTGCTAGAGATTCTATTCGATAAGTTTACAGTTGCTAGATCATTTCAAGCGATCATTTATGAACCATTCACTCATCTCTCTCAAACAGCAATTTAATATGTAAACAATGTTGGTCTGAGAAAAACTTTTCCTGCTCTCTTTACAAATCAGTAAAATGATGGTTCGAAATGTAAAGAATTTTGCCTTTACAAGCAAACTTTCTTCATGTCGTATTAATTTTTATACTCTCACCTTCAGTTTGTCAGTTTGTTTGAGAGTTTTAGGACTGAGTTTGTCATTCCGTATATAGCTCCTTCACAATGTTCATATTGTATATTCTTGAGCTGATATCAGTTGGAAGCGGAGCTTTGAATTTAATAATCAATATATTGAATTTAAAAATATTCATAAGCAGTTTTTCAATAGGGACATAACAATTTTGTATTTAAATACGAATGCATTCTTGAAAGTTTTTCACGATCTGTCAATGTCAAAGTATCAATCAAGGTTAACATTCTTTTTTATGGTAAAATTTGCAAACGAGCAAGGTTTGAAAAGTTACTACTTGTACGACAATTCTGAGTCGCTGGTCGCAACTTTAAAAGCGCGTAGAGAATTGTAGAAAAGTATCCGCTTCTTGTTGAAACACTGAGGGTCGCAAAATTTAAAATATCGATTAGAAATTTTTACATTTTTAAGTAATTTTCTTTTTGAAATGGTGAAATTGGTTTACAACAATATCCACAATTTTAAATAAATCGACTGCTCATGTGTGGATGTTTTGGACGCAGGTTTGAATAACAGGCACATCTACCACAATTTACAGAAAACCTTTTTTAAAGCTTAGTCGCACTTATTTATACTAATTATATGCATTATTTTAAAGCTTAAAAAGCTTTATATAAATTGAACTTTTTTATTATTGAGTGTGAAGCGAGAGAAGAGATATAAGATAGATCGAAAATCGAGAATTCTCTAAAGTATATTTTACTTATTTGCCCATTTATAACTTAAAAAGCTTTTATTCTCTTAAGAGCATATTGAAGAGTTTCATTAGAAGAAAAGATCATACCTTCATTTTGATAATATGTATCCAGTTTTAAGAGAGTGCTTTAATTGACTGATAAAAGATGCAATTAAAATTCAATACTGCATAGTTTAGTTATCCTTGTATAATCCAGCCTAAACCGAATTGTCTCTTTTATGTGATTATTAGGAAAGGGGGAAAAATAATGTAGTTTATGCTTATTTAACCTGACATTTGTAATGGTTGCACATGCGGCAAAATTTAATTATCTTTTCCAAATAGAAGAAAAAAAAAACAAGCAAAAAACTAAATTTGGCTTAAGCCTAATCTTAAAGACCCTCTACATCTGTATTGAGGCAAGTACCCCAACACGCCCTCTAATAGGGTATGTCAACTTAGCTTGAGTTTTTCGCTGAGTATAGTTTTTTGTATATTGTCGGCACATCTGTAATTCGACCTCGCCCATTAATAGGGTATTTATAAACAAGTTTACTCCAATTCAACTTCATAAGTAAATTTTTGTGGCAGTTATTAAGTTTTTTTGCCTACTGTAAGCGTTTCTGTTATACGATTACGCCCATTTTTGAAACATCAAAAAATTGGAGTCAATATCTCAAATTGTACGACCATGAGAGTTTCAACAACAAACGGACATTTATCTCTAGATCGACTCAGTTGCGTATTGCAAGCGTAACTAAGTAAACTGAGCATACCTTCAATCTGATATATTCTGGGGTATAATTAAATTAATTTCTCTGCTGTGTGCCAAAGTAAAACGTAACCGAAAGTTAAAGTGTCAGGGAGAGGGATAGAGAAAAAGGCAAATATTTAAATGGTTACGATGATGCCAGAAAGGAGGAAAAAGAACAGACAACAATGAAATGGTAGAAAATTTTTCCTTTTATTATTAAACTCAGGGCAACCATTAACGTCACATTAATTTAACACACAAACCCAAACACAACCACTCACACTCACACACATGCTAGAGGTAAAGTTGCATATTTGTGTAATTATCATTATATTGTCTTTGTACCCCTGTGCGCATACATATTTTATAGTTAAAGCAAAAAAAAAAAAAAAATAGAAAATGGCCAAAAAAGACATTTTAATTTTCGTAAATTTATTGTTTTATTGCTGATTACATGCGGTTTGTTCGATGTCTCAGTTACAATTAAATAGGAAGATAAACGGTAAACATAAGAACAAATATAGAAAATATTCTTTACATTTATATACATTAAGGGGGCGTGGCAGGTAACAATGTAAATATTAACTATCAACTGACAAATTCAACTGGCGTCAAGAGACCTCGGATACCCTATGAAGTATATATATTCTTGATCAACAATCAAATCTGAGTCGATCTAGAAGTATCAGTCCGTGTGTATGTCTTTTGTCGGCACTCTCCTGATCATAATGTTGAATTAAAAAGTTCTACAGAGAATTTTTTCATTTATGTACGTAGATATTTAAAATTGGCCACGCCCACAATGGAAAAAATCTATTTATCTGCGACAAAAATTGAGCTATGAAGTCGAAATTTGGCATATATATTTATAATTATCTCTGCCATCCATGTGTCAAGAATGATTAGACACGCCCACTATTTACAAAAATTCTTACAAAAGCATAAAACTGGGCCTGTATGTTACATACACTAATAGAGGGCGTAATTAGGTATATACCACGCCCACTATAGAGGGAGTGGTGAAGGGTACTTAAGATTTGACTTTAGCCAAATTTAGTTGTCTTACATGTCATTCTTCTACAGGATTTCCTTAAGAGATATTTGGCAAAAAGCATCCTTTGCATGTGACTTGTGTCACACTTTTGTGCGTGGCACAAGTGTCATGTCGTATAAAATATTTCCATATCTTAATTTTTACAATCGTGAGCATTTTAATAACATGAACCGAAATGTATAGAGCAATGTAAATTCATTGACAGTTGATCCAAAAAGGTATGTGATCGGACGCCTCTTTCTCGGTGTTTCTCCATCTTCGGTCATGGGGGGTATGAAAAAGTTGTTTCTTTAAAAGTGGTTATGTATATGTGTGTGTGCTATATGATAACACATAATACATACCCAACGCCACTCCATGTAATTGTACTCCCGTTTAATCATCACCATGCTTCTGTGTATGCTCCCTGAGTTGATTGTTAGTTTGAATAAACGAATGCAAAGATTACGGATGGAAGAACATGGATAGAAGTCATTTCAAAAAGTTAACTCTTTAAATCGCTAACCTAATTTAAATGAGTGCGACTTAATTCGTCTGCCAGTTATAGAAATGTGCATAAATGTAATTTACATAGAGTTACGTTCCAGTATATAAAACAACACACAAAACATGGTGTAGTTGGTAAATGTGGTACAAAAAATATTCATGCAATTTGTAAAACGCATATTTATCCCCTTATTCATCTGCATTCATTATTTTCGTTATTAATAAACAAAACAAAAAACAAAAAGAAAAAAAAAAAGTGTGATAAATGTTAAAAGATTTTTCTGGGATTTTATTTTATTTTATTTTATTTTTTTTTTTTGGAGAAAAAGCTTAATAAGGAGAAAGTAAATGAATGAAATTGAAATAAGTATTAGGCGTACGCCAAATCTACGTTGCAATGTGAAATTATTCTATTCAAATAAAATCATCTTTCTTTTTAATATATCTGCTGAATGGCTGGTCCAATTTCCTTCATCCATGTACCATTAGAATGCTTAAACAAACGACTAATTTAGATATTTGAAATCAAAATTTGATAAACTAGAATTGAAATAATTAGATTTAATTGAATAATTAGAACGTCCTATTTGCCCATTCCAATATCAAACTGTAAATTCGGGTGAAAATTATGGGTCCAGTTCGAAATCTCCATTAATGCAGCCGTGACAGCATTTTAAAACCGAATTTTTAAAATATTTTCTGCCACTGTGAGCGTGTTCTTGGCTCTATTTTACACGCTAATGAAGATTTTATGAACCGCATTTCAGCTGGATATTTTAACTTTTTATACCGTGAGAGAGGTTAAAAGAACAGGTTACAGGCACCCCAACGGACAGTACAGCTACATCAACTTATCTATTGATGTTGATAAAAAATATAATTACTCTTGGGGCTGCGGCTCCTTCTGGTACTTACAAATATATGCACAAAACCAAAATACCCCCATAATCATTATGAAATTTTTTCATTAACTTGGATTATTATTCAAGTGCCACTGAGTTTTTTATTAAAGTAAGTACCTGCATAATGAAGAGATTCTGTTTCACAACACATTTCAATTTGCAGCATTCGTGTTATTGTTGTTTCTACAATGTAATTACTTTGTGACCAACAATTTAAAATGAAACATTATTAATTTAATCTTATTATTATTATGATTCTATCATTGTTAAACTGTACCGGATTTATGCCGAAATATTGTATTTATGGATGTTTTTTTATGACTTTTCTTTTTCACTTCGTAGTTAAAGTTGAATATTTCTGTCCTTTTTTGCCTTTTTTTCATGTGTTATGATTATGTTGGCGTTACCGCTTGTCACCACATTTCATATTTCATATCGAGTGAGTTCATTGGCGTGTTGCAAATTTTTTCGTTTTTATTGAACATGAATGGCTGACACATGAAAGCGTGTCAAATTTGTTTAAAAATATTTTATTGGCGGCCGTAATAAAAATCTTTATGTGTAAAAAAAAAAAAAAAGAAATAATAAATAAAATAAAAAGCAAAACGTTTTTTTTATGTTTGCAAAGCATAAAAAAAGAATAATTGTGTGCGTGTCATAAATATTGATGAATATGTAAACCATCAGCAAGTAAGTTTGTATTACGTAGAGTTTTTGTTGGTCATAGTAATGCAAAGATTTAAAGCAAGTATTGCGTAGTTGCAGTTGAAGTATAAATAATAATGAAAATTAAGCAAATGGTAATGTGAGGGGAAAAGATGGAAACTCTTGGTAATCATCGTGACATGAAAACTTTAAATACAAAAGTTATCCTTGATCTTGATCTTCCCCCTTCTAACCCAACCACTTTGATGTTGTATGTGAAGTTTTTTCGAAAAATGTCATTCTATGATGTTACTATTTTTTCCTCACCTTGTATATATAATCTATTTTTAAATTTACAACTATGAGAATGCCAACAACAAACATAAACACGGACGGATATATCTACAGATAGATCAACTTAAATTTTAATGCTAATAAAAAATATATGTACTTTGTAAAGTCTTCGATGTTTCCTTCTGGGTGTTGCAAATTGAACAACAAACTTAGTATACTCTTATTATTAAAGTAAGCGGTATAAAAAAGCTGTTATGACAATTCTGTTTGAGTTGAACACTTATATTTTGAAATATTTTGTCATCGTTTTTATATACTTCAGATGTTTATGAATGCTAAGGACAAACTTTTGCATATAATTCTAAATCACTAAGTACAGAAAAAAAAAATACAGTTAAGTATTAAATAATAAAAGTCTTTAACAAATTAGCATTTAAATGGAAGATGAAAAGAACAACAGAACACAATTGAACTACAATTCAATGAAATTGTGGAAACTTTAGAAAATTCAGGAAAAAAAAAAGAAATTTAATAAAAAAACACTCAAAACGAACATTATACGAAAATTTATATCCTTAGAGAATTTTTGTATAAAATTTTTATTACTTGGTTATAAATGTCAGTAGTGTTGGTGCACTGTACAATCCAAAGTTTGAATCTATCTCAACTTTATGATGCTTTCATTATGAATTGTGTAAGTGTGTCGTACAAGTGACCTGAGGGATAACGATTATATTATAAAGAGGTTTTTTTTTTTAAGGAAAGTTTTTTAAACAGTAATTTCCAACTTGACTGGAAAAAATTTTATTAACACATTGTAAGTGTGGGAAAAGACAACGACAACAAGCAGCTACTTCGCTTTATAAAACGCCAAGACAATTAGTTATTTATCTACCTAAAGGTATATAATTAAAACAAGGTTGCAGACACAAAAATAAATTTAATTATTGTTATTTGGACTATAATCACCAGATTTATTGGGTTGTTTGTTTTATTGGTAAAACTTACCACATTGTAAATATTTAACTAAAATTTAAATATTTATATATTTGGTTGCTGTGCGGACTAATACATAATTTCATTTAAATTGTTCACTTTTTGTGGCTTATGTTGTACAGTTGAACACTGGTTGTGTTAAATTTCATTATATCCACCGCATTAGATGAGAAGTATACTAAGTTTATCATTCCATTTACCACATCTAGAAGGATGAGCCGGAGACTTCACAAAGTATAAATATATTCTTCAACTTCAAAAACTGAATCGATTTATATGTGAATGTCCGTGCGTCCATCTGTTTTTAACACTGTCACGGTTGTGAATTTTGATATATTGAGCTGACACTTGTAGTTTCTGCATACAGATCGCTATTGAAATTAAACAAAATAGGACAAGAGCCATGCCCACAATTATAAGATATCTATTTATCTTACACAAAAATGAAGGTATGAAGATAAAGAGACCTCCTACCATGAATGTGTCCAAAATAGGCTTGGTCGTTTAACAGACACGTCTACAATTAATAACAAACCTACTCAGTGTAAAACTGGACTTGCAAACTGATATGTAATACACACACTATTAGAGGTTATACCATGGACGCCCACTGTTTTTATGTACATAGATGTGGAGGGTATTTAAGGTGTGACCTAATCGAATATTTATTTGCTTTTACCTGTTTTATTATAATGCAATGTAAGCAAATAATTATTTAACATTTAGGTTTTATTAAAATATATAATTAAAATGCCAGCTTTGTGCAATTGACACTTTGATAATTTTGTATATTAACAAATATTTAAGCCTGTATGTCACACAGCAACAAACTTTAGTTACATAAAAATATGGAAAAATTTAGAAATGTTTACTTTAATTGAAATACTGTTTTTTTTTTATGAGTGTTTGTTAATCGAATAATATTTATAGTGAAAAAAAAAGGATATTTGGAATTTTGAAATATATTACATGGGTTTGGGAATGGACGTAATCATTTCTTATCATTTAAATATAAAAATGTCTATTATGTTGTATATTAAATGAAAAAGAAGAACCTTAAGATTTTAAAAGTATATACCATTATATGGACCATAATGGTATATTTTTAATGAAAACTTCTTTTTAATGTAAATGCAATTTTTTTTTGTTTGGGAAATTTTTAGAAAATAATTTGTCAAAATTTAAAAATAAAACTTACAGTCAATTATTATACGATGTATACAAATAGACGTTTTTACGGTTCCAGCGGTATAATTTTTTTATGCAAAATATTTAATAAAAGCATCAATAATATCCGGAGCGTTAAAATAATGTTAAAATAAAAAAGCGGAGAAGTTTACATAGTTAACTAGTTAAGGATAACAAAACCAACCTGTTCATCATTGGTTTGAAAGTTCACTTGAACTTCCAACTTCCAAGCTTTGATTATTATATATATAAAATTAATAGATGAAGGTTTAAAATATTTCTATTAGTAAATAATTCTACTACGATACTTTTTTCAAATTAACTAAAAACTTGTTTTGGCCCTAAGTAGATAATATGATATTTAAGGAACCAAAGACGTCATCACGTTCTACCCGATTTTAAATTTCATTCACACTTTTGTAAATTAAGATTACTTTGGAGCCTTCTCAATCGTCAGTACTAATATTTAAATAATTTTTAGCATCACACACATATTGGTTGTACGGTATGTAAGATGGTTTGTTGGGCGTTTCGTTTTTAAATTATCTCTCACTCGCACATAATCATAAATAATCTGATACATCTGTGCCAAAATATGTACAAATACATACATACAAATAAGTGTGTGCATGTGTGGGTATATATTTCGCACATAATATGTTCATTTATGTAAACGTGTGTGGTCTTGAAATGACATGACGGTGTCATCGTATTTATATTACGCTACCATAACCTGCACACATGCATCCATATATATATAAACTCGCATTCGCACATGTACGTACAATGAAGTGATGACTGTCAACTCTGCATAAGCATGTGCACAGAACATATCATAAATATTTGCATGTGCATCCACTACCACCACCACCAGGCGTGTATTATTATTATTATTTTATATATATATATAATCGTGTATGTTTTTATGTATGTTGATATGGATGTTTTGTACACATTTGTTGTGTTTACACGTTGCAAGCCCACAAAATTTATGGCATTTTCGACACGCAAATTGCAATATATGGCAAATTTGGTTGAAACTGCCAAAAAACAGGCAACACATAATTTCCGAAAATTGTAATTAAGTCATATGTATGCATTGTACGTACTAAGCTTACGTATACGTGCATCTGCATATGTGTGTGTAAGCAAACGACAGCGGTTGTAATTGCATGAAGAAAGTTAAAACGACAACAAGTTTCATTGCGGGGAACCATTAAGTTAACCCACTCTTTTGTGATAGACTAACATATAATACGCTTAAGGGACTTTAATGCGCTTCAAATAATTATAACAAGAGTACCTATTGTAGATTTAGTGTTCAATCTTGACACAAATATTGTGTACACCGTGTTGTATTGAAGGCAACATCAGGTTGAATGATTACTGAGGGAGAGAGAGTAAATTTTTTGAGACTTTTTCATTCAAAAATTGCTTTAAAACCTCGCCCACTATATATAATCATCTTTGTTAATTTTAACTTCTTTCCAGACTTTCGATACGTGTGTATACTTTTTCTTTCTTTTTACGGAGTCCAGTTACAGTTATGTGTCGTAGAATTCGGCATAACTTACTGGGTAATATTAGGTACACTAAATTAACACTGTTGGAATTAATCAAGAACCTGCCACGCGCACAAGTTGAAGGTTTTTAAGGTTCGGCCTAAACCGAAATTTTCCTACTAGTTTTTTTACTTAGTTTACTTATTTTGATATTTATTAAAAAACATTTTCTATTCAAATTTTTAGCAATTTTCTACATTGTCGTGGTTTTCTTTTATTATTCTTTTAAGCTTTCATTGTAAAGTTTCGACCACAGGTATAGGAAGCGCTATTTATTAAAAATAGTGTGGTTTTAATACTCTTTTCTAAAATTTTCTCGTTTTCTCGGTGTATGAAGTGTTCTCATTGAGATTGACTGCGAAAATTTTATATAATGAGAGTTTTCAATTGCAGCATTTCTTGCGTGTCTATTTTTATTTGTTTTTATTTTTTTATTTGTTGAAATATTGCACTTTTCTTATTCATTTTAATTGCTTTTTTGTTGTTGTTGTTGTTGATGTTGTTGATGTTATTGTTGTTAGTTGAAAAAGTTAGTTGAAGCAGTGGTGTCTTTATTTGTAGTTTCTTTTAATTCTCTAGAGTAGTATGTGAGTATAAGACGGAACGAACAAGTGAAAATGTTATAGACGGTTAAGCCCGATCATTTAATTCCCCTACACTACCTAGTTCGACAACATTAGTTTAGTTGTATCAGTATAGGTGAGGCATAATTATATGGAAAGGGATTTTAAAAATAGTCTAATCGGGTCCAAATTTGTTTCAGTTAATTATTTCGTTCTTTCTGATCATTTTCATTGACTTCAATAACCGAATTGTGTGCTTTTTTGATTTGCTTTGCTTAGTGGTGTAAAGGTGCTTAATGTTTGGAAAGGAATTTTCTTCGAAAAACTTTTTTCAATAAGCTTGATTAAATGGCGTTATTTTTTCTTTTTCCGGTTTGTGGGAGAATTTTTTGTTGTGTGGAAAAAGTTTTTTCATGTATGTGGATCTTCTCTACTGAAAAAGATTGTGTGTTTAAAATAAAAATAAAACTAAAACAAAGAGTAAAGGCTTTGAAGAGTGTGCCGCTTAAAACCTTATACCACCAATTAGTCGTTTATCAATTTTTTGAAAATTTAAAAATTACAATCGTCGTTTATAGACAAATTCTGCATTAAGTAAAGTAAATAAAAAGTTAAATTTGGCGTAGAATTATAAGAATACGAAATAAATACTAATAAAATTCTGTAATTACATGAATTTTAAGAATCTTAGCTTTACAATGACATAATAATTTTTCCTCCACGTTTATTTTTGTCTAAAATCCGAAACAACAACACATTTTTGTGCAAAAATTTGCAAATTTTTCGGAATTGTTTCTTTTAAATTTTGATGCCAATCGATGCTAACTGAAAATAGAAACTCAATGCTTTAAGTTGAAGCATAATTCTAGTAACTTCTGCGAGCCTTTAAATCTACATATATGAAAAACACCGTTTCACCGTCATTTCAAAACAATATAAAACATAAATAAAAAAATTCCTTACTTTATCGAATTTTAAGTATCCTTTCATATGATGTAAAAATTACTAATCTACCCAAATTTTACCCTGAGTTATTATAATTCAAACTTCTATCTTAATACAAAACTTCGCTTAAGTCACTGTGGAAAAATTGTCATATGGGAAAAATCCATAATTCTTGATATTTTCTAACGTAACTTGGCATATATATTCCATTTACATTCAAGCTCAATTGTGCCAAGTTTGAGTATAATCGGTCAATTGTTTTTGCCACTTTTGTCAAAGGCTATAGCAAGACATAAATAGGAAATTCCCGATAGAAAAAATTTGTAATGAAATTTTAATGCCAATTCATAGAAAAGGATGAAATGAATTCAAAGTTGTAAGCTTAAACTTGATCAGGTCACTGTGCCGGTTTCTGTGGTGATATAAAACTACTATGAGAAGCGCCTTTTGAAACTCAGGCTTATTAGGCCTGAATATGAATTTTACACCCAAAATTCTTCCTTTATATAATTTTTGACTCCTTAAGCTTTTAAATGATTTATTTTTCGCTCAATTATACCAGTTTAAACTTTTTGCCATAGCGAAAAAACCATTTTTTTATACCATTTGGAACCACATTTAATGGAAGTTGTAGTGTTACTATACACCACCATACATATATGAACTCTTTAAAAAGGAGGGCGCAAAAGCTTTCGTTTTCTTTGTTGGTATTTGGTAAAGAATATTATTTGAAAGCCTTTCATAAAATTTTCCCAGGCCCCGAGTCCGTACCTATGACGTTTGGTGCAACACTTGTCGCGGAAAATATTTAGTTCTAATTAAAAATCGGTTTGTTTTCTTTTTTATTTATTTTAATTAAACTATTTTCTCTTTCTGTTTGCTCAAGCATAAATTCTATATCTCATTTCTCCAGGTAATATTTATTTTTATACTTATGTACTGCAATTGTAAATTATACAAATACGAGTAGTTTTCTGCTTAAATGATTTATTTAATTGAAATCTTGCGTTAAGCTTTATTGTATGTACTGATATATATATATATATATATATATCTCTTTATAATAAAAAACTTTTTTCATCACATTGTATAATATTTTCAATTTGTTTTTTTTAATTTAATAATAAGGGCACATATTTCTATATACCTTACAGGTTTCGATGATGTGGAAAAGCACAATAACACTGGTGGTCAATCTATAGAATGCACTCCGATTCCCCTTCAGTTACTGAGGTTTTAACTGAGGTTTGTTAAAAATAAATTAATCAATATTAGGGAGGAACATGAATAATACTTATTATTGATTTATTCACTATTACATTTAATAATATTCCTAAGGTATGGTATACAAATTACACCTAAAAATAACTGTTGGTATGATTGGTCAAATGAAAAATTTCTTAAGGAATCTTCTTTATATATATATACAACATTTTTTCCATTTCCTTTACTATCCGTTTCTTTCGGCATAGAACTAATTAAAAAAAAAAGGGAGAAGAAGTTGACAATTATTAAATTATGAAAGTGGAAAATTTCTCACTAAACTAAAAGTCAACTGAGTTTATATATAATTTTATGATGATGACCGTAAAGCACAAGTTAAATAAATAAATAATATATATTTGGCTTACATCAAATCTTGAATATCCACCAAAATAATATCTTTCAAAATAAAATGGTACTTATAAATTTTCTTAAAGTGTTTTCTATATGAAATATTAAACTCATAAAACATTCCTTTTTTTTTTTACCAAAAATCATTTCATTTTTGTTTAATATTTTCTGGGGAGAATACCAAATTTTCCCTAATTTAATAGAAGGATGTTAAATAATCATTTAAAGAACGAATGTGATAATTTTCAGCTTTTTATCTTCTTTTAGTTTTTGAGATATACGAAGAAAACTTTAAAGAAAATCCCATAAAAAATTGACTTTAGTTTTTGTTTAATTATAGGCGCATCCCTCGGTAAATTTTCTCTTATTTATATTATCACTTTGCATGCAAAAACTATCAATATTTCTGCTTAGTTTGAAGTCGATAAATCCATTTTGGAATGTTTACTACAGACAAACACATAGACGGACAGGCAGACACGACTAAATATATATACATACTTTATAGGATCTCTGTTGGTTTTTTCTCGATGCTACAAACGTTTTTACAAAGTAATATGTATCCCAGATAATGAGTTTAAAAAAAGATCCAAGGGGAGGAAGAACAAAGACAATTAGTTTAGAAAAAAAGAAATTTTTATTTCTTTTACAATTAGAAGCGAGGGACATAGTCAAAGCCATAGACGTAGAATTTTAATAAGGAATTTAAAAAAAAAAAAAGTTGTCTTTTTGTCAAATGTTACGTCTTAACGAAGAAGTGATGCTAAACAACTTCATATCTCAGAATTTAAGTTTTCTTTCATTAAATTTATACAATATTACGTAAATTATATTCAAGTAAAATTTTTTCAGATTTTGTTGTTGTACAATATTTATTATATTTTATAGGATGGCAACCTGTAGCTTAAGTCATATTGCTTTAACTTTTAGATATTATTTTCATTTTTCTTTTCTTCCAAGTTGAAAACTTTTCCTTTTCTTCTTCTTTCCAGCTCACTTCCGTTCCATGTTGTTTTGTAAGAGAGTGAAAAGTATTTTTTGCAGTTATATTAACTACATAAATCATTTGGCAGCCATTTTTTTGGCAACATGTTACCAATGTTACCAATGGTTACTCGCCTCGCCACATGCTCAACGAAGATATTGGTGTTGGGTAAAATTTACGAGAGTGTTCCTTTTAATGTATCTCTTATATTTTATGTAACAATTTCCACATTTTCTTTATGGTGTGTCTAAGATAAATAATGTTTCCGAACCAGTACAGAGTAGAGATGTTTGACAGGTAATCAATTGATAATAAATAGATGTTGATGATCATGCGAAATTTGTAGGGGAATAAATGACGCTCAGTTGATGTTGAAATGAAAAATGATCGATATTTTAAAATATCATTCCTGTAGTTTATAGTCAATATATCTGGTATGAATGATGAATAATTCTGATATTCTAGTATTCAACGATAGCAAAGTCGACTTGAAATTAAAGATGACCTCAACGACAACTTACATCATAGGGCTAATTGTTAAGTACAAGAGTGATGTTTAAAAATATCCATAATTTTTATATCCACCATCAACTTTATTTCCCCTAAAAGAAATTAAAGAAAACGCCGATAAAAAGTCTTATCTTATAAAGCTGAATATTTAAAGAGAATTAAGTAAATATGAAGGGACTGGCTACTAATGGACCAAGTATTATAAAATAGGGGCTACTTAAAACAAGATGTTTTTACCTTCATATAATCCCGTTATAATCACAAATAAAGCTTTTTTGCGGTAGAAAAAGCCTCTTTTCTTGGAGGAAATTGAATTTTCCATAAAAATCAGATTTAAATAAATCAAAATCGATATTTGGACTAAATAGTTTTTAAAAAACACATTACATCATAAAAATTTTATTTTTATGTATAATATTTATAAAATTCAAAAAATTTTCTTGGTAATACCAAGGGAAATTTATAGTCAACATTTAAAAGAATAAGAATTAAATATAGTATTAAGATCATAGTGTGTCTACCAGTATGCAGATTATTAAAGAATATTTTAATTTTTTTTTTTTAAATAATATCCGGAATACTTTTTGGGGCACACACACTATCCTGCCGTCATTTCCCTGTCACTTTAACTTCCCAACATAGATTAAACTGTCATTTGCACAATTACTGTGCCCACCTCCACCCCCCACTATACTATATGTGATGGTGATGGGGATGGAATAAGTTGCAAGTGTGTTTCTACTGAAAATATAGAAAATTATAAATGTAATAATAAGCAGCAATAAAAACAATGATGACATTGGAGATAACAACAACAACTAAAACACAACAAAAAGTTAATTAAAATTCTGACAAACATGAACAGTTATTTATCAAATTTACAGTTACTATACAAACAAGTACAACTGAAGAGCAAAAAGAACAGAAAGATTGAAAAGAATAGAAATAATGAAGTAAATATTGTCAAATGAAAATGTTATAGTTGATCATGACTCGTCCATTTAATACCCTACCCCACTTGACCCCATAAATTATGCTATAATTATTTTAGTTATATCAATAAACGAGTGGTGTTGCCAAATAAGTTCCTTCTAAAAATAGTCCGTAATTTACTATTCTTACTATTAAGAATTGAGATTTTTTGCCATTTAAAGATTCTCTTTATAATAGAACCTTATGTGGGGAGAAATGATCCAATTTGAACCATTTTCAATAGAGAACATCTTTGAGTTAAAACACGCCCTTGTACCAAATTTTATCCAAATTGCTCGAAAAAATGAGAGCAAAAATTTACATTAAAACATAGACGAATGGACGGACATAGTTACATCGATTCAGATCGGTATACTTTACAATGGGTGTGGCTTTTGCAATTTAAGAGTTACAAACATTCACACAAACCTAAAATACGCTTAGAAGTGGTGGCAGTGGAGGGTATAAAAATGGTTGCTTTAACTGAAGTGAAGCATACTAAGGAGTTAATAAAATTGTTGCTCAAGGGAAACTGTGGTAATGAAAGACGAATTAAATATTTGGAGTTCACATAGTTGTTGTGATACTTTGGGGTTACAAGTTTCATAAAATAAAAAGAACGATGACGGTCAAGCCAACACTTGCAGTAAAAAAAGAATTTATAGCTAAATTTCTTTAAATTTTTCAAGCTTTGGGCAGCTTATTATTCGTATTGAATTATAAATAGAAACACGTTTTAAGGTGATTCAATCAAGTGGTAGTTTAAAGGATTCTGGACTAACTACTCATTTTATTATACCCATCACTCCCACATTACTTCACATCTGGCTGGCTGATAATATTTAGAGTGGATAGCAAGAAACCCTTATGAAGCCCCACTATTTAAGCAGAAAGAGTCATCGGAGATGCAATAAAATATATATATTCCGTATCAACAGTGAATTTCATGTCGATATAGTCATGTCCGTCTGTCCGGCTGGGTGTTCGGCTGTATGGAAATTATTCTTGTGGCTACAAAAAATTGAATTTTCGATTCCAAACTTGGAGGATTTTAACATTTATGCATTAAATGTAGGTTTGGCATGTATACAATATTTCTCCATAACGCTGCAATCACAAAAGGTATTTTGTAAATTGTGGGCGTGGCTACACCTTTTTAGTAAACATTTCAATAGACGGCTGCAAATTTTAACTTTTTAGCCTAATTTTTATGGCTGATAAATATTTTGGTCGTGTCAGCGATATTTGGGCAATTTTCAAAATTAATAATTTTTATTCGATTTGTGTAATTGTGATTACTCGGAATATGTTTTAAAGATCTTTATAATTTTTTATTTTGGGCACATATGTATATATGTGACAAATACTGTATTATAGGTTATTTTCTTCTATAAATTTATTCAATAACAAAAATAATGAATTTCTTTAGTCAACACCCGTCATCACGATACCACCATAATAACACCAAATATCCATACCACAAAACAAATACTTAGTTATCCTGTGTGGTACTGTTGGAGTGGCTTATATAAGTATGTGTATGTTACGTATGTGTGTTGTATATATATTATGTTCTATGACAAACGATCTAAAAGCAGCAATGAAATGATAGATAAGCTAACGATGTAAGGAAGATATAAGGAAGTTGTCCTTACTCTTACATCATTTACTCTTCTCTTACATTTCCACTTAATACACACAAACAAAATGCTTGTGTGGTGAGAATTAACTGGTTTATAGCAAACATACATATGCTTGTCCGGTCTGTAATAATGTTATGTATGTATGTACACCAAATTTCTCCTTCCCACTAACAAATATTGCTACTGAACAAATTTACACAATATGTTTCAATATTTGCTTCTGCTCCGGCATTTACTATAAAGAGTAAACCATGGAGTGGAGAGTAAATTTTGGGTGTTTTTGATATCTTACTCGTACTTTTTATACCCTCCACATACGATGGAAGGTATACTAAGTTTGTTATTCCATTTGCAACATTCACATATATTCTAGATCAGCATCAAAAACCTTGTTCGTTTAGACATGCATGTGCATCTGTTCGTTTGTTGTGTGGCATTCTCACGGACATAAAGTTTTATATATTGATTTAAAATTTGGGCAAACATTTTTAGTTTCTTTATTCAAAATGGGCAAAATCGTTCAACAGCCACGCCTATAATCGATAAAAATCTATTTATCGGCCACAAAAATTGAGCTATGAAATTAAAATTTGGTGCTTAGGTTAACATTTCATCGGGTCATCGATCTGCCAAAAAAGGGCATGGTCATTTAACAGAGACGCCCACAATCGACAAAAGTCTATTTATCTGCCACATAAACTAATTTATGAAATTTAAATCTGCCAGAAATGGGCGTGGGCGGATAACACAGACGCTTATAATGAACTAAATCATCTTTCTACCATAAAATTCCACTTGGAAGCTGATACATAATACAAACATTATTAGAGAGCGTAATGATGTACCTGCCATGCCCATTGTTTATATGTATGATGTGGAGGGTGTTTAAGATTTGATCTAAGCCAAATTTAATTTTCTTACTTATTAGTTTTACTATCTGCTGCTTGTACTAATGATGTTATTGTTGTTGATATTGTTGCTGCTTCTGCTCATGCTGCTTCTGTTGCTATTTATACTGATGATGTGGTTGAGAGATGTTATTTTCTGTTAGTCTTTCCGCAGTCCTTAAAGGCATTATGATTTCGTATAAATTTTATTATGGCCACCATTAAGGGTCAATACTGTAGTGCGAGGAGGAGGGAAAGAGTGATACTGCTGGAAGTAGAGTTAAAGTAATGCTTTTCCTCGTTAAGTAAATATCTCTTTTCTGTTATCAGTTTGTCATTGATGTTGTGGTTGACTGTCACAGTTGTTATTATTGTTGTTATTATACCCTTCACATAAGATAAAGTATACAATGTTTGTTGTTCCATTTGCAAACATCAAGAAGGCCTTAAATCTAGACATGATCTAGACATGAGTTTCCCTGTATGTAAGTTTTGATATATTAAGTTGACTTTTACAACATAGTTTAGTTTCTGCATATAGTTTGGTATTTAGTTTAAGCAAAATGAGTCAAAAGCCACGCCCACAATCGACAAAAGCCATCTAACTACCACAAAAATTTAACTATGAAGTTAAAATTTGTGTCACATTTTTAAAATTTTCCTAGCCAGCCTTATGGGCGAATATGGGCGTGGTTGAATACCATTCATCAGACTTGCAATGCATATGTATATAAAAGGGCGTAATCAAATACCTGTCAAGTCTATAATTTCTATAAAAATGTGAAGGGTTCTTTGATTTGTCCTAAACCAATTTATTATTATTTTTCCTTGTTATTAAGGACAACGTCTGCAAATGTGTAATCATGAACAATTTTTGGAATTTATTACAAGAAAATGTTTTCATTTGAATTTTGGGTTTTTATTTTTTTATGATGTTTTTAGAGCCAGGTAGTCAAAACTATTTGAGGAGAACAACAACCCCAACAACGACAACATTTCTGCTTTTCTTGCGGTATCTAATATTTAATAATATTTCGTTGTTTTTATTCCACTTCTGTTATTATTTTGGTTTTTGGTTGAATGAGATTTTGTACTGTAGGGTTTAAAGTGGTTTATTTGTTATTGTGGTTTTTGATACAACCTAATATTATCGAATTATGAAAAGAAATATGTCCTAACTCAAATCTTGAGTAGCTTATAACTTTATAGAATTTCTTAATATAGAAAAGGTTGAAAGTCAGCATTCATGTATTTAAAAGTAGAACTAAAGGATTGAAAAACTGTGAAACTGGGAGTTAAATAAAAACTCGACAAAGAACTTTATATGCAGTCACCGCCTTTGGATCCAGTCGGCTGGTTAATTCATAGAAAAACATCCTCATTTCCACTTTCTCGCCTGTAATATGTCACTCCGATTCTAGCGCAATCGCCAGCAATCTTGTATACATGAGTGCCCGGGACGTTGGACGAAGCATCGTCATTTCGACAAATCTCGGCAAGTGATTGGAGACACTGTGCAACACATTTAGATATGATAGTCGTAGAGTCAAGAACCAAGATAGCCTCGAACTAAATAATGCCTAGCCCTCTGTCGTCTGTACAGAATGAGATCGACGCGACGGAGTTTTCTCCTAAGTTCCACCACTTACTAATACCTAAGTTTTCATGGCCAGAAAGCACAGAATTCGAAATCTTGCTCTTGTCACTTAGAAAAACCTTTGGATAATTATTCAAATCCTAACATTAAAAACTCCTATTACGTCGTATCCCATGCAACGAATGAATCTAATTTGTTTTCTATAACATATCTCTTACATTGATGGATGTTTATTTAAGCAAACTAATAGCGAACAGCCAAGTAATGTGAAGAAACTTTTTCAATTAGCGACAAAGCAACAAACATTAAAGTTTTGAAAAATAGTTGAAGGCAAAGCAATAAAGAAAAATTAAATAATTTTCTACTTGAAAACACAACTATTTTATTCTATGAATTAATGTGAGAGTAGTTAAAGAATAAAGAACAGGAAACTGCTGCTATTCATTTCCTTACACAGTGTACACAATAATCAAAAGGTCAACAATTTATAAATGGAGGAAAATGTGTGTAAGAATTAATAAGCACTAATACTGTTATTAAAAAAAGCAAAGCAAACAACTTAGAAAAAACTAAAAAAATTATACAAAATTGCGAAGGGGATGCCAACCAGTTTGAAAATTGAATAACAAAAAGAAAAACTAACGTTATCTTAATCTATCTTGCTATCACTGTAACAAAAAAATGTACCAAAAAGTAAAAATAACCTTCGAATTGTATCAAAAAATCGATATAAAAAATATTCGAAAAATTTTTAAAAATTTATAATATTTGCACAAATATAAATATCATCGGATTTTATTCAAACTTAGCATTATGAAGTATTATACTATATGAAATAAATTTGCTAAGTTTCATGGTAAAATATTAATAATTGTGGATTTTTTTTATATAAAGATTTTTTTATAGTGACTAAGCGGAGTTTTATCATAAGGTAAAAGTTTGAATTATAACTTTAGGTAAAATAGTGATAAGGAGCGTTTTTTTTTAAAGAGTTAAGTAAAGAATTTTCAATATATGTTCTGTATTTAGCTGAAATTAAATGAATTTCTGAGAGAAGGTTTAAAAAGTTTTTTTCATATAATTTTAAAACTTTACGGAAGCTTCTACAGTGGGAACATCACTCCCAAACTTACACCATTGAATGTTTATGATTATTAACTATCATTTGGCATCAAAATTTTGACAAAATAAATATACGAGATACATGCTATTTTTTGCCTTTACAAACAATTGCCCAAAAGGACTTAAAGTTAGCACAATAGAGTCTCAATATATGCCAAGTTTCATTGGAAAATATTAAGAATTGTGAGATTTTGTCATATAACGATCTTTTCAAGTAAGAATTTAAAATACAATACAAAGTTTGAACAGCTGTAACATTTCGAAAAATACTGTAATGGAAAATTTTTTTACATCGTTTGAAAGATTGAAGCTTTAAAATTTGAATAATTGTGGCACTTTACGTGTATGATTCATATTGGGTTTAAAAAATAATGTTTTTGAAAATCCCCTAGTAAGGCAATAACTGTAACATTATAGTTCCAAAGTGTGTTACAAATTAACCAAATTATGTACAATAGTTCAGGTATCAGTTCTGTTAATGTTATTGTGTCACACAAATTACTTGAAAAACGTTTACAAATATTTCCTGATCATGAACAGCATACCCATACAATGAATAGTTATGTACGTTTCACTATGTGTACAGAGCTAAATATTTACAATCATATGAACTTTTACTTCATCGTAAGTAGTTTAGTAATGTGTACGTTTTAGTTCATCAATATGTACAAAATCAACTAATTTGTTTTAAATTCTCTATCAATTCTGCATAAGTATATTCCACATATTCTACATACCCAAGTGGTGCTAAATGGCACAAAAATTATGCTCAATTTAAAGATAACTCTGTTACAATGGCTACGTGTTGGCTACTTTGTGGATACTTTTCACACATGACAACATGAAAATGGAATTCTCCAAAGGATTACGATTCGATTATCCCTTAGCCTACATTACAGGTTTTACAATTGTGTGGTACATTCTATAGCATACAATTAGGCTTCAAATTTACATCCTCTTGTTAAGGTTATACGTTATATGCTTTTCAATAAGTACATAACAATTTTGTATTTATATAAAACACATAATAATTGAGATGTTGTTGCTGGAATTTATTCCAGGTACAGAATATATATTACGTTTAACATGGCATGAAAGTGAATTTCATTGGAAATAATGTGGCCTTTATTTTTTTCGATGGGAATATATGATTTAATTACACCTCCGGCATGAAATACACTCCACATGGTCACTAAAGGGGTCTCTTGAACCTTCAAATTTTTTGCTGCTCAATATGCTTATTAACAAAAACTATTTAACCAGAAACGAGATTTATCGCTGAAGATGAAATTCACAATTTTCACCGACTTGGAATTGCTGTATCAATTTTTGATAATTTTTAAATGTTTCTGGTTGTAAGCTTCATCCCAACAAAAGTGTTAACCTTGAATGATAATTTGATTTTTATATATTACCAAAAACTTTTAAATGTGTGTTTATATTAAAATACAAAATTGTTATGCCCCTATTAAAAAATACTCTATTTTTGTAAATAGGAAATATAAAACAAAATTTTTTTTTTTTGTTATTCTTGTAAAAAAATTTATTTTTAGAAAAAAAAAATTCATTTGTTTTTCTAAAATTTTATTATTATTTTTATAAAAAATATTAATTGTAAAGAAATATTTTGTTAATTTGTAACAGAGAGAGTTTAACACAACATTAAACGGATTTCATATAAAGTTATGTTCGATTTTATACCGATTGCAGATGAAATAGCCAAATTTTTGACACTTAATTTCCTGCAAAGTTTATCTGTTCAATATTTACACGTTTTTGCTATTTCATGCCGTGTTACTATTAACTTTTTTTCTTAAATTTTCACCCTGTTTACGTTTAACAGTAACTGTCCCATAACATAGTTCATGAGGCAATAATTTATTTATATCAGATCTTGAGGCATTTTATTTTCATATCATTCGAGCTTCAATTGTTTCACTCTTTTATTGGTATTAAACTTCAGCGAAATTTTATGATATTTTTTGTACTCTTTTTTATTTTATTTTTTATATTCTCATTGTGAAACATTGTCTCATAAAATGGAAGCATTTCTGCGGCACTTTATACTCGTTTTTCTTTGTGTTTACTTTTTATTGGCGGTTGTTATGGTAGCTGCACTTGCAGTATAGGAAAGTGTGTTGGTTGCAATAATACACTATTTTATAAAAGTTTTATTTCACTTGAATATAACACACACATAAACATAGTGTTTATATTGTTATTTTGCCTCGAAGGAGTTGTGAACTGTAATTTAGTTTTAAAAATTATTGAAGAAGAGTTGGTAATGACATTAGCTTTTTATAAAATTATTGATCAAATTTAAATTTGATGAAAAACGGTCAAGTGCACAATTTTTTTTTTCATGGTAAAGATCACAAACTGATCGAAATGTATGAGAAATTTGATGGAATTTTGGCTCCAAAGAATTGATTGCTGGAAACGTCTTTGCGATGGTTATATAAAAAAGAAGGAATTTTATAGTTAAATGTAATATCTGTACTATATATAGAATAAGTTTCAAACCCATTTTCCTAAACTATTCTGTATTTTATTTAAATGCAAAATTGTTATGTGCTTAACGAAAAACCCCTTTGGCTGGTATTTAAGATTTGGCTGCAACCAAATTTAACTTTTTATGCGTTTAAAGCTTTTTATGTAAGAGTATATGTGTACATATTACGACTATTATGTCAGTATGACATGCAAACTAAAAAAAAAGTAGAAAAAGTGAAGACGCTGTGTGTGTATTAGTGTAAGACAAAGTTTTTTCAAACATAGATAGTCACACAAAATAACAATTATAAGTATATCAGCAAACGTCACATAGGTATGTGCTGCAAGTTCTTTGTTCAAACGTAACCTAACCTTAGGCGGCCAGAGGAATACAAGAAGTGAAATACGCTTCTGCTGATGATGATTCTGACTGACTCCCCTTCGGTGTGTACCTTATAAAATATTAACATGAACAAAGTTTTTTTTCGTCAGTGGTGTTGCCTGAGACCTGACGATAAAGTTTTTTTATTTTGTTTTTTTACATAAAAGGCTTAAACTATATGATACGTGTACATATGTACAAACATATGTTGTCTGTCTTAACCATCAAATTTATGTTTTATGAAAATTCAATGTTATTTATGCCCATTGATTGAGTGCGTGCCTACTGCACTACCAACAATTCAACCAAACGGATATTGTGTGTATTTTGTATACGGATTGCATTCATCTGTTCTGGTTAAATTGGTGCTCGATAGCAGCACTATTTACTATTGTCACGTTTTGGATTTTTCATTTCTTTGTTGTTGTTGTTTATACGATATGTCTCTTCCACTCTTTCATGCCATTTGACCAACAACTGACATTACAACTCATCACATACATATGTAATGCAATGCATTGTAGATTGCATGCATATGGATTGGGTTGTTACATGTAGTTGTTATTGTTATTATTCTTGTTTACGTGTGCGTTTAATAATTAAGTAAACATTTAATATTTTGTAACATACGTATGTGGGCAGAAAGCTGTTGTAAAATAGATTATATATGTGGTGACTTTTCGTTATTATTATTATTATTATTATTATTGTTGTTGTTGTTGTTATTGATTTACCGGCACTGTTTGTATTTGAATGGAAAACAATTAAAAAAAACTAAATTTAGTTTAAACCAAATCTTAAATATTCTTTATATTTACATACAAACAGTGGGCGTGGCATATATATGATAACGCCCTCTAATATTGTACGTATTAGGTATCAGCTTACAAGTCGAGTTTTGCGCTGAGTGTTGTTTTTTGTAAATTGTGAGCGTGTCTGTTGTTCGATCACGCCCACTTTTGGTACATCCATAGAATGTATACCAAATTTCAATTTCAAAATTTAATTGTTGTGTCAGATAAATAGATTTTCGTTGATAATGGGCATGGCACTTGACCAATTTGACACAATTTAAATAGTAACCTGAGTACAATATCTACAAAAATGTGGGTACAAAATTTCAACTGCGGATATTGACATTTGGATGGACTGGTCTCACTTTTTATAATCAGTAGAATGTTTACTAAAGACGGATGGACAGACACAACTAAATTGGTTCAATATTTCTCCTTAGGGTATGGAAACTAAACTAACTTAACCCTTTTTGGTGCACCTTTTGAGAGCTCTCTAATGTCAATAATATTTAGTAGAGATAATTATTAGAATGGTTTCAAATTAGTATCGACTGAAATCATTTTTGAAAATTTTTCCATTACAAACTTTAAAAATGACGCTGAGTATATAAGGAGAGATAATACAAAATAAAACGCCATTATTGGCCTAGCATTGTTGGGAGTATTTCATTACAATAACAACAACAACAAACTTTACGCATAAATCACTCTCCTAACAAGGATTTCAAAAGCAATCGCATCGCTTGGGCAAGTATTGTGTACTTTGGCAAATTTTACCTTAGTGCATTGGGTTCATTCGCTTGTTTAGTACTGTTTACATACATATATATGTACGCACATACATGAATTTACAAAAAACATGCTGACTTTACTGCTTTGACTTTATTGGTTGGTGTGTGCGAGCTGTTAAGCGCCCCTAACCAGGATAAAATGAAATCTTTGATGCGGTTTTTTTTTTTACGACAACGTCTACTTTCGCTGAACACTCCAATGCTGTACTCGGTGCTTTTTAACACAGTGAGCAAATAAACTTTTAACGTGCAGTGCTTTGAGGAAGTATTTGGCTAAAAACAATTCTATTTATTTAACTATTTGTGATGCAGTTAGAACGGAATCTACTCTTCCTCTTGCTTTCTGTATCCTTCTCCTTCTACTTCTCCTTTTCACTGATTCTAATATGTTAAGGCTACACTGTATATGTGCTCTATATAAAGAGACAGACCCCGGATAAGCATTGGAAACATATGTTTGGTTTTGTTGTTGGATACGTATCACAAAGAGAAAAAAATCAAACGGTTAAAATAGTTAACTGAAACTGAAAACATTTTAAATGTTTAGTGTGTGAGAGAGAAAAAACTGGGCGCCCATAGGAAAGAACAATTGGCTTGGATGTGAACCTTAACTCACAACAAAATACTTGAACCACATCAACGAGTATTAACAAAATGAAAATAAAGTGCAAAGTGTTACAGTCCATCAAAGACGACTATTTAATACTCTACACCATTTAGTGCCACAATTAGTTTAGTTTTATGCAAGGTATTGTTAGATAAGTCACCTTGTGAAATATCGTTATATGGAAATAGGTTTTAAAAATGGTCCCATCAAGTCCAAATTTAGCTCAAGCTTTAAGCTAACTATTCTTCACCACATTTTGTCAAAATTTTTTTCTGTGTTATAAAGGATTTCATAATAATAAAACGTTACATAGGAAGATGTTATAAAAATAGTTCGATGAGGTTCAAATGTGATGCAGCCGATTATTAAGCTAATTAACCATGTATTGTCGAAATACATTAAGAATTGCTAATTTTCGTCACATAAAAATTTTCTTTCCAATAGAATTTTTGTATGGGATGGGGGTGTTAAATTTCTATAAGGTTCCTCTTTGGGTTAATTTATATCCTTGGTCCAAATTTCATCGAAATATTTTTAAAAATGCGATCTCTGAATCGAAGGGTGCCAACAACCAGCGAACATTCGAATGCTTAAGACCAAATTGATTCGGTTAAGCTGTATCAGAGACTTTAACTTTGTATGCTTACTGCATGTAGGCGAATTGTTTAAATAAAAATTTAATTGAAATCTATTTTTCATGTGTACTCTAGATACTCTCGTGCGTGTGATTGTTACTTGTAAACAAACTTTCAAAAAGAAAAAATAATTTACTCGTGAACATGAATTGTTTGACTGATTGTCTACACTTTTTAAACAATACGTGTCATGTTTGTTGATTTGATGTAAACTTGTAGCCTACGGTGTATGATCCTCTACTTTGAAAGCCTCTTAGCAGTGGTGACAGGGCTTCTGCTTGTAATGAATTTGATGAAACAACTTTTGTTTGAAAGCCTCTAATCCTCTTGATTGTTGATTGTTACTTTTCATCTGCTTTATCATTTTGCAACTGTTCTTCCTTCAGTTCACTTTTACGTGAGTTACATAAAATGAGAAAATCTTCCTAAATTCCGGCATATGCTTGCTTTCTTCTCCTCCCTGATGCTATCTTTGTAATTATGTTAAATTTACACCTTGAATTATACAAATTACAACTCATTATTTTTATAGTGGAAAGTAAATAATACCAAGAGCCGTCGAGTGTGCTGGTTCTTTGCACACTGTTCTGTGTAGAGGACGAGTGTATAGAGCGCACATAAAATAATTTTAATGGACACTTGAAATATTTTTCCAACAAAAAATTCATGGAAAGCATTTTTCATGTGCCCAGGCTAAAAGCTAAAAAAAAGGGAAAAAGTAAAACAAAAACACAATTAAAAAGGCGAAGTGAGTGGTGAAGTATTTATTGTAAAAGTAGATGTTCAACGTGAGTTGGTTTGGTTTTTTTTTCGGGAAGAGAATTTTGTTAATTATTAAGAAATTTTTGCCTTTACAACTCAACCTCAACCTAAAACTATTGAAGGCTTTAATGTAAATTTAATAGAATTCAAAGAAGATTAAAGCGCCAACTTGGTCCTGGCGGAGAATTGAAAACGCAACAAGTAAGAAAACTAAATTTAGCCTAGGCCAAATCTTGAATGCCCTTCATATCTAAAATAGTGGGCACGCCCTCTACAATTACATATCAGATGGCAAGTCGAGTTTTACGTGGAAAATGGTTTTTTGTAAATTGGGTGTGTCTGTTATTCGACCATGCGCGACTTTGCCCATTTTAAACAGCGATCTGCGTGCAGAAAGTAAAAGTGTCTGTACAAAATTTTAACTCCACACCTCAAAATTTACGCCCCTTAAGAATACCAACAACAGATGGATACCCAAACATACATGTTTAGATCGAATCAGTTTTTGATTCTGATCACAAATATTTATACTTTGTAAAGGATCTTCCTTTCAACTAGAAGTACAGTACTTCAAGTATTAAGATTCTATTCCCTCCCCACAAATTAGGGCTACACTAAGTTCATCAGTTTTAGTTCATTCACGCACGTAATTGCGTAGGAATATCAAAATAAGAGCAGTGCCACGCCTACAGGCGACAACAGATTAAGATTCGGCCTAAGCCAAATATAGTTTCTTTACAAAGTTTTGTATCAAATGGTTGATGTAACGAAAACGAAGTTATTTTTAAGACATTTTTAAGTACATCATGTCCCATAGTTTTTACTTCAAAACAGAGTGAAACAGATTGTTTACACAGTCATTTTTAATAATATTTTTGCAATAATATTCAATAAGAGTTTGCTTCTCATCAATATTTTGTAAACACATCACTTGGCTTACAAGTCACTGCTTATGTGAAACTACAAGGATATTAAAAAGAGTAAATAATTAAAAGAAAAGTTATGCAATGTACTGCATGCATATGCACGTCATGCATAACACAAAATTAAACACTGAAAGTATAAAAGAAAGGAAGAAGAAAGGGAGAGAACATGTACTACGTATCAATACAAATAAGTGGAAACAAGTGAATGCGTATTGTCACTTCCTTAATAAAGGATATGTGATATGTGTGATGTGTGATGTGTGATGTGTGATGTGAGTGTGAGTGTGAGTTAAAGTTTCCGCAGTGCTATGTTTAAACGTAGCCTGTAATAGTTTCAGTATTTTTCATTCTACTCTTTTGCATATTTCACCTGAATCCGTTGGGAGAAAATACTATCAAAAAAGTATTTGAACTCTGATGTCTGCAACCAGCACGAGTGTCCTACCTCTTCCTTAAGGTCTGACCAGACCCTGTCGTAAATGTTATACAAAAATTAAGAAAAAAAGTAAGAAAACCAAATTTGGCTTAGACCAAATCCTAAGCACCCTCAATATTTACATAAAAACACTGGGCGTGGCAGGTAGATGAGTACTCCCTCTAGTGTTGTACGTATTAGGTCTCAGCTTGCAAGTCGAGTTTTGCGCTTAGTATAGTTTTTTTATAATTGTGGGCGCGTCATTTATCCACAACCAAGCCCATTTTTTAAAAATCGATAGACATGATAACAATAAATATGCGTATTAAATTTCAATTTCATAAGCGGATGTATAGATTTTTATCGATTGTGGGCGTGTCTGTTGTCCAACTATATCTATTTTTGGCAAATAAATGAATGGGATAATTCTGTACTAATTTTCAACTTCATTATACAACTTTTTGGGGCAGTTATATAAATTTTGGTCGATTGTAGGCGTGGCTTTTAACCGAATTTGCCTAATTTAAAAAGCGGTCTGCTTGTAGAAACTAGTACAGCATCTTCGATATCTAAAATTTACTATCGTAAGGGTGCCAATGACACTTGGACAAACGGACGTACAAATCTAAATCGATTAAGTTTCTGATACATTTTAAGAATATACATAGTAGGGTTATTAACACATCTTTTTGGGTATTTTGAATGAAATGACACTCTTAGTATACCGCCCATCTTATGTGAAGGGCATAAAAGTTCTTCGCTTGATTACTGGAATACAGGTATTGTAGATTATTGATAAGAGGAAGTCAAGTGTATTTTTTTTCTCTGCAATTATTTTATAAAACAGTTCCTCGACTTGATTGGAAAAAAATGTTAATGTCATGTTGGCTTCCGTGTAAAAAAGAGGGCAAATCGTTGGTGCTCGTTTAGCGGAAGTATCTGCGACGAAAACAGCTCGTTAATGACAGCATGGTAAAACATCATCGGCGAAGAGGAATAGTGAGCGAAACTCAAAGTTAATTGACAGGGAGACCGACGATCATTAAAAAGAATTATGATCAGAAAATATAAAACTACCGCGTGACAGCAGAACTATTCAGACACTCTACGAATCTATTCCGCGTAGGATTGTAGCTGTTCTAAAAGCAATTGGGGGCCCAACACCTTGTTAATGAATTTGAAATCTTGCGCATATGTCAGGTGTTCGTATTATTTTGGCCATCCCCTGTATATGTCCAAATTGACAATAAGTGGACTTATCTCATTTTGTTTTATACGATTTTGTAATTTTTTTTTCTTTTTAATACATTTCCCATAAAGATTAAACAGTTTCCTACTTTGTCTGGCTATTTTATTTGAGTTTTTGTTTAGAATTCGTTGTTATTTCTATGACTGCAATTACCAAGAATGTATTAAAATGAAAATTGAAAATTGCAAAAAAAAGTTATTTGCATACTTGTACAAACGCATATGTTTATATAAATGATTTGAAGGTTAATATTTTCACACTGTAGGAAACTGAGTAAGTTTGTTTTATGTGTTTTTGATAAAATCAACTTTCACTCTTTCTATCTCTCTGTCTCTCTCATTTTATTCAACTTTACCATAAAAAGAAAACAAAACTTTAAATTCCGTAATATTTTGGCGTTTACTGCAAAAAAATTTTAATAAATAAACACACTCAAATTCACACACAGCTACTTCTGTACGTCCTCATACACATAACCATAGATGGTTATTGTAATCCTTTCCATTTATATATTTATATACGCACACACATAATAAGAGCAAGTGTATGAGAGTAGCGATGGCCTTTTTCTATGTGTGTTCATAAAAGTGTTACGCACCACTTTACTAGAGAGTAAAGTATGAAGTGCAACATTTTAAATAAATAGTAACAGTTTGCCACACTCCATAAACATGAAGATATTATATGAGCACATAACCATTTTTTTTTATTGGCGTCATAAAAATTGCAAAAACAACAAGAAACGCAATCATATTTGGTTAAGGTCAACCTAAACAATTATTAATGCGTTTTGTCATCTGTTAGCTTAATTTTTCTGGCTAATATATAAATTTTTATTTAATGTGGGCGTGTATCTCAACTGATTTTGCCTAATTTAGAGCAGAAAATAAAAATGTTTGTAAATAATTTCAGCGTAATATCTTAAAATTAGGATTTCTTGAACGGACATATCTATATAAAAACAGATTTTGATGCTGATCAAGAATATATATCCTTATACAGTCTCTGAATCTTTTTTCTTGGTGTTTCAAACGGAGTAAACTTAGTAAAATACATATATAAAAGAAATGTGTAAAAAAATTACAAAAAAAGATTTTGTAAAAAAAATTTGCAAAATAAATGTATAAATAATTCTGTATATAAAAAAATTTGTAATAAAATAAAAAAAATTTTCCAAAAATTTATAAATTCAAAAACTATAAACCTTAGATTAAAAAGTGGAAATAAAGGAAACATTTTCTGATGGAACGCAAACTTATCACAAGTGAGTTTTATAATAAATGGAATAATTGTGACAAGTTTCACTTAAAATGATCAAAAACTATGGATTTTTTTCCATATAAAGACATTTTCCTGGTGCGTCAAGTGATTTTTTTCATATAACGAGTTTTTGTTGGTGCGCAAAGTGATATTTTCACCATAATGCAAGGTTTGAACTGATGTAAAATTGCGAATAATTAGAGGAGACGAAAATGTTTTATATCGCCTAAAGGGTTGCGTTCTAAGATTTCATGTGAATTTAAAATTTATTATCTATGTTTTAAATAGAGTGCGAAATGGGGACCTTTTCTCTAATACTGTTTCAAAATACGCTTTTTATGGGACTTTATAACCATTATAAATGCTGTTGCAGTGGTCTCACAAAGCTCACACTTGCACCTTTAATTTTGTTGGTCATTTTCTATCGATTGGTGTCAAAATTTTTGTATACACCTCTCTACGCATTTGACATGCACTTCTTGGTTATGTCTTTGTTTCTTGTAAGGGAAACAGTATGAAAAATAAATATATTAAAAATTATGATCTGATTTATAGTCTGAAAAAAAAATATATCATAAATTACGATTCAACTTTGTAAGGATTGTCAAATTAGATCAAGATTTTATCAAATGAATTTTAACTACTTTCGAAAAAGTTTCTTTAAACTTTTTCAAAGCAATTTTTATTTTTGCAAAAATAAACATATTTTTAATATACTCTACTCATACATGTATATTATGTAATATATGTGAAGAAAAATTTCACTTTTTATTATAATTAATTCATGCTAAAGAACAGAAAACCATTTTTGATTTAAAATGTATTTTCCGACAGCAGATTATGGGCACTATTGAAATGTTAAACAAGTAAGAAAACTAAATTTGACTTAGATTAAATCTTAAATACCCTTCACATCTACAATAGTGGGCGAGAAAGGTATATGGAAATCGAGTTTTACATGGAATATGGTTTTCTTGACCGATTTTTCCCGTTTCAAATGCCGACTTCTATTTAAAATGGGCAAAATTGTGTAAGGGCCGCGCCCACAATCAATCTATATATCTGCTCCAAAAAACGACCTGGAACTTGAAATTAGGTATTCATATTTACAGTTATCCCTTCCATCCATGTGTCGAAAATGGGCCGATGCGCCCACAATTCACAAAAATCTGTATATTCTCCACAAAAATTGATCTATAAACTTAAAATATAGTATACGTATCCATAGTTATCCCATCCCATCGATATGGAAAAAAATGGGCGTAGTCGTAAAGGGTATTTAAGATTTGGCTTAAGCCAAATATAGTTCTCTTACTTGTACTATATCAAAGAGCTTTCAACCTTGTTGTTAAGCTAAGGCAGCAATCAAAAGAATTCATTTTCATATTAATTTAATAAATAGTGATGTAAAAAGGAATAAAAGGTGATCGGTTAAGCAAGAATATTCATTGTGCAATACTGACTCAATTAGTTTTCAATACAGAAACAACTAAAAACAATTTCAATCAAAATGTATTTTATAAAATATACAACAACACTCTATGATACTTTGTCATTTATAATTTGGTAACCTTTTAAAGAAACGAGCATAGAAATGAAGTTGATTTTTGAGAGAACGTTAAAAAGGGTGTTTTTCATGTATGTTATATTAACTTTGAAGCTTCCTAGAAGCTGTTAAAATTGATCAATCAAGCTCAAACTTGTACCATTAAATTTCTATGATCAGTATCATTATTTATCACCGTGACAATGTCAACAACAGACGGACATACGGACTTATGGACATACGGACATACATGTCTATGTAGATTGACTCAGTTGCTGATCTTTGTGGTCTCTTTGGAGGTATTTAAAATGGATTGACCCTCCCATCTTTTGGTGAGGCAGTACAAACAAAGAAAAAAGGGGAAAAAACGTTATAACAAAAGAATTTCTATATTAAACCTATAACTATTCATGTTACAGCAAAGTATGCATTAGTTATTATAGTTGTTGTTAAAGCCTTAACATATGCTACATTTATAAATGCGTACACATTCATATTCATGCACACATTTCGGACAATTTGCATAACTATGCTGTGCTTTTGGGAAATGTTTCCCTTATTTTCTAGGCCAAAAATGTAAAACGAAAAATGAAAACAAAAAGCAACAACAAGAAAAAATAAAACGAAAAAAAAAAACAGAAATATAAGAAGAAGAAAAAACGTATATAATGCAGAAGTGTGTTAAACACAATATTAAAATATTCATATAGAATTTATGTAATTTGTTTTAAAACTGCATGCAAACATACATATGTACAACACAACACACACACACACACTGAATAAAACAACATAGAAGAGAACAGAATAGAATGTAAGACACATACACACCCATACATATAGCTGAAGAATTCCTTTACGAATATGGGCACAAACTATTTTGAATACAAAATGGATATAAATACACAGCCATACGCATACACAAGTTCATTTTGTTCTTGTTGTTGTTGTAGATTTTATGCAATTAATATGCAAACATTAATATATGTATGGGCATACTCACTATGTATGTGTGTACGTGTGTGTACATTTCATATTATAGCTCATACATACCGGATATAAATTGCATAACATATCCTGAGCTTTTGCATACAACGGCATAAACATTTTACATTTATAAAGAGGGCAGGCCTTTTTACACATCATACACATATATATTATAGGTACGTAGGTCTGTCGGTTCGTTGTTAATTGTTTAGAGATCATGTTGTCTCTTTCACTCGCTTGAGACATATTTTATACATAAACTACATGCAATTACTTTTGACATATAATTGGGCACAATCGTCTTAACCAAAAACATGCATATGCATGAACCGCAGCAATATTAACATGTTGACAATTCTCACAGTGTATGCTCGATCTCTCTTTCTCTCTCAAGTCAGGAAAGACAACAGACCACATTATATTCATGTAGAACAATTTGAAACATATTTTAACATATTATAGGTCAACACAATGCAACGCAACGCAATGCCACTCAACACAATACAACCTTAATAGTTGAGAGGAAAATGTCATATATGTGAAATTTTAGGATAATTGCACTTATACGTCCGTAAACAATTGCTAACAAATTAACACAACATTTTATACAACTATACTTAATTTGTCATAGATTTATTGCCTCCAGCTATATTTGCTAGTTGTAGTGTGTAAAATTGTTTTTGAATTAGAAATTAGAAAATTCCATTCAATATTATTTTATACATATAAGAAAATGAATAATTGAAGTATTGTTCGAAGTTAATTCTTGTTAAGTAATTAATTTCATACCCTGTACATAAGATGGAAGGCATACTAAGTTTGTTATTCCATTTATAACATTTGGAAAACGACGTTAGGCACCCTACAAAGTGTATATATTCTCAATAAGCATCAAGAACTGAGTCTATATAAATATGTCTGTCCGTCTGTTATTGGCACACTCAGAATCGTTTTGAAGTTTTGACATATTGAATTGAAATTTTGGGCGTAATTGAATTATAGACTCTCCCACAATCGGCAAAAATCTATTTATCGGCCATAAAAATGGAGCTACGTTGAAATTTGATTTACATATTTATAATTATCTCAACCATCAATGTGCAGACACGCCCACAATTAAGAAAAACTGTTTTGAGATCATAACTTAACTTGAAAACTGAGACGTAATACATACACTATTAGCGGGCATAATCATGCACTTGCCACGCCCACTTTTTGTATGTAGATGTGTAGGTTATAAGATTTGGTTTGAGCCAAATTTAGTTTTTTTATTTGTTCCGTCATTGTAGATGGCTGGAGAAAAAAGTTATTTGTATATTTAGTAAAACTTTTACTAGACTACCGCAAAATATAAATATTAAGAGAAGTTGTCACATTAAGAAATTTCCATTTCTCTTTCTGTACACACAACTGCAAAATACGCAGGAAAAGTACAACATTTTCTTAAAGGATTAGTTTTTTCTGAACATTAAGATTTACTGTTTTGGCTGTTTTGGCAGTTGATGGAAAGATCAATATGTTCAGTTCTGTTTAAACATAAACTTTTCATTAGCTTTACAGAATATATCCGGTAAACTTTACCAAAATTTTAAATAACTTGGGAATACATAACTTTTCAACAATTGAGACAATTTGTTGTTTTGGTTCTATAAACAATTTTACGAAAATGTAAAAATTAAATAATATATAAAAAAACAAAATCCGAAAAAAAATTAAACTTAAAAGTATGCAATACTTTTTGTTTAAAAATTTTCAACTAAAAGTATGTTATGAATGATTTAAAAAGTTTTGGTAATTTTAATACTATGAAAAACGATATAATTTTTGTAGTACGATTATTAAATTATTTTTTATTTTTTTCTATATTTTAAACAATATATTTATGCATTTTCATAGAAGGGCTCATTGTGTATAATACGAAATATCTTTTTTATAATTTCTATAAATTTTTCTATTTTTAACGAATTTTTTAATTCAACACCATCAAAAAATTTATCATATTTTTATATAGTGTTAGTTTAAAAAATTCGCCAAAAATAGAATAATAATAAAAATTCAAAAAAAAAAATATTTTAAATTATACGCAATAGATTTTTTTATCAAAATGCATCATTAAATTGCTTCTAAACTTAAAGAAAACAGTGTTATTGCAAACAAAATATCCTTTAGTTGGTGTAAGTACCCCAACCAATGGAACGCATATCCATTTTAAGAATTCCCTACACGCGCTCGTATTATGTTTATATTATGTGACGTGTCTTTTAAATTTAAGCATATCTTTCCCCGAATATATCAAGAATTAACATTCAAGTGTTTCAAATTTTAGATATGTGTTCATATTTTTTTTCTAAATTATCTGTATATGTTTCTGTTTTCTTTTTCTTTTGTTACAGCCACTTTCACTGGCAACTGTGACAAGTAAAAAGAGATAGAAAGTAAGAAAAGAAAAGTATTTTGTTTTCCATTGAATATTTTTTTCTACATACCATCTAACGGTTGATAAAGAATGACAAAAGAACAAAATTTGAAAAGATGGCATTTGTATGGTTTACAATATATGATAAAACTAAGACCAGAAAGAAAATTCAATAAGCTGTCAAATGTAAGTTTTACAAAGTGTAAAAGGATAATAATAATATGGGGATAGAAAAAATGAATGGAGAAAATAACAAAATGTAAAAACAAAAAATTTGGATACGAAATCTATCCACAGCTCGACAATGGGTGCTTGACCTTATAGAAAAAAAAAAAAAATAAACACAAAATCATATTATTACCCGAAGCGACGGCTATTTTTTGCAGTAAATTTGATTAATTTAAGAGCATCGTTCAAGCGTAATTCTAGTTTTTTTTTTTTTTGTAACCTATCAGACATGTTTTAGATGTTTATTCCAATACTTTATAGATTTTCTAATGTTGTTTACATTCCTTTAAACAAAAATGAAGAAAATCCCGGAAAATCTTTAAAAAATTGAGTTTATTTCTTTATTACAGATCAAGTTAGCTGAACGTGTCAAATGTTGTAAAGTAAAGTATGGAGCTTGTATGTACGACAAACACTGGAATGAAATACTTTTGAAAAAAAGCTGCAAAAACAACTCCAAAAAAACACAAGAAAACCAAGCAAGACAAGTAAATTTGGCTTAAGCCAAATCTTACATAGAACGCCCTGTAGCTTTAGCGTAATTTTACATGGACAGACAGACAGAAAAGCGGACATGGTTAAATCGATTCAGATTTTAATTCCGAATCGATTGGTATAATTAAACGCAGGTATGATACTTGCCGTGTAGGGTATAAAAAGAGAAAGAGTTCCAACAAAAGACAGATACATGGACCGACGGACGAATACGGCTAGAATGTTTTAAATGTTGATACTTTGTAAAGTTTTTGCAATATTTATCTGGGTGGAGCAAACGAAATGAAAAACTTAGTATATTTTCTCTCTATAGTGGTGCTCACAGCAAATTTGAGTATTTTCTAATTTTACCTTCCCAGCTATTTTCGTCAATTGTTGGCTTGGTTGTTAAAAACCTTTTTCGCCCCATTTGCTGCTATGTAGATGATATAAAAATTCCTTCTACGAGAATGATAAACTGTGTTTAGTATAATAATTTGTAAAAACTTCAAAAGGTAACAACACAAGGGCACAACAAACTGGATGGGTGTCATGTTATGTTTCCATTTTACTGATACAATATAATAAGAAAAAAACAACCAGATACCAGAATTTTTTTAAACATATTTATACTCCAACATTGAGCGAATGCTGGCACCATAAGGACCAATGTAGGAAAACAGAGTGAGACAGAGAAAGCATTATTATGTTAAGTTGGTGCAAGTGGTACAGGTTTAAACGTGTTTATGCACCCCACTTAAAAAGTTAATAAAAATTAGTTATACATGGTATAGCAGCTTAATTCTTTCGCATAAAAGTGAAGGATGTATAAAATTACATGAGTCGCTTCATATAATTACATGATAAAATTTGTGAAAACATTTTCTTAAATCATTAAAAACATATTAAACAACACTCATCTCCCATCAAACATATATTAGAGTCGTTTTTCATGTAAATCGCTCGTTAAACTAAAATCCTCATAATTTTTAGTATAAGTACACATAGCATCTACATCTACAGATTATTGACATATATAAAATATATAAAGAGAGGGATTACGGTGAACCTTAAGGTGACGTGGTTGCATTCCCCCTTCTCTATATATAAATCATATCACTATTACTCACATACTTGTATTCATTGACTTAGCAACTCGAGTAAATTTTTCATCAAAAATATCATATATGTGGCTCTGGTATTATGTTAAGCTGTTGATACTATACTGCTGTTGATATAAATATCGTGGCTGTTAACAAAATATTGTAGAAAGTTGACTTTAGTTGTGTGTGCGTTTGTATGTGGCAGTATATGAAAAGAAAAAGTTTTTCGTAACTTTTTGTCATAACATTATTAAAATTTGCATAATTTCACGAGAAAGAGAAGAAACCAATTATAATGCGTACTTTGTTCTAGGTTCAAGTCTATGCTATAATAATATATAATTGTAAGAAAATTGATTTCAACATACCTTTAACTTTTGTCCGTCCATTCATCAAAATATGCATTCAATCGTTTTAAAATCATCATCTCTTAAGTTCAAAAGTCAACTTTTGTATCCATAATAAGTTACGTGCACAATTCTCAATTTCAAATAAACTTTATTGAAAAAGTAAATTCCTTCCTATATTAAAAAGGCGTGGTTTACCTCTTGGTTAAGTTAGTAAGTCTATTTAGCAGGAATAGACATATCGAAATTGGAATGGCCAGTTTTTAATGGTTGGCCGTACAGCTTTTTTTCTTTATCATTTTAATTAATCAAATAATAAAAAGAGGTGATAAACTGTCCGTCCTTTTTTCATATTACATTAAAAAAAGTGAACTTTATTGAAATAATAACTTTAAAGTAGGAAAAAATATATAAAAATATACATATGATGCTTTTATTAGAGATACATTCGAGTTCAAGAGAATTGGGTTATTCTTTTCATTATAATTTTTTTTAAGTGTTTTTTTTTGCAAGCAGGATACTAATGCATATTGATAATTTACAGTATTGCACATAATATCTGCTAATTTTTTTCTTAATTTTTTTTTATTTTCAATTTTTGGCGAATTTTCTACTTTTATACTATTAAAAAAGGCAACCTTCCGCATTGGAGGCAAGAATTATACGTCCAGCCTACTCGGATCTGAATTTGTACCCGATTGCGTAATTTTTAGAACTAACAAATACTTTCGTTTACTGAGACAACTAAACTAATTATAGCTTATAAAACTAAGTGGTGTGGGGTCCGATTCGGTTCATTTTCAATAGAGTTCCTCACTTGGACAATTCATGTCTAAAAAAAAAATACGATCTGTAGCTTGCGCACAAATTTACATAGGCATTAAAACGGATGTGGTGAAATCGATTCATATCGATTGAAAGTGGGCGTGGCATTTGCCGTTTAGGAATTACGAACATCTGCACAAACTTAATATACCTTTTGTCAGAAGTGGTACAAGCTATCCCACTTTGTCTTTAGAAAATGTCATTATATCAATAATTTTATTCTCATTAAATTAAATGTATAATAACCAACAACACCAGCTTGTCTTTGTCGGGACGACATGCAACGACTAACCATTGTTAAATGCAGCATACGTTCTGGCTGAAATTATACAAGGAACCGATTGAAAATAAAAAAAGTACACACCGGATTGAATATATTGGAATTTATCTCTAAGAAAATTCCAAAGCATGCGCTTTAAAAAAATAGTGGGTTTTAAATAAGGGCTTGTATATAAATATATATATATATATTCAATATAAGAAATGCTCAGTCTATGATTTTAAAACATGCAGTACGGTGGGCAAAAGCGCAACATTAACTATTTAACACAATCTTCTAAACCGTGAAGTGTGTTGATAAAGATTAAGAAGAAAAAAAGTATATTAAAAAAAAATGAAGCATTTTAAAAAAGAAAAAGTTAAAAAATCTTATTAAAAAATAAAAAAAATAAAGCAATAAAGAAAAGTTGTCCAATATTAGCCTTTACTTCGTTATTACATAAATTATTATGCACGCTATTACTCTTCCTTGACTATTCTGTGTGCATTTAGTTGTTGTTGTTGTAAATATTTCTTCTTCTGTAGACTTTCGGCACCAAGGGTCACTGATGTTGAAAATTTAATGAATTGTCTATCATAACTTCCTCCACTTCACTCCAATCCACTCAACTCAATTCAACTCTCGCATTCTCAACCAGACATCTTATTAATAAAGCTGCTCCTATGGAATGGAGGAAAGAAAAATAAGTGTAAAAAATCTGATTATATAAAAAGAGAAATAAAAAATAAGATATAATGTGATTTTTTTATAATATACATAAAAAAAATCATTAAAAAACTTCGCTTCAAAAGTATGCCATTAACAGCCAGTGGATATGTACAACAGTTACGAGTAGCAAGAGGAAAATGTTACATTTGTAATACTTCCTCAATGTAGACTAGAAGGGTTATGCTTAAATAATTTTCAATTATGCGAAAATTGCCTACATTTTGGCCCAATTTCATAATTGCTTGTGGCAGGTAAATCTAACTTAAATTAAAAACTAAAATTAAAATTTTATATATAATTTTATCAATTATAATAAAAAATTTTACATGTCATATTTTATTAACAAGTAAATGAACATGGCAGTAAATAAGGCGAGGATTATAATTATCATAATAATCCATATTACTGTCAATATGTATCAATATAGCTAATGTTGTCGCTAGTAATTTATTCTGTTGCTAATGGAATACAAAACCATTTTAATCATTTTAATCATTAATAAAAATATGATAGAAAGTAAATATTATGCGGATAATATTTTGTTATATCATTATTCTGCAATTGATAACTTATTATATATTCATCTAGATTATACTCATATATTAAATGATATATTAAATGATTTTTATTAATGAATTAATGTGATGTTTTGTTATAGATAAAAATTTAATATAATAAAATTAAGTATTAAATGTTTTAAGCTGAAAAGTGATGCTAATGAAGTGATATCAGTTACGATAACAAGTTGGTTTACACTGCCTATTATAGGGAGACGGTATACAATTTAAAGCTCACCTGCTGCTCCTAGATCAAAATTCATAATTGTGACTTCTTCTTCTAGAATATCTCAGCTCTATCTCAGCTATTCAGCCTTGTCCATTATATGTCATTATTGAACTCAGTTGTTAAAGACATTTAAGAGGAGTAGTTGAACTTTATCTTTTTTCTGGAATAATAATACTTTACCGGTGTTCCGAGAAATTATAAAAGTGAAAGTTTGTGTAAAGTTTGAAAGATTATTTAGCATATGTAATGGAATGGAAACAAGAAATCAAATCAATTGTTCGTAAAGTAGATTTTACTGTTAGTTAGTTAATCAGTTTAATAGAAGTTACCAAATATGACGTTTTGTAGTGACAAACCGCAAAATCTTCAATGTAGTCACAAGTGTTTCACGATTTCAAAAGAACCTTGAGAAGCACTGTCCACTGACCAATCGAAGCAAGACATTTTGTGATTAACTCGTTTAAGATGAATTGCATAAATTTGTCAAATGAGTTGGAGAGAAAAATATGGAAAACTATGTAAGCAAAGATGCAATCATTTTGCAATGGAAGACTGCTTGTAATTCTATGCCATTTTGCAAAAATCATTCAATCAAAAATTTAATCTTACTGACAAAACAGTTGCCTAGTCAAGTACAATTGTAATGCAGGTGGCAGGTTGCTTTGTACTTGGATTAAGCATCACATTCTTAAAAACGACACTAAAGAAAGAAGTGTACGGCTTCTGAAAGGATTACCAGTGAAATCAATATTCAGTTGGGTGGCGTATGAGAAATAGAGATGTTTCATCATGCTTTCTTGAATACTGTAGAATTACGATTTATCATTTCCCTTTCGTTCTAAAGCTTCGGCCTTGTTCATGTGTAAAATGATAACCCAAAGACTCGATGTGCTCAAACTTGCTCAAGTGCTTAATGAAAACCTCAAAGGAAAATGTCTACGTTAGCAAATTGACAAACACACATATGAGCACACTTTCATATAAATCATCTGTACATCCCTGCAGACTTGTAATGTTATCCTAATCTGACCTCATTTGTTTAGGCAATGTTCGGCACCAATCAATGCATAATTATTAAGATTTCCAACGAAATTTTGTTAAATTTTTTTTAAATGAAACTTTTTTTTTGTATTTATTATCAGATATTATGTCAGATATTGCTTTTTCAATCTTCTGCTTCTTCTTCCATACCTAACTGACAATTGGCTCTTTCTGGATAATCACAAATCTACATGAAAAAAAAAAAATTGTAAAAAAATGCTGATAAATGAAAAAAAAAAAAATTCCAAAATTTCACCTTTGACCATGTGCTGTAGTGTAAGCCTTCGGGGCATTTTTGCAAAACCGCTTCACCGCGATCACATTTATAAAACTCGCTACAACTGCTGAGTGAAGGTAGTTGAACGAAATCTTCCTTATTCGGACATTCAACTGAGTCAGCTCTAGTTTGACTGAAGACCAATACAAGGATTAGAACGTAACTGAAATTTGAAACATTAAATTGTTGCATGTTTCCTGGTTTTTATTATTTTTAAAACAAGTTTTTATAGTATTTTCGAAAACTTTTTTATGTGGTTTTTGTTTTTTTATACTCATATAAAATTTAAGTGAAATATTATGCTTTAGTGCGGTTATATGAAGTTTCTGCAAATAAGCAAAATATCGACTTGATGAAAGTTTTTGTCTTGGGGCTGTTTTTATATGATGAGGAAAACTTGTGGTTGTTGTTGTTGATTTATACTTGTTCATGTTGTTGTTGTTATCGTTGTTCTTTTCTTTTTGTCCATGTTGTTCTTATTATTGTGGTAGTATTTGTTATGTTGCCATTGCCACTTGTTTTGCTAGTAATTGAATATGATAAAGGGGTTGTTTACTACTCCCCAACTTTTTGTTCTCTTTCATCTTGTCTTCTCATATTGAAAACATTTCCAATTGAAAAACAATTGATAACGTTATAGATGGTTAACGTGAACCATTTAACACTCTACACCACTTAGTTGCGCCATTTTTGTCATATAAAAATTTATTTTAAAATAAGTAAAAAAAAAACAATATTTGACTTAGGACAAGAGGTGGGGGCGGCAGGTATCTTACTACACCCTCTAATAGTGTAATTATTATGTAACAGCTTTCATGTCGAGTTTTATGTGGAATATGGTTTTTTGGAAATTGTGGGTGTGTCTCTTATCCGACCACGCCCATTTTTAGCACCTGAATGGATGAAGAAATTATAAATATATTTACCAAATTTCAATTTCATATTTCAATTTTTGTAACAGATAAATACATATATGTCGAATGTGGGCGTGGCTGTAAACCGACTTTTCCCATTTTAAATAGCGACCGTCTATATCTCTGCGCAAAATTTAGTAATAAATACCAAAAATTGCACCCTGTGAGTTAATTTTAAGAAAAAATGCATAGACAGACGGACAATTTATTAAGATTTTCTAATTATTATACTTAAAGTTCAACCAAAAAAAAACAACAACACTTAAATGTATGTACGGAAAGTGGAACGTAGATTCAAAAAGTTATACACAAGGTTACTCTGGAATACCCTCTTAAGTCTGTTAGAACTTCTGCTGAGTGGAATATAGTACAACGTGAATCAATAATTGCTGACAGTTAAATATTTTGTAAATAATTTCGCAGAAAAATTAAACAACCATGTATGCAAACGTATGCACATTATTTGCTTACTTATCTAGTAATTGATTTTTCATTGATCAAGTACTTGTATGAGGCAATATATTTACAATTATTACTGTATATGCAACAGAATCTATACACATACCTATTATGTACGTTAATACTTGGCTAAAATGGTATCATTTTAACCCATACCTTTCATTATCAAAAATGTTGAAAATTAAGCTAAATTTTTATATAAACATTTCTACAATAGCTTCTGCACGTAGCTCGCAAATTAAAGTGAGCAAATTCGATTGAAAGCCAGGCCCACCATTGAAAAAGCCTATCACACATATTAACATATATCCCTTCGATGCAGTTGCCAAAAATAAGCCCCATCAGATAACAATCACGCCCATAATTTACAAAAAAGAAAAACTTTACCCTTATACACTATTAAAAGAGGTATTTAGGTTCTTACCACGCCCACAATGGATTCAAATTTACTTGTTTTTACTTGTTTACTTGTTTGTTCCAACTAAGAGCACACCGTCAGACATGATGCTAATCATATTTACATATAAACTTAGAAGCCTTCTTCTGGTAGTAGCGAATGAAATTTCAACTCCCTTCGCACTTCACTTTGATGTGGATTTTTATTAACGTCATTGCATTTTTTAATTAAATTTCTCTCGCATAATTATTTCAAGTGTAAAATGGTTTTAAAAGATATATAAAGTTTTACATAATTTGAAATCAAATTTAGATTTTATGCAACAAAGTTTTGAAAAAATTAATTCAACAATAATGTCACTTGTTAACCTCTGATATTGTTCTAAAATGTCAAAATACCACATTTTTATATATATGTGCAAACAGCTTATTGGCAAATAATCTGAAAAATTTCAATTCGAATATGCACACAAACATTCATTATTTAAATATAAGTCAATAATAATTTAATAAATGATTTGTCGTTTACTATCAATCATACTATCAAGGGGTCATATCTAAACATCTCCTATTTCAATTCTTGTGTGGGTATATAGTGCTGCTGTAGATGACTTTCTAAATATCCAATTATAAATTAATTTCTCCTGTTCTTCGATGAATCATTGACATTTTATTATATATTAATGTTATTGATTAGAAATATCGTTGCAAGTGTATGGAGATGAAATGGATATTATGCAAATTAGACAAACATACACATATATGTCATATATTCTAATGACTTTTGCAAAATTGTTATATGTCATAGTGTATATAAGGTAAATATTAGGTATATATGATAATATGCAAGGAATGTATAAAGTTGTGTCCTTACAGATAAGAATGATACTCTTTAATCTGACTATTTTATTCATCTTCATGTCATTCATCATGACATCTTTTAATAGGCTCTTTTTCCATGCTTCCAAGGTTAATATATTCTGTCTTTCGGTAAAAAAAATCAAAGGAAACAAGGCAATATCTTATTGCACTCCTTAAAGCTTAAGTTTCACTTTATAGTCAGAGAAAAACTTCATTGTGATAGTTTGTTAAAAGAAATCCAGAGCTTCAAATATCGATTTCTCCCAATAACAGGTAATAGTAGAAAATTTACTCTACAAAATGTTTATTTATCAATTAATTAAAAGTAGTTATTAAACTTTAGTAGGTCTCAAATAATGTTCCTCTTGCTACAAATTTCTACATGAATATATGTTTTGGGCACTTCGTATATTTGATCGTATTGATATTTTTCAAATAGCTTTGTTTCTTTAGTGTAGTAGAATATCGTGAGATTGTATTCAAAATTGTAAAACATGCATAATGGTAGCCGCTTCTAGAAGGTTCTTTATCTTTCTATTCTTTAGGATAGGGTCATCAAATGGAAGGTATTGTCAAGTATAATACGTTTAAGACTTTATAAAAAATCTAATATGGCGGCTGCCTTACCTATTCATTATGAAAACTGTTATGAATGAAAGTGAGTCATGAAACACATCGATTTAACTATATGGAATAGGTTCTCTCTTCTTTTACAAAGATTTAATTATATAAATTGATAAATTGAAGTATTATGCACAATATTTGCAAATTTTTTATTTAATTTCTAAACATTTTCTATTTTTGGCTAATTTTTTACTTTTGTACTATGAAAAAATGAACTGAATAAGTTCACCGAGTATTTATCGATTTACATTATTTTTACTATGGCAAAATAACGAAAATGGCTAATTTTTAGCTTGAGTAATTAAAAGGGACTATTTTGATGAAAAAATGGACGTGAAAAAATTTTTAGTATTCTGAAAAAGACAAAGAATTGAAAAGAAAAATGATTGAAATTGGAATTTGAACACGAATCATAGAATTTAATGAGATAAACTACATAGAATAGATTACCAAACTATTTTGGAATACAATTGAAATGAGAAAACTTATTGTCGAATTTAACAACTAAAGGATGATTAATTTTACAAAATTAGTCCTTGGTGTGTAATACAAATGTATCCCTTAGAAGATCTCTAAGGTTACTGCAATACATCTTTACAGTTATAAATACTTTTATTCTTTTTCACTTAACACTTAATGCTTTGTCATAAATCTTTGCTTGAGTTTTTCAAATCTGTATGTAATCCTTTGCCAACAAACTTTCCCGCCGCCATCATCCACTTAGGAAAGCACGTTCTACACAACAATTAACAACAATAAAGGTGTAAAAAATAAGATGATTAACAAGTCGATTGTGTGAACACTTTTCACTAGATTACTATTACTTTTCCAGTTCCGTTAGCTGATGCATATAACACGTTTTCAAAAACACGTTTCATAGCAAACAAAGAAATGAATCATGATGCACATAAAATCATTTTAATCCTCCTTAAAAATTTATGTTGGTATATGTTAAAAATAAAATTTCCCGTTTTATCGTTTTACTTTATCATAAAAATGTGACACTTTTTTTTATAGAAATTTGAACAAAAAAGTTAAAAAAATATGGCGGAAAATTATACTTTTCTAAGTTTCACTTACAGTAAAAAGTAAATATTAATTGTGTGTTGAAATGTATGTCCGTGTGTCCGTGTATTTTTGGCAATTTCACGGTCGTAAACTTTGAGATATTGAGCTAAAACTTTGTACAGACACTCTTAGTTTTTTCATGCAGATCGAAATTAAAAATGGGTAAAATCGATTTAGAGCCACGCCCACAATTGACCAAAATCTATTTATCAGCCCCTAAAATGAAGTTAATAAGTTGAAATTTGGCAAGCATTTCTACATTTATCCCGTCCATCGATGTGCCAAAAATGGCGGTCACCGATTTACACACGCGCTTAAAATTTACAAAAACCCTACTCAGCGTAAAATTGTACTTGCAAGATGATATGTATTAGAGAGTGGCTTCATGTAACTGCCACGCCCACTTTTTGTGCGCAGGGATTTAATGGCCAAAACCAAATTTAGTTTTCTTACTCATTTTTCGTATCTCTTCATCTTATTATCATGCTATTACGCATTATTTACATTTTCCATATTTCTCTTAAGTTTTATAAATTTTTTTAATATAAAATAAATTCATTTCTTAGATTCCCTTTCATATGCAAAACTAATTTTATGCAGCGACATGTTTCTTTTTATTACTATCCCACAGAAAAAGGAAAATGCTGTCTTTACGTTCCTGTTCGTGTTCTACTTCAAACTTTTATAATGATAGTGAAATCAAATCATACAAATTCGTAATGGTAACAAACACCCAACAGCTAAAAACAACACTATAAATTTCAGTTAAGATAAAAATCATAAAATACAAATAATAACCAAAAAAAAAAACTGCAACAAACTCGCGCAACCCAAACAGCGAAAACTTGAAAAAAAAAAAAAAATAGAAAAGAAATAACTAGCAAACTATCGCGCGGAAGAACAAAAGCAAGTAGAAAGTCCTGGCTCTGGTCACAGATTTTAATAAAAATTTACTGCTTTAGTAAAAAATGTGCTCAAAAACTCAATTTTGTTTTCTAAACTTGCGCACATACTTCATCTACCTATGCTGTTATCTATTAATTGTAATGGCAGCCGGTAGTCGGGTCGTGAATGGTCTGAAATGTTATTGCAATCTCACAGAATGTGATGTAATACGTGCATTGGATTGTCCCGGTAAAGGTGTAATGGTATTGGATCCTTGCAAGTAAGAAACTTTCATTTTAATTTTGTGTACAATATTCTTTCGCTAAAGAATGGATTTGTTATTTATGAAAAATATTTTATGATTTTTTTTTTAGATGCTGTCACATTTGCGCTAAAATTTTGGGTGAAAGTTGTGGCGGACCTGGTGACTTTTCCGGTCAGTGTGAACCACCTTTACAATGTGTCACGCAATTGCCTATTTCCAATGGTGTGGGTCTGTGCATGGGTAAGTACTTGGAAATAAATGAAATTTTGTTTAAAAAAAAAATGAAAGCGTGGCTTGTGAACAATTTCGCTCTTTGAAGTCAAATTCTAAATTAAAGACAAAGTTTTTGGAAAATTGTGATCATTATTTATTAAATTTCAAATTGTGTTTGAAGAGGTGTTTGATGATGCAAAAATCCCATTCACACACTACAAATATTTTATTATGTAAAAAAAAAATCCACAATTTTGGATATTTTTTAATGAAACTTGGCACCTAAATTCCATTTAATTAATATAAATCTTTGTCGTGACAAGTTAGAGTAAATTCGGATAATTTTTACTTTATTGGTAAATTTATTTCCGAAGGCAAAAATTTTACAAATTTATGGATATTTTTCTTAAACCAAATTTTTAATGTCAATCGATAGTCAATAAACTTAGAATCTTAGTAGTAAAAGTTTTAGCATGATTGACCCCCTCTTTCAGCTTCCGTGAAGCTTCAAACTTACATGAAAAACATGAAACTTCCCAGAGAAATGCATTTCATTCTAAATAAATATTGAGCACAAAATACTTTTTTTATACAAATGATCAGTGTATTACGTTTCATATGGTATAAAAATATCTTTGCTATCTTTATCTCACGTAGAGTTATAACAATTCAAACTTTTATCTTAAAGCAAAAATTCTCTTAGTTTTCTATAGAAAAAATTTTATATGGAAAAAATGTACATATGTTTGATATTTTCCAAAACTTGGCACCTTTATTCTCTATATGGTATAAGACTATAACGTGCCAAATTTGAATAAAATCGGGTAATTTTTACATTTGTCTCAGTTTTTTACAGGCAAACATTAGCAAATTTCTCCAAAAATTTTTATACAACTTTTTTGATGCCATTCGATAGTCACTGATCCTAAGAACTTAATAGGGCAAATTTGACTTTGATTCAACCATCCTAGTGGCTTTTGTGAGGCTTTAAAATTAACATAAATTACTGGGGAAGTTCCCTATGAATAAGCATAATTGTCTTTCCTCAATGCTTTTATCTTATGATGGAATGAGTAAATTTGTGTTAGGTTATATCCGAAATACATTTAATATCTGTATACAAAAAGTGGGCGTGGCATATACTTCATTACGCCCCTTAATAGTATATATACCAACTTCAAAATTTTGAATTTTTTATTGCACTGCTAGGCGTGTATATCTCTATATATGTGTATGTATATAAAAAAAACTTTGTTATAATATAAAATATGTAAACTTGAACATAAGTTATGAGCATAAATTTATAAATACATTGTATTCACTTATGTCTGAAGGCCTGAACACATGTTCAATTTTTATGCAATTTCTTTTGGTAACGTATGACTAGTACGCATAAATAAATTTATGTATGAGCGAATTCGTGTGGAAATATATAAATGAAAGGAATAAAAAAAAAATGCAATTTTTTACAATAAGAAAAAAAGTATTTAACAATTATTTACTATTGTTATTCGTTGCATATAAAACAGATTATTTAAAACCAAGTAAAAAAAAATTAATTTTAGCTTACACCAAATCGTAAATATCCTCCATCATCCTCTTCATAGTGGGCATAGCATGTGCCCAATTACGCCCTTTTAATACTGTATGTATAATTAGTAAATTGCGGCCGTGTGCGTTATCTGATCACACATCTATGGATGGGATAATTATAAATATGAAGAAAAAATTCATAACTGAATTTTTAAAGCAAAGAAGTAGATTTTTATCGATTGGTGGCGATTTTATCCAATTTAAGTAGCGTTCTATGTATGTAACTACATAGAGGTTTCTATAGAAATTTTCAGCTCAATATCTCAAATTTTTTACAATCGTGATAGTGCCAACGTGGATGGACGTACGGACATAAATGTCTAGACTCAGTTTTTAAATATATATATTTTGGACGGTCTCCGACACATCCTACTAAATATTGCAAAAACAAAAGGAAACTTAATATACCTTCATCACTAAGCTGGAGGGTAAAGAATCAAACAAATCTAGTAAAAAATATAAGTAGATCCCTTTTTAAATAAGTTGTGATTTTTGTTATATTTTTTTAATTTTTTTTTTTTTTTGCACCATATAAAGCAAATTCAGTTTATTTTGCATGAATTTTTATTTTTATTGTTTATTTTAAAAAACAAAAAAATTGTTTCTTCAAAAATTAAAAACGGACGTACGGACATAATATTTTTATCTCCATTAGAATGCTTTCATCTACGTACACATTTGTATAAAAGCTATTTCACATTTAAGATATTTATCTGTTACTTTAACACAAACTCAATATTGCGTTTCAATGTATATCGTGATCACTATAAATACCCGGATTGTTGCGGCACTTTGTTCAAAAAAAAAAAAAACACGGAAATATTTCCTATTTCACGTGATAAAGGATTTGCTTTTAATTTAATCTGGTTTTTATACACAACACAAAAAGCCCTTTTTTTTAACATTTAACAAAAAGAAAAACTTTTTTTATTTTTCAAATATATTGTACAGCCACGGTATTAAACGTCATATGTGCTCGCGGGCGAAAGCTTTTAAAATGTTGACCTAACCTGATTAATACTACAGCATAACGTTTCATGGGAATGGATTTTATTTCTATTATGTTTTTTAATGCTTTTTGTTTTTTTCCTTTTTAATTTTTTATCATTTTAATCTACTGGCAGTAGAAGCCATAGTATGTCCGCTGAAAGCATGCAGGATTGTTTTACTTAGTGTTGGTTAATAAAATCTACGCGTGAGCACTAGGGTATTATTGTAGAAATATCCTTTTATGGCTTACATATGGATTTTATGTAAAAAAATTATATTGTAGGAAAAATATTGAAAAATAAAGAAAAAAAGGTAACGACAGAAAGAGCCACACCCACAATCGACATTTATATACCACAAAAATTGTTATATGAAGTTGAAATTTGGTTTAGATATTTATCCCAATAATAGATATGAAAAAAGTGGGCGTGGTCGGATTATATACACTCCCATTAGGGTCCCATTAAGGTCTCAAGTGTCATACACACGTTATGTTGTGTTCTGTGTTTGTGAAATGTTATTGTTTTTGTTGTTATTTTAAAATATTCTTCATGCTTAAAATACCATTTTAACTATCATGTTTCTCCCCGAAGCATATTTTCTGCATATTGCATATTTTCTACGTTGAAAAAACAACGTATGAATCTGTTTCCATGCCGAGCACTCACTACGCATACAATTATAATCACATCGTGCAACTGCTATTGTGTACCACACATACCGTTTACCAACGATATGCTCTACATATCAGAGTTCAGAACGAATACATTTTCTAGTCACGTTTACTCCATTATAATGGTTGTATTATTGATTCGAGAGCTCATTGGTTGGTATGTGCTTGTATATTATTTTCATATTTTTTTTTATTAAAAAGTGCACGTGTGTGTGTATGTAGAATATATCCTGCGGCGTAATGGAAATGTTTGTGTGAGTACTTTATTGAATAACTACATATTGTATAATAATCATAATTGCATGGTATTGTATTGTGTACGTGAGTGTGAGTGTGTGTGTGTCTGAGTTTTTTATGTAAATATATGTTGAAAATAATTTACACTTAATAAAACACAGATAGAGGGATTTTTTTTTTCGTATTTTTTTAAGGATTTCATTTAAAACATAATTAAGTAAAAAATTAAAATTGGATCCACACCAGATCTTCAATACCCTCAACTTTTACATAGAAAGAATCGAATTTTTCGATAGTCGATTGTGAACGTAACTCTTGATTGATTTTGTCTAGTTTAAATGGCAATGTCAATAGAAATGTTTGTAGAAAATTTTAATAATTTCAATATCTCAAAATTTATCACCGTAAGAGTACCAACAACAGACGGACAGGCAGGCATACATATCTAGATTTGCTAAGGTTTTCATGACGATCAACGCCTTCTTCTACGTATTTTAAATGAATGAGAAACTTAGCATACTTTCCATCTTCTGCGAAGGGTATAATAAGTGGAAACCAGTTGAGAAGAAAACTACCTTAAATTGAAGGAGAATAATTTTATTTTTTCTAAAACATATGTTACTGGATGTTGCATACTTTTAATATTGTTGTTGTTGTTGTTGTCGTTATTTCATGCTCTAAATGACTTCCCCACATAAAAAGAAAACATAAAAGCAGACACGTAAAAAAATATATATATAGACAAAAACATCAGCTATAGAAAAATATAGTAGTAAGGACGACTCTGTAATACCCTGCTTTTCTTGAAATAATCCTATTCGACGTATATATACACAACTTTTAAATTTTTAAATGTTTGTGAATAATATGGTACAATGAGATACCATTAAAAAATTAATTTAAAAAAAAAATTAAGTTTAGTTTAAACCAAATCTTACATATACTCCACCTATATATATGAAGAATGGCCTCCACAGGTATATTAATTTCTTAGCAAGTTGCAATATTGATTTAAAAAATTTTGAGAAATTGTGGGCGTATTCTTTATCCGATTCAAATCCGAATTTCGGTTTTGTTCTTTCGTTTTTATGGCTGTTAGATAGATTTTTGTCGGTATTGGTGTGGCTTTCGACAGATTTTGTCCAATTTAAGTAGAGATCTGCGTATAGAAACAGAAATGTGAAAAAAAATTCATCTCAATATCTCAAAATTTGCGAAAATGGGAGTATCAACCAAAGGATGGACATACGGACAAGTTAGATTGTGATGATTAAACATACTTTGTAGGGTGTTGAATGTGCCTTTTTTTGGGCTGTATAAATGAAACAACAAACTTAGTACACTAGGTAGTGTATGTGTGTGTGTGTTTGTGGCATGAAAATATTTGCTGCTAGTTAAACATACGCATAGCATTCCAAGCAAATTTTTTCTTTATTTTTCATGTTGTTTTTCACCAGAAGTTTTTATAAGCTGAACTGGAGTGTTTTAGGCTTTTCGGCTTTGCGTTAGATAGGTTTTGGGTACATGTAGATGTAGCTACTGCCTAAATGTTAAATAACACTTTTAAGTATTTTAATCTTCCACAGTTTCCTTTAATTCATAGGAAAACATAAACATATATATACGTGTACCAACACTCCCACCTTCTCTACCCAATTAAGTTGTTTTGTATAAAGTCTTAGCATAAATACACACACATATATGTATAAATGTGTATGTTTTACAATTTACAACACCTAAAAGTATATGGCAACACATAACATCCTCACTGTTCATAAACATGCACACACTACCATTTATACCATACTGGGGTTTACCTCTACGTATAAACAACACCCTGGCAGCAAAACATTCACATTAAGGGATTTTTTTTGTTGTTCTTAAATGGGCTAAATTGTCTAAATGTTTGTAGGAGTATGACTTAACAACGTTTATACCAACAGCACAATTTGTTTACACAAAATTTTATTCACACATATTTCAGTTTTAGCTCAAGCGTAGAACATTTTTGTGATCCTATTAAATTTTACATATATCACCCACTTGACATAAAATTGTTATTTATTTGTATCATGTGAAAAGATGAGATTTCCACTTTTAAAGGCAAAAGGTTTTTTCGGTTAAACAATGTGTTTTAATTATTTTTAAAAAGAATTTGTTGACACCATAAAGTTGATATGAAAATACAGTCAAATGAAATCTTGCTTTATGACAAAAGTTTGAGTCAAATACGTAAAATAAAGATAGAAACGGAATTTTTAAACCACACATATAAAAAGTAGTACATATAATATACTGGAAAATTGTGTAAATAAAGTATTTTTTTTAAGTGCTCTACTCGTATATATATAAATGAATGAATGAATTTCTCAGGCAAAGACTTTCTTGTACTTAATGAAAACTTTAAAGCCTCACCGAAGCGATTAATATAGATCAATCAAGCTCAAAAATGGACCAATGAATTTCTATTTTCATTGACTATCAATTGGCATTAAAACTTTTGTAAAAAAAATTTTCACCAAATCTGCTAATTTTGGCCTTTGCAAAAATTGCCAAAAACGTGAAAATTGTCCGATTTTATTCAAAGTAGAATTAATATGCCAAGTTTCATTAGAAAATATCCAAAAATGTAGTTTTTTTCCATATAAAGATTTTTCCATAGTAAACCAAGCACAGCTTTATCTTAAAGTTGGAATTGTTACAACTCTACGTGAGACGCAAGAAAAGAAATCTTTATACCATTAATATATGAAAGGCAATACACTGAGAATTTCTCTATACCTATATTTAGCTGAAATGAAATCAAATTCTGAGAGAAAGTTTTAAAAGATTTTTTTATGTGAAATTTTAAGTACAGAAGCTCACTGTAACGAGTGACAATTTTGCTCAAATTTGCACTATTTTTATATTTAATGATCGTCGAAAGGCATCAAAAATTCCATATAAAGATATATTGGGAAATTAAACTAATTTCTCCTTTGAAGAAAAGAATGGTCAAAAATTTAAAAACCGTCCAATTTAATCAAATTTCATACCTTATATGAATTGGTATTAATGTGTAATGTGTAATGGTACTTATTAAAATCTTAAACAAACTTCTTGAGGAGATTGATCATTGCTCAACTTAAACCATTAAATATGTGGGCGTGGCAGGTTCTTCTGTTGTTACTACTTTCTTTACGCAATGATTACGCAATTTAAAATGGCAGAATTGTTCGAGAGCTGTTCCCACAAGCGACAAAAGTTCCTCAAAACTCAACTGCACAAGTGAAGCTATACCAGTGAAATTTTATATACATATAAATAGTAAATAGTAAAAATGGACGGGTCAGGTAATAGACAAGCCCATAATTTACATAAAACCATACTTGGCAAGAATTCGACTTCTAGGTTGAGTTCTTTTTTTTTTTAACTAAAACTTTATCTAGATACCTTGAGTGGACAAGAGATTGATTCAGTAAACTCGCCTGAAGTGTTAAACTGCTAACCTACGGATCGTTAAAAATATTACCATGAACATAAATTGTCTAGATAGGCCAATGAACTTTAATATTGCATGAGTAAAAAGCCACTTATTTTAAAACTTCAGCTAAATGTTACATTATTTCGCTTTCTTCCTCTTAAAGTTTTATCCAATTCCCTGGCTTCTCTTAGAAACACAGTTCTTACGAATTTTGTATTTAAACGAACGTACCAACGAGAGGCAGACAACTTTTACCAAAAATTTCAGCTATTTACAACACATTAGTACTTGAAACTTTTCCTTCTTAGCATGATAATGCTTATCAGCACGTTATAACATTAGTCGGAAAACAACACCAGTCGTAACAATAACAGCCTTTAACCACACAAAGGCAACATTTAGGGGCGTATGCATAATAATAACCATAAGAACAAAAGTTAAGTAAAGTGCTTGTTGTGTTGGTAAGCTACGGAAAAGCTACAATAAGTAGTGTGTACTTAAGGCATCCTTGGCATATGTGGTATGTATGGATGCATACGTACATACATATAATTATAGTATAAATTGTTATAGTTGGCAGTGATATGTTGTGTAAGAAAAGTACTTAATATTCAGATGGTGTTAAAAACCAAGTTCTTCTTCAATTATCATTAAAAGCGAAAACGGATTCTAATTTTTCTTTATCATAGTTTCCGTTAAAATAAAACGCGTGCTTCAGTAAATGTTCAAAAAGTGCAAATTATAAATGAGTTTAGGTCTTTATTTAATTGTTACTTTTAAGCAACTTGTATATAAGGGATTTTTCAATAAGGACATACCAATTTAGTATTTTAATAGAAATGCACGCTTGAACGTTTTTCATGATCTGTCAACGTCAAAACGTCAGTTAAAGTAAAATATTTTTATCATGAAGATTCATATACAAGAAATGTTTGGAAATAATTAAAAATGTTTACCACACTTCTGTATAATTTTAAAAGTGATTACACTAATTTTCAATTGTAATAATTGCCCCACCAGATAGGCTGTGTGGGCTATAATGGATAAATTCGAGGCAAAATATTCTTATATTAGACGTTCCTCTATAAGAACGTAGCTCTGAAAAAACAGAGGACCGACGTACCGACAGTGATTATTTAATCTCAATAATGCATAACGTTATATAAGGTATATATTTTAGTGTGTGTGTGTGTGTGTCTGTAAGTGTTAAGCTTGCGCTTGTGCCAGAAATGCAAAGGGAGTCCTTAAGAGGGTGTACTACTGTAAAAATGACTTTCCTTAGTCATAACTCATGTGTTTAATGTTCTTAACGAGAAAAGTCAACTTTTCTATTTTTGTTTTTACAATATTTTTTCTTGTTCTAAAAGAAAGACCATATATCATATACATATACACATACACACATACACACATACACACAAATATTATGCTCACATCTTGCATTGAATGTGAATTATTGTCTCGTGCAAGAAAATTGTTTTGTAATCCGAGTCATTCATCTTTTCTGAAAATTGGAATCCCAGTGTGAGTGTTTATGGATGAGAATTTTTTGTGATATTTTATCATAGCATAGCATTGCATTTTTGTGTATTAATGTATATGTAGAGGGATAGTTGATCTCATGATACTTACACCACAATTTACGAGAACTCTAGCTAGCTGGCTGCCTGCCTAGCTAGCTACACTCTACTGTCAAGTACTATTCTTCTGTTCAGTTCTGTCTAAGTGTGTTGAATATAAGTTACTCAACTGTGTTGTGTTATGTGTTTTCGCTCTTCCAAGCGTGCGTTCAGTTCTTTGTTTTCTTCTTCACATACCAATCAAGCACACACGTGCCCGTTTGTTGCGTTATCACATAAGTTATACGGTGACGGACTCCACGGATGACAATGCTTAGCTAGCTTGATTTGTTTGTTGTGAAAACTTTTCATTTCTTGCCGTGTGTACGTGGTCGGTGCCTGATTGTATAGTTGAAAATATATAATAATTTGTTGTTGTTGTTTTTGTTTTAGTAACAAAACTATTAGAAGATTATTCTTATGTTGGTTTTACTTTTGAATGAGAGGCTTTCTGAAAAGCTTGGCAAGGCATTTGTGTGTAAAAGGTTTCACTATCACATTCGCATTCACACAACATATTCACGTGTTCGCTTGTTATATTTGTGGCGATATGTGGCAACAACAACAAAGTATTGTTCTTTCTAAGCAAGTAAAGAAAGGTATATAATTACGTCCTCTAATAAGTTATACATATAATACTTATCCATATAAAAGTCGAATTTTACGGCAAGTACAGTTTTTATAAGTTGTAAGCGACCACGCCCATTCTTTGCACATCGATGAATGAAATAATTGTAAATCTTTGTACCAAATTTCAACTTCATAGTTAAATTTTTTTGGCTGCTAGAAATTTTTGTGAAATTAGAGGGTGGCTCTTGATCAAATTTAATTTAAGCTTTAGAAACCTTTAAAAAATTTTCCCACTTGGGTTCTCCAAGTATTTTAATGCGCCACTGTTTCCGCATACAATTGGACAGACAGACAGACATATTTAGATTATCTAAGTTTTCGCAAGGCTGATTAAGAAATCTTCCACTTCCACGCCTACTTTTAATTATTATAACTTCCAAGCATAGGCATTAAATGGTCACACATTTTTCAATTGTTTCTCCTTTTTTTAAATTATCTTTACAGACCTTACATTTTCATTTCCCCGGAGAAGATCTTCTCATCATAAAGCAAAAAATTGTACAAAATCAGAGACGATACAAATAGATGCTGGCTGCGATATAATTAACAAACGCTGTCAATGTTGGCCAACGTTAATTGTGTGTCGCCAGGTAGTGGATAACGGCATCGGAACCACTGACATACGATGGCATTACAAAACCATTGAGGTAAGCTTTACAGTTTATGACAGATATTGTGTAGCGTAGCATGCTTGCTATAAAGTAAAGTAGAGAATATCTTACAGCAAACATTTATGACACAGTAACCATAAAACAATTTGACATAGTTTATTATGAATGAACCATATGTGGTAAGCCAGTGAGTATGAGGGAACGTGACTTTCATTTATATTACGTGTGGTAGGTATGATCTAAAAAAAAAAAAAATACTTTCAATTTGTTGCAGCTTTTTAAATGACTATTAAGGGTCTATGGATGCACAAACACATGCTTACATAAATGCATGTTCTATACTATGTCATGTATTCGTTGTTGTTTTTGTTGATGTAGCGTGAAGTGTTTTATGATCGCATCACCTGATAGGTAGTTAAAGTCCTTTTTATAGCCTCCACCACTTATGACGAAGAGTATATTAAGCTTGTACGGATGTTTGTGGTTTCTGAATCCACCTTAAATGTTCCTTTTCGATTTAGAATCGATATCTGAATCGTTTAAATCTTGTCCGTCTGTCTGTCCATGAAGGCTACATGTTCCATATTTTGAGATATTTCGATGATTGGCCCAAAGTAAAATTCTATTGCAAATGGATTGATTTGGACCATTTTTAGAACCCTTCCCCACACACAGTTAAGATTTCATTATAAAAGAAGTCTTTTTATGGCAAAAAATTACAATTCTTAATACTTTTGGTCAAAATTTAATCAAGAAAAGGTTACTCAGCATAATAATTGGCTTTGCTAAATTTGGATCTAATCGGACCGCTTTTTGAACCCCTTTTCATATAAGGAAATAGTTACGATGCCTCACATTTACGGGTCTAACTTGAATAATTTGTAGAACTAAGTGGTGGTGAATACTAATAATAGCCGGACCATAACATATTCCCATGTTTTTTTAAACTTATATGAACACGACATGTATGAGAAGGCTATTCAAATGCCTGTATGCACGTGTAAAGTATACGTTTAGGAGCCATTTACTGCGTACATTGTTTCTAGAAAATATGTTGGCAGACATCAGCTTATTGTGACAAATTTCCCATTACTATGTACATATAAATATATTTCATTTATACTCCTACTACCAGTTAAGAGTGCCTTTGTATGTTTGCTTTTGTCAACGATTTACAACATAGTGTGAAATGCTGACACACACAATGTCCACATCCACAAAATTGCCAACATTTTATCAATGTCACAATGTCACATTAGTGATTTCTATCCCGGTTTCCGATCTACACTCACGTCTCTTTATTTATGTTTAGCTCTCCTCATCCCTTTCACTCCTGCAGCCTTTCATTCCATAGAAAAATTTAACAAATTTCCCTTTATTATCATTTGTAACAAAGCCGTGACCATAAATTAAGAATGCATTGTACTTGTACTTATGAAAGAAGACAATTGAATAGTTGACGGCTTCCTTTGATATCAAGAAGATTTAATGATTTCCTTTAAGGCGTTGGAAAAATGTTTACAACTTTATTGTGGTTTTTGTTGTTGTCGTTGTTGTTGCAGGACTGCCAATTGAATTGGCAAAATTTAATCAAACTGGAAATGGAATTTGATGAAGATTACACCACCACACCGACCACCACGTTTACATATAAGAAATTACGCAGGAAGCTACATTCATTAAGAAGAAGAAGGTAAATTTTTATAATATAGTTTTTCTATAAAATTATTCAATACGTATATAAATGAAAATTCCTTTCATCTTTGTTCTCTATTATATAAAATTTATTGATGATTTATTGATGTAGCTTTAAATGTAGGGTTTTTCAATAAGGACATAACATAACATTAAATAAGTTTCGGCATTTTAAATGATCAAGAAGCTTCAGTTCTTGAGTTAATTTCAACTTATTAAGATGTAAGTAAAAGCTTTTAAACAAACTTTCACCCCTTCAGACCTGTAAAGGGTTGAAATTGACTCGACTTTGAACTGAAGCATTTACAACTGCAATATTTTCAGTTCTTCAACCGATACATTGTCTCGCTGGCTTAGGTATATCCAATAGTGAATATTTTCACTCAAATTTATCTCATATAGCACAAACAGTCTGTCTGGTGGGCTGTTAATTAAGACCAAAAGTTGACGTAAGCGCTCTTAAAGTTGTTACCACCGGCTTAAAATTCGAGGTAGTAATTTTTATTTATTCGCTTGTGAACTTTATCTTGATAAAAATGTTTATGTTTATCGTTATTTTGACATTGACAGATCATGCAAAATGTTCAAAGAATGTATTTGTATTAAATTATAAAATTTTTATGTCTTTATTGAAAAATCTGCTACTTCCTTACTAAGCGATTTTGAAACAATTCCTTTGTGTAATAATTGTAATTCTTTACGAAAGTTTTTCTTAGAAACCACTTGAAATTGAAACGTTTGTGTGAGCATACTTTAAGACTGCTTATTCTTCAAAAGTTTATTGCCTAATTTTTGGGTTGGAAAATGTACATATTTTACAATACATATATATTATGAAACATTGAAGGACGGAAAAAAGAAAAAAAAAAACATTTTAAGAAAATCATTTCATAACATATACAAAATGAAAACTTTTTATAACTTACATTGGTCTTCTTTGACCTGCTGTGTGGACACCTGCGGTGTTGTAGAAGAAACAAAATAAAATTACTTTAAATCTCTTCGGCAGCAGTTGTTTTTTCTTCTGTTGTAAGAACTTATATTAAAGCAACAAATGGGTTAACAACACGTTTGGCTTTTAAAGAATACTCTCAGAAGATTCTTCTTTTCTATCAAATTTATTTTTACGTAAGTAACTAATACAAAATCTTCTTTTGTACAATGTTTAGAGAGTTATATAGAGTTTGTAAATTGAAAGGCAAATGAAAAGACGATTCAGAGCTTTATAAATACATAAAATTTAAAAATAATGAGAATCAAAACATTTTAGATTTAAGCTTTAAGTCTTTGAAAAAGTAAGCCAAGATGAAAGAATCCTACAAAGTCATCCACAGAGAAACGCAGACTTGAAACTGTGGAATCACATGATGACGATTATTATTATTATTAACTTCAGTTGAATGATTATTTAATTAAATTTGACTTTGCTGCTTAGTAAAAATAATTAAAAATGCCTTGTACGGAAACATAAATAGAAGATTTTTTTTACTTTTTATTAAGTACTTCATTTATTTTCCTGTTAAATTTAATCTTTTACAGTGTTGTATTACATAATATTCATAAAAAAAAAAAAAAATTTAAAAAAAATTGTTCAAATTTCCTTTTATTACAACATTTCTTTTGTTAGAGGAAATTTCTACATTTTATTTTCTTTTCTTTATGTAGTGTCTGTACATTGTAAAGATCGCATGTGCTGTATGGCTGCATTTCCTTCCTTGTATGATTTGGGGTTATAAAGTATAACAAGTTTTATATGGAAGCTAAAAACTTTGGTTATTTCGTTAATAAAATTGCTGGCTTCTATGTCGTTATCGTTGATTAAATGGGCAACTTTCAACGCATAAAACTTTAAGTAAATCTAGACAAATTCAATAATTCAAGGTGTCTTGTTTCATAACTCTTTTAAAATGTGTCGTATTTGTGTTATAGAGAAATAAGCTTTTAGGCTTAAAATAATATAAGAAGCTGTAAAGACAGGTTGATTATCTGCATTTTTAGGCACAATGTGGGCGTGGCAGGTAACGGATTACGTTTAAAAACAGCTTATTTTACGTATAAACATAAATTGTGTGTCGAAAAAATATTTTTGTATACTTTAGTTATATCTGCTATAAGACCCCGCCCAATTTTTAGTTTATTAATGGATGAACGAATTTCAAATAAATTTATAATAATTTTAATGACAAAACTCAATTTTTCTTCACTACTAAATAAATTTTTGTCGATTGTGGGCGTGACTAATTACTAATGTTAAGTTTATTTTAAATAGAAAACTGCTTGAATAAAATAAGTAAGTGGAAAAAATTTAGTTCAAAATCTGAATTTTTTTCAAACGTCAATAACAAATATACGGACGTACGGACATTGCCATATAAACTTACTTGTTGAAAAAAGATTCTAAAAATAATCCGATCAGATCCAAATTTGTTGCAGCCAATTCTTAAGCTAATTAACTATTCTTCACCAAGTTTTGGAAAAATGTATTAAGAATTGCGATTATTTGCTATAGAAAAACTTGCAATATAAAAAGACCTTATAAGGGGAGAGATTTTAAACATGTTTTAATTCATTTTACGTTCAATACAGTTCTTCTTTGGGCCAACACAACTTATTATACCAAATTTCATCAAAATATCCTAATATATGAGATGTGCAGTTTTACGTAGACAAATCGACGGACACGGTTTATTGAAATCAGATTTTGATTTGATTTTGATTGATTTAATTGAAGAAGGATATACAAACATACAAACATATGCACAAGCTTAATATACCCATTGGGGTGCAGGGTACAATGAATGAATTCTTCCTTAGTGTTAATATTAATCATTTTTATTATTTAGTTTCATTGTGTCAAGAAAGAATTTCATTTCATTTTATTTTATTCTTTGTTTGTTTTTTTTTTTTTTCATTTGTTTAGATTTTACATGTAAAACTATGCCCCATTATTTCTTATTTCACACACATATTGCTAAAATTCTAAACATACTATCAAATAATATATTGCACCATCTCGCTATTCTCTACTATTCTTCATACAAACAAACAACAAACAACACACAAAGCAAAAATTTAGTTCAATATAAATGAAGGCTATAAATACATGAGTTCACACAAAAACTCCATTCAGGTGTACACGAAACATTTGTTGATGTCACCTAAACGTACTCATACTTGCACACAACCTACTGAATAGCATTTCACATTAATCACTACCTATGGCAGCAGAGAGCAAATGCAATTGTGTGTTTGGGGTGAAAACGACCTACAATACATTTAACATAAAATATAATAAATAGAACAAAAAAATTTTACTTGAATGCCCTTTTTTTAAATTGTTTTGACTTGTAATGGTCTAGTTTAGAGAGTTGTTCTGATTCCCTCTTTAAATGGAACTAAAATGCTTGAATGAGTGCTAAGGTCTAAACCCAGTTGATCGAAGTACTATTACAGCTGGTTATACTTTGCAAGAAATGTACAACAAGCCCATCTTCTAAAGCGTTTTTTATATTATATTTGTGTAGTATTTTTCCTTAACATGGATGGTGTTAAAGAGCTTTTGTAGTTCACCACTTAGAACAAACAATAGTTGAACATACAAAGCACGCAATCACAAAAGAATTGGGTTGAAACAACAATAAATTCGTTTATTATTGTACATCCATTGTATTTTCCGTCTATATACGTTTTTTGTTTTTACCTATATCTACGTACAGACAGGTGGAAATACATTATAACACAAATTCTGTGGAAAGAAACTTAAAAACTGGCTTTAAGGAGAAGAGAATCTTTGGAGGTTAAGCAAATACTTAAATGATCGATCAAGCCCGACCATTTAATATCCCACACCCATTTAGTGCCACAATTAATTTAGTTGTCTCGGTAATCTCAGAGGCATTACCATGTATATTGCTTCGTGAAATATCATTATATAGGGAGGGGTTCCAAAATAGCCCAATATGGTCCACTTTCTATAGGGTTTCTTTCTGAGGCAAAAAATGTTCTTGTAACAATTTTATTTTAATAAAATATCTTAAAAATGCGACCAGTAACTTGCGCACAAGTATACATGGAAAGAAAGACAGACATACAGACATGGTTAAATCAATTCAGATTTTGATTCTAATATATATAAATAATGAATATATCGATGTGCTAAAAATGGGCGGATATTAGACACGCTCATGAATTTTAAAAAGAACGCAGTTGACTCTGAAGCTCAAACATATAGAATAGCAATTATGTATTGCCACGCCTACGATTTTTGAAGGGTATTTGAGATTTGAAGCAAAATTTGCTTTTACACATATATCAAGCATATATTGGAATATCTATCACCTTATAAAAACGCTTAAAAGGAGGTTTTAAAGAATCCTCAGAGTATATATATTTCGAATCTGCATCCAAACACTGATGTCTGTCCGTCTGTCCAGGTACCTTTGTACTGTGATAATAATTTTACTGATGGCAAACATTAAGATAAAAACTCCAAACGTAGCAGAAGTGTTGAAAATTTTCATACATAGGTTGATGGTGAAATTGGGCAACCAACCATTATGGGTATGTCAATACAACCATTGTGGGTGTGTCACTTGACCGATTTGAAAGGAGCAACTTTTTAAGTAAATTTTCCACATTAATTATAAAAAACAATGGCCTAATATTATATAGCTGCCACACTTTAATATTTACAGTTACCTATATTTTCTAAGTTATAAGTTTCAATAATTAGAAAAGCTTTAGTCGATTATAAAAAAATTTTAACAAAGTTTTTCTTCTTCTTTCTTATCTTATAGATTCCTTCACTAATATCTCAAACACAACACCAACTGGAGGCTAAAATAGTAACAAAGTCAAAAAATTTGATTCTAAAACAATACAATGACCACCACGTATACATAACCAACTAAAATAACAACAAATACAAATACAAATACAAAAACAAATTTTGTAAAAGTGAACATTTTGAAATACATAGTACATGTATCTATTGTATGTATGTGAATGCACAGACATAGAGAAATATTCTAAAGATTTAACTAATTTGTAAATGCTGGTCATACCAAATACTAACCAACATATGAATGGGCTTTATGTTAATATTAACTAAATTAAATTCTAATGAAAACAACACAAACAACAACAACAACAACAACAAAAATTTACTAAAATGCTTTTTCCCAACATATTATTATTGTAGCTGGCAAAACAATGTGTATGTAAATAAGTAAGAGAGAAAACTCAATTTGGTTTAAGCCAAATCTAAAACATCCCTCCACATCTACTTAAAAACAGGGGGCGTGGCATATAAATGATTATGCCCTCTAATAGTGTTTGTATTACTTATCAGTATCAAGTAGAGTTTTACGCTGAGTGGGGTTTTTTGTAAATTGTGGGCAGGTTCGTTATTCAACCACATCCATTTTTTAGCACATAAATGGATGACATATAGATATGCATACAAAATTTCAAGTTCATAGGTCAATTTTTATGACAGATAAATATCTTAAAATGTACCATCGTGAGAATGCCAACAATAGACGGACGTACAGACGCATGGACGTACATGACTAGAACGTCTAAATTTTTGATAAAGAATATATATACTTTGTGGGATCTCTGACCAACTTCCTTCCTATGAGTGTTGCAAATGGAATAGCAAACTTAGTATACCTTTCATCTTATGTGGAGGGTATAATTATTATGTAATCGCATACGGCTCGTTTCATAATAACGTTTACTCCGGATTAAACAAAAAATGTATAGAATAAAGTAAACACACACATACACACGCATACACATACATACGTACATACAACAATTTGCATATTCAAGCGAATTAATTGGTTTGTTTCTGTATGCATTGTATATATATATATGAATTATAAAAAATCTTAGAACAATTCAAGCTCTTAACTGCAACACACGTATTGTACTGACGTGCTAGTATATGCTATAGTTCGTGTAGTCCTTAATTTAAGAATGTGTTCGTTTGTATATAGAATATGTGTGGTAATTATCAACAAAGTAATTGCATTAAAATTCATTTCTTATTCAACAGGCTTCAAGAATTTCTTTAGGCTGCATAATCTTACTTACGTTAGAGAAACTAAAATTTCTGGGAAAGTTAGCTAACAATCGAAATAGGATATATAATAGACTTACAAGAAGTATTAATTTAGAATTTAAATACAATAAAATTTTAAGTAAATTTATCAAGAAAATAGCATTTCATGGTCCGATGATCCGTAAAGAACATTTTTCTTAAATGAAATTTTACTCATTTCAACGTAAGCCTATTAAACTTAAAATACATTTCTATACCCTCCACATAAGATGGCAATATGTAAAGTTTATTATTCGGTTTGCAACACTTTAAAAAAGACGTCAGAAATTGTACAAAGTATATATATTATTGAGTCGACCTAGTCGACCTAGACATATCCGTCCGTACGTCCATTTATTGTTGGCACTCTCACGATCGTAAATTTTAACAATTAAATGTAATTACGAACGATTATATCTAAAAATTTGTCAAAAATGGGCGGGGTTGTATTAGAGACAATGATACAAATCTGTCACGCCCACATATATGAGAGAAGGGTATTTAATATTTGGCCGATGTCAAACTTATTGTTTTTTTTTTTTTTCTTTAAAAAATCACAACACGTGAAATTCGTATATATGTATGTACACAATAAATAATAACCTATTATATATTATTGATCGAAAAGTATTGTTACAAAATATTACAAAAAACAACATTGAAATTAAAAAATCATTAAGAAAAATTAATGTAAATAATAAAAAATTTAACAACAAATTATACAAGAAAAAATTAAGTTTCATAAATGTTATATTATCAGAAAACAAAAGAAAAGCAATAACAAAATTAATTATATAATGAAAGCTTATATAATATAATAATTAATAATAACATATATAATAACTTGTATAATAAAAAATGTAATTAAAGAGTAAAAACTATCGATAATAGACCACAGATCATAAGGTAGGTAATAAAGAGAATTAATAATATTTTAATCAAAGCTGATAAAGAGTAAAAAAGCTTTTTTTTAACATTAATAATATTGTAGCTTTCTCTCACTTGTATAATATTTACAGTTTACTCTTCAATGATCATTGAGGAAACGATCTTTTACTTAAAGCTTTTTCACTTTTGATTTTCAATGGAATGAAATGAAATGAAAATGAATCAATTGAAGTAAAGGGGATGGACAAAATAATATGAACACCTGATATATGGGTTTTCACAATTGCAGCCTTTCAATGAATGTTAGCTTCGTAATGCTCACGCCGTACTGTTTTTATTTAAATAGTATTACTTAAGTAAGTGTCGAGTTCTGCTGTAACTTTTACCGCGGAAGTTTTATGTTGTCTGGCCACAATTCTTTTTATTGTTCGTCGGTCTCTGTCAGTTAACTTTGTTCATCCCCTATAGTTTTCAACTTCTTCTGAAAGGTTTTTATAGCTTTATACTTTGAATATTATACATCTCTCTTAGCTAAATGATTGAAATTCTTCCATTTAAGGTGTGATAATCACTTAAGTTATTATTTTAATGAATTTTTGATATAAAGTTTTATAACATGCAACGTAAGTTAAGGTTCTCACTGCTGTCATATGTAATCACAATGCTTTTAAAAGGTCAATTTATCTTGCAGACACTTTCTAATGCTACAAATTTTTTTCCAAGCTCGGTATAGCACTTTGATGATTTAATTTCTATATCATACTGTGTTGGGTACTATATAATAGTTAAGCAATAATTGAATGGAAAACCTTTTAAAAAAAATCTAAGGTAAGTAAGTAATAGTTATTTTATCCTGTCCTTGATTTTAACATGCAGTTTGGAGTCGCTTTAAACAAATAAATACACTTTACTTTGAGGTCTTTTATTAGGTCATCACTATCGTCATCATTAGAGCCCATCAAAAAATGTAATGATGGTGATTTGTTAGAAAAACACTTATAGGCGAATGAATCATTTTGATGGAATACAAACCATAACGTGTAAATTTGTTATTTAATCTAAGACTTATATTGACGTAAGCCTGGCGACATTGAAAATTGAAAAGAAAAACGTATAAAATTTTTTCTATATTTGAAAAAAAAAATATTACGAAATTGTTATTTAAGCCTTGATATTAAATGAAATATATTTAATAACAAAACTAAAATTGCTTTCTCTCCCCCTTTCTCGAGTATGAATTAAAGTATATTGAAGCTCTAAATTCGGCTTGAACCAAATGTCTCAAACCATGCACACATACTCTACTCTACTCTATATATAGGTAATATGGGTGTGGTAGGTACCTAATAACGCCTCTTTTAGTTTATATATTGCATGTAGAACAGAATCCGAAAATTTAGAAATTTTCTACACCGTAATCCTTACAGATGTAGCCAGGCATGCAGACTGGATCCATTCCAAAGGGTCTCTGAATACTTTTAAGTATATGATAAACTAATAAAAGTACCAGCCTTTCTGTCAAACTTTAAATATTTGGTAAAATTCTTATAATCGATTTGATAACGCTATCATTAGATTACTCACGTTCCTAGGCATCGTCCCTCATGGTGTCTTTCAAAAATCTCATAAACAAAAATCAATCAAAAATCATTTTGATGGAAAAAATTTATAAAAACGTGGTCTCATACAAGCAGGGCGCGCGTGTGACTGCTTACCAAGAGCTAAAAATTGTTGATGTGATTAACGCGATGCACAGCGTATGGGCTAAATTCATTATAAGGTCTTATAAAAAAATTAAAATACTTACAATTTCTTTATACTCTGTAAAATTTGGCTTGTGAAAGGCAAATGTCACATCCACTCTCAATTATACCAATCGATTCCTAATCAAGATATGAAAAGATTTAAACATATTCATCTGTCCATGTCATTATAATTTTATGCTTAAGCTTCAAAACTGTTTAACGAAATTTAGTGAAGAATAGTTAAGTGACTTAATACATGATCAAGCTAAATTTAAACCAGATTGGATTAATTTTAGAACCCATTCTCATATAACGCCTTCATATGAAATAAGTTGTTATATGGAGAATATTCGCAATTCTTAATATTTTTAACAAAATTTGATATGGAATAGTTAACTTATTAAAAAATTGGCTATGGCGTATTTGGACCTTATCGAACCATTTTTAGAAACTCTTTTCATATAATGATATTTTTCAAGAAATGAGTTATAAGGCAAAGCCTCGCTGTTTCTGATACAACTAAACTAATTTGTGGTGTAGGGTATCAAACGATAGGCCTTAACCGAATATTTTTTTAATATTTTTTTTTTTTATTACATTTTAATTAAATTTTATTTTAAATGAATATTTACTACAATGCCAACACCTTGCCCGCATACATGTTGGCTTATACAATATCTCTGTTTATACACAAACAATTATTCAATCATACAAATTTAAATATAAACCAATTTTTCGAATTCCGTTACGTTCCTCTCCGAGGAATAAAAAAAGATATAAAAAAAAAATTGTTTATAAACATAAACAATAACACGGCACAACAGCAATCAAATAGTATCTCTATCCGGCAATATTTAAAGATGTTATTGAGAGTTTATGAGAGAGAGAGAGAGAGAGGATGGCAATAAATGTGTGCTTTTCGTAAACAAGTGTTTATAAGGTGAAGAGTAGCGTTATAGATCTCTCGGCATTTGTATAAAATAACCGTACACCATACATGTGAATGAATCTTTTTATATGAATGTGTTGGGCACACATTTCGAAAACAAAACAAAAAAGGTACAAACATAAAAACATACACTCAAACACAAACAATCATGCAGCGAAAAAAGCTCAGAACAGTTTAGAAAAAATAAGTGAAATATATTGTACCACCATCAACTAGCAGACGGTTTAGTATTGAAATCGAAGTCTATCTATAAAGACTTAAGTGATTTTGTCTAATAAATGTAGCGCGCAAAAACGTCTCGCTGCACATTTACGTAAATAAACAAATTGTGAAATTATTAAAAAAAATTTAAAAAATCATTTTCTTAATAACAAAACTAGTTCGCGGCTTATTTAGAAGGGAGTGCTTTTCGTTAATTCTTCAAAAAAAAAAAAAAAATTATTAAAAAAACATAAATAATTAAAAAATGTCATGATGATGTTATATCGTGTCAACAAAGCAACTTTTGTTTTATATTAATTTTTATATTGACAAAATATTATGTAAGAATTAAATTTATTATGAAGACATTAAACAAACAAGCATTCACACATAACCGTATAACTACCGAAGGGAATCTTGTGTGATACAATTGCTGCCATCACTCTAATTAAGCCTGTGGGTGTAATTAGAATTTGTGTATATTTTGCGCTAATTGAAGCCGATTTTTTTTTGGGTTTTTTGTTTTGTTTTTGTTAAAGCAAATGTTATATATGCGTCTAAGTTTCCATTGCAAATTGAATTTCATCATTTACTGTGATATTCATCAAAAACTTCATGTTACGCTGCGATAGCACGTGACTTTTAATGAGTAACGAAAAGTTGTTTCATTTCTAATTTAGTACGTCGTGAAGTCTTTAAAAGTTAGGCAACACACGCTGAAAATATGATGGCTTGATTGATTTAATTATTTAATTCATACAGGTCCCGTAAAGAAACAAGTGAAAAAGGAATAAATTTGGCTTAGGCGAAATCTACTGGCAGGTATATTATTACGCCCTCTAATAGTGTACGTATTACATCTTAGCTTTCAAGTGAAATTTTACGCCGAGTATGGTACGAAGGGGTCTGTTATCAGATCGTATCCATTTTTGTCACTTCAGGGTATGAGATACTTATGGATAAGAATAGCAAAATTTCAAGTTCATAGGTCAAATTTTGTGACAGGTATATGGATGTATGTCTATTGTAGGCGTGTATATTATCCGACCACGCCTATTCATCTCAATATGCAAAATTTACCAAACGGACGTACGGACACACGGGCATTAATTTCTAGATTGACTCAGTTTGTCATGCCGCTCAAGAATAAATATACTTTGTGCTGTCTCTGATTTTTCCTTATGGCTGATGCAAATGAAATTTAAAAATCTGTATAGGCCTTAGGACACTAATTAACCAAGTGGCGGTATTAGAGCGTAGGTACAACGTCCTATCATGAGAATCATCTGTTTGGCTTAATCCCCCTGTTTACAATCAAAATATTCAATTAAACGTTCTTCTATAAAAAGATGGTGAATAGATATCATCCCCTCAATGATCCAGACCATTTCATTCAACTTAAAAACTACTTTAACTTTAATGCATATAAAGTTAATAGAAATCCTCCCTTCATTTACTAATTCAACCTAATGTGAAAGTAAAAGTTATATTTGGTAAATAGTTGATTTTGGGAAAAAAACCTCTGGGTCACTCTATTAAACAAGTCACCGAATAAACTTGAACTTTTGTACAAACAAACACATCACCACTGCAATATGTCTCATAGTTCAGCTTCGTTTCTGCATCTTTTCTATCCTTGACTTGTACCTTTTTTTTAGGTCAATGTGTTGTCTTCTACTATGATGTGTTTGGTAGGTGTAATATGTAATAGAAATTTCATTTCAATGTGGTCGTTTTGGTTCAACACTCTCTTCATATATTTTTATTATTTTTACTAAACCGAAAAAATATATGATTCAAAAACTTTTTATTTTATATCTTGATGTATGTCAAGGTAAATGGTAATTTTTTTTTGTAGTTGTCAAGCATGCACACAATTCGTTAAGAGTCGAAGATTGCCAAAAATTTTATTTTGTAAAAATTTAATATTCACGTAAAGCCTTAAAAGGCAGTAGTTTGGCCTTATATGCAGTTTGTTATAGTAAATGATTTTAGAGCATTTTTATTACCTCCACATAAGATAAGATGTGCGACACTTACAAAAAGACATGAGAGACTTTACAAAATATATATATTTTTGATCTATTCTACCATACACGCTTACAATTTACAAAAACCCATTAACAACATAAAATTGGATTTAAAGCTAAAGCGTAAAGAATATACTATTAGAGTGTATTGCCACGCCCACTGATTGTATGTAAATGTAGACAATATTTAAGATTTGGCCAAAATCAAAAATCAAATGTAGATTTTCCAATTGTTAGATTTGAAAATATCATTACTTGATGGTTAAAAGTTCCTACTTGGGTAGGTTAGGTTGGTCTGATGTGCGTTTATAAAAGCGCTTCACTTAGGCCAATAAGTAAGCTCACTGTGATACCCGGCGATACATAACATTAGCTACCCGGAGGCGGCTATAAATCGTTTGAGGTCGAAAATGTTAGCATCTGCTAGTTACCCTACTTGCGTAGGGTATAAAAAAGTTCTACTTGAGTCGAGTTAATTACTTTTACTTGCTTCAATTTAACTTATTTTACAATTAGTTTTCCTCTCAATTAAACATTTTAATGACCTTTTTCCTTTTATTAAATTTACTTTTTGTTCGCTTCTTCTTCTTCTTTTTATTTTGTTGGAGATGTAGGACAAAATCGTTTTCTTTAATATTCAATTAAAAAATTGTTTTGATTTTCTCTTGTTTGCATTGTATTGTAATAAAAAAAGAAGTATGCGTTTGAGTTGAAAAAAACATACTTACACACACATATCTAATGTTGAAGATGTTCCATTTCAACCTTAAATAGTTGACTTTTCTTCTTCACATCTCATAGAAAATTTTGATTTTATTGTGAGGCATTTATTATCCTCTGTTTATACCATTCAATCACAAACATACACTCATTCATTTATTAAATGTACTCCGTACTTCGTTTGTATATACGCTCGTAAACAATATTACTTAAGAGCGAGTAACTAGTAATTTGTATGCACACAACCACATACAATGATGTCTATGACGCGCGTTGAGGATGATTTAATAAAACCAATTCAATCAATTTTTCTATTTCCCTGCCACTGTTTCAGTATTTGTTTAAAATCGTGAACTTGTAGAATTTTCGTGTCCATTGACTTGGAAATTATACACTATACGTATTATTATATGAATGCAGACCATTTGAGTGATACATTGTTCTTATAAAAGTGTTGAAATCAAAACAAGGTAACGTACTGTAGTTGACCTGGCAAATTATATGTCTCTCTAAATATGCAAATGTTAAGCAACTTGGGAGGCACATACTTATATTTGAAAAGTCAAAAATATACAAAAATTAAATATGTACAAAAAAAATTAAAAAAAAAATTAAAAATTAAAAATATTTAAAAGGATTAAAAATAAATTATAAAAGAATTAAAAAAATTTCTGAAAAATAAGTAAATGAGTAGTATATTAGGCGTTTGGTAAGTCTAGGAGACCCGTCATCATTATCCATTACCACATCCCTACGCTATGCTACGTTGTACTGTTGGACTGCACAAGTAAATGACTAATTTCAATTTTCGTTTAAATCGCTTTAATGCTCTAATGGAATCGAAACATAAGGCCCAGCTTGAAAGGTTGAATTTTTGGACCAGTCCATGATCCTATTTTGTCTACTTTTGACAAACGTGATGAATATGTGAAGAAAATTTCAGCTCGATATCTCAATATTCGCAATTGTGAGAGTCTCATAAGTCACGTGTTTAGAGTGTAGAACGTCATTATGGGCATATCCGTGACTAATTTTATCCATTCGGAATATTAAACAAATTTTAAGATTCTGTGTGCTATACAGACAGAAAAGCTAACTCGACTCACCTATTGATGATAATTTTTGGTCATACTTTTCGGGGTATGGCATGCCCCCTTCTAGTACTTACACAAAACTACCCATATCATAACGATGGTGGGCATCAACAAACAAATCTTAATTATTGACCAAATCTGTATATAAAAGTGGGCGTGCCAGGTACCTTCTTACAACCTCCATACTACATCCCTCATAGTTCCATTTATTTCAAATTTGTTACTCCTCTTTCCTAATACATAATTCTACAATCTAAAATGTTTTATTATGACCCAGTCTAGGTTGGCGGAATTTTCTATTTTATTACAATTGTTGTTGATCCCATGAAGGGCCTTTGACCTTATGAATTATGTAAATGAAATTTTAGATTTTGCAAAACAACATAGATTTACATTTGAGAGACGTAAGGCCAAAAACCACTATATTGTATATTTACAGTTAATTTTTGGAATATAAATAGTAAGATTTATTCAATAACCAGACTCTTCAAATATAAATTGCAAGTTTGTCCTTTGTAATATTTTCTGTTGATAATCAAAGAGAGATTAATATCCCTCTGTCGCTAGAACCTAAGTTTACAAGAATGTGGCAAATTTTTCTTTTATGACTTTATCGAATTCGTTTTATTTCACAATCTGCCATCTGTTCATGCAAATTGTGTACATGTGGGTATGTTTGTATACCTGGCAAGCAAAACCATTAAGGTTGCAAAGCATTTCCTTTGCATTTGGCAGATGTTGTTATAAGGCAGGAAATAAAACCGCTATTAAATATACTTAACGAGAAATTGACGGCGTTATTACTTCTAAATGTACACACAAACTATTTCTAATGGATTATTGTCAACACAGTATTGCAGACTTGAAGTAAATTTAAAAAAAAATAATAAAGATTAAAGTTTGATATTATAAGATGGGTATTGAATTCATGATTGTGTTTTTTTAAGATGTTTCATAATACTTATATTGTATTTATACAGGGTCATCTCTGTTTGAGTAGAATTTGTCTTCCTTCAAGTTTACAAGCAAATTAATGATGCAGTTTGATAATAGGATTTATCTTTATAATACAAAATATTTTTTTTTTAAACTTCCATTGTTATCCTATTTTTGGCAAATTTTTTACTTTAATACTATCAAAATGCGATACATTTTTTTGTATATGATTTTTCAGTAAGTTTTTTGCCATATCGTTTATTTTCTTTTTATCATTTTCTGAACAATATAATGATGCACTTTGATAAATTGATCTATTGTTTATAATTTGAAATATTTTTTTATAATTTTTACAAATTCTTATATTTTTGGCGAATTTTTTAGTGGAACACTGTCAAAAAATTCTCAATTTTTTTTTATATAGTTTTAAAGTAAAAATTTCGCCAAAAATAGAATAGTAATAGGAAATAAAAAAAAAAATATTTAGTATTATAGAAAAAAGATTCTTTCATCAAACTGCATCATAAAATTGCTTCTAAACTTTAAGGAAGCAATATTATTATAAACATAAAGCATACTAAAGAATTTAGTATTTATTCAAGTGACCAAAACCTATTTATCGTCTTTGCAGGGTAATATTGTAAAAGATTTCTATGGCTGATTATACTGATCAAATCATTGAAATACGATATAAAATATAAAAACTATATCACAATGAAAACAAAATCTTTTGAATGACTTACATATTCAAAGCCTTAAGATTACATTAAAAAATAAAATTAAATGAGTTTAAAATTAAATAACTATTAAAAAACATTTCCAAAAATGAAATAGATGAGAGAGTAAACTACACATATAAAGCCTTTACATCTTAATCGAAGAAACTTTTATGGTTTAAAAGTTATAGAAAATAAAAAAAACCTAAAATATTAAAATAAATTTAAAATATACATTGATTAGAAATTAAATCGCCCATAAATCTGGAATACCCAAAAGTAAAGTTATAAGCTCATAAGCTAAAGAACTTACATATCAAAAATGAAAAATAAATTCCATAAAAAGCTTTAAATTGAACCAACTACTAATGACTTTTGATTTTAATTTCAGTTAAAAAAATGAATTAAAACAATAAAATATTACTTAATAAAAATCAAAAATGCTACAAATCAAAAACCAGCAATCAATTTCATAAAAATCTTTCAAGTGAACACCAACTAAAGTCTGTTGATAGTAAAGAGTCTACAAATCAAAACTTGTGCTTCTAAAAAATTTACAAAAATCTCCAAATAATTTACCGCAACATTTTTTAAATAATAAATCATTTTAAACAGGGTGTGAACATATCAACCGCATAACAATAACAATCATTCGTTTAAAATTAGATTTTCTTGAAGCTGTCAGATATGCATCATTTCCTTGTATCCTGTTTGGTGCTGTTGCCGTTGCTTGGTGCGGTTCTAAAAGCTCACAACAGTTCCGCCAATTTAATAGGTTTGTAGAATACATTATTAACAATAACCATTTGAAATTAAAATTTTTAAATAATTGATTGCATGCATATTTTAAACTTAAATCATAAAATATTTCCGCAAATGTTGTTTTTCTCTCTGTGATTACCTTCAATATTTCTACAGAGAATGAATGCAGACCTTAAAAAATTTCTTGGTTTTGGAAATATCTGGTTAAAATCTAATTAATTTGATTTATTTGTTTTCGTTTTGTTTGTTTATTTTATATTTTTCATTTTATTGAAATTGGCTTCAATTTTTCATTTTGTAGTGATATAATAAACTTTAGTCTATGGTGGCACTAATAAAAATAAAATTTGAAATTCATGAAGAAATATTTAAATACTTTTAACAAGCTAAATTGTGTTTGAAAATTGAATTATACAGACATATTACTACAAATAAATTTTGTATAACAGTTGTACGAACTGTTATACAAACTGTTAAAAATACAAATATTATTAAAAAATAATTCAAATCAGTTTTTATCATAAAGTATAACAGTTTAAAATTATTATACCAAACTGTTATACAGTAATTATATTTAAATTTTGAATATGTGCAAAAATCATTTTTGAAAACATGTACATTTTATCATAAAGTATAAGAATTTAAAAAAATATTATACTCAACTATTCTATAAATTTTTATAATATATTGTAATATTTTTTTAAATTCTGACTATGTAAACTTATTACTTGAAGCTTTTATATCACAAAATAAAAAGTTTTAAATTCATATATATACTAAACTATCATACATATTTTATGAACTGGAAATGTGAGACGTGTATACATATGTAACTGTTGAAGCAAATGAAACAAATTTCAAATGATCAAGTAAAGGGTACAATTCACCAGACCAGTTGTTTTTCAAAGTAAACATTCGAAATAGTTTTGTTTACATATCCATTTATTACCTAGTATGTGAATTTAATTTCTCAAATGAAATAAAAATTCACTCAATAATCAATAAGAATTTTCAAATAAACGAAATATTCTATATATTCCACATAGAGTAAATTTATGTTCGTATTCATTAATTTGTTTATTCCATAACAATTTTAGATAATGTTTACATATGATGCAAGTAATTTTAGATACTTATCCATATGAAATACCTTACTCAATAGTCGCTATGATTACCTTTGTCTAACATTATCTTATAGTAACTGGAGCATAAAAAGTTAATGAAAAATAAAATTCTATTTCTATAATTAGGTAGAAATGTTGTTAAGGTCGTTATGAATAATGGATAATATGTAAATAAATTAAGTAAAATGTATCTGTTTTATAAAAACTGAATCATGACAATGCATACGCTAGTTGCCTTGGTATAGCTGAAGCACTTGAAATAACATATTTTCATTTTATTATAACCTCCACCTTAATGATGAGGGTATACTACGTTTCCTAATCCATTTGCATAAGTTAGAAGGAGGCATCAGGGACTTTACAGAGTAGATTTGTATATTCTTGATAAACATTACAAAGTGAGTCCATCTAAAAGTATGTTCGGGTGTCCGTCTGTTTTTGGCTCTCTAACAGCCGTAAATTTTAAGATATTAAAAGTTTATAAAAGCATCTTTAGTTTCGCAGCTCGCTATTTAAAAATTTAGCAAAATCAGTCGAAAATCACGCCCACAATGGACAAAAAGCTATATATCTGTCACAAAATTCGATATACTCATATCCTATTTACCTTCCTTACCTTTATGCGCCAAAAATGCTTGTAATTGAATAACTAATGAACATGTTCACAATTCCAAAAATGCTTTTTGGTTGAATTCAACGTGAAAGTTGATATATGATATAATACATAAACTAAAGAAGGCGTTATCATGCACCTGCCACGCTCAGTATTTGCATATGAAGCTGGAGGGTATTTAAGATTTGGTCTAAGCCAAATATATTTTTCCACGTTTTATTTTATTTGTTAAAGTAATTTCTCTCTCCTCCGCTTTCCATTTTTTTTTTTTTATATGAATTTTTATGTGTTTTGTGTGTACGGCATGATTATACTTCCCCAACAAATGAATTTCATTCATAAAAATGTACACTTTCGTTTTCTTTTTCTTATTTTTTTATTTACATTTTCATTTCATTCACCAACACATTCTCTATGTGTTATAGTGTAGTGCTCTGGTATGTGATGAGGGCAGCCTGTTAGTTTCTACGTCATATGACGCAGAACATTTTTATAAATACAAAAAATGTTTCTGAAGATGATGTGCTATGACGTTGATCTCTATAGTGGCTGAGAGTGGTGAGGGTAGTGATGCTTATATATATAAGCATATATACAGAATATATTTTTTATATATTCATATAGTGGCGAGAATTCTCGCTTCATTCAGTAAATCTCTCTATATTACTATAAATTTACTATAATCTAACAATTAATTAATGATTTCTTAAAAAATATCTATATAGCGTTAGCTAAATACAATAATGACCGACGACGTAACTCTCAAGTAATTTTGAAATCACTTTAATTCCCTTCCAAATTAGTTAAAAAGCGACATCTCATCGTATTAACTTTGAAATAATTTTAAACAAGATAGAAAAGTTCGGTTAAGACCGAAGCTTAAATAACCTCCACCTTTTGTAATTCTCTAAAAAATAAGCTCCTAATGCCATATTTATGTATTTCATGTACTTACGCAAATAGTGTTTTTTTAAATTATAGGCGTTTGCGTTATTCAATCACGCCCATTTTTGGCACAGTGTTGGATAACGGTACCCTTTATAAATGTACCAAATTTCAACTTGATAGGCATAGTATTGTGCGATATATAATTTTTTAAAGATACAATTTTTTCGAGGTATGATGAGATTTTCGTTTATTGTGGGCGTGTCTCTTTACCGATTTTTCCCAATTTCAATACGGAACAGCGAAATTGAACTAAGAATAAGTATGCCAAGTTTCAATTTGATATCTCAAAAATTACGACCGTGAGAGTGCCAACAACAGACGGACACACGGACACACGGCCACACGGACGGACATGTCTCAAACGATTTCTCTTTTCATGCTGATTAAGAATATATATGGTTTGTGGGGTCTCCGACGCTTCCTTCGATGTGTTGTAAACGGATGATCAAAGTGAATATACCCTCTTCCCTAAGGTGGAGGGTATAAAAATTGTTCAATTACTCTCATTTAACTACCAAATTATTCCGATTTAATCATGTCCGTCTGTCCCTCTGTCTGTTAATATAAAATTATGCTCAAACTACGGATCACAGTTTTAGAGAATTTCAATAAAATTTTATACAAGAGCATACATTAGCCCCAAGAAGGATGCCCCGTCCAAAATAAGATCCCCTTATTAATTATAAATTATTTATTATAAATGGATCTTTAGTCTTTAAATGGCAAAAAATTACAATTCTTAACCCTTTGGTAAAGAATTTGAGTTATAAACAAAAGCCCCGAGTCTGACTCGTGGTTTTTGCTATTTTGTACTATTACTATTTGTACCTAAACATTGTTTATGGCCCAGGGCTCGAACGAATTTCTTGTTTACTATAGCTCGCGCAATTGGCATCGTGTAGGCCAAGGGGTTAATATTTTTAGATAAACTTTTGGGCAAAAATAGTTAATTAGCTTTTCAAGTGGCTGTGCCAAATTTAAACCCGATCTGACCATTTTTGAACCCCTTTTCATATAAAGATATTTCACTTCACTTCATGACTTATCATATATGGCAACAACTCCATGTACATAACTCCCATTAAACTTATTATACTGAACTGTTATTTCGTTTTTTTTTAGAAGATGGGTTTTTTTTTTTAAAAAAACCAAAAAAATCATATCTTGTATAACAGTTTCAAAATATCATGCTAAACTGTTATACTAGGTAGTGTATTTGTTTAAAAAGAAAATTATAAAGAAAACCCTTAAAAACCTTTATAAGCATTTTTTATAACATAATTATAGAGATGAGTCATCAGGTAGGCATTTGAATTATATACTATACCCAACTGTTAGCTTTTAGCCATCACCATACTTAGCTAATTATGTGTACTATTGCTTAATAACTGAAATATTTGTATAATTGAAAATTCATCTTAAGTTTGAGTCATTTATGTGGAAATAAAAAGCATTGACCACGGTCATGGTCATGATATTAAAAATAAATTCTTCTTTCTTTATTGTATAAGTATACGCATCTAAATATATTTTCTAAAATGAATAATACAAAAACATACTTAAATATGTTTTATTGTTTTCTAAATACAAAAGCGTATTAAGTGAGTAAGCGGTTTACTTGAAAATTTTCTAAAGAAAATTAAATAAATGCGAATTATTTTCCATACGATATACTCGTATACATATAGAGGCATACATTCTTATATAATTATATACAAAATTTTCATTAATGATTCATTGTTTACACATTTAATAATTCAATAATTCCATGCATGGCTTAAGTAAAACTTTAGAATATTTTCGTCTACTAAACCCATAATTAAACCATAGATGTTTCAATTTTTATAACGTCTGTGGTAGTAGATTATTCATAAATGTATATAAAACTTAATTATTTTACATTCTTTATATTAAGATAGACAATATCAAGTAAATATTTACCACACTTGCCGATAAGTTCGAATGAGTTTTTTATAACATTCTTCATTATTACAAACTCGAGTACAAATGAATGCATTCCAGACATTTTTTATAATAATAGTAATAAACTTAACGCACACGGCAACACCAGAAACTTAACAGAAGGTAAAATAGTACAAATGCAAACACACACACACTCACACTCATTCAAATAGTTTTTATCATTTGCTTACGGCAGCAAGTTCTTTAAGTTTTATGAAGTAGAGCACAAGGTTCGTCTTAACAAAGGAATTTCAAGAATTTCTATAAAACAACAACAACAAAAGAGTTTTATGAAACACTTGCGCTAGAGAGAGGGTGACTAATATTTAATTGTTATTTGATATCCAAATAGAAGGAAACAAAGGGAGCCATGTGTTTGTGTTTATAAAATAATATACTTTACACTTTAGGTCGGTTGTAACCGGCTATTTAATATCCTACATAAACTTAATTTTGCAATTTATACTTTAATTATTTGAATTGTTTTAGAGTAAACGTGACTCATTGTTATATAAAAGTCACTTCTGAAAATATCATCATATGGAAAAAGGTTCTAAAAATGATCCTACCGGGGCCAAATTTGTCACGGTAAATTATTAAGCTAATTAACAAATTCTTCACCAAGTTTTGCCAAAATATATTAACAATTGCCACAAAACTTTCATTACATTTAATAGGTTGTTGTATGGGTAAAAGGTTCGGTTTAATTAAAGGAAGGTATGCCTTAACTTAAAACACATCTCTGAATTTAATTTAATAAAAAAGATATCAAAAATTTAAACGTTTATTACAAGTTAAACATGGATGTACAAGCGGACATGATCGATCGTGTGTGTAAAGGATTTTTCAATAAGTACATAACAATTTTCTATTTAAAGAAAAATACATAATAATTTTGATATTGGGCTGAAATTTGTTCCAGATGCAGTGCACATAGTATATTTAATTATGGAATTCCATACATGTTCACTTTGTCTCTTAACCTATACTGCACATGATATTAAAATACACAACACTTAAATTATTCACTAAATTGTAGTGTAACTCATGTACAGCTCAAGCCATATACCGTTTGTCGTTATATAGGTTTTTTTTTTACTTTTTCCTGATAACACACACTTACACTTTAATATAGAATAACAAAATAAATATTAAATAATAAATCACAATTCATAACAATTGCTATCAGCGTCGCACAAGTGCCCCACTAACCGATCAGTCACGCAACCATACAACCATATAAGCAACCAAACAGCCAGCCAGCCAGGGTGCCAGCTGCCTCTCCGCGTAACCAAAACTAATGAATTGTTTTCAATTGTGTATACTTTAGAGTGGATGACGCTTGTCATACATACATATGAATGGTACACATATTATGCACACGCACTCTCGTACAGCTAATTAAAATAAAATCATATTAAAAATGCAAAATTAAATTGTATTTTTATTTGAAAAATGTGTGTCAATCAAGAATTTCATAACAATAAAAATCCCATGGCAAAGTGTTTTGTTAGGTATGTAACATATATTTACAAAGCTACATACGAAATGAACGTAGTTAAATAATTAATTAGAATAATTATAATAAAATTAATTGTATACATAAAACTTTTATACATAACTATTATATAAAACTGTTATATATAACTGTTATACATAAATATTATGCAAAACTATTTTATTAAACTCTTATACATAACTGTTATACAAAACTGTTATACAAAGATTTGTAAATTTTCACAATAATAAGTTTATATATTAATTTAATGAAAATTTTTATTCCTAAACAATTATATATATGTTTGTAAGAGACTACAAAAATGTATTAATAGAAAACTACCGTTCTAGGTAATACTTATTATTATAGTTGTGCACAACGTATTATATATAGACATTCATGTGTATGTATACACTAAATTGCCTTCGTTTGGTGTGCAAGGATACACGTTATTCCATAAATATTCTATAATGAATGACTTTTGATAATACTTGTATACGTTCCACTATACATAAATGTATGAATATGGTATATATCTATATAATATATTTTATTTATATTTTATTGCAAGCATATATGCATGATAAAATTTTGATTTACAACTCATATGATGTAGAGTTGTATTAAGCCTTCCTTCCCTGTGGGTAATAAAAGTGTCTAAATAACCCAAAAATGTTTCATAATGTTGCAACAAATAAGTGTGCATACATCTACACTTGCATAACAGTTGTAATATATGTAACCTATGCGTATACATATATACTACAGAGAATATATATAAAATTTGTATTGTTATTAATTGAACTGGAATAGTTTGTACATTGTGTTGAGGTGGAGCTGGATGTAACTCAGTAATAACTTAACTTAGGCATATAAAAGTGTTATATTGAAATTTATATAGGACAAAACTAAAAGTACCCTACACATAACGTAGTAAGTTTGTAATATGTAGCAGAAAGCGTTTTAGCCTCAAAATCTGAATCTAGACATTCTATTTTATTTTATTTTATTTTATTTTATTTTATTTTATTTTATATTTAATTAATTACTAAAAAAGCTTAATATACATTCAAACTCATATCGTCATAAGCAGCACGGAAATAAATCACTTTATAACTTTTAAATAAATTCCTTTACAAATCAACTGGGAGTTAATTCAACCATTTTCATAAAGAATTCTTAATGACTGGAGGTTTAAAAAAAAACAACAATAAATATAGCATATATAACGGAATATATATATATATATAAAACAAACTAAAGTTGAATGGCCCGAGGCTTCAAAACGTGAATTGTCTTTTTTTTTCTATTACTCGCAAGCGTTGCGGAAGAGCAAAGGTTAACCGTAAGAAGGAAAAAAACACTGTAATAAAAAATAGAATAAAATTTTTATGGAAAGTGCATTAAAAAAAGAATTGTATTAAAAAAATAACGGATTAAAAGAAGATGAAAACCAAGAGTCTTATAAGAACTCCATTTCTGTAATATCTCCATTACTAATGGGTTCTGTTATATTTCATTTCCTAGTAAGTCGGTCAGATTCCAAATAGTTTTTAACTTTCAATAAACTATTTGTAGTTTTTATAACCTCCTCATTATATTATAGTACAATATATTAAAATTATTATTCCATTCGCAAAGCTTCAAATATTTTCTAAAGTTTATATATTCTCCAGAATAAATCTGAGTCAATTAAAAACTCTCTCGATCGAAAAACTGAGACATTCTTAGTTCAAGCAGCTAATTTTCTATATAAAAGGATAAAAATCGAAAACCAGTTACGCCTACAAAAGTCAAAATCCTTTATAGCCGCAAAAATAAATCTACAAAAATTGAAAATTTATTTGTATACTCCCCACATAAGACTAGGGGTATACTAAAACATATGTGCAACACCAGGAAGCGTCGGAGACACTACAAAGTATATGTATTCTCAAACAGCACCAAAAACTGAGTGTACATAGATATGTCCGTCCGTGTGTCTGTCTATTGTTGGCATTCCCACGGGCGTAAATTTTGAGATATTGAGTTGAAATTTTGTACAGACACTTTTAGTTTTTGCACGCAGGTCGCTTTTTAAAATATTCAATATCGCTCAGCATGCACGCCCAAAATGGACAAAAATCTATATATATCTGCCCCGCCCACCAAATGTAGAGGGTATTTAAGGTTTGGTCTAAGCCAAATCTATTTTTTTTACCTGCTTTTATCTAAACTGACTTAATGATGATGTTAAGTTTCTTACTTTTTTTTGACACAATTTTAATTCAGGAATGATTTCTCTTTTAAGTTTTAGTCATAGAGAAATGTATATGTATACAAATATTATTAATGAAATTTGACACCTTGACATACAATCATATAATTTATGATTATATTATAATACCATATTATGATTTTTTTTCTTTGTTCATCTATTATAAATTGTATAATTTTATTTTGAATAATTTTGTATAAGGTAAAAATTATGTTAATTTTATTACGCGTAACTAAGATATATATTTATAAATAGATGAGGGGGAGAAATAGAAATGATACTAAATTAATTCCACGTTGAATTATTCATGATTTTTAATACATTATAACATAGTTAATATAAAACTTTTTCTGATGAATTAATCGCACAAACAAATCATTTATATATCATTTAATATATTAAGAGGCGGACATCCAATTTATTAAATTTAATAACAGTTTTAATACATATATAATTAATTTCGTTTAATTTGTTCAAAATAATTTTCGATTTTACTAAAGCATGCACATCTAAGCTTTATAATTTAAAATATGTATCAAGTTTGTCGTATTATTTATCTGTCAGTCTATCGCATTGCATATTATTTAATAATTTATTAATTAAATATAAACAATTATTAAAAGGCTATATTAGGCAAATGCCAAATCTAGCATTGTATAGCAATATACAGAGGATAGACAGAATAATATGAACACCTGACATTAAGGATTTTGCAATTGCAGCCCATACATGAATTTTAGCTTTGTGGAGCTCCCACCGTCCTGTTTTTGTCTTAAGGAAGTCATTACCGTGGATACTGTCGCTCGTAAAACGTTACACCACTAACCAAAAACCAACGATTTGCCCACTTTTGAAGTCTGAGAAGTCACACATTTCACCGATTACTTATTTTAATTGTCGTAGAACAAAGCGTATAATACACTGAAATATAACAAGATTTGGAATGTAAACGGTGCAATACATACGAGTCGCAATATATATACATGGTGTTCATATTATTTTGTTCATCTCCTGTATATACTTTGTATAGACTCCCAGGATTTCTTTTGTACAATGCAAACTTATTTTTCCCTTATCGTTAAAGTGAACAATATAAAAATATTATATTTCAACTGATTTTTTATGAAATATTTACTATTCGTCTTCATTTGAATATATTTATATACACGCCTAGTTATTCCAAGTTCATTTAATTTAATTTATTCTCTCTATCTCTGCCTCTTCATTAACAACTTCTTTGCATATCAATTCAATTTTCTTTAATTTACTGTTAAAATATTTCAAATATTTTTATAGCTATTTATATGGATGTAAAAAAATATTAATTGCTAACAATTCTACAATAGAGACGATAATTTAATTAAATTGTAATTACAAATTAATTACCATAATAATTATATTGTATGAAAATATCAACGCAGTGTAAAAAAATTGCTATAAGCTTGTTTGTAGGATAGTAGAGACGTGTCAAGTCAACAAGTACAAATGTTATAGTCGGTTAAGCACGACCATTTAGTACCCTTCCACCACTTACTTTCACAAATATTGCTACAATTTGTTCAGTAGTGTCAGTAAACTTTAAACTTTGTCATATAAGTCACTTCGTGAAACATCATTGTATGGAAAAAGATTCTAAAAATGGTCCAATCCGATCCAAATTAAGAACAACCGATTACTAAGCTAATTAACTATTTTTCACCAAATCTTGTCAAATTTGAGATTTTTTGCCATATAAAGACTTCCTTTATAATAGGCTGTTAAATGGGAAGGGCTTCTAAATATGCTTTAATTTGGCCTATTTTCAATAGGATTTCTCTTTGAGCCATTACGTATCCAAATTGCATCAAAATATCTCCAAAAATGCGACCTGTATTTTAGTCATAAATTTTTATTGACAGACAGATAGACAAATTAAATCGATTCAGATTTAATTCTGAATGGGTCGCTGTAATTGCAATTTAAGAGTTACAAACATACCCACAAACTTAATATACTTTTTCCCAGAAGTGATGCAGGGTATAATAAAAAAAAATTAAACAAAAAAATATTTGATTATATTTGTAAACAAAACAAATGATATTAATTAACCAGAATTATTATACCCTCCACATATGGGAGGGGGTATACTTAGTTTATTCTTCCGTTTGCAATACCCAGAAGGAGCCAAAGTATATATATTCTTGATCAGTATCAAAAACTGAGTGTACTCAAATATGTCCGTCCGTATGTCCGTATATCTATCTGTTGTTGGCGTTCATTTTGAGATATTGAGCTAAAATTTTGCTGCTACAAAAATTAAGCTATGAACTTCAAATTCAAAATAAATATCAATAGATGTGCTATAAATGGGCGTGGTTGGACAACAGACAGGTTCACAATTGACAAAAACCTATATACGAGTATCTGTCACAAAAATGAACTTGTCATTTAGTATTTTATAGGTTTCCCATTCATCGTGGTCGGATAACAGACACGCCCAAAATTTACAAAAAATTACATTTAACCTAAAAATAGACTTGCAAGCTAAAGGCAGTAATATATATACATATCTGCCACGCCCAGCGTTGTAGATGTAGATGGTATTTAAGTTTTGGCCTAAGCCAAATGTAGTTTTCGTACTTGTTTTTATGATAATTATTTTTTTTTTTTACTTTGTTCTAGTTTTATTTTATCTTTATTCGTATAAAAGAATTCATAAATCGTTTAAAGGGAATAAATAACGGTTGCATTTATGTAGTTATTATAATTAAAGAAATTCATTCAGAAATTAAACATTGTAAGCATGGCTTGACTCTTTTATATCATTATCTACAAATTAATATTGTTGAACTTTAAAAATTATTGTTAAACATTAGCTAACAAGTTTATTACCCTTTAGAAAATAAACTTATTATCTTTTATAACTATGTCAATAGGTTAATAACAAAAAGGTTTAAAAGCATAGGTCGGTTTTTCCATGTAAAGGAATACTCAACATGTTCATTTATTTAACCAGCTTTAGTTAGAACAAACTATTCTTTTTAAAGATCATAAAATGTACACAAAAAACTCATTAAAAATAATCATAAATAATGATAAATGACAGGGAAGTTTAACAAAAAAACTCAAAGTGGGAATAATTATAAATACCATGCAAAGCAAATAGACACGAAATGTTTAACAATTAAATAATAACTTGCCAAGGTGCGTCTTTATTTGTTTTACTTTTTTCTTTTAGCTAAAGAGTTAAACAGTACTTGGGTATACTTTAATGTAAAATAATTGTTAACACCAACAAATTATTCAATAGAATTACTAATAACTTACTCTAGAGTCTACAAGAACCGTTCAAATAATGGTAACCTGTTAAAATGACTGCCAAGGCAGTCATAATATATATATTTTTCAAATTTAACCCGTTTTGTAAGTCATTTAAAAAAGACTTTAAAAGAATTGCTTTGCTAAGGCTCTCTCTTATAATTGTTTATATTGGGCGCTCTAAAATGGATCAATCTCAACAGAGACCTTTAATTCGTCATTATTGACATTTGATTCTAAGCGACCACGTGACTCATTTGTAAGGTCAAAGTTACTTGAACGAAATTTGGCGAACCAACTTGATACCGTCTGTAATATAAGAGCCAAAGTTAACTGTTAACGTTTCGTGCAGTCTGTCCCTATGACCGTTTTATTTTCTTTGTTTCCTAAATTAATTAAAAATAAACAAAAACAAATAAAACGGTTATTTATTTTTTTTTTTTATTATAATATAAAAATGTGCATTTTATTAAAGTAATTAAGACAGAAAATTATCTGAAAAATTGTTTAAACGAAGCGGATGCCTGGACAAACAATAATTAACTATTTAGCCTGTATGTCAGTTGCTATTTTAATAATAAATTTAGATAAAAATATTGACCATTTGTGGTTTCATTTGAATTAGGTCACACAACTTTATCACAATTACCTGAACTTGAAAATATTGGTTTCGATTTTTTTATTCAACTCAATTAAATTATTTGAAAAACCACAAAAAGATCGTCTATATTTATATTTATTTTTATTTTTTATCGTTGTAGTAGTAGATCGCTCTTCTATGCAAATTTTTAAGTAATTCAAATGAAACTTGTTCTCAATAAAAATTCAAATATAGAAAAAACCACAAGTTATGCAAGTTTATTGAACAGCTAAATATCATCTCATTAAATGAAAATGCGTACATATTAAATATGTGGAGGTGGATGCTAAATATTGAATGTATGAATTTCAATATAATAATGAAACACTTAAGCTAAACAAAAGCTATAAATTAACCAGAAGACTTCTCTTGCTATTTAAGATTGTTTGCATAATAAAATAATAAATTTGGAAATATATGACAAAACATAAATTATTTATTTATTTTATATTTTCTAATTAACTCGCCAGAAGAGAGGGAACAAAGTAAAGGCGATTAGTTTAATTTGTTTATATTCCAGCAGTATTTAATTATAAGATTAATTTTAATCTTAAAAGAAAATTTTTAAATCATATTCTTCCAATTATTAATTTTCTGGTAGAGTTTATAAATACAAGTATTAGACAGAACCAGTTGTTTAATATAAACTTTACACTTTGAAATTTTTATAACAATTTTGACATGCTTCTCAGGTATTAGTACCAAGGAAAGAAATGTATAAAACTTTGTCAACGTTTGCAACACCCCGAAGGAGACATCGGAGACCCCAAAAAGTACACATATGTATTCTAGGTCAGCATGGAATATTGAATTCATTTAGCCTTGAATGTCTTTCTGTTTGCCTTTTTTTTTGTGTGTACTATAATAAATCATTCTCCTGGTTGCAAAAATATATATAAATCGTTTTCAAATTTAATTGGTTAGTTTTCGAACACAGATTAGTAATAAAATTTTTTAAGGATTTTTTCCCAAGTTACTGTTAAAGTATGAAAGATATTTTGACATAAATACTCATTAGAGAGCTTTGGTACCTACATGGTGGATGTTCAAGATTTGGCTGAGACCAAATCTTGAACTATTTCAATTAATTTGATTAAATTTATTTAATTTATTTTATTTAAACAACAACGAAGACATCATAATTTAATGCAGATTTTATGTAAATTGTCCAACCGGTACTGGTATAATATTATATTAAATTTATGAGACAAATTAGAAGTTGGTTATAATACAATAACAATAACAACAATAATAATAATAATAATAACAACAAAAAAAGAGTGTAACTTTGGCTTAAGTAAAATCTTAAATACACTGCCCTTCTACTTATAAAAGGTGGGAGTGCCAGATACATAATTGCGCCCTCTAATAGTAAATATATTATATTACGTACTAGCTTGTTTAATGTCAATTATGCTACCACGCCCTTTTTGCTACATGAATGGATGTGTACCAAATTTCAACTTGATAGAAAAAATTTTGTAGCACATAAATAAAATTTGATCGATTGTGAACGTCTTATTTATCCGACCGTACCGATTTTTGACAAACTAACGGGTGGGATGATTATAAATATTTGTACAAAAGTTCAATTTATATTGAAAAACTCAGTTATTATGGCAGATTAATAGATTTTTGTTGATTGTGGGCGTGGCTATTGACCGATTTTCTTAATGTAAATAGCGTTCTGCGTGAAAAAACACCTGTCTAAAGTGTGTGATCAGAATAATGTCATAAAAATTTAACACCTTGAGAATGCCGACAAAAGACGGATACGCGGACATAAATGCCTAGTACGCCCCACTTTTTGATGCTGATCAAGAAAATATAAACATTATAGAGGTCTGGTGATTGAAAATGGAAAATATGAGAAGGGTATTACAGGAGAATGTACAATAATGTCCATTTTGAGAACTATTTACTTATCAATTTTAATAATTACTAATACTAAATGGACTCGATTTTACGCATGTCCCTCCACATTGTTCATAGTCTCCAACCATCTAGCAATCATATTTAGTTACAGTACATACTACATACTATCTATCCTATGTTCATATATATATATGCACATACAAATATATGCCATTAAGCATATCACATACATACACATGAGAGTTCTCTTGCAAACATAAACTTGCAAATTAATTTTACTTTAGCAAATATTGCCAACATATCACATTTATAATTTATAATTTAATCTTTTAATTTAAGAGAAAGTGAATGAATTTATTTTGACCTTTTATATACATATGTCAATTTAATTAATTCTCCATAGGAGTGCTCAGGTACCTTCATATACCTTCAACGGCTCATAAGCCATTGCAAATCACAGTGATGCAAGTCCATTTACAATTAAACTACTTCAGTCGTCATATCTGTTTCTAATTTTTCAAAATTTTTGTAAAAGTTTTTATAAAAGTGGTACTTAGTGTATAATTAATATTGATGAGCATCAATAACTGAGTCAATCTAGACATGTCCGTACGTCCGTCCGTTGAAGGCACTTAATGTCGTAACCTTAAAGATATTGAGCTGACTTTTTATACAGACACTATCTTTAGGCAGGTCGCTATTTAAATTAAGCAAAATTGATCAAGGGTCACGCCCTTAAACGACACATATATATTTATCTACAACAAAAATTGAGCTATGATATTAAAATTTCGGTTCACACATTTATAATTAGCCCATTCATCGATGTGTCCAAAATGGGCATGATTAAATAACAGACATGCCCACAATTAAGAAAAATCTATTTATTTGTCGCGAAATTTGTGCCATTAAGTTGATAATTTGTGCACATATTTATAATTATCCAATCTGTTGATTTGCCAAAGATGGGCGTGGTACTTCAATACTCAGCGTGAAACTTGTCTTGCAAACTGATAGGTAATACACTATTAAAAAGCGTAATCATGTACCTATCACGCCCAATATTTTTGTAAGTTTAAGATTTGCCCTAAAGCAAATTTACTTCTACTACTTATTTATTATTTTATGTCTTTCATAATCATAAAAAATTGGTTTAATTTGTTTTTTATCTTCTCCTTAATCTTTGTATTTTTCCATCTTCTGCTGATATATGTTAATTTTATTGTTAAAATACAATACAATTCACATGTCGTACACTTACATGCATTTCATACATTTGCATTTGCATTTGCATACACTTACGCATCACATACTTACATTATAATGTTACAACATGTTGCCGTCTATTCTATAATTTATTATCTGACATAAAATAAATTGTATACAAATTACGTTACAGTTACAATTTGATTACACTTTATGCCCTTCTTATGCATGCATGTATATTATGTGTATGTTCATGCATTTAGTTAAGCATGTGTTTTCATAGAATTAGAATATACATGAAGAATATATACATACAACCATGCATACATGTGACTAATAGCTTATAGATCAAGAACCACTTTAAAGCAGCAGCAGTTCAATTACATTACAAAACAAAAGTGTTGTTGTTTTATGAAAAATGGCCAAAGCGAAGGGAAAACAGAGTAAATAAAAAATATATAAATTCAATTTATTTTTATTGTGTTACCAAGGTAAAGTAAAGTATATGTAAATGACTGGGCGTGGGAATGGTGGATACGATGATATCGTTAAATAATATAAAATATTATACTTTTCCGTTGTTCATGTCACACATTAAATCCCCAACTGAATTCTTGTAGTGACCAACTACCCCTTGTTGTTATATAACACATTAACACAAGAAACTAAGATAATTCATTCATTCAATTTAAGCGCCGGATTCATATAAATTTTCAGTTTTATGATCGACAATGATTGATTAACCCTCAAGCAAAAACATTCAATTACACGATGATGATGTCAACTAAACAAGATTGTAAATGTCATTTGAAGACAAATTATTATTATCGTGGGATACTAGTGCGCAAATTTGAATCGAAACCTAAAGTTTAGGTGTACAATTTATTTCCTTCCCCTATAAGCACATTTCCATTTACTTTATAACACCGTATAAAATCGTATTATTTCTAAATTGAGCTGTATTTGGCTTGTCAGTTATTATGAAGGCTGCAGTATTGGCCTCTTTACGAAACTCTATATAAGATTGGAGGGAGGCATACTAAGTTTTTAGTTTCACCGGCAAAACCTGGAGGAAGCGCCACAGATCGTACAAAAATATATATATTCTTGATTAGTATCAAAATTTGGGTTCGTCTAAACATATGTGATATGTACATGTATCCGTACGTCCGTCTTTTGTTAGCACTGAGCTGACATTTTGTACAATTTAAATTGGTCAAAATGAATTAAAAGCCACGCCCATAATTCACAGAAACCTCTTCTTCACAAAAATTGAGGTATTAACTTGGAATTAAGTATATATATCCATCTAAAGATGTGCCAAAAATGGATGTGATTGTATAACGGAAACGCCCGCAATCAATCGATAAAAATCTATTTATCTGAAAAAACCTATACCTATAAAGTTGATATTTGGTGCGAATATTTATAATTAGTCTAAAAATTAGACAAAAATGGGCATGGTCAAATAGCAGATGCGCCCAGAAGTTATAAAAATCTATCCATCAACCACAAATATGAGGTATAAAGTTGGTATGCGCTACACAAAATTTACACTGTGCTTTCCAACGTCAACTCAAATAGAAGCAGGTTCGAAAAAATGGCACGCCCACAATTTATAAAAAAAAAAAATTATGCAAAATCCAACATGGAAGTTTATACATATTATTTAAACGAATAAAAAATGTAATCAGGTATCTTCCACGCCCATTTTTGGTATAAATATTTAAGATTTGGGCTAATCCAAATTAAGTTCTTCACAATTAATTGTGTAAACCTTGACCGGAGTGTTTGTAATACATACTGAAATGCTTCCTTAACTCCATGACTTTAGTTCATGTCTTAACACTTTTGTTTTAAAAAATTACTACAATCTAAAAAGGGAAGTTTAAAAAAAAATACCAACATTCCCTCAAGAGCCATAAATTAGTTGCAATTAAACTGAAAAACCTTTTTGCCTTCCATTCCATTCCCAATTGACACAGTTTGTCTGTTTTATGTAACAGTAGGAGAAGAGTTAGCGCAAAGATAGTAATTAGGTGACTATTGCACATAAGTACTCAGTGCTTAGGAAGCGAACGAGGATAATGGGGGAGAAATAAGAAATTTGTTACATTTTTCTTTTCTTTTTCTAAAGAAATATTCACTTTCCCCTTAACTAACAATAAAGAATAATATTCAAATAAAGTTTTTAATCATAAGCAGCATCAATTATGTAGAAGGGGGATTTAGGTCAATTGACAGCAGGCTTTTTGTCACAGCAATTGTATATGTCATAAAAATACAAGTCACTTATTTTCGATCCTTCAATCCAGTCAAGTTTCAAACACCAGCCTTCACTAATTTATGATTACGGTAACTATTACACGATTGTTCTAAAAACTCATAATAATTTTGATAGTATTCTCTAAGAAGTTTTAATTGTTTCCGCACAAAAAGAATAGAAGAAGACAACTTTTATTATGCCATTAGTCAAATGTTCAGAGTATCAGTATGAAAGAAAAGAACATCAAGGAAGTGAAAATATCCTTAAAATTTAAAAATACAACTAAGAAATTATCATTGAAATGAAAAAGAGAAGAAACTTATTTTATTAACGCCAGTGAATGTTTCAAAGTACGCGGATGAAGTAAAAAATATGCACTAAAAAAAATTTGCATTTAAACTGAAGATGCTGCCCAGTTAGTTATTAATCACTTCTATTCAGTATATATATATACTCGTATATACTGCACCACTCCTAAACCACAAATGCCACATCCACCTTTAATTATACCAATTTAATCGGAATCAAACTCTGAATCAATATTATTATGTCCATCTGTCCGTTAGTGTGTCCATGTAAATTTAATGTTGGTAATGGCATTTTTTGACATATATTTCGATGCATTTTAATACCGAAACGTATCTTGACTCAAAGGTATATACTAATGGTTATTTTAGATCTTTTTTAGGACCCTTCCCCATATCAGGAAGTGACTTATATGGCATTGCCTGGCGTTTACTAAATTAATTGTAGCACAATTTGTTAAACTAGGTGCTGTAAGGTATTAAACGGTCGGGTTAAAATATTTTCACTTGTTTTTAAGCAATCCTTAGTCTTCTAACCATTATCTCTCACATGGGATACCGCAAAAAGGGACTTGGCGAGTAGAAATTTCGAATTTTTTTTTTTTTGTATATTCCTAAAATTAAGTGTACTCGTATATGTATGATTTTCATAGTTTTTCTGCGTTTATATTGTACTTAATATATTTTGTGTAACTCTGACATGCAAAGTTGAATGAAAACAAGAGACGTTGAGTGCTGAATATAAAAAGTTTAGATCATACACACACAAAAAAAGTTATGAAATATTTATACTGTACAAAATGAATAAAAGAACATCTTCACAATAATGTTGTAATGTTTATTGTATAGTGAGAGAAAATTTCGTTTAATATTTAAAAAGGATAAGAAATTTAGAAAATTCACTCACAGAAAATAATACATTCTCTTATAACATAAGATAAATTTCAAAGCTTCAGTTCTTTAGTTAATTTGAGCTTGTAAACAGGTAAGCCAAGATCTTTATGCAAAATTCGGCACAGTGTAGTTTGAAGCGCGATTTTTTATTCTTGTGTAGGGCGTTAAATCGACTGATTTGGTTCATTTTGATCGAAAGCACTTGCGACTGCAATATTTATTTATATTAACTGATACGATTAAGCTTGAAAAGCGCATTGCGTTTCAAGAAGTTTTAAAGAGCATGGTCAAGTATCTGCCACGCCCACAGTTTGGAGGATTTGTTGACAAAAAAAAAATTAACAACCGAAAATATTTAAAAACAAGTAAAAAACTGAATCCTTTTCACATCCAAATGGTGGGCGCGGCATCGCCCTCGAATAGTGTTTGTTTTACATATCAATTGATAAGTCGAGTCTTACGCAGTGTATGCTTTTTTATAAATTGTGGGCCTGACTGTCTGTTATCTGACCATGCCCATTTTTAAGACATTGATGAAAGTGTGTGCATGTGTACCAAGTTTCAACTTAATAGCTCAATTTTTGTGATATATAAAAAGATTTTTATCGACTAGGGCCGTGGTTTCTGAACAATTTTGCCCAATTTTAAAGAGCGCTCTATGTGCAGAAATATAAAATGTCTGTAGAAAATTTTAGATCAATATCTCAAAATTTCCGACCGCGAGAATACTAATAACAGAGGGACATACGTACGGACATATCTAGATCGACTCAGTTTTTAATGTCAAACAAAAAAAGGATCTGTGGCGCCTTCTTCTGGTGTTGCTAATGGAACAATAACCTTATCAAGAAGGCGGATAGTATAAAAATTATTCATATTCATATATTTGGTGCGTATATTTGTCTCATTTATAGAAAATTTATTTCTCTCGAACTATATGGCTAAAGGTGTAGTTGAACAAAAAAATGTGCAAAATTAATAATCGGTCGTAGGTAAAACTTGAAGCTAAACCTTCACCCTTTCCATTAAACGTATCTTGTCAACATCCACACAAACGTTAGTAAACCAGGTTACTGGGAGGAGGGAATGAAATTAACTTGAATGGAATGTTTCATTAAATTGAATAATGTTTCAAACACATACTTGCTTTGGTATAATTTCATTGTAACCTTTCAATACACACACACACACATACACGTATATACTCGCACACATGGTAGAAATTAAATTTTATTCCCATACACATACTCCATCACTGTTCCTCACACCACTAATTAGTACTTGAGTTCAGGGTGGTGATTAAGAACTTTTTGATGAAAATCAAGTAACTTTCAACACTTGAATTACACAAAGTCACTGCTAATAAAACACCAAAATTACTAACACACCTGCGTACACATACAAGAGATGGCGATAATCACGTGTAACCATTAGAAACATTAGAATTTAACTAAAATGAGACACAAAGCAGATTTTGGAATACCCTAAAATCTTTCAAGGCAAGGGGATATGAAGAAGAAAGAGAAAATATGTACAAATATATTTTAAAACCTGGGATCTAACGGTTGAAGAGATAGAAGCAGATGAGATTTGGACACAACAAATGAGTGGACGTACAGACTGATACTCTTAAATGGATTTAGAAAGTAACTCTAATCATATATATACACACGCACAAAGTCTATAGGGTATAAAAGTAATTTATTATAACTCCCCTCTCTATAAATAATCATGTTAAGCATTTACTTGACACAAGTTGGTTGCTTTGTTGCAACCGAAATACATAAGTGTTCGTTCCCAATGATGCATAACTTGAGGAGTGTTTAACCCATTAACACAGTTTTTAATGAAATTACACCGTTTAGTAAAATGACAAAAGTTACTGGATTGAAAGGGAAGTGACTCTTGTTGAAATTTAATATAAACATTTTAAAATCGCCAGAGCCAAGGATTTCTATCCGAGTTATGTTTTCTGCGATACGAGCACTTTCTTTATGGTGCACAAATAAAATGTACTTTGTACCCGGTTTACCAAATGATTAAAAACATATTATGCTGATTTAATAATTTCCTATATTTGGAGAGAAATTTTATATTGGCATAAAAAACAGTTAATAAAAAAAACATTTCTTTGCTTCATAGCAAATAGGGGTCCAAAATTATGAAAGTAATCCAAGTCACACGTTTCTAACACATTCATTTAGTCAATTTTTAAACCCACCTGTGTGAATGTTTGTAACACCTAAATGGCGAAAGCCACACCCTTTTGCAATTATACCAATCGATTCAGAATCAAAATATGAAATTATTTAACCAGATAGAATCTGTCTGTCTGTCTGTCTGTGAAAACGCCCTGAAACGGAGCACCGGTATAGGTATCTTCGTCCAAGAATCACGGGGCAATAGTAATGTGCCATAATTAGCACTTAACTAATATCCTGGATAAGTTCCAGGAATCACAAAATAGCAAATAATATAAAAGGGGACACCAGCTCGTAGGTAATAGGCTTAGCGTTCGACAGTCCAACCAGAGACTATCTGGTACCGCGGGGTAGTGGAGCCCCAAGAACAGATGGTTCTTGCCAGTAAGTAATTTTGGGTAGGCCTCCTTGTGGGAGCATCGCGGGGGCTGTGGTATATGCTTTAATGCAGGTCTGAAAACCCTCGACCAAGGGGTGAATTTACATAGCTTATACCCCATAGATGTAATTCTAAAATTGCGACGTCCTACGAGGGGGACGCTCGGGACGCTTAAAGAACCCAAAACACGTCGAATTAAGCCTCAACGGCAGGAGTAGGCTATGAACCAAAACCTAATGTCCATGAAAATTTGTAGCAAAATTTGTGGTACTTAGAGATGGAGGGTATATAAGGCTTACTTGACCGATTATAGAATTTTCTTTTTTACCTTTAATAATTTGTTACTTTCAAAAAATGCGACTTAGACTTTTTTTATAAATTATCGGCTTAAATGCATGCATGTGTGTATGCATGCGTATATCTATGAATATTATGTTTCTATATACATATGTGTGTTTGAATGCCTTTTTGAGGCAACCATAATGTCTTTCAAACAAATAAACGCTGTGTTGACAGTTCACATTATTTGCAACAAATACACAAACAATAAATATCGTAAATAAGAAAAAAAAAAAAAGGTTTAAATATACAAAAAAATATTGAAATGTTGATGTTGATGATGATGGTGATCGTATGTCAAACGTGTAAACTTTGGACTTTTGTGATTTTTTTGTTTTTCAAAGCGCGTTTTTTCTTCTACACAAACCAGAAGTATCATGATATTAAAAACTTTGTTATACAACAACAACAACAAAACAGTTTTATTTTATATACAGTGTGAGGAGAAAAGATGGAAACTCTTGAATAAAAGTTTGAAATTTTTCAAAAAAAAAAAAAAAACTTTACATACAAAAGTTGTTGGGTCAAGAGAGATCACGACGACTTTGATCTTGATCACAATCAATAGATATTGATCATCCCTCTTCTAACTCGCAAACTTTTGTATACGAAGTTTTTCAAGAGTTTCTATTTTTTTCTCACCCTGTTTATAAGAAAATTGGTAAAAAAAATACAGTTTCTATACCCTCCACATAAGATGCAAGGTATGAAAAGTTTGCTATTCCGTTTGCAACACGCAAAATTATAAATCAAAGATCCTAAAAAGTATATACAATATATTCTTGATCAGCATCAAAATCTGAATCGATTAAACTGTGTCTGATCATATGTACATATATTTTTGATTTCAATTTAAATATTGATTTGAAATTTATAGTTTTTGCAGGCAAATTTCTATTTAAACTACAAAAAATGAAATAAGAGCCACGCGTACAATTAACGAAAACCTATCTATCAGCTACAAAAATTTGAAAATTATTTTTCGAACATAAAAATTAATGTATTGTTTAAAAAAATAGGCGTGGTTCTCTAACAGACACGCTCTTTATTCACAAAAAAAAAACACTTCATTTGATGTGGGTGAAATTTTGAACCATTGCAAGTTTAGTTTCTGCTTTTACTATAGAAAATAAAGGTAAGAGGCACGCCCACTATTAACAATTCAACAACATTATCTGTAACAAAAATTGATACAAAATTGATCGGTATACATATTTATAATTACCTTAATCCATCGATTTGTTAAAAACGGGCACGATCGGATAACACATACGTTCACAATTTACGAAAAAAAACCTACTTACAAAATTTTAACCATGAATTTTTAATGAAGAACCGATGTATTTGTCGATGTAAGCAAAATGGGCAAGATCGAATAACAGACATGCCCTTATTTAGAATCACAGCTCAGCAGCATTATACAAACAACATTAGGCGGAGGTAATCATGTAGGTGCTACGCCCCCTATTTTTGTGTAGATAAGGAGGGGGGGTACCTAATATTTGGTTTAAGTCAAATTTAGTTCTTTTACTTGTTCAAAGATTTCTCCGTTAATATAAACAAAACAAATAAAAATTTCAAATTCAAATTTTGTATGTGTGTACCTACTACGTCTACATATACGCCACATTTTTTAGAGACCTCTTTGTGATTTAAGTAAAACAGATAAACTCGTCAAATAGTTGATAATATCGCGAACATAACAAAGTAGTTTGATACCGCCCATCATACTAGAAACTAATGTTGTCATCGCATTAAGACTTTGAAAACCTCACAACAAAACTGATATAATCTTCATCAACAACAACACCATCATCATCATCATCATGATCATTTGAATCAATCTTACTCCGTCTGTCTTTTCGCTTGTGTTGACTTATAACTTTTTTTTAGAATTTTTAGAACATTTAATAATAATTCATAAAACTGACATAAATTTATTAATTTATAAATATATGGTGTAGAGGGTAGAGTGTTAAGTGTGCGCTGTGGATTGAGTTCAAACAATGAACACATTTATATGGTAGATGGTTAACATAAAGTCTATTAAAGTATATAAATTTTTCAAGTTGATGTTATCGTTTAAAAGGTGTTAAGTTATGTTCCACTACTGCTACTTAATTATAGTATTTAGTTGCAGCAGTGACTGCTATAGTCAATTAAATAAGAACAAGAAAGAAACTTATATTTGGCTTAAGACAAATCTTAAATACTCTGCACATCTACATACAAACGATAGGTGTGGCATATACATAATTACGCTCTCTACTCGCTTGTTACGCATCAGCTTGCAAAGTTAAGTTTTAAGCTAACTATAGTTTTTTGCAAATTGTGGGCGTATCTGTCAACCGAACTTGCCCATTTTTGTCACATATTTGGATGATATAATAATCAATAAGTATTAACTTCTGTATATAAAATATTTGTATACCAAAGGTCAATATTTGTGGCAGACGAATACATTTTTGTAAATTATGGGCGTTTCTGTTATCCAACCAAGGCACATCGATGAATCTGATAATTATGAATGTATGTATCAAAGTAAAACTTAATACGTTAATTTTTTTTCTTGCTACATAGATTTTTGTCCGTTGTAGGCGATTTTGGGCGTGGCTTTTGACTGATTTTTTTTAATTGAAATGATGTATAAAAATTTTCAGCTCAATATCTCAAAATTTAGGCTCGTAAGAATGCAAACAACAGACATACACCGGGACACGTCAAATCGACTGAGTTTTTAACAATATATATACACTGCAGGGTCTCTAATGCCTCCTTCTGGGTGTTGCAATTAAAAATTATATGTAGGGTCATATATGTGTGTGTGTAATTGGATATGTATCATTTTTAAATGGAAAATACTTGAAATGTTTTTATTTTCTTGTAAAGTTTTCATAAATATTTCGTTTGCCTGTTTCACACTCATACGCTTTTTCTCGCAAAAAACACATTCATAGAAATATTCTGTGTAAAAATTTTGTGGGTTTATTGCTTAGAGTTGTTTTTCCAAGTAATACGATACAAAACGAAATTATTTTTATGAGCAATGACGGAAAAATAGCTTGAGAGGTAGATGACCTTTGCTTTCGTTAAGTTGGGGATTTATAGGAATGATACTAAAATATTTAATAAACAAATGTATTGCATTTGAAAATTGTTTGTTTCGAAACATTAAACATTAAAACATCTCCTACTTAAATACATATAAGACCTCTTCCAAACATTTGGGAAATAATATCTCAACCTTTCAATGTAAATTTTAAAAATATTTCTCAATCTCTAATGCATTCTAACATCCATAATAAGTTCATTTTAGGTGGCTTTGGCTTTTCCAAACATATAAATAATTAATAATTAGCATTTTGTTGTTGTCCTTGGTCCTTGGCCGGATTTCGCCCATTTTCAACAGGATACTTTAAACATTGATAAAGAATATGTATATATTTCAGCTCGATAGCTCAATTTTTGCGACAGTGAGCCTTTCAACGAAAAAATGTACTATTCACGCGGACACACAAATGGACAGGTTGGTGCGACTAACCCGCTTCCAGCACTTAGAAACGTCTGAACAAGAACAATATATCCGCACATCATTATGATAATGGATATAAAAATAAAGGTACACTAGAATAACCAAAAAAAAATCATGGAAAACGAAATTAAGCTTATTAAATAAAAAATGTACTCGTAGAATGATAATAAACGGCGAAGTACAAATAAATGAAATTAATTTTGTCTTAACACGTTATTTAAACAATTAAACGGAAGGGACGAGTAAACGAGTAAGGTCATAAAATGAGTTCAAGTTTAAAAGATAAAATTCAAAAGAATTAAACAATGACAACAACAACATGAATAATTACTTCTTGAAAGAACACACACACACACACACACACACATATACACAATTTAAAAGATTTAACTAAATCGAACAGAACACAGCCGCACTCAATTGGCAGAAGAAATCTCCTAAGAGTTAAGTCAACTGTTAAATGTGTCAAGCCACGTTAGTACAAAGAATACATTATGCACATACACATATATACTATATATGAAAGAGGGGGTGTGACATTCATTTGCAAGCAAAATAAACAAATAACATCTAAAAACATCTTTAAATGCGTATAGAGGAGGATAAACACTTACGTTGTCTTAAGCAATATAACGTCAAGTCATAAATAAATAAAAAAAACTTAATTTGGCTTAGGCACAATCTTAAATACCCTTCTCTCTTACAATGGTGGGCGTGGCAGGTATACGATTACGCTCTTTTATAGTGTATATATTACGCATCAACTTGCACATTTCAGATTTAAGCTGACTATAGTTTTTTGTAAATTGTGGGCGTAGCTATTATCCGACCACGATTGTGGGCATGTCCGTTATCTAACCACACCCATTTTCGGCACATTAATGAACTAAAACACTTTTACTTGTTTTCTATTTTAAAATTATTATGACCTTCTTCATTCAACAGTCACGGTAATAGCCTTTAACATAATTTCTTAAATTTTCGTTAAAAATAATAAATAAATCACGTCCTTCCGGTGATTGTAAAATTCTCATAAATTTGAATGTAAGATTAAAAACAAAAACACAAGAAATATTTACTTTTGTCATGAAAAATTACAAACAAAAGCAAGTTCTTTCCAAAAAAATGAAAAAAAAAATTAATGAAAAACGAAACTATGTCAACTTTAGGCGAAACATTCAAAATAATCAAATGCTGGCTTTAATACTGCTAACTAAACACAAAAATAATTTGCTTACGAATTGTGTAATTTGTACAGGCAGACGTATAGTCACGATTTTTGATACAATACAAAAAAAAAAAATACTGAACGCGGCCTCTTTTTCTACTAATTGTTGTTTTTTGCAATGAACTGAACTTATTATGCAGCAAAGCAATTTCAAAATCAACAGAAACAAACTCATTATAAAAAAGAATTAAATTTTTCAAATAACAAATTAACAAAATGGCTGTGTGTACCAGGTACAATTAGTAGAGATGTTTTTTTTTTTTTGTTTTTAATTTAAATGAAAATGTCATGTGAAACTTGTTAAATTTTAATGGATATATCTCACTCAAATAGTTGCTATTGTAATGATTATATATGCATTAAATAAAATTAAAGTCAAGCTGAACTGTACCGTTCTTCCTAAATATACTGGGAGTGAACAAAATAATATGAACACCATGCAATATAGTACATCTTGTTGCATGTTGGCAACACTGCCAACATGGGAAGGCTTGGTAATTATTACAATATTTGTATGTAAATAATTTTCTAACATTTAACAAATGACCTCATGACATAAATGCTAACATAAAATAATTCAATTTACATTTTGATTCCATCTAAGGCACCTTTCATGTATGATTAATGACAAACTAAGCGAGACGAGATGTGTTGGATGTGATACCAATGAAATCATCGTAAATATCATATGAATACCGTTCAACTATGCGTCAAATATCAAAAGCTACAAATGACTTCATCTTTGTCTAACACAAAGTATTTGTTTAAAAAAAAGTATCCGTTTAAAAGCGGAGAGAGTGTGATTCCACAGAGATAAATGACATAGATAAATAAAGCTGTCTGAACTCGGAATGTGCGTGAAATATTGCCATGATAAACGGACACATGTTTTCTGATAAAAAATCTTGCACCTTGAATTCAAAGTTAAATTGTAGAATATGAAATTTTAAACAAGAGTCTAATTTATTACGATATCACCACCTTTTCACTAATTTTAACACAATGCTAATATATGATATATATAAAAATGTGGAACAAGAGAAGCCTTACATACATTAGAAATGAATGATTATGAGTGACTGGCCATTTACATATCCATCCATTTAGTAAACGGCCCAGCCACATTGGATTGATATAAAGCTGCCATAAGTAATAAATAAATAAACTAAATTTGATGTGGGCGTGGCAGAGACACGATCATGCTGGTTAATAATGTTAGTACTACGTCGAACTTTGCAGAAAAAGTCAGTTCTTATTAACTATGGGTGTCCTCTTTTTTCTTCAATCCCTCGGATTATCTATATGTTATAACAAATTTTAACTTTAGAGCTAATTTTTTGTGCTATTTGGAACGTTTTTTGTAAATTGTGGGCGTGTCTGTTATGTATTTACGCCCATTTAGCCATGTGACACATGGCATGGATAAAGACATTATAAATTTCAACATCATTGCTAAATTTTATAGGGCATAGATAGATTATGGGCGTGTCTTCCAAGCGATTTCGCCCAAACTAAATGGCAGCTAGTAATAATTGTACAAAATTTCCAATCAAAATTTGCAACCGTGAAAGTGCCACTACCAGAAAGACAGACGGACGCACACGTCTAGGTCAACTTAGATATTAAGGCTGATCAAAAATAAGCGATATATCCATTATAAGTGATGCAAACGGAAAAGCAAACTTTGTTCATATAACCAACCAACTCCTTAAAGGTTATGAAAGCGATAAAATACGCCCTTAATAAATAAAAGTTTTAAATTTTTTCGTACGAGCGAACCGTATAAGCTAATCAGGCTTATTATGTGAGTCGTTGTCTTCTTTCATTTCAGTCGCCTTCTCTAAATGTTACTGTTACTGAATTCCCGAATTATTCATTATTTATACAGAATTTTAGGAAGAAACGACGGCCTCAACAAAAGGTAGAGAAGGCGGCTAGAAAATAAAGACAATGACTCAGACCCCTTCCATAATAGGACTAATTAAAATGCCTTATGAGGCAAATCACTTAAAAAGGCCACACCCACCTTGAAATCACAACTTAATCATAAGCTGCACAGATCTGGCTTAAAGCGAAAGTTTAATTTTGTTTTCTTTATATCATTCTTCACTTGTTTTTGGGTCCTGCCCAACCATACAAAACCATTTAGATTTTAATCTAAACAAACAATTTAACAAACTGCAAAGTTATCTTAACAGCTTTTAATGTTGGCGGCTGGCTTATAATGGTCTATGTAAAATTATCGTAAATTTGAAAGTTTTAGCAGAATCAACAACATTGCTCTCGTTGCTCTTTGCTCGCATTGTACAAGTTTCGCTTAAGTTGTTGTCCAAATGTGCGGTTTTAATGACGACTCTGGAAAAAATAGCCTTAAAGTAAAGTTGTTGTTTTCTTTACGGAAATTTTCGATAAGTTTACAATGAGAACAATAATGATCGAAGAGATATAATAAATGAAAGAAACATTTTCAAAGAAATCGATATTGTTGTAGCACATACGGACAGAGGTTGGTGGTGGTGATGGTGGTGTTATGTGCTCTAGATCAACCAGTCAATCAATGAACTGTAATAAAAATGTTGAAACCAGATATGTATGGAAAACCACACGATTTCCTCTATAAAGCATGGAGATGTACTACACATACACACATACGTGTACATTGTAAATATTTATGTGTGGGTATGCGATTAGAGATGGTTGTTCAATTATTGCCTGTTATTGTTTTGTTTTATAGATTAAAGTTAAGAAATCTTGACTGTAAATTATTGTTGTTGTGGCTATGTTTAGTGTTTAAGTGTTTCATTTCCATTACCTCTCCCTTGCGAACACCACTCTGCAATATTGCTACTGATGTAGTACAGATTGTCTATAGCTGCTGGTTGGTCTTACGAAGTGAGTTTTTGTACAGATTCAATTTATTTTATAAACAACAAAAACAACAACTTAACCATGAATATAAACTTAAGCATTAAAAATGATATTTTGCTATACAGCCCGTCTTGTTGACATTTATTGTTCGACCACATGCCACATCATCACCATTATTTACAGCAAAAGTGCTGACACTGTCTTTAGATTATTAATCATTTATAACACATCTATGTTAGTGTTCAATATATTTTTAATAATAAATCAAACGAGATAATATTTTTACATAAATTATAATCCAAAATGTATATTTATAAAAAATAGTAAAAAGAAGTAGAAAACTAAATTTAAATTAGACAAAACTTTAAATACTCTTCTTATCTGCATACAAAGGGAGGGCGTGGCATATGTGTACAACAGCCCTCTAATAGTGTTCATATTACGTATTCTCTTAAAAGTCCGATTAGACAACATTTTAACTTCAATTTTGGTGGCAGATAAATCGATTTTTTTTTATTGTGGACGTGTCTGTTATCCGACCATGCCCATTTTTGGCGTATCGTTGAAATACTTTTAAAAATGTGTACCAGATTCCAACTACAAACCTACATTTTTGTTACAGATAAATAAAATTTTTTCAAATATGGGCGTGACTGTTATTCCACTGCGCCCCTTTTTGGCCATGAGTGAGATAATTATAAATTTGTATAGCAAATTAGCTAAATTTTTATGACAGATGCAATGGATTTTTCTCGATTGTGGGCGTGGCTATTAATCGATTTTTTTTTTACTAAAAGTGTCTGTAAAAAATTTCAGCTCAAAATATACGATCGTGATTGTGCCAACAGACAGACAGACAAACAAACATACATGTTTAAATCGACTCAGTATTCGTGGCCGATTCAGAATATTTTTTGGGGTTTTCGGCATCGTCTTTTGGGCATTGCAAACATTCTGACAATGTAATATATACTCCCCTACAAGGGTGATTATAGAATGCTTTTAATCATGTGACACATGCTTTTTATATTACATAACATATAATCGCCGGTATAGTTAAAATGGAATTATAAACGAAAATTTTCTGTCAAACTGTTTAATTAATTGAATGGAGATTTAGAATAAATCCATTATTAGTAATCAAATGTTTGCTTAATATGTCACAACATAAGCATACAGATTAATTACAGCAATAATAACGTTTTGTTGGGGGAGGAAAAAAAGTTATAAGAATATTAATAAAAAAAAAAAGACTCATCAAAAGCAAAATATTATAAAGAGGGCGCAATTGTTTGCATGCCACGCCCACAAATCTCACATAAATTTGAAAGGTATCCAATACAAAGTTTTACCTCAAAATCATTTAAAATTCAATGCATTTTGAATATTATTTGTCACGTGACCATTTCCATAAGTAGACAACAGTTGCCATTGTTCAGCATATACACACATATTAAGAAAAATAAAACCAAAAAAAAAACAATAATAAAAGCTTAAGAACACACACACATACACCATATTAGATGACAATAAGCGTACTTTCTAAGCAGCCGGTTGTATGCATACATCGTGTGCATAATAAATAGAAAAGGCGGCTTTTAACAAAAGGCCTTTTGTTGTTGTTATTATTATTGCTATTGTTTAGAATGTAGAAACTGCAAACACTTTATGCATATTAGATACAAAGTACAAGCATTTATTAATTAATACAAGTACAAAGATATATGTATATGTGTATGTATACACTCAAGCATAAGGCATGAAAATTATTTGAATTGAAATTTTAGAGAGTGCTGGCAACTTATGTGTAGAAAGCAACTTAAGGCAACTTCACTGAGTTCGTTTTGATTTTATTAAAGTTATCTGCATCGCTTATCACATTTTCCTCACCCACCCATTATGGATGCAAACAATTGCAACAATAAGCAGATACACTAAATATTACACTTAACTTGATTAAATTTTCTCAAATGAAAGTTTTAGAAGAGGAAGAAGCGTCAACTGTATACTTAGTCACAAAATATGTTTTATTGGAGAATGTTTTAATTTAATTAAATTCTTCTGTATTTAATACACAAATATACACAAAATAATCATTGCATACAATCAACTTTTATAACACAACAACGATATCAACAATAATAGCAATGAAATGTCAACATTATAACATTTTGTGAAATATAAATAAATACATACATAAACTGCAAAGGAGATGCGGTTAGGTGGAAAGACGAAGAGAAGCAAGCAGCCTTTCTTTGCGTGTTCGTGGGCATGTGGGCAACTGACAAACTGACTAACCAACCATATAAAAAATATTTATTATTATTATTATCATTATTACATGACAACATGTTAATGGACTTGCACCATATTTAAAACATGCCAACAAAACATCACGCATCCGTATATACGATGCGTAAACGTAAATATATTATTTTAGTTTTATTTAAAAAAATTTTAACTCATTGAGGCTTTATTTGGTGCTTCTGACTCCTACATATAAACAGCTTTACAAATTATCAATCTTAAGTCTCCTTCAGAATGTGTGACACATTCTTAATCGACAATTTCCTTTTGGAAGATTTTTATGCATTAGTAAGTGTAGGGAAGTTATTTGTATTTACCAAAAGTAATTTTATATTTTCCTTAATTGTACCGGTGTCTGTTGTATGAATGCGTTCAATTGTGTTAGTTGTGTATTTAGGGTAAAAGAACGCTAAATGGATTTTATCGCTTCACTTTCTGTTCCTTTGTTGTACCCCCCACATAAAATGGCACATATACTATATAATATAATATACTATATAATAACTATAAATATATATATATGCATATTGTATGTATAGAAATCAAAGTTAATCTAAAATGTCCGTGCGTCTGTCTCTTGTTAGAACTGTCATACATTTGAGTTTGAATTTTGAAATATTTTAACTGAAATCTTATACCAACATAAGTCACAAAAGTTAATTTATATTAATTCCTTCAACAGATGTACCGAAAATTGGCAATATTGTATAACAAACACGCCCACAATTTACAAAAAATCTTCTTTTTTTTGTACATAATCTTTAACGTGGAAGTTTGACACTTGTAAGAAATTCTATTAAAAGACCTAATCAGATACCTGCCACGCCCACATTTTAGTGTAAACTTTAATTTGATTTTTGAATTTGTATCTAACGCAAATAGCTAATAAAAGATGGTCACCCACCCGATTACCTATAAATATATTAAAAAATTGGTCTAAGCCATTGCGTTTTGTTTAATTATTCATTTATTTTGGCATTCTAGTTGTAACCATAATTAATTTATTCAATCCAATTGTTATAATACCCTACCCATTATGTAGAAGGTATACTAAGTTTGTCATTCCAACTAAGTTTGCCATTTCAACACTCAGAAGGAGGAGGCAGAGGTTCCATAAAGTATATATACGAGTATATATAAAGTATATATATTGTACTTGATTTATATCAAAAACTGAATCCATCTAGGCATTTAAACCCGAGTTCTCTTATGTCCAGGTTTTTTTTATTTTTAACGAAGGGGAAAGCGTTGAAAGCCTAGTCAGTGTGGGACCCTCACCCACTAAAACCCCTTCAACGTCCGACGGTAGATCTCCTGGAAGCACCGTTAAGTATTACGTCAGGAGAACCGTCTGAGCCTAAGCTCACATCGTACGTTACATGTCGGTCATTGTTTGTCTTATGTCCATGTGTCTGTCTGTTATTGACATGTTCTCGATCGTAAATTTGGAGATATTGAAATTTTTGACAGACAGTTTCAGTTTCTACATTTTAATTGGGCACAATCGGACAAAACCCACGCCGACAATCGATAATAATTTATTTATTTGCTACAAAAATTGAGCTTTAAAGTTGAAATTTGGTATAAATATTTTAAAGTATTAAAAATGGGCGTGGTCGGTTAACATAAGCACCTAAAATCGACAAAACCCTTTATAATTACAACAAAAATTTACCTATGAACTTTCATCTATGTACGCAAAATGGGCATAGTCGTATAAGAAATACATCCAGAATTTACAAAAAACCATATCCACCATAACACTAGGCTTGAAAGCTTATACATAATACATACACTAATTAGGAGACTCAATATATTTATATATGCCATGCCCATCATTGTGGAGATGGAGGGTATTTAAGATTTGGTCCAAGCCAAATTAAGTTTTTCGTGTGTTTTGTAAATTATACGAAAAATAAATTTATTGCGAATAAAAAAAAACAGTTGCTCCCCTTCTGTTCGCATTTTTGTACTCACTTTTCAACGTAAATTGTCAAATGTCACGCAATGTGTAACGATTTAGTAATAAATCGTTTGTTTGTTTGTTTATTTGTTCACTCATTGCTGGTGGTAGTGATGTTGGTTGTTCATTGGGTGAATAGTTGTCTTTCGTTTTTATAAATATGTCAATTAAGAGGATTTTTTTTTTTTTGTTTAATATAAAATAAATAAATTTTTCTACACTTTTCATTGAATTCTGACACAAATTACAAAAACACAAAACAAACAAAGCTGCATTTAAAAAAAAAAAATATTAATGATAGAAATTCAAGTGAATTATTTTAAATGTAATTGACAAGCTGTAATATCTATGTATTATTTAATAAAAAAAACAAGTGGATATGTTATGGATGGTCCAGCCCGACCCTACACCAATTAGTTCCATAAAGTATGCTACAATTATTTTAAATGTCTTAGTAAACGCAATACATTGCCATTTAAGTCCTTCGTGAAATATAATTCTATGGGAAGAGGTTCTAAAAATGGTCCAATCGAGTCAAAATTTGTTCACTATTCTTCGCCAAATTTAGTCAAAAAATATTAAGAATTGCGATTTTTTGCCATATAATGACTTTCTTTTGTAATATGGGAAAAGCTTTGAAAAATGATCTAATTCGGTCCATTTTCAACACAGTTTTCCTTTGAATATTCAAATTATCTTAAAAGTACGCCCTGTAGCTTAAGCATAAGTTTATGTGAATAGACAGACGGAAAGACGGACATGGTTAAAATGATTCAGGGTGTGATTCTGAATCGTTCAGGCATACGAACTAAAGAAACAAACAAATGATGCAGGGTATAAAAATCCTTTATAGGGATAATTAAAATTAATGATTATGGATAGTTCTCGATGAACGATATATCGATTATGGAATATATCTTCTTATCTATATAGAGATAAAGTTTTTGGAACAAAAAAATTATCGATCATTTCTTTTAATTGACCTGTTTTATCTATTATTTATTTTTATTTAGGTCAAAGGTGACCTTTTGCTTGTTAACCTGTATAAAACAAAAAAATTATTGTTTACAATTCTAAATAATATTAGAGTAGAGGGTACCCCACCATCGATCTAAATTTGAAATAATATTTGGTAATAGTTTTAGTCTCCAGCATACAATAAGTTTTAGTTCTCCCCTCCTTTAAAATACAAGAACACCTTTAAAAAAAAAATTTGTATTTCACCACAATTTCAGCGTCTGAAAGCCATTTATCTAAAAGCACTCACTCAACCATTTAAAAACTTTAGCGATAAATCAATTCAATCGTTACGATTCCACAACCATTCAATACAAATTTGTTGATATCACAGAGAACCGTGTCTCTCGGTATTTGATTTGTGATAAGGAAATTAAAGCGGAAAACCCCAACGCTTTTATTCACAGCAGCAATGGCAATAGCAGCATGCGCACATACACTCAAACTTAACTTAAGCTAATACAATTTTTCACACAACTTACTTTAAATACACTTTAATAACCAAATAAATTCATTATCTAAGTGCAGTCATGCTTGAAACAAAATCGTTCGTAAAACGTAATCAATTTAATGCCACAGAGTGTTCAAACTATAGAGATTTGTTATACAGAACAGATAAAAGATATAAAAAAAAAAAACATGCAAATATAAAAAAACAAACACTTGCAAAAAATAACAAATTGGCGTCATATAAACGCCACTTAAAAAACCGTTCCCCCTCACCGCTGCTGCCAAATCAAGTTCAGCTTTGATATCAAAAACAAAATAAAACAAAAAGCGAAAAAGTCAGGCGTCTTTGATGGATAAAAGGCAGTTTGGCAGCTTAACTGACCAGCTGTCACTTGCCATTCTAAACAGCCGGCGGACATTTAATCTTTTCCTCTCCATCTCTCTACATTTATATATTTTCATATTTTTATATTGCTTGATAGCATCAAAGGCAAACTTTATATCATATTTAATTTCCACTAAATCACCAGCAATATAAACAATTGCAAACAATTTCAAATGTTTATAATTCATTTCTTATAACGTTATTACTAATATTAAAAAAATATAATATTAAACAAGAATTGTTGCATTGTAATTATATGATTAATTATTATTATATATATAATATTATAATTATATATAATTTCAATTATTATTCAAATTAAAAAATAAATATTAATTGAACGGAAAAGATGCACTTGACGAACTCAACTTGAAGGTTTTCATCGCGCTATCATTACCAATTATTACTATAGTTAAATCTTTGAAATATTATTAAAGGAAAAAGCCAAAAACTTTCGTCTTTCCTCGCACCTTCAGAGTTTCGGTCCCCTCCTCTTCCATACTGCATCCACACAAATGCCATCATAGTTGAAGCATTTTCATCTAATCGACCAACATGACTAAACCATGCCAAATTTAAAATTTTAATGGACGAACTAAGTCAGCTTTGAACCATGATTCATTCTTAATCGGAACTGATTGCGAATGCCTATATAACCAAAGCCCATAAGACCAAAGACTTAAAGACTTTTCAAATAACACTCCAACTAGCTCAATTATTGTGGGAGATGAATAGATTTTTGTTGATGCAACAAAAGACGGACCTACGGACAAACATGATCCAGATCGAGTCAGTCCTTAATGCTGATCAAGAATATATATACTTTGTACTGACTTTGTACTTCTAGATGACAAGCTTAGTATACCTCCCCACTTATATAAAGGGTACAATAAAAAAAACTAATAGCAAACAACAAACAATCATTTATTAAGTAACTCTCTGTTCATTTTTCATGCCTGTGTTTAGGTAAAGCTTTCATTGTATCTCTTTTGGTTCAGTTGACAACGTTAAGGTTTTAATATTTTTTTTTAATCCAACTTATAAAAACAAAGTGTCCTTCTTAACGCATGCTTTTTTTTCAATTATCTAATTTTTTTTTTTTATCCTTCTCTCCGCTTGTTAGTTAGTGTGTACATCAGTCAGTTAAATTAAATTAGTCACGCTTAGGTGGTGCTCTAAAGTACTTAAGTGAAGTCAGGACGGAAAGCCTTTGTTAGAAAAAAGAAAAAAAAAACACCAGGTAATGCACACATGTACTCTCCATCAGCCTTTTCCTCTTTCTGTACTTTCTTTTATAGTCTTTGTTATTCTTTCCCATATTCTTGTTCACTTTTATTTTTATTCAAGCGCGGTTTTTATGTGTGTTTGTGTGTGGATATATATATGTGGGTGTGTTTCTATTTTAACACTCGTTTGCTTGTGTATGGGAGGTTGCATACATATACAATGCATCGTATTATCCTTGTATGCTTGTGTCATATATTTCGTGTGTAAGCTTTATGACACTTGAACGTTATTCTGTTGTTTTCTGCTTATTTCCATTCTTCTTTTTCTTCTTCTTCTCCTTCCACCTCTTTATCTTCTCCTTTCTCCTCTTACTTACTTTCATAATCGACAGGTGCTTTCACTGCTTTTATGTAAGACCAACAGAGTACATCTGAAGAAATTGTGGTGTTTGCAAAGTTGTAGAAAAATTAATGAATGGGAAGTGAGTTACCGAGAAAGTTAATTTCACTTGGGCTCTTATGTATTTTTGATTAATTTTTGTAAGTCTACTTTCGTTCCGTCAAGTTTTCAAGTAGACTTATATATGTATATTGTCTGAGTATATATGAGAGAGATATTTACTTAACTTGAAGCCTCAGCATACAATGTTGAAGTAATGTGTGATATGTTGAGTAGTATTTTTAAGACTTTTACAATATGAACTGTTAAAATGTTAGATAAATAAAGATCAATAAGTATGTACAAAAATATGTATACACATGTATACAGTACTAGTCATTTGAATAGGTAATAACTTCTTAAGTGGGATTATTTGTTTTTTTCAATAATTCTGCTATATTAAAGTTTATATAGAAGCAATTTAATGATGCCGTTTGACGAATGGATCTATTGTCTAAAATGCAAAATATTTTTATGTACTATTCCTACCATTTTTCTATTTTTGGCGAATTTTTTACTCTAACACTATCACTATCAAAAACAATACATTTTTTTGTATACGTTTTTTGAAAACAATTTTTGCAATCATTTTCCTTCCTACCATTTTATAAACATTTTATTGATGCAGTTTTATAAAAAAATCTATTGTATGTAATATTTTACAATAATGTCTTGAATTTTTCTATTTTTGGCGAATTTTTTACTTTAACACTATATAAAATATAAATGATAAATTTTTCAATAGTGTTAAATTAAAAAATTCGTCAAAAATAAAACACTTTACACTAATTATAATAATAATTAATTTTATATATATAAAAGATCATTTCATCGAGCTGCGTCCTTATATTGTTTCTAAACTTGAAGGGAAAAAAATTGTACTCAAAAATCATACACAAAAAATTTATTGTTTTTTGATAATGTTAAAGTAAAAAATTCAACAAAAACAGAATAATAATAGAAAATATAAACAAATTATTTTGTATTATACACAATAGATCATTTTATCAAATTGCATCATTAAATTGTTTTTAAACTTAAGGAAAGAAAAGTGATTGCAAAAAATCCCAATCAACAGATTATTACCAATTCAAGTAACCACAATTAAGTTAACTTAAGTAATGCAAGGTGCTATATAAGAAGAAGAAGCAACACAAAAGAAAACATTTTTATAATTATTTCAGTTGCACAATTATTCGAATATGTAAGCACTTCATATTGATTAATTGTAACAAGAAGAAGAGAAAATGAAGAACATATGAATTAATTAAAAAAGCTATAATTCACATACCCCCACCGATTGATTAAGAATGAAAACGTAAATCGATATCACCATGTCTGTCTTTTCTTCTGTCCATCCATGTATATCTTTTAATTAATGTACATACAAGTTGTTATTTATTATATTTTGAAATAAAATTTAGTAAAGCGATCCCTTTTAAGCTAAGGACGATCACTTTTGAAAATATATGTGATCGAAGATTAATTAATTAACGTAATAAGTGACTGTGACAAATTTGGACTCGATCGGGCCTCTTTTAGAACCACATTCCATATAAAGATTTTTCTCAAGAAGTCTTTTCCAATGCCTCGCATTTACGGATACAACTCAACTAAATACAACATAAATTGTAAAAGACTGTAGGGTGTTAAATAAACCAGGGAGAGTCGATATTTATTTCTTTTTTAATTGATTTTTCTAGATTTTCAATAAATCTTTAAATAAAAGATAAGAGAACGCAAAGTTCTCGGGAACCATTTTTTAGTGTTAGTGGTCGCCGATGATTTCGCTAACGTACGCCTTACTATATATTTACAATCATGTATTTATCTCTTTACAAAGTCAATTAAGTGCAAGTATCAACAAAAACAACAGCAACTGTTCATTATCGTAAATTACTGATGTTTGATCTCAATGACCTCACTCACATACTCGCCACCATTGCATGATTACAACAGTTTGGTTTAAAAAAAAGGCAATATACGTATGCAGCATATAAGGAGGATGAACTTAATTGCAAGCTTATGTGTTAAATGCGTGTTAAAATTTCACGTTCATACAATAAATACGTAATAAAATGTATTGCAATGGAAATGAAAAAAGCCAATGCAGCAAATCTTGGTTGCAAATAATCATTGTCACTTAATCTGTTTTATTAGAGTGATTAAAGAAACGGAATTAATGCATAAAATCCTTATATATGATCAGAAGGCTAAAATTCGTAATATCTTGGCTTTAGCAATGGTATCGAAGCAATTTTTATTTCTTTTGACCAAGTCAAGCATCAATTCCTACAATGAATTGTAATGCTTGTCCTTTCTTCTCCCAACCCAATGCAACATTTCAAAATCAATAATTTCAAATGCAAAGTCAATAACATGGACGAAGTAATTGACAGAGATAATCATCATGAAATCGATTCGGGAATTATAAACTTGTTTGAATTGAACTTTTTTGATAATTGTTCACTCTGCAAAATGTTCATTTAATGAAAGAAAAGTAAGGAAAAATGAAAGTGAAAATGTTAAAGTCGGTAAAGCTTTATCATTTAATACCCTACACTCACTTAGTTCCACAAATTATGCTGCAATTAGTTTAGTTGCATTAGTAAACGCAAGTTTATAAGACATTTCGTGACAAAGCTTTATATGAAAAGGGGTTCTAAACATAGTCCGATTCGATTCAATTTCAATGAGGCACCTCTTTGTACCTAAACATATTCTTTTACCAAATTTCATCAAAATATCGCAATAAGTGCGACCTGTAACTTAAGCATAAATTTATACGGACACCGAGACGCGAAAACGGACTTGGCTAAATCGATTCAGATTTTGATACTGAATCGATCGCTATCATTGAAGGTGGGTGTGATATTTGTCATTTATAAATCAGAAACATGCGCACAAACTTAATATACTCGTTGCCACAAGTGATTCACAAGGTATAAAAACAAACTAAACTAAAAAATTTGATTTTATAATGAAATGATTTTATTAACAAAGTTTGTACAAAAGTATTGAAAAATGTATTGTGTTATTGTTACTGTGGTTGTTGCTGTTGTTGTTACTTTTATTAATGCTGTTATTCATGAATTGTTGTTGTTAATGTTACTGCTTTTCTTGTTGTTTTCTTTTTACTGATGCTTGTGATGGTTGTTCCAATTGATAATTTAGTTGCTGTGGTTGCTTTTAAACCCACCACCCTTAATGTTGAGCATGTTCTGAGTTTGCTATTCCATTTGAAATAACCAGAATAAAGCCTCCGAGACCCTAAGACCCAAAGTATATATATTCTTGATCATCATCAAAATTTGAGTCCCTCTAGACATGCCGACTGTAAAGTTGAAATTTTATAAACATGTTTTCAATGAAGGCACACATCGATGTACCAAAAATGGGCGTGGTCCGATTTTCATATTTCACACAATTAATAAAACAAATATCATTTTTCGCAGAAGCTCACTTCTAATACGTATCAGCTAACTGCCACGCTTCCTGTTAGTATACGAAGGTGGAATGTATTTAAGATTTGACCAAAAGCCAAATTTAATCTTCTAAGTTGTTACTAATATTTCTGTTGTTGTTGTTGTTATTATTGTTTCCATTGTTGTTGTTCTATTAACAATTTATAACATTATTACTTAAATGTATACGACGCCAGTATAAACATGTTGGGGAGTGACTTAGATAACATATACTCCGCACCAGACTTTAATCCATAAAACATACATAGAAATACGTACGCGTACGCATTATGATTATATTGTAATAAGAAAATTGTTAAACCAGCAGGGAATAATATTGTGAACCTTTGTGTGTAGGTGAGTGTGTGTCTGTTAAATGTTATGCTTAACCTATGATTTAAATGCTTCTGACGCACCGCATGCTCATAATCAAGCATTAGGAATATTTATAAACACGCAACTAATGCTTTACATGTCTGTATATAAAACGATGTCTATACGTGTATGTATTGTACTTACAATATATAAATATGTATTGTCATAATACCAATTAATACGTATCGTAAACATGCAGGAATGTAGAAAAAGGTGGCACACGTTGAAAACAATTATTCAGAGAAAGACTGCTTTGCCTTAACAATCACATAAAAATGAATTAAATATGATTTTAAATAAACTTTTACAAACGATAACAATTAATAAAATTCATTTGTTTACATTTACATTGCAGCTAAGTAATTAAAATTTTATCAATATAAACAAACTGCAAGAACGAATTGTTCAACCAAACAATACCATCGAATTTTCCAATAGGAACATAACAATTTTGTATTTTAATACGAATGCACTCTTATAAGTTTGTCATGATTCGTTCACGACAAAATGTCAATCGAGGTTGACATTTTTGTCGGGGTAAAGTTCATAAACAAGCAACGTTGGGGAATCATTAAAAATTACTGCTGTATTCTGGTGCGCGATGTAGTGAATAAATTCGAGTCAAAATATTCACTCGTGGATGCCTTTAAGTCGATGAAACAACGAATTGGTGGGTGGTTATGCCTACAATTTAGAAAAAAAAATTTTAATTATCACAGGTGGAGGAATTTGTGGTCAGTAAGAGGACATTTTTATCAAATTGTTATAAATTTCAAACTTTCTAGCCTCAGCTAAATCGCAGTCCATTTAAAAACTTACTAAGCCTCAACACAAAATCGTCGGAGTTATTATTGGGATACTGCCTTGTAGTTAATATATACGGTTTCTATTTAAACGATGTAGAGTGCTATGTGGTTAGACTTGATCCCGCTTGTTTATTTTAATTAATTTAATTTATGTATAGATAAGCAATAGACAGACAAGTGATGAAAGTGAAAAGCCGCCTCGAAAGCTTAACGCCAACGATTGATTTATTTTAAATGATTATAACGGCATTTAAAGCAACGGCACTCAATTTTAATCTCTTTCACACATACAATAAAATCCAATTTGAATATGTATTGAAAAGTGAATATTGAAACTACAAAGATAATAAGATCATCACATACATTATAAATGTACATACATATGTAGTATATATAAAAAAATGCTGACAGATGTTTATTTTTTTCAGTGGCAAACCCTCCGACCAGCCGATACCCCATAAATTTGTTAAACGGTCGCCTTTTAACTATAATGCACACACACAAACACATATATTTATATGTATTTGATGTATTGGTTGTGCATTTGAGTGAAATAGAGCAGCAAAACACAAAAATGAAAATTAAAAAAAAAAAATAGAATTATGCAAATAATTCGTGCAAATAATAAACAATTTTATTTATTATTCCGTTCAATTGATAATTTCAACAATTACACGAAAAACACTGTATTTGCATTATAAAAAAGCTATATTAGGGGTGCGCCAAATCTAGGTACCCACCATTTGCAAAATAGAACCCAGCTATCTATACACTTCTCCAAATAGGGAAAAACAAGTACAAAGACCTTTATAAGGGTATGCCAAATCTAGGATCCCCCTTTACAAAATAGGGGCCCTATTTTGTATATTAATTTTCAAATAAGGAAGACAAGTAAAAAAACTATATTAGGAGGATGCCAAATCTAGTTGCCTACCATCATACGTGATCAATTCAAAGGTAATTTCAAATATAAAGAAGACTATTGTGAACAATTCTTCCAAAATATTAAAACATTCGACTTGGTAGCTCAACAGTAATGCGATGTTTTTAATCAAGCATTGGGAATTTTTTTTCAATATATCTTCCGCACGGCTAGTACAATTTTCTTCATTCATATATTATCGAATTTAGGTATTTTTCAAAACCGGAATTGATCGATTTAATCGAATAACTAGACTGTCCGTGGGCCGACTTTACCTATTTACAATACCAAACTGTAAACGCAGATGAAGATTATGTGGATTATATATCATATATATATAGATATCTGAATTAATAAAGTGATAGTGTGATAGTATAAAATATTTTCGGTTATTATGGGCCTGTTATGTGCCCAATTTTACCCATTTTTAATTGCCAAATACCTCTAATAGAAATCATGTGTTGCAAATTTCAGCTAGATATGTCAGATATATAGATCAAGAATATATATATTTTTAAGGGAGTGGTTTGTCCTTTTCTAATATTTACAAATGCTTGAACAAAACCAATATACCCCCATAAGCATACTGATGAATGGGGGGACGTTTTCTATACTTTTAATAAAAACACATTTGACGGTCATATTTTGTGTGATATAAATTGAAAACAAATACAATTATATGCCACATAAATATAAAGAGAAAAAAAACAAATATTAATTGAAATTTAATCACACAAACAAACACACACACACACAGACACCTATTTATAAAACAATTGATAAATAAAAGAGGCGTATAAAAAAAAAAGATTTATTTTGTTAACATATTACGGTCCATAAAAATTGATTTGTTAAAACACAATAAATGTTGATATCGAAATCATCTTAACCTATACACATATTTAGTTAGAATATAATCGAATTATTTCTACAATTTTGATTAATTTTGATTTCTTAAGAAAGTTTCTTAAATAATTAAATAATAAACAGAAAAAACCTGAAAATATAACCCAAAAAAGAATCAAAATTTTCAAACCAAACCAAGTCAGTCAACCGAAACAAAAGAATGTCAAAACAAAAATTTAAATAATATTTTAGCCACCCAAGTAAAATCACAGTCGAAGACAAAGACGAAGATACAAGGTGGTTAAGGCATCAAAAATTTTTTTTTGTGCCACTTTTTATACCCTCCACCTTAACAATGAGGGCATACTTTGTTATCCACTTTGCAACATTCAAAAGCATGCTTCGGGGACCAAGTAAAACTAAGTCTATCTAAGCATAAATGTCCGTGCGTCTGTCTGCTGTTGGCACTCTCACTGTGGGGTAAATTTTAATTTTATTAACAGACAGAGCAATACTTAAAATGAAAAAAATTTATTAAAAACCACGCCCACAATCAACAAAAATCTATATATTTGTCGCAAAAATTGTTCCAAAAAGTCGAAATTTAGTTTATAAATTCATAATTATGCCGTTCCTCGATGTACCAAAAATGGGGGGGGGGGATGAAATAACAGACGCGCCCACAATTATTTCATGTACTACGAGACTTATAAGTTAATATGGAATACATGCGCTATAAGGTACCTGCCTATAAGTTGTGTATTAAGGTGGAGGGTACTTAAGATTCGCGCTAAACCGATTCTAGTTTCTTTTGTTTGTTTTTTTTAAATATTATGTCAAGTGTTGTCAATATTCGTTAAAGTTTGCCAACCGCACACATGCCCAGCGCTTAAAGCATATTATTGCTTAACACATGGCGTAAATTATTTCAAAGAAAAACCCGAAAATAAAACCAAAACCAAAAAATAAAATAAGCGCAAAAACCATCATCATGACAGCAAATTAGCTTCCTCATAAAAAAACGTGCACAAAAAAGTGTTGCAGAAGGAGAGCGTGTTGCACAAAAAAACAAGAAAGATCATTGACACTTGTTACGCTATTTCGTATACATATAAGTATTGTTTTTTGCATTTATTTATGTTGTGCTAATATCGTTAAATTGTTAATATAAACAGTGTGTCAGTATATTTGTTGTATTTCTTCTACCAAGTCAACCATTTTTTAAAATTAGCGCTTTTTGTCGAATTTTTTTTTTTTTTTTTTTTATTTAATATTGTTGTTTTTTATAAATCTTGTGTTAATTTATTAGAGGTGAGGTAACGTTTCGTTTTATATGTATTGTTTAACCTTTTCATTTATCGAATTAAAGTTAAAAAATAATTTGAACAAGTTGTGTAGAAGGTAAATGTGTGAATGCCGGACTTAAATAACAACGAAAAGTTTAGTTGTAGGACTTTCTCTGTTTCCAAAGTCTAATCTCCGAATTAGACTACTTAGCGTTATTTTAAAAACATTAAAAGTATCTAATATTTTAAACTCCGCACGCTAATTGTCCTTGGACGATCACTGAAAGTGCATCGAAACAAATGAAAATAAAAAAAAAAGGAAATTTGTCCAAATATTAAATGCCTATTACATCTAGGTATACAGGTACATGATTACGACCCCTAATAGTGTCTGTGTTACATATCAGCTTTCGTTTTAAAGTTTATTTAGATTTTTAAAAGTTAAGGGCGTGTCTGTTATTCGACTACACCCATTTTTTGGAACATCTATTGATGAGATAATTATTAATAGGCATTCCCTATTTCAAGTTCATTGGGAAATTTTCGTAGCACACATATAGATTTTTGTTGATTGTAGGCGTATCTAGGAAACTCCGCCCATTTTTAATACATCAATAGATAGCATAATTATAAATATTCGAATATTGAAATTTTGTTGCAGATAGAGATATTTTTATTAATTGTGGGCGTGGCTCTTGATTTATTTTGCAAAAAAAAAAATTTAAACAAAATGTTTTCTTTACAATAAACCTCAAAAATTATTTTCCATTAAGACTTTCTAAGTAACTATTGTACGGACGCTTGTCGCGTCTGCATATAAAAAACAGAAGGTGCGGCAGTTCTGTATTAAGGACAAGTTTGATTCTGCAGAAAACAAAGTTTTTGAAATTGTGCGCGCGTATGTTTTACATTTTTTGCCACATGCATGACTTTGTAGAATGTTTGATGTGACAACGGGCGTTTCCAGCCTCCTCGTTCCCTCTATATTATTATTGTTATAACTAATGTTGTTGTTGTTGGTGATGGTTTAATTGTTGTAGCTATTATAATTATTGTATTTACTATTCACACGTTTTCTAGCAAAGCTTCCGTAGACCTAATCTGATCAAGGTCACCACACTAACAATAACACTTCAAGTATGTACGACTTTTTGGAGAACTTCTTAATGGTTGCTAGTCATAGAAGGGAACTCTAAAACATGATTTTACTAATTATTGGTGAAATCTCTCTCTATCCCTCTCTAATCCTATAAATGACAATTACTTCTGATATTAACAGTCAATGGAAAGCAATTCTAAGCATTATTAAGAAATTAACATTAAATTAACTCTTACAATAAACCACTTAAAGGGAAGCACATTTCTTACTCCATTTCTATTCACATTTCAATTCTTTACATTTGACACGAAACGATAATAACAAAAAAAAAAAAGCGTAACAATAAATGTGATCATTAAATAAGAAAATTAAAGCACTGCCGGCTAAACAAACTTTTTAATATGAAAAGAATACAATGAAGCACTAGGGTGCTTAAGAGTGTATTAAGTTTGTAAGAATGTTTGTAACTTTTAATCGGAAACACTTCTCTCATGATTATTATTATTATCAGAATCAAAATCTGAAGCAATTTAACAAAGTCCGTCTGGATGTTCGTGTAAAATTATTCTTTTTCGCATTTTTTTAAGATATTTCGATGAAATTTGGTACATGCTTATATATTGGCCCAAAGAGGAACCTTATTGAAAATGGTTCAAATTAAACCCTTTTTAGAAATCCTCCCCGTATTGGGTTCTTTTATAATAGAAGTCTTTATACGGTAAAAAATCGCCAAATTTGCACCCGATCGTACCACTTTTAAAACCCCTTTCCATGTAATGTTACGTCACGAAATGACTTAAATGACAATGCCATGCATTTACTAACTAAAACAATTATAAAATTGTAGTAAAATTTGAGTGTTGTAGGGTATAATTGGACTTGGCCGACTACAATATTTTTTAATTTTTTTTTTTTTTTGTGGTCGCATATATTTTTCCGTTCTTTTTAGGCGCCACAAAATTTTGTAAGGTGTTATTGTTTTTATTATTATTATTGTATATTGTGTCGATTGTTATTGTAACAATCGCAGACAAAAATTACAATAAGTAAAAATACAATGTTTGTGGCCTACAGTACTGCCACTGCACAAGCCAACCAGCCAGACAGCCAAGCCAGCCAGCAAACAGTTAAGAAAATAAGCTCTGTTGGCAATGCACACCAACAAAAAAAAAAAAAAAAAAAAGAAAAACTGAGATGCTGACATGGAGGCGTTATATAAGAAAGTTGAATGAACAGACCTACTTTGGTGAACGGACTGGCCGAATGAAATGGATGAAACCATTAAAGCAACAACATAACAACAACAATAAACATTTTCATAGAATATAGAGGCGTGCAGTAAATTGCTTTTTAAAAAAGTGGTCAACACTTTAAAAGGTAATTTTGTCTTATTTTCTTTGCCAGCCCACAACAACAACAACAACAACAACCAAGAATACAAAGCAACCGAGTTTCTATTGTTCATTCACTTCAACCTCGATTTTGTTAAAAAAAAAAAGAAAAAATTTCTTTAAATTATATGCGAATTGAGAGGGTGGCCGTAACTTTGGTTGGTGTTTTTCTTGTTCTTGTCTTTACCTATTTTATTGTAATTGTTTTCTACTTACGTTCAGCTGCGGTAATCATAAATTATGCACGAAACGCTGCATGCCTCCAGTTATTTAAACTATAATGGGGTGATTGGTGTTGGTTATTGTAGATGTTGTTGTTGTTGTCGTTCATCTTATTGCTTCAACCTTTCTGTTGCCAACTATAAAATTAAACATTAAAAAAACAAATTATAGCTGGCTGAAGACAAATCGTAAATACCCTTCACCTCCATAATGGGCGTGACAGATACATGATTACACCCACAACCGATGTTGATGTATTATTCGTTAACATACAAGTTGATTTTTATGCAGAATAATGTTTTTTGTAAAATGTGTGCATGTCTGTTTATTGACCACGCCCATTTTTGGCATTATCTATCGATGGTAATTATAAATAGATGTAAAAACTTACAACTTCATAGCTGAATTTTTGATTGAATTTCAGATAAGTATATTTTTGTCGATTGTGGACATGTTTACGACCACAACCCTTTTTGGCATATCAATGGATAGTATAATTATAAGTATAAGTATCAAATTACAAGTTAATTTTTGTATCGGGTAAATAGGTTTTTGCCTAATATGGGCGTGGCCCTTAACCGATTTTACCAACTTCAAATAGCAATCATTAAATAGCGTGCAGAAACTAAAACTATATGTAAAAAATTTCTTAAAATTTACGATCAGGACAATGTCAATAACAGACAGACACAGGGATGTGCTTATTTAGATCGACTCCGACTTATTACGCATTTTCTGGATGTTGGCAATGGTAGGACAAACTTAGTTTACCGCCCCATCTTATACAGGAGGTATTACTAACTATTATATGTGCAGCATAATGTTTTTTAAATCAGTTGAAAAATTTATATAATTTTAAAAATATACTTTTTTTGTCCCTTTCTCTCTCTTCCCCTAACGTTTTTCCAGTCAATCTGTTTAGTACATATAATTTTCGTGTACACGATTATAGGAAAATCAAAGATAATTTATAGTAATTTTCATAAATTTACGGCAACATTTAAGTATCACCCTCATGCGCTTTGATTAAGACGTTTAAGGTTAACGTCTTTAATAAAAGCATTGTGTCGGAATGACCTATAATGAAACTGGTGTTTAAGATAATTTGTTGTTTTTTTTTTTTTTCGATTTCATATTATTGTTGTACTCAAAATGGCATTTAAATGCTGGGTACCCTATCAATTGAATTAAAAGTGCTGAGGTGGTAATGTTGTCCGTATGTCCAGCTTTTTATCTTTTAACACTAGAGATTACACAATAGTTTTGAGATTTGAGAGAAGCAAATAAGTTCGAATAATTGCTTGATGTGGTAAAAATTTATATAAAATTTAACTAACTTAGAAATTAATTGCTTTAGGCTGAATCTTGAACTCCTTTCATACATTTTACAAAGTATAGGCGTGGTAGGTATCTTATTAAACCTTTTAACAGTGTAAATAGATATTTCGTATCAATAGAATAAATGTTTAAAAAGTTTATTTAGGCGTGGCGTTAAATCGATTTCATACAATTTAAATAGAAACTTACGCAGAAAAACTAGAAATGTTTGTTTACTTACAAAAAAAATTAAGACTATAAAAAATGTCAAAAGCAGACGGATAAACAAGCGGACATGACTAGTTTGATTCAGATTTTAATTAAAGGATTAGGATTTCATTTATTTAGATTTAAAATGTTTCTGACGCTTTCTTTTGAATGTTGCAATTAAAAAAGCAAACTCAGTATATTCCCCATCTTACCGTAGGGTATAATAAAAGAAAAATCCGCCCGCAAAGCCATAGTTATATATATCTATGTTCAGCATACTGTCAGCGTTTATGTTTAAAAGATAATTTACCTCAATAGAAATTCTAAGGATATACTCGAAGATGTTCTTTTCAATCTTGATTTCAACCACACTTACACTTATACGGTAACCTGGTCACGTATTCAATTAACTTTGACGATGAATGATAAGTCACCCAAAACATATCCATTATGAATGTATTTAGTAAACGAAGCTGAATAATACGGATATATTCATAATCAGTTGAAGCACAAACGCACGTAACACAAAATCACTTAATGGCAAAAAAAAACTATTGAATCATTAAAACAAGTGAAAATGTTTTAGTCGGTCAAGATCGGCCATTTAATACCCTACACCACTTAGTAATACAAACTATACTACAATTAGTTTAATTGCAGCAGTAAACGTGAGGCATTGCCATACAAATCATTTGGTGATATATCATTATTATGGCAAAAAATCTTAAGAATTTCCATTTTGTACCAAATTTAATCAAAATATTAAAAAAAAATGCTTGCTGTAGCTGAAGCATAAATTTACATGGACACGAAGACGGATAGACGGACAAGGTTAATTTGATTCATATTTCACTTGTAAATCGAACGATGCTATTGAAGGTAGTTACTGGGTAGACATCTGCCATATATGAGTTACAAACATACGCATAAACTTAATATACCCTTTGCCAGTACAGGTGCAGAGTATAAAAAGACAATAATGTTTACAAGTGTAGAAGTTACACGTATATAACAACGCGTTTTTATTACTCATATAAATCCATTTATAATTAATTGTTATCATAATAAAGTAATAAAAAGCTTGTACTTAAGTAAGTATAAATTTTATGAACCAATAAACACAAAACACTCCATCAAAGACACAGACATGGACACAGACTTAGTAACTTAACGGCAACTAATGGATAACTTCAATAACCGATTAAATACGATAAGGATTAGTGAAAAAAAAAAGAAGAAGAAGAGAAGTTTGAGTTCCGCTAATTAAAACAAATAAACCGTTATTAGTCTTCCATATTAAACCTAAATCCACTTACATTCAGAGACTTAACGCTCTTCAACATATGTGTTAGAAAATGCTTCAATTATACAATACATGCACGTATATACATACTCTCTAAGAAACATTGTGTTGAGAAAAGGAAAAAAACATCAATTTGTTGTATTATTATACGTAGCACGAATATCCAATGAATTCTTTATTTGTATTGTGTCCATATGTTTACACTCTCTATAGCTTTCTTTCTTTCTTTTCTTCTCTTTTTACCTCTTTAACACTTCTTTCAAATGGTTTTCTTTGTAGTTTGATTTATTTTTGTGTCCTTTTACAACTCTCCCTTGCATTTTTCACCCGAATATACTCTTTTCTTACATCCATTCTATTGTAGTGTGAGATATACTGAGTTTTAGAAACGATTTATGTCCATCTGTCCGTCTGTGTGTCCATGTAAATCTGTGCGCATAGTTTTTTAGATATTATGGTAAAATTTGGTACAAAAGCATATTTTGACTTAAAGATGGACACTATTAAAAATTGTTCAAATTAGACCATTTTTAGAACCCCTCCCCATATAAAGGCCTTACTTTTAAATAAGTCTTTATATGGCGAATATCCACAATTCTTAATATTTTTTGTCACAATTTGATGAATAATAGTTAATTAGCTAAATAATATATATATATATGGACCATTTTTAGAACCCCTTTCCTTATAAAGATATTTCAAGAAGTGACCTTTATATCAATGCCTTGCATTTACTGACAAAACAACACAGTCTTGTCGCATCTGGGGCAGACTGTATAAATCAATTACAATTAATTTTATAAAGCTTCTACCTGACCTTTAATGTATGGCTTTATAAGGGTTACAAAATGATGCAACGTTTACACGATTTAACAATTTTCTACTGCTTCTAATTACTAATAATTCATTTAATTAATAAATGTGTAATTTCATATGAAAGAGGAAAAACCAAAAGGAAGCACAATAATGTGCCACATTATTGTGGGCTGGTAATCGATTTTTTTCCATATATATATAAGTGTTGAGTGAAATATGCTACAACAACAACTACTAAATCTAAATTATTAAAGTGATTATTAACTTTGAAAACTTTCATGCTTTCCCAATGCCCAGCTATTACGATTATTTTATGGATTTCGCCTAAAGTCAATAAAATGCACACGCACTGCATGCTATAAATATCTGGAAAATGTGTAATAATTTAATAACGTGTAATTATCAGTAGCGTTCGCGTGCAACTGCTCCTTTAAATAACTTTAAATTGTGAGAGAGAGAGAGGGAGAAAGAGAGATCTCAGTAATTAATGTCAAAACTGTGTCGTTGTTGTGGCTGTTGGTGTTTGTAGTGTGACACAAACAATTGTACGTCTTCTGTAGGTTTTTATATAAAAAAAAAGAAAAAACACTGCTAAAATACACACGAACAACATGTCATGTGAATAAAATAAAAAATAAATAATAAAAGTAAAAAAGGTAATTTAAGGGTATGCCAAATCTAGTATACCCCCCATCATTACTAACTTTTAAATAGCTCCACTGTATCACTTATAAGAAGAATATTAATAATTTGTTTTCGGGTGTGGCAATATAAATATTTTTTCCAAAGTAGAAAATTCTTATCCAATCGCTCTGAAAAAGTTTCAATTTTTCAATCATATAATTTGCAATAAATATATCGTGAACAGACAACCCCATTTGAGATCATTTTATATATTTTAATAATTTCATTTAATACGTGAAAAAGTGCTCTCTATAAGGAAAAAATATCTAAGAATCTGAAATGTAACAAATCTTATGGTTCAGCAATAATTCAGCAAATTAACTTTCAAGTAGAATTTTTAAGTGCTCAAAAAACAATTTTAATTATAAAGAATACTAATATGAACAACTCAGTCAAATTTCAAAACATTCGACCTAGTAGTTCCGGAGTAATGAGACATTTTTAATCAAGCTTTAGAAAATTCCTCTATTAAAAAAATACCATTTTCTTTTTAATATATCTTCCGAATGACTGGACCAATTTTCTTCATTCATATACCGTTACAATGCTTAAACAAAGAACTAATTTATATAAATATCAAAATTTTAAATATTTGCTTGACTGGAATTAAATTTAATAGTTAAACCGAATTTAATTAAATAGTTAAACCGTCTGTGAACCAATTTTGTCCATTTACCAATACCAAACTATAAACTCTGGTGAAGATTACGTATATACCAAATTTTATCTCGATGTGACAATTTTTGCAGCCGTGAGAATGGTAAAAAAAGTGTTACAGACACATGGATGGACAAAGGGGTTGAATCGACACGACTATTCATGCTAATCAATAATACTCGTATATATATTTTTAGGGGTGTAGCTCGCCCTTTTCCTGTTACTTATAAAGAATTGAACAAATCCCAATATACCCCCATAATCATTATGATGGTGGATATAAAAGGAATTCCTTTCTTACAATATTCTCTTTATACCTACATAGTGCGTGCGTGCACACTTATCAAATGTCTTTCATATGCATTGAAACTGAACAGCTTCAACATTTTCGATTTATGGGCGGATAAATTGATCTTGTTAAACCTAAATAGAGGCAATTATGTAAAAGTCTGTGCATGTGGTATCGTTCGTGTCATACTGAACAAACGCATTTTATACATGTGTACAATACATTTACTTCATATTACGCTTAATTCCATTTCTGTGTCAGTGGGCGTAGTGGTTTTTTTCTTTACTTTATTATTATCATTTTTTTATTTTATTTTTTTAATATTTGTCGTAACGAAGTCTATGTTTGAAGTTAGAAAAGACAGCCACAAAAATTATGACAGAGAGAGATAATGTAACTGTCTGTATGCCACCAGTTCGTTTATATCAACCATCATCATTATCATCATCTACAACGCCATCAACTACGGGTAGCTAACGTCAACCGCCTTGAAATAGTTACAGCTGGTAGAGTTGATTGCTTGATTGATTGAATGATTGATTGTTTTTTTATACTTGTATATGTATGTGTATGTGTGGAAGGCGTATGGCGGCATATTCTTTTAAACAATAATTACAAAGAGTTACAGTTCTTCATATAAAACACATTAAATTCAATTCACTTTTGAAATTATACAATAGCTGAATAAAATTATTGAACAGTAAGTAACAAAAGTTAGTATACGAGGTAAAAAATAAAATAAATTTGACAAATCTTTCCCTACATGCTCCACCACTATATACAAACGTTGGGCTTGGCAGGTTCATAATTACGCCCTCTAAGCTCCCAAGTCGAATTTTACGCTAACAATTTTTTTGTTTTTAAATTTATGGACGTGTAGTCCACCACGCCCATTTTTCTCACAACGATATATGCAATAAATATAAATATATATTGTATGTATCGAATTTCAACTTCATAGCTTCATATTTATGGCAGATATATAGATTTTTGTCGATTGTGGGCGTTAACCCGCCCATTTTAAGCACATAGACGAATACAATAATAAGTATTAACTTTATAGCTAAATTTTTATGGGAGATAAATAGATTTTTGTTCATTGTAGGCGTGGCTCGATCGATTTTATTTAATTTAAATAGCGTCCTGTGTGCAGAAGTGTACTTCAACGAAATATCAGTTCAATATCTCAAAATATACAACCGTAGCAATGCCAGGTCGACACAGTTTTTGATTTATATATATACTTTACAGGGTCCCTCGTTCCTCCTTATTACTGTTTTAAATGAAAAGACAAACTTAGTATTCCTCTTATCTTAAAATGGAGGGTATAGTGGCTCTCTACTTATATATATTTATTAATTTATAATTATTAATTAAACATTTGTTAATATTTTTTCCAACATAATCTAAACACACATATGTCCCAAATACTTGTGTGTTGTTTAACTAAAGTGTTCAACTGTACATTATGACAAGCATTTTTTTTTAAGCATTGAATTGTATATATATTGAAATAAATATTCGTTCCAACATGAGTAAACGTAATTGCATGTTGTATGTCAAAAAAAATTTTTGTATTTTTGTATTTTGTTAGAATTTTTCATTTTTATATTCAAGAATGTAGTTTATGACCTTCAGCTTTATGTGTGTAAATACGTAGATATAATGAGAATGTCTCTGCGTATGTATGGTACATATTTTCTTTTCACAATTCACTTTGATGTTTGTGCCAAAAATTAACAAATTTCTTTAATTGCATGACACCTGGTAATCGTTTATGTCCTTCCTAGTTAGCCGAAGAATATATTAAATTTGTTACTCTAGTTGTGTTCACTTTCTATATATATATATATTAATATAAGATATATTTCGGGGATTTCAATTTAGACGAAATGGGTTCGCCTGTATGACCATTTAATTGTCAAAAGTTGAGTGAAAAGCAAAATGTCAAGTAAATTAAGTAAAACAAATTGTAAAATACCCTTCACCACCTATTGGCATATTCTTGATTAAGCCCTCTTCTAATGTATACATTGGGCATTACCATACAAATAGAATATTGGGCCAAGTAAAGTTTTTTGTAAATTGTGGGCGTGTTTGGCAAATCAAAAAAGAGATTAAAATTAATACTGGTACCGAATTCTGACTTTGTAGCTAATAGATAAATTTTTATCGATTGAAGGCGTGGCAACTTACATGCAGAAACTAGATATTTCTATACAAAAATTTCCGCTTAATATCTCTACGTAAAACAGAGAATATATCAACTAAAATACCATTTTATGGATGTACGGATGGACAGATTTCTTAATTGATTCATGCTAATCAAAAATATACATTCTTACATAAGGTCACAGGTCGAAAAATTAAATTTAGTCAAATTTTAAATGTATTTTAAATATAATATATATAGACCGTGGGCGTGGCAAGTATCTAATTTTTCCTTGTAGAATTAGAGTGTATTATAAAACGAGTCGGATTGCATACCACATACAGATGTTTGTAAATTGTGGGCGTTTTTGTTATCCTACACGCCCACTTTTGACACTTCCCTTAATAAACTAATTATAAAAGTAAAAAAATAATATAAAATAATATTAAATATAAATAAATGTTTTTAATTGATAGATAGGTTAAGGGCGTGGCATTAACCTCCACATCGATTTTGTTTAATTTAAATGAAAATCTAAATTTAAAAAAAATTGAAAATCAGCTTAATATCCTCGATTTTGGTGACAGTTAGAGTAACAGCAACAGATGGACACATGGACGAAGCTGTCTAAATGGACTCAAATTTTGATGCCAATCAAAAATATATATTCTTTTTGAGCTATCCAAACCCACCTTCGGCGTATTGCAACTGAAATAACCAACTTAGTACACTGCCCAACCTACAAAAGCTTAACCTACCATAACATATTCCCTTCATTACATGCATACAATACGTGAAAGTGAACAGGGTTACGTCACACACAAAAATAAATCATTACGAATTGTGTAAAATATGCCAAAAAAACAAAAGTGAAAATACTCCCGTTATGCTACATTAACTGCTCAGGCAACACCCCCTCCAACAACACATTGTAAATGTTCAAATATTACAAAAAAGAAAAAAAGAAAAACTATAAAAAACGTAAACAAGACAAGATTGCTGCTTAACCATCAAAACAGTGTAGGAAGAAAGACAAAAACCAGCCAAAACGAATAAAACGTCTTTTTATTTACATTTATTTATAGCATCGAGTAGTTTATAAAAAAAATACGACAAAGCAACCACAACAAACAAGAAATTAATGTTCATGCATACATTTCGCTTTAATTGCGTACGTAAAATTATAATTATATATATTTATATATATATTTACCGTTTTTTTTCCTTGCATTTGCGTACCGGTATTTTTGTCTATGACACGTTCACCATGTTGTCAGATATTTTAACAGCAACAGTGGCAATTTTAGTATAACATCAACACTGTCACAATATCACCTCATATGTGACACCGATATTACCATAAATATATATATATATATGTAGCATTACTTCAGGCGACAATGGCAGTAACATTAACGATTTGTTACACTGTACAGTACTTGTAGTAGCGAGTACGTGGAGTATGTAGAGTATGTATGGATGATTGATTTTAATGATGTATGGAGGGAAATGGCTCAAGAGCAATCCTACTTCTATTTAACCGATGTATTCAAAATAACTTTCTCCATCGATTATAAATATATAACGTACATATAAACAGATAATGTGATAAATTTTTGTTTAAGCTACAGTTCACTTTAAAAAAATATTATTTTATTTACATATGTCAATGGAACTGAGTATCGTTGTTGTTGTTGTTGTTGTTATTATTATTATTGTTGTTGTTGTTGCCGAACCAGCAAGCCTCCGCATTAGATTCAAGTACTCTGCCCCTAATCTATTGCCAACGCACAGACATATAACCCAGCCTCACTTAATATAAATAAGGTTTCTTAAAGTTTGGGCGCATCCATGGATCCATTATCATCATTACGATGGTGCTTATAAAGACTTAACATACATGTCCGTACAAATATCTATACGTGCCTATGCAAGTACACACACACATAACATTCATTTAAGATAAAACAGGCAGACAGACTTTGCTTCCGGCCGACCAATAATTTAAAGCTCATGCATTTGCTATCTCTCTCTCTCTATATATTTACTTTTACTATTAGTATGTATGACGTTGTATTTACGATAATAACATGGTTCATATAACGTATTATCCTCCATCAACAACAATAACACTGTAGCAACATGTCATTAACATTTCTCTTAGTTTACAATCATTTCATGTTGTTGGTTGGTTGGTCGATTGAATGGTTGGTTGTTTGCATTTGGAGAAGAGAACAATACATTTATTAATTCGTAACTTTAATTATAGTGTTAATGGGTTTCGTGTTCGCTGGAGTAAGCAATAGTAAATGCATACACATATATAATTAAATTAATTGTTACGGGATTTTTATACCCTCTAAATAAGTTGAGAGGTATACTAAGTTTGACATTCCATTTGCAACACCCAGAGAAAGACGATATATTCTTCATCAGCCTCAAAAACTGAGCCGATCTAGTCACGTGTGAACGTGTGTCTGTACGTCCGCATTTCCATCTGTTGTTGGCAGTCTCACGGTCGTATATTTTGAATTTTTTACATATGTGGATGGATTCTTATAATGGTTCGAGTCGGTCCATTTTTAATAGAGTTCCTCTCTGAGCCAGTCCTTGTACCAAATTTCATCGAAATATCTCAAAAAATGCAATCTGTAGTTTAAGTATAAATTTAGAGACACAATAACGGACGGACAGACGGACATAGTTAAATCGATTTGGATTTTGATGAATCGATTGATATAATTGAGCCTAATAGAAATTTTGCCACAAGCAGGGTGTAGAGTATGTAGAGTATATATATTGCTATCTCTTTCTAATTTTTAAATAATTACATAAGCATAAACATTTCATTAAAGTGTTGAAAAGTTCTTTTCAATAACAGTAAATTTTTATAAACAAAAGTCGCCTCATCAGTAGATATCGAATGAGAAGCATCAACATTTAAGTGTTTGTTAGACATATAAATTATATATACACATACAACAATAGCAATAACCTAAAAACCTAAACACAATATCTAACTATAAACGAAATGGTTTTTACGTTGAGCTGCATACACAACAACCAACGTTTAAGTGTTATTGTTATTGTTGAATTGTTGTTGTCAAATTGAAACGTGATTGCATGTTTAACAGTGAAAATGGGCAATGGGCTGACTGAGACAGATGCAGGCTACCGTATGTGTGTAATATTTCCTAAAGGTATTTTATCAATGAAATGCCTCCGTACGTCCGTACATCTTCACAGTAGCTCTCTGTGTAATACGGATGAAAAGAAATGGTAAATAAAATAGTAACAACAATAACAGAACACAACGGTAGCAACAACAACAACAACATTTATATATATTTATATACACATATGTAGAAAAGAGAATAAATGAAATGTTTAATGTGAAAATTTAAAGCTTATACGAGACACATGTTGTGAAAGCAGCTAAAGAATGGAACAAAACAAACACAAACACACACACACACAAGATATTTAAGCTATGCTCTTTTGCTAATCTATGCGAATTGTTTGTATGTATGTAGCATTTGAACTATTCCCAAGAGTATATGTTGCGATAGAGAGAGAGTGGGTAGGTTGTTAAGCAATCCTACCAAAAAATTTTCCATACACAAAACTAATCCAACAAATACTGATAGTGTTTGGGTTATTGTTGCTAGCTATGGTAGTAGCTGCCTGATGACAAAAATATGCTGAACATCACATTAAGACAACATGCTTAATAAACAGCAGTATCATCCATTATACCCAACGCCAACATATGTCTAAACGAGAAACAATGAAAACGACATACAATCCATTGCGTTCTAGGGGTTGTGGGGGGGTTGAGTAGGCTGTTAAACTATTAAATGGTCCCAACAGTAGCAACAGCAGCTGTAGTGATAGTGATAGGAGTAGTATTAGCATAAAAATTCCGAACACAAATCGGAGGTTCAGCGTACGTATTGTTTTTAAGAGGAACTTTCCTATATCCTGCTGGCTTTCATAAGAATTTTATAACTGTATGTATGAATTATTATTGTTGTTGTTGTTGTTGTTATATTGAATAAACTCAAATACATATAAATGTATGCGTACACCATCCAATACATATATAACATATATAAACAGACGAAACCATTCCCTGGTTAATTTCAATTTGTTAGCTCTTCAACAACAACAGCATCAGCTGGATGGCTGGCTAGCTAGCTAGCTGGCTGGCTTCAATGAAAATCAATTGAAAATATTTTCGTCGATTAAATCCGACAATTTAATGCCCTACGCCTACTTAATACTACAAATTATTCTACACCTAGTGTAGTTGTAGCAATAAATGCGAGACATTGTCATATATGTCACTTCATGAAAAATATCCATATATGGGAAGAGATTCTCAAATTGGTTTAATTGGGTCCAATAGTAGCACTTTTAATTACTATAAGCTAAGTATTTATTCTTCACCAAATTTTGTTAAAAAATATTGAGAAAGATGAATTTTTTTCATATAAAAACTTATTTCACAATAAAGCGTTATATGGGAAGAGGTACTAAAATTAATCCAATCGAGCTTTAATTTGTTACAGTCAAATACTAACTTAATTAATTATTTTTTACTAAGTTTTGTCTGGAAATAATAAGAATTGCGAATTTTCGTCATATAAAGTGTTATTTAATATAAAGACGTTATATGAGGAGTGGTCCTAAAAATGATGCAACTTGAACCATTTTAAATAGTACACATTTTTGAGTCAAAACACGGCCTTTTTCCAAATTTTATCGCAAAGTATCAAAAAATGCTTTCAGCAGCGCAAAAATTTAAATAGATAGATACGCGGACAGACGGACATGACTTAATCGCTTCCAATTTTGATTTTGAATCAAGGTAGATGTGACTAACCGTTTGGCAGTTCCAAACATTTACATAATCTTAATATTACCTTGGCCATAAAGGGTGCAAAAAGGGTACAAAAAGGAAAGAGCAGAGAAAAGTGTGTTGAATGAGAATTTATTGCAGTGTTTAGGTTAAAATTTTTAAGTTTTATTATGTTCATTACACGAAACCTCAATTGAACCATATTCCCTTTGTGGTTTGTGACAACAACAACAACAATAACATTGACAACTTATTTTATTAGCCACTGCACCGTGTTCATCATCACACACAGTATAGTGGCTACATACCTACAAGCGAAATGGAAAATAAATGTCAATTTATTGAATTGTGAAAAAAGTTTTATACCCGAACAGCTTTGAGCTGAGCAATTTTATACCATACATACATACTGTCCACCTTAATATATACTCTGAATGATGTGAAATTCTTCAATTTACAACCAACTTTTTGTGGGCGATACGTTCATGTACGTTTTGGGATTTCGTTCACATGTTTCTTTTTTTTGTATTTCGCATACATCTACATTTACAATAAATGAGGTGTACAAGTATGTTAAGTTTGATGAAATGTTTGTAATTCTGAAAAAAAATCAATCCACTTGCTTTACTTGTTTTATTCTTCGATTTAAGCATGTCCGTCTGTATGTCCATCAAAGAAATTTTGTTGTTATAATATTGTTGTTGTTATTGCTACTGCTACTATTACTATTATTTTTAGTTTTTATTGTTATTGTTGTTATTAAAATAACGTGCATGCTGTACGTTATTGCTCGTCTCTCTCTCTCTCTCTCTCTCTCATTTTCACTTATTTCCGTGACATTAGACAATTTCATTTTCGATTGGAATTATACAACAACAACCGTGTCAATTGTGTTTGGGGAAGAGTATGCATTTAACCGGAATGGTGAAAGAGAAAAAGCAAGTGTTCTACATTAAATTAACCGATGTTCAATAAAATGTTGTGGTCAACAAAATACTCTACAACTACATACACATACATATATATATAAAAGTGGTAGTATTGGTACGATTCAATAAAAGATCAATTACATACATACACGCATACATAGAGAGGGCTTTATACAAGTAGTTTTTTGCTAATCGTTCATTCGCTATCGTGCTTTAATTTTGTACACAATCAACTTAAAACTTAAGCATTGCCATCCCCAACAGACTAGAGGCGTAACTGTAATAAGTAAGGTCGCGGGTTCGGAATCTGTCATTCTACAAAGTATATATATTCTTGATTAGCATCAAAAATTGAGTCGATCTAAACATATATATCTATGTGTCTGGATGCCCGTGCGTCTGTCTTCTGTTAGCTCTCTAACAGTCGTAAATTTTGACATATTGAGCTGAAATTGTGTACAAACATTTCTAGGTATTGGTATTGTTATTTATATTAGCCACGCCCACAATTAAATAAAATTTACTTATCTGCTATGAAAATTAAGCTATTAAGCTGAAACTTTGTGCACATTTTTATTATTATCCCATCCATCTTTATGCCTAAAATGGGCATGGTCATGCAATAAACACGCCCACAATCGACAATAATCTGTCACAAAAATTGACCTTTTACGTTGAAATTTGGTATACAAATTTATACTTATCCCATTTATCGATGTGCCAAAAATGGATGTGGTCGGATAACAGACTCGGCCACAATTTACAAAAAGTCATACTCAGCGTAAAACTCGAATTTCAAGCTGATACCAAATGCATGCACTATTATAGGGTGTAATAAGGGGCGTGCCACGCCTACTGTTTATAAGTACATATGGGAGGTATTTAAGCCAATTTTAATTTTCTTCTTTGTTTCGAAATATTTTCATTTAACAACTTTTTCCCGGAAAAATTGTGAAAATACAATAAAAGATCACATAAATGCGTCACACACATATATATATACTTAAAAAATTGCATAATTCACATGTTGAAATATAAGTTTAACGCAAAGTGTGAAATGATTGGTATGTGATGGGTGGTGCATCATAATGAGCGGAATAACTTCCGTGTTCTTTTTCCATCCATTTTACCAGAAATGTTTCGATTGATTTAAGCAAAAATATACAAGAATGATGCAATGATAAATTCTTGTACGTGAGCACATTAACATTAAGCAGGTCCCAATGCACCAGACAGTGCAAAATAACATAAAAAGTTGCATGTGCGTCAGAAGGAAACGTCAATTGTTATTGGCTGGCAATTAATTGCATTTTACAATAAATAAAACTCTAAAACAAATAAATACAGTAAAAGTAAAAAAAGAATTCTGAATTGCATTAGTGCTTAAGTAAAAATATACCAATAATTACACATATGAAGAAACCTTAAAAGCCGACCAAAATCAACCACACTACCCAACAGTGAATGTTGTATATTGCGCGTGCTGTGTAATTAAAACATATATTAAATAAAAATATTTTTTTTGTCTACAAGCAGCTCAGTTATCGTAAATCATTTAAATGTGATTTTTAACGTGTCTATAAATTTGACATAATGCTCAGCATTCAGTCATAAATGTCGCGAGCGGGCATATATATATAATACCGATAAAACTGCCATTTAATCGTACGTAAAAATAATGAGAAACATTTTTTCGTTTCGTCTTTTAATTGCGTCACCTTTGTGCGCTTGGCATAGAATGAATGGAAGAGAAGCATTAAAAACTTGAATTAATTATGTTGAAGTTTTTACGATTCGATGCTTTTAAATTTTTTGTCTACAAATTTACGACAATTTTATTTTACAATATATCCAATGAAATGAGGAGGAGAGAGGAGAGAAGAAAAGAAAAGATAATGGGATAAGATGGGATAAGATAGAATTCGATAAGATAGAATGGAATTGGATAGATAGGATAGGATAACAAATCGATCAAGAACTACGCCCATAATCGATAAAAATCTATTTATCTAGCACAAAAATTGAGCTATGCCTTTAGAATTTGATACACATATATTTGTAATTACCCCATACATTGATGTGCCAAAAAGTGGGCGTAATAGACACGCCCACAATCAATAAAAACCTATATATATATCACAAAAATTGACCTATGAACTTGAAATTTGGTACACACATCTATAATTATCCCATCTAGCGATGTGCCAAAAATAGGCCTAGTCGAATAATAGACGCGACTACAATTTACAAAAAACCATACTCTACGTAAAATTGGTCTTGCAAGTTGATACGTAAGACATACTATCCGAGGTCGTAATACATATATCTCCCACACCCACACTTGTACATGTGGAGGGTATTTATGATTTGGTCTAAGCCAAATTTAGTTTTCTTACTTATTTTTCTATATATAAACTAAATATCTTAATAAAATATTATTTTATTAATTGCTTCAGTTGAAGCAATGAAAACTACATTCAATGCATTTTGCTCATAGAAATAATATTAAAACTCAAAATATTGGTGGCAACTAATACAATTACTTTATACAGTTAAATATATTGTTTCACATAAAAGCAGCAAAGCAAGTCTCTATTAAATTATGCCCCAAAGTAATTTAAAAAGCAATAAAAACCTACTCTTGCAACGAAAATAACTTTGTTTCAACTAAATGATTTATTAATAAACGAGGCACACACGCATGACACACACAGCCACAGATACAGATATAAAACAAATGCAGCTACAAGAAAACGTGACAAAAATGTTTTTAATTTTTTTATTTTTTTTTTTTATTTTTTGTGATAATTTTATCAAAAATTACTGTTGAACTGAACTTCCTCTACATGTAAAACTATGAAACGGGGCGGACAGATAGACAGGGATACAGGTAGGTATACAGGTTTTTAGTTTATTTTCTTTTTTGTTTTTTGTTTAACAACATTGATACATATTTACATGTTTACTTTGTTACACATGTATGTGGGCTGTATAGTTATACCAGCCATCACTGGTGGCAAAGGGTATATTAAGAGTATGAGGATGTTTGTAACTTGTTAACAGCTAAACATAGACCCACCATAATGTTCGTTTCAAAAACAAAATCTGAATCGACTTGATCATGTCGATCGGTCCATCTGTCCATGTCTGGTTATTTTTTGTTTTGAATACAGTTTTTTAAAATATTTCGATAAAATTTGGTACATTGGGCATATCTTTATCTAAAAATGGGCACTGTTAAAAAAATTTAAATTGGACCATGTTTAGAAATCCTTGTGTTATATAAAGACCCAATTTTTAATAAAAATGTATTTGAAGAAAATTCGTATTTTTTAATATTTTTTAACAAAACTTGGTGAAGCATGATCAATGGGCTTAATAATTAACTGTGTTAAGTTTGAACCCCATCGGACTGATTTTAGAACATCTTCCCATATAATGATTTTACTTTAAATAAATCTTTATATGACGAAAAGTCACAATTTTTAATGATTTTTGAAAAATTTGGCCTGACTGAGACAAATTTTGACTAGATTGAACTAATTTTAGAACCCCATTTCCGTATTATGATATATCACTATATTACTTAGATGGCAACGACTCGCATTTACTGATTCAGTTCAACTAATTGTAAAATGATTTGTAAAACCAAGTGCTTTAGGGTATTAAATTATCTATCTTGACCGACTATATTTTATTTTATAATTTTTTTTTTTTACCATTTTTTTGTTGACACCACAACATGCTATACCACTACATATGTTTTAACAGTAGCATTAAACCGTAACAAAGTAACGGTCAGCAAAACTATTTATGAATCGTTTTTTTAATTAAAACGTGCGTAATCGGCAAAAAAAAATCATTTGATTATTTTTATGGTTTTTTGTTTTTGTTCAATTTTGAGCACATTGGGAGGTGTTACTATACTTAATATAATCGGAGTTGGTAAAGTTAGTAATTGGAGAAGCAAATAAAAGTGATTTACATTGATAAAAAATGTAGGACGTTTAAGGCGTGGAAGCTGCTTGATTTGACTCATCAAAGGTTGACAGCTTTGATTACAGGAAAAAGACTTCGATCACAGATATGTTTAAGCTTTAGGCGTGGCACTTGCCCTTTTTTAGCCTTTACTAAGGGTAAGTAAAGTTAGTAGCTGAAGACCAAACATACGTATGAGCACTGAAAATATATTTTAATGGTTTTCTTCCCCTTATTCTTATTTTTCTTCTTCTTTTTTTGAAGTTTGTTAAATTGCCTTTTGGATTACTTGAAAATAGCGTGTTTAACACTTTTTCTGCCACTTTTACTTATTTTTACACATGAAAAAAAAGTCGTCAAAACAAGTGAAAAAGTTATTGACCACAAATAATTGTTTTTATATCACTTCACACGGAAATGTGTTCACATATATAATAATAGAACGTGTATTTGAGTGTGTGTATGCGAGCGAGTGTTTTTATCAGTTTTTATCTCAGTAAATGGTGTGTGGATGTTACTTTATAAATGACTATGTAACAGTTTGTCTGTCTGCATATCTGTCCATGTGGTTGTTTATAGTGGCAGCCACCTGTCATTAGAGCGGAACATACAAATATGCAACTGTACACTGTTCTGCATACAAGTGGTTCAATTTTTATTTTTACATGTAGGTATACAATGTACACTAACAACAACGACAACTATGTAGTACGTGCGTGGTAAGGTAAGGTTTATAATGTTTAGTTGTTGTTGCTTTTTTTTGTCTACAGAGTATAACATTTCATTTAGGAAGCGCGTTAGGGACCCTACACAGTATATATTCTTGATCAGCATCAAAAAGTGAGACGATCTATACATGTATGTCCGCGTGTCCGTGAGTCTGTCCGTTTTTGGCATTCTTACGATCGTAAATTTTAGGATATTGATTTGAGATAATTTCTATTGTACATGCAGTTCATTATCGGTCAAAAGCCACGCCTACAATCGACAAAAATTCATTTATCTGCCACTAATATTGAGTTATGAACTTGAAATTCGGTGTGCTTCTATTCGGTAGTTACTACATTCATCGATGCACCAACGTAGTCGGAATACAAACACGCGTACAATTTACAAAAAACCGTTTTAACCTTAAAACTCAACTTGCAAGCTTATGCAGTGTTGCAGGGTCTAATCATGTACCTGCCAAGCCCACCATTGTGGTAGTATATCTGCAGGGTATTTAAAGTTTGGCCGAAACTGAATTTAGTTTCTTTTTTTAGTGGATTGTGTTTGTATGTAATAATTATGTTTCAACATTACGTACAAATATGCTACAGTGTGTAGGTAGCAGCAAATATTTTTATTAACAAAATACAGATAAATTGCATAATAGATAACTGTTTATGAAATTTATATAATCTAAACATCCATTACCGATAGACACATATCTACCTACATCCGGATAAATAAAATATTGTCTAACAGTGATAAACAACTTTTTACATACATTTTTTTTTTGTTGGTTATGAAACTTGAAAAAAATATTCATTTACTGTTGTTTCCTTCGTAAAATTTCAATGTTGTAGTTAGAGAAGAGAGATCATTAGATCATATGTCGATGTGGTAAAAATGGGAGTGATCGAATAACAGAAACACCCACAATTATCAAAAGCCACAAAAATGGAGCTAATAAGTTGAAATTTGGCTTGCATATCTACTGTTATTCCATCCATCCATGTGCTAAAAATGGGCGCGGTCGAATGACAGACGCGTCCACAATTTACAAAAAAAACTATACTCCCTTCAAGCTGATACGTAATACATACATATTAGAGGGCGCAATCAGATACCAGCCACACCCACCATTATAGATGTGGCCTTAGCCAAATTTAGTCTTTTTACATGTTAATATTTTGTTTTCATTCATGGAACATATATGTGTATGTATGTATACATGTTTCAATAAAGTTTAAATATTCACATCACGTACAACCAAAACACATTTAAAACAGTTTCAAAAACACAATTAAAAAATGTTTTTGTCATACCAACTTGTTAAGATAGATAATGTGGTATATTATGCAGAAATGCCGTTGTGCGTGTGTGCGGTTTATATGCTAAACCACTGATACGGTATGTATTCATAATTCGATTAGTTCCGTGAAATTGATATTTACACCAGACAATTAAACATAAGCTGGTAATAATTTCTACTTTTTATTTATATTTAAGTTTATCATATAATTTACACCCTACACCTATTACACTCTATGCACTGAAATATAAAAATGTTTGCAATATTTAAAAAGTGTTTTAATAAATACACCTTTTATCATATTAATGTAGTCAGAATGTTATTCTGAATTAATTTAATCATGTCCGTCTGTCTGTCCGTTTATAGATCATACTCTTTGACATTTGTTGATGAAATTTGATACAGAGATGTATTCTAAGCTAAAAGTGGTCACTATTAAAGAAATGGCCCAATCAGTCACCACTTAGTTCTACAATTTCAGCTATAATTGTAAGTTGAATTGAATCAGTAAACTCGAGGCATTGCAATGGCTTCACCTATTATTATTATGCTTTACCAAATTTTATCAAAATATGAAGAATTGCGATTTTTTCCATATAAAGATTTGTTTTTTGTTAGGGCGTTTTAAAATTAGTCCAAACCCCTTCAAAATTGTACCGTTAATTTAAGCTATTAATTATTCTTGATTAAATTTTATCAAAAAATATTGGGAAATAAAAAATTTTTGTCATATAAAGTGGCGCTCTTGAAATTATTTATAACAAGATAGAAAAGTTTGGTTAAGACCGAAGCTTAAATACCCTCCACCTTTTGTAATTCTCTAAAAAATAAGCTCCTATATCCATATTTATGTATATGACTATTTCATGTACTTAAGCAAATAGTGTTTTTTTTATTTTAGGCGTTTGCGTTATTCAATCACGCCCATTTTTGACACAGTGTTGGATAACGGTACCCTTTATATATGTACCAAATTTCAACTTGATAGGCATAGTATTGTGCGATATATAATTTTTTAAAGATACAACTTTTTCGAGGTATGATGAGATTTTCGTTTATTGTGGGCGTGTCTCTTAACCGATTTTGCCCAATTTCAATACGGAACAGCGAAATTGAACTAAGAATACGTATGCGAAGTTTCAATCTGATATCTCAAAAATTACGACCGTGAGAGTGCCAACAACAGACGGACACACGGACACACGGACGGACATGTCTCAAACGATTTCTCTTTTCATGCTGATTAAGAATATATATGGTTTGTGGGGTCTCCGACGCTTCCTTCGATGTGTTGTAAACGGATGATCAAAGTGAATATACCCTCTTCCCTAAGGTGGAGGGTATAAAAAATGGTTTCACCGTTACTTTCATTGTTATAAAAATTTCAACTATAATCATTTTTTCTACTTACAAAGCAAGATGAAATAATAATAACAACAACAAAAATGGTTCACTTGTCAAAAAAGAGAGAGCAAAAAATAATAACAATCAACTAAATTGTCCCCCACTACTCATCATCTAAAGAAAGAAAACATTATTTTCAATTTAATAACAATAACACATACAGAAGAACATATACTATATACATAAATGCATATAAACATAGACAAATAAACAAAAAAAAAAAACCAAACAAAAGCGTTGCGTTAAGAACAAGATTTAACACTTTATATAGTAAATAGTGTGATGGGAAAGAAGAGAGTTCAACTCAAATCAACTCAGCTCCACTTATCTATGCTATGCTGTGCTCTGTTCTGCTCTCCTGTGCTGTGTTGCGCTGTATATTCGAAGTAAGCATACACTAGCAAACTTTTGTTTATTTGTGATTTGCTGTTGTTGTTCTTCTCTTCTCAGTTTCGTTCTTTTCAGTTCATTGTACAAAAGAATCTTTACACTCTGCAGATTTCAATTATGTTTTCTTACCATCATCACCGCATATTACTGTTGTTGTTTTTTTTTTTTTTTTTTTGTATTAACGCATCACAAGTTTAGAGTGTAAAGTGTATGTGTACAGAGTGTAGCTTGAGCATGATTTCGTTAAAGAAAACTGTATTTTTTCTATCCTTCCTGTTGAACTCTTCTAACGCATTATAATCAATAACCATAACACGAGCAAAAAAGTATATAAATGAATGATTATAGGCGGACTTACGTATGTGCATTAATTATCCCCTTCACCTTGCTAACCCTTTTCCAACTCCCAAAAGGAAGACCTGGAAACCCTACAAAGTACATAAATTCTTAAGCAGCATTAATGTCTGAAACGTTTTAGACATGTCTGTCTGTGTATCTGTTTTTGAAATTCTCACATTTGCAAATTATGAGAAATTGAGCTGAAAGTTTTCAAAAATTTATATTGTGTTCAAAAACGAAAATGAAATTCAAATAACCTGCATAACGATTTTTAAAAATGGGCGTGGCAGGTACTTAATTGCGCTTTTTACACTGAGTATGTTATATGTACCAACTTATACGTTGAAATTTGTACTGAAAAGAGGGTTTTTTTTTTCAAATTGTGGGCTTTTCCGCCCACTTTTGGGATAGACATGAAAAAGCCTAATATAAATATTTCAACTTTGTTGCTTAATTTTTGGTGGTTAATAACTGAATTGTGGGCATGGCTATCCATCGATTTTATCCAATCTAAGAGCCCATGTTTCTATGGAAACTTAAGCTAAAAATCTTTTAAACTATGAAAAATATAAAAATGGACATGTGGAAATGAAATACTTGGAAACTTGTTGTAATAATTATTTTAGAAAAATTGTACTAATTTATTATTTTGTTTTAAACTGAAGGAAAAATTTTTCAATTTTTCATAAAATCTGAAAGAAAAAAATTCCCCCATAAAAATTGAAACAACACAACTATTAATGTGTGTGTATATGTCATGTAAACATCGTGTTCATAAAATTGAATTCTATTCTGTCCGCTATAAATTAAATCAAAACTAGAAATAAATAAATGAAAAAATAAATAAAACAAGTAAATTACTAAATAAATAAATAAAAAAAAAAATTGTGGTCAATTTATATGTTGACAAAGCCAACACACACACATTCATTCAAACACACAAACACATATTTCGAACATAAATAAATATTTAGGATGTTTGCAAATTTGGCTGCTGGTGATTTGCACAATCCCACATATATGACAACAAATTATTTTATTTATTGAATTTAAAAAAATAAATAAATAAATAAACAATTTATTAAATATTTATATATTTTTTTCATATAAAGTTTTACTCTTCTTCTTTATTAAGTTTTTATAACTACTATTCACGCTCAAGTTTTAAGAAAAAATTTACAAAATTTTTTGTTACACACACAAAACCATCTCCTAATACTACCACAAATACTTTTGTCTGTCCGACCAGGAAAAGGAAATTATTTTTCCAAACACAAAAGCGCGGTTTTATACAGCACTCACTTATTCACCAATTGCCCCCAAAAAAAAATTAGGCAAAAAAAAAATTTTAAAAAGGAATAAAACAAAGAAAATAAAAGTAAGAAGCAAGAGGAAAACAAAAAACTAGGACAAAATGCGAAAACAATTGAAAAACAAGGAGAAAAACCTAAATTTGGCTTAAACCGAATCTTAAATAACTTTCACAACCATATGCAAATGGTGGGTGTGGCAGGTACATGATTACGTCCTGTAATAACAGCTTACAAGCCAATTTTTAAACTTTTGGCATATCTATGTATGATGAAATTATCGTAATTTCAACTTTGTGGCTGAATTTTTGTAGAAGATAATTAGATTTTCGTCAATTGTGGGCGTGGCTCTTCACAAATTTTGTTTAATTTATATACAGAAATTAGTCTGTATAAAATTTTAGCTCAATATCTCAAAAATTTACAACGTTGAGATTGTCAAAAACAGACAGACACACGGATACACATATCCAGATAGACTCATTTTTTCATGCCGATCATAAATACTACTTTGTACAGCCTCTGACGCTTCCTTCTCGATGTTGCAAATGGAATAACAAACTTAGTATACCCCTTCATCTTATGTAGGGTGTATAAAAAAAAACGAAGTTTATGTTTTTCATACAGATACTTGTTCTAGCTGCAATCTAATGCCTTTTAATGTTGTTGTGGGGATAAGTGACAGCAACAGCTGGGCACCCAATTAAGTGAAGAAAAGTCTTAATCAAGTTTAAATTTTTAATTTTCTTCCATTTTAAAAGAAAGTAATGGAATATTTGTGTATTTGCTTAATTAATAACTTTGTTTTAAAATGAGGTAAAAAAAAAAAAACGGAAATTACTAAATATTGATTATTGACAATTACTCATACGCACTGTTGTCCGGAAGAAAATATTAATTAAGTTTAATAAATGCGTCACGTGTAAATACCATTAAAATTTCATCACCTGGCTATGAAAGTGTACGTGCTGAGCGTGAAAATTACTATATGTCGTGCATAATTTTGTGATATAATACATTTATATATTTATTCGTGACGTTTACGAAAGTCAAGTCAAGTCTTATGCAGAGATTCATGTGACAAGTTATGATCGGTATACTTAGGGTATCATTACAAAGGCAATTACCAAAAGGAACTTTGCAGACCTTGCAAAGTATTGATTAGTACTTGATTAGTATCAAAAGCTGAGTTAATCTAATCATAACCGACTGTGTGCCTGTCTTCTATTTTAATACGCCCGCAATTGTAAAAATCGCTCGAGACTACAAAGCTAAAGCTGCAAAATTAAAATTCGGTATCTCTGTATCCACCTATGTACTGTCATTGGGAGCGGCCAAGTAAAAGACACGCCCCCAATATCCCAAAAAACTCTCTTTGGTACAAAATTTTTTCGCTAAGCTAAAATTCAACATAAACTGTAACAGTCGTAATTGTATAAATATGTGCCACGCCCATTTGTTCAATAAACTTGGACCTGTGGAAGGCATCCAAGATTTAATTTAAACCAAATATAATACGTTTTTTTTTATTGTGTTTTATTTATTAATTGCTATCTTGCCCTCCCGTGGACGGGATTTATGATTTTTTTTATAATAATAGTCTTGTCGTTGTAGTTCAGGTTGTTGTTGTTGTTCTTATTATTATTATTTGTGTTAATTTTTGCTATAACAATTTTTTTTTATTGTTGTTGTAGTTTATGTTTTTGTTGTTGTTATAATTAAATTTATTGTTATTGTTGTTGTTGTTGTTTTTGTTTTTATTTTAACTTCTTTTTTTCCTACTATTGTTGTTGTGGTTATTGTTAAGAAGAAAATGTTGTTAATAAATTAATATTAAGTGCGCTCGCGTCATATCGTATCGCACGCACATTTCACATAAATGGTAATGAACTTTAATTGTATTAAATTAATGATTGCAAATACAGCGTACAAGCGTACAAACACGTCCGCACCATACGTATATAAACTTAGCGTGCACGATTGCCATTTACACACAAAAACATACACAAACACGTTCACACAACAATTCAATTATAACTCCTATCGAGTAAAATTTTAATTTTAAATAAATATAAGTGTGTGTGTGTGTGGGTGTGTGAATAATCGCGTTTATATCTTTTGCGGATACGATGCGTTGCTTGTATGGATTATTAAAAAAGTCAACATGAGCTGAGTGAGATGGTTTTCAAATTTTAAAAAAACATATTTATAACAATTTTTTTTTTTTAACAACATTCTACACTGTTGTAGATATTAAAGAAAGAGAAGGGAAAGAAAAGGATTCTATTTAATAACCTAGTATTGGGGATAAAATAAATTTTGATATATGATGCCACCATACCCTCCATCCATACGCCAGATTGTTTATATAATAATTTTCGATACTTTATCCTCCACTACTATACTCTGTTTACATATTTTGTGTTAGTTTTTGGTATCTATTTACTGGCACACACACTTTCATGTTCTCAGCTCTCTCTCATCATGACTGTCAACTTTAAGACCCAGCTTTAGCTATTGATATTGTATAGCATTGTACTTAGGCATGATGACATTTATCCGGGTAATAATTGTCATATAAAATATTACAGGATTATGGATTTTTTTCCCCATTACATACAGCTGTCTGTTTAGAAGGAGAATTAAGCAAAAAATTTATTTTATATATGAAATTATTTTATGATTTTAATGGAAATGCTAAAATAGAATTTTAAATGTTTCATTAAAATGGGCGTTATCACTGCCACACCTTTATTTAAAACTACATATTGTAAATTCCTAAATTTAGCCATTTTGAAAATAATAACTCAACTTTATTGAGCATAAAAGTTTCTGCAAATCGACGGACCGACAGACTTTTCTTTAGCTTAAGATTTTTATTTCCTAACCGCGCAACTGATTCTTTCATATCATAAAAAAAATTTTAACAAAATAATACTTTTACAGTTGTTGTTGTCTTGTTTATGCTCTTTTCGCTCTCTTTTTTTTTTTTTTGTGAAAAACGGAAAACTTAAAAAAAATACACAATCCAAAAAAGCTTTTTATAAAGAAACTGCCATCCATTATATAGGCAAAAACTAAACGGATATACAACAAAAGAAAGCAATGAATAAATGAATGAATGCAAGAATGAATAAGTGATTGCTTGCTTATATTCCCGATTCACTGGCATACCATACACGATATGAATAATAAAGGAAAACGAGTAAAAAATTAAATTTGGCTTGAACCCAATCTTAAGTACTCTGCACATATACAATTAAATAGTGGGCGTGGCAGATATATGATTACGCCCTCTAAAAATGTATGTATTCTGTGCCACATTGCAAGTCCAATTGTACGCTGAGTACGGTTTTTTGTCCCATATTCGAACACGCCCATTTTTGACACATCAGTAAAAGGGGTAATTAAAAATATGTGTAACAAATTCTAACTTCATAGGTCAATTTTTGTGGCAGATATATAGGTTTTTGTTCATTGTGGGCGTGGCATTTGAGCAATTTTTCTTATTCTAAATAGCTATCTATGTGCAGAAACTTGAAGTATATGTATAAAATTTCACCTCAATATGTGAAAATTTTCAAAAGTGAGAATGCAAACAGCAGACGGACAAACAAACATGTACTCGACACAGTTTTTAATGCTGATTAGATGCATAATATACAACTCTGCTTTGTCGGGTCTCTGACGCCTCCTTCTAAGCGTTGCAAACGTTTTGACACAGTGACAATACACCCCCCATATATTTCCATATGATGATGGCTACAAAAATAAAACTTTCTTCTCTTTAAAAACAAATTTTATAGAAAAAAGGGAAACGCATTCACAATAACGATCTTATAAACTTCTACTATTTTACATAACCTCACTGATACAGGATGTCGTGCAAAAAAAAAAATATACAATAACAACAACAAATATGTAAAAAACTAAGCTTTTACATAAAGTTTCATGTAAAGATTTCCTTTATACATAATACCTTATATAGAAAGGTGTTCTAAAAATAATCCGATTCGGTCCATTTTCAATGGGGTCCCTCTTTAGGCCAAATCATGTTATTGTGCCAAATTTCTTTGAAATATCTCAAAGAATGTGATCTGTAGCTTAAGCATAAATTTAGATGGACAGACGAACGGACGGACATGAGTAAATCGATTTAGATTTTAATTATGAATCAATTGCTATAAGTGAAGTTTAAAAGTTGCAAACATTCGGACAAACCTAATATTACTCCTCGTGGCTAAAGGGCGTCCAGGGTATAAAAACGATAAAAGGAAGCGGGAAAATAATAACAATTGATTACCAACCGCTACAAGTTGCACAGTAATAAGAATAACACTAACAACAACAATATAAAAAGATTACAAAAATTTCATGCATTCCATACAAGTTAAGTTATATATATACGAGTATATATGAATGTGTGTAAGTAAAGCAATGCTTCTCCCATAACACTGCTTTCAATAAAAAGGAGCGAAAAAGTATCTTAACATGTATGGACACAATGAGTATGCATACGAATGCATTGCAATGGTATAATATGCAAGACAATCGCCAATGCATACTTCAGCACACCTGTGAATTATGCGGTTTTTCTCCTCACCACCACACACACGCTCACTCTGTTTAACATTCAACTGAAATATTAAACAAGTATTGCATTCTCAGCATTTACATTACTCAGCCAAAAAGTTTGGCTTACTCACGACTGCACACATACACAAGTGCCTGTATTGTTTATAAATGGCAGTCGTGTACTTACACATGCATACATAAATAATTTTTATTAAAAACGAAGAAAAAAAATAATATAAAATGATATGAAAAAAAATTCATTCCACTCATGAATTATAAACAATATAAAGCCTTTGGCCATTAAGTGGCAGACACATGAGGCTTCTTACAGCTTTGGCAGCCAATCATTTAACTTTATATATATAATCAATTGTTGTCTTTTTTAAACTAAACTTATACGCTATCAAGATTTTCATTTTACTCCTACTTCTTCTTCTTATTCTTGTTTTTTAATACAAGGAAAATTCTTTAATTATGAAACATATCAGTTACCCTGTAAGCCTTTAGAAGATGATAAAAAAAGCAAATAATAATTAGAAAATTCATCAATCTGTCACTCTGATGGACATGTATTCTATATATCAAACTATGTATATAATCAATTTAGAAATTAAGTTTATTTTAATGAATTATATAAAATCAAAATTTGATCCGCTTTATCCATGTCCGTCCGTATGTGCGGTACTTTAATAGTCATAAATTTTGATACATTGAGCTAGAATTTTTTTTTTTTGGGTTTATCTTATGAGGTCACTAGTTAGAATAACCAAAATTGTATAAGAGCCACGCCCATAATCGACAAAAAACTAACTCATCATTTACAAAAATTTAAATAGGAAATTCAGTACTTAAATTTATATCGGACATGATCGATGTGGTAAAAATGGGCGGAATCGGATACAATTCTCTCACAATTTTCAAAAAACATTTCTATTTGCAAAATCTAACATGGCAGTTGGTACGAATTACATATATTATTAAAAAGAGTAGGAGAGGTATCCGCTACGCCCTCATTTTACTTAGACATGGTGACTTTTTAATATTTGTTTAAGTGACAATAATTTTCTTACATGTTACTTTGTATTATTGTTATAAAGCTAATTTGTATTAGAAGTAATCTTATACTATGCCCACACAATCGACAAAAATCTCTGTTAGAACATCAAAAAATTAATCTAAAAACTTGAAATATTGTCCTTTTTTATTTTAAAGCCATCCACATGTATAGTGGCCCACTTTTATTAAAACTTTATTATATTTGGTGCCAAATTCGATGTATATGGTATCAAGATTTTACTAAAGATTTGAAGGGTATTTCCGATTTGGTTTCAACCGAACTTCCTACAGTTCCTTCATTTTAATTAGCATTTATGTCTTTTATTTAATTTTCTTTTTTACTTATACGATTCATTGATTTTTGACATTTTAATAATTGAATTAATCAACTATTTGATTTATTAGAAACTTTATATTGTTGCAATAAGAAAATTTCTAAAATAAAGAATTTCATATAAAAAATCCTGCAATTAAATTCAATTGCTTGGTACCCTTTTTTTTTTTGTTTTATCAATTAGTTCATTGAATAATTGTTTAATAATAATAAGCAAAGAGAGAAGTTAGAATTATGTGAGTGACACATTTTTATTTTAAATGAAAAATTAACTTGTTATCTTCATGTCTGTAGTTTAAACATAACATAGCATAACATAGCATAGTATACTAATACCATAGTATACTACAGTATAGCATACCATAGCATAGTATAAAAGGCAACCTTAAATTTAGTATTGGCCTTTTGTTTAGCTTCTTCTTACTATTAACATTTTATTGCATTTTTAAAGCAAAATTGACGCTTACCGACTTTTTTGCAATTGATTTCCTTTCCAATGGAAAATATGCTACATACATATACGAGTATAATATAGTTGCACACGAAATACATATTTTGATTTATGTATAAAAAGAAAATGTTACCTTTCTATGGTACATACACATACATAGCCAAACATTTATTGGTCACGCTTTTGTTCAATTGTATACATGCATGCATATGTTTATATGTGCAAGTCGATTCAATATCTGTACAAATAAAAGAAAGAGACTACGATTGAAATAAATTGATGTAAAAATAAAAATAAAATGAAATCATAACAGAAACAATTTTTACCACCATACCATTTACCTATATGAACGAAAATGGCCAAAATGATATAAAAGTTATGTTATAGTCATATGCATTGAATGCCACATATATATTGTTATGCTGCATTCAAGTACAGACATATACCATACATGCGAATATTTCCAATAACAATCAAATATTGTGTCAAAGCGCAAGGTCATTACAGTTTTTTTCAAAAGAGAAATGTTGTAGTAGTTAGTCGACCCATATCATTTAATAAACTATACAACTCCTTCCAATTGTGCAGCAAACCAGAAAAGCTGAGTCGTATTCGGTGATATGAATCACTTCGTGAAAAGTCATTGTAAAAATTTGGTAAAAATTCTGTTTGTTTTTTTTTTTCGATCATTTTTTTTTTTTTTAATCTTCTGCTAATTTTGTAGAATATTTTTCACAACGTTTCGAATATTTTTTTTAGTCATAAAAATTTCGATCATTTTTTTAATCTTCTGAAAATTTTATAGAATCTTAATTAATAATTTTGCACATTTCGATGAATATTTTTTTGTCATAAAAATTTCGATCATTTTTTTTAATCTTCTGAAAATTTTGTAGAATATTAATTAATAATTTTGCACATTTCAAAAAATATTTTTTTTTAATCATAAAAATTTCGATCATTTTTTTAATCTTCCGAAAATTTTGTACAATATTAATTAATAATTTTGCACATTTCGAAAAATATTTTTTTTTAATCATAAAAATTTCGATCAATTTTTTTAACAATTTTTAAAAAAATTCCAAATATTACATACGTCCTCAACTATAGATATGTCATTTTTCTACGATCCTATATTATATTCTTTGTTAGTCGTTATGGTAAAAACATGACTTGGAGTATGTTCAGTATGTGAATCAAAGATTCTAATCCAAATTACCCGCCAACGTAACCTTTAACTTGTTGTCAAGTTTATTTATTTTCATAAAAATATTTCGCCATTAATTATATTTAAAATCTTTAGAGAATATGCTGCTAATTTACTACAATAAATCATAAGTTGGTAACAACTTCCGCTACTAATTTCCATCCATATACATAAATATTGTGCATGGATACAAATAGTAATTATTTAACAAATTTTGTGTCATTTAATTGTAAATAAATGATTAATATTTTATTGGTTTTAAGAAAAACATAATTATATAAACAAGTATGTACTAGAGTTTGTTGATTTTAAATAAACCCGGGTTTTATAAAAAAAAAACCAAAAACCACAATTTAGTAAAAATTAATTATAAAATTAAATTTTGCTAATGGTGCTTATGTTTATGGGTTAAAAAACCGGGTTTGACTTGACCATGACTTTTTTTTTTTATTTAAAATATAATTTTCCTTTTGAATCTCTCAAAACTCGTCATTCTCAAAATTCCATTTTTTCTGTTTCCAAAACATTGCATTGAGTTGAAAGTGATATCAAATGGTAATCCCGTGTACAGTAAAGCCAACCAAAATACTTAAAGTAACTTATATGATAGCAGTCAAACATACCAAACACTTAGAAACACGTTAACTGCTTATTGTGCTAGATGAATCTGTTTGAGGTAGAAAAAGAAAAGAAAAAAAAACACAAAAAATCTGATATTCCTAAAAAATTAATGTGGCAATAAAGAACGTGTGTGTGTGTGTGTAAGACAAGCGAAAACCTTCTAAGCGATGCACTACTACGGTGCACATGAACACACTTTACATTATAAATAATGTTGGCAAATAAAATATTGTAAAAAATCGATTTTTAAGACGAATCAGAGAGTCTCAAAGAAAAAAAAACGAAATTTGGCTTAAAGGAAATCTTAAATATCCTCCACATCTACATATAATAGGCGTGGCAGGTACATGGTTACACCCTCTAATAGTGTATGCATTACGTATCATCTTAAAAGTTGAGTTTTACGCTGAATATGGTTTTTTGTATAACGTCGGTATATCTGTAACTCGACCACGCCCATTTTTAGCACCTCGATTAATAGGACAATTTTAAATATCTATACCAATTTTCAACTTCATAGGTCAATTTTTGCTGTAGATAAATAGATTTTTATCAACACAAATGGGCGCGTCTGTTTTTATATAGCGCCTATTTTTAGGCACAATGATATATAGAATAGCTTTACGTATATATTTCAAATTTCAACTTTATAAGTCCATTTTTATAGCAAATAAATAGATTTTTGTCTATTGTGGGCGTGGCTCTTGACAAATTTTGCCTAATTTAAATACCGATGAAGTGTCTAAATTTTAGCTCAATATTTTAATATTTACTACCGTAGGAGAGATGGACACACGGACTAGAACGACTCAGTTTTTAATGCTGATCAAGAATATATACACTGTGTAGGGTGTCTGACGCCTCATTTTGGATATTGAAAATGGAATGACAAACTTAATGTACCACCATCTTATGTGAAGGGTATAAAAAAAGCCTTATTTGGCATCCCTCCTATATTCTACATGTTTATACCTACACATAAACATTCCTATATACACCACTGCTGTATATATTACATAAAAGCACACATTTTCATAACATAGACGCCATAGATTATGTAAATGTATTTTTTGTATATAAATTTTCCACCCTTTCCCTCACACGTACTTACCGCTTAAATAGCGCAACAACACCATATGTTGCATTCTTTACACTACTTAAGGTTTCTTTTTCATTTTGTGTGTATTGTTGTTTGTGTGAGTTGCTGTGTGCATAAAAGCGTAGAAAAATATTATGCATTCTATTTAACTACTACGGAAAATATGCCGTTCTATCTGTCTGTCTGTGTGCGTATGTTTGTACGTATGTCTTGCTTTAAAGAAATTTTACAAAAACTACAAAATATTCATTTTGGCTCATTTTAGTGCAACTCATTCACTTAAAACAAAAAACATGAATGGATGTTTGTGTGTGTGTGTGTGTGTGTGAGTAAGTGCGGTTTTTCAAATATTGCTTTTATGACTTTGCTTAGTTTGCTTTAAGTGAGTATATAACGTATAATTGAATGGTTTATATGAGAAGTGGCTTAAGTCCATTTTCCGAATCCATACAAAATCGCTTCCGACGACTATTCTTCATAATTTTTCTAATTTTTAGGGTTTTTGGAAAAGTGTAAACTTTCGACTTTTTATCATATTTGTCAAGTCGAATTATATATGCCACGCCCACTTTTTTAGTAAATAAATGTGAAGAGCATTTTTGATTTAACTGAAGTCATTTGTATGATTTTTTACTTATTCATAACTGTCTTGTGTCATTAGTCATTCATTCTTATGCTGGGACTGTCTTAAGATGAAAATTCTTAAAATTGAAAAGAATATGAAAAATATTTTCTAAAGTATTGAATGTTTGCCAAATTTCATTTGATGGACACACATAATATACGTGAAGGATGAACGTGACAAGAATTATTTATAAGAGTAAAAGCTTAAGTTTAAAATTTAGATCATTTTGGTGACTTTTTACACCCTCCACATAAGATGGGTTTGTCATTCTGTTGCTATAACCAATTTTAAAAAACCGTATTCTAAATAAAAATCGATACGTAATAAATACTCTATTAGACGGCGTAATAAGAGACATGCCACGCCCGTTTTGTAAGTAAATGTGGAGATGATTTAAGATTTGTCTTAAACCAAATTAAATTTTTTACTCGTTTTTTTTTTCTTTTTTGCAAGAACTGTAACTTGCGGTAATTGATTGCTTTTCTGGCATCATTTATTTTTTATCCATTTCGTTTTAAGTTTTAAGCGATTACAATATTACGTCATATGTGTAAATTATACGCATAGTATGACCCACCCATGCCAAAATGTTTGTTCACAAATTTCATGTTTTCCGGAATATTTTATATCCTTACAACCAAAAAAAAAACCAAAAAAATACATCAATAAAAAATAAAATAAAAAAAGAACCGAAAAAAAAACCAACTGTAATCTACACTTATGTGTTGGGCCACAGCGCGCACATTTTGTCTTAAGGACATTAGCCTAATAGCCAAGCTAACGAGAGAGGAGCCTACACAATGAATGAAGAACCGTTGACCAGTGTTATGCAAACACGCAAACCCCATCAACGAACAAACACACGCTAATGTTGGAGGTGAATATTTAAGCGTTTGTAATACCACAGAGAGAGAAATGGCAGTTAACTGTGTGTTGTCATATCCGTTTCCTCCATATTTACCGATGGTCGATTATGGGGCTCGTTATATTTTGCCGCGGCCTTTCACTAAACAGGTTATTGGGTTAATGGTGGTTTTTGATAGAATACACACACACATACGAACACCAATAAGCAACTTGGACAATGGAGAAATGTTACCATCCAGTGGACAACCAAACAAACAACACACACTCACAATACTAAGAAACCGTTATAACTTTATAAACCACAATTAGAATTGAATACAAATTACACCGGATACACATGATGATGATGATAATAGCTAACTGAGTAGAGAGCTGATATAGATAAAGTGAAAACTCATTCGTAAAGATATGTGCGTATAAGTATGTGTGTGTGTGTTTGTGTATGTACGTATATTTGATTTGTGGCCACCTTAATCTAAATGTAATGTCAACGGGTAAAGAAATTATTCATGAGATTGCAATCCAAACACTTGTCTTGTGTATTTTATGGCCAAGATTATCTACAAAATTACACACATACCGGTTTACATATGTAGTACATATAATATATAAAAAACAAATCAATTCAGTATAAAAACAAAGCATATTTATATCTATAATAGTGACCATTAGTTACAACGTTTTGTTTATGTTTTTCTGTGACAAAACTAATCATTCTTCTGCGTTATTGTTGAGATAATCATTTACGCTTAAATAGACATGTTTGTTCATATATAGATTTTGTAACATTTCAACTTCATCCTCACTTTGTCAAATGCCACGCCTACAATTCACAAGAACTTATCGATTGGGCAAAAAAAATGGATCTATAGTGTAAAAATTTTGGAAATTTGGCAAATTTTTAACCAATTTAAAAATGGGCATATTCGTATAACGTAAACGCCCACATTTTTTTTTTTTTTTATTAAATCGCCACTCTGGAGATGTCTCCTATTAATAAATGCATCACGCAAATAATCTCTTCCCTCAAATAGGGAAAAAAAAATTTTCAAAACAATTCGTCACCACATATAAAAAAAATTACAAAAAAATAATTACTTTACTCAGAATTCGGCTGGTAAGAAGTAATTAGATACCTTTACTTCCGCATTTTTATTAGGGGCGTGTAGGGTATTTAAGATTTGGCTTAAACCAAATTTAGTTTTTTTGCTTTTTTTGTTTATTAAAATTTTGTTGAATTTGTAACAAAAGGTTTATTAATCATTATAGGAGAAAATCTAGCCCCTAAATTGTATATGGCCCATGATGAACTTGACTTTTTCGTGCTTCTTTTTTTTTTTTTTAACAAAAACTCATCCAGCCATCAACACAAGCCACACATAACAAACATATGAACAAAATTCCAACTTGAACAGAATCACGCATTCCATCACCATCTCATGTGACACATTCACACAACTTGTGGTTACCCTATATGTGAGGCTACTGAATTTTGATGTTTGCTATTGTTGCCATTTTGATATAACACTAATTTTTAAGTACAATGCATGCATTTGTATGCCAATAATTTTTATACCCTCCGTATAAAATGGGGGGTTATGCTAAGTTTGTTATTACGTTTGCAACACCCAGAAGGAGATAATAGAGACCCTACAATAAATATAAGAATATATCAACAACAAAAACTGAGTCCATCTAGTTATATATGTTTGTGTGTCCGTCCGTTGTTGGAACTCTTACGGCCGTAAATTTTTAAATATTGAGTTGAAATTTTGTGCAGACTCTTCCAGTTTCCAAATTGCTATTGAAATTGGCCAAAATCGTGTACAAGCCACGCCCACAATAGACAAAAGTATATTTATCTGCCATAAGGCAGGGTATTTAAGATTTAGTTTAAACCAAATTTAGTATTTTTTTTTTGTAGTATATGCATTGTTTGCATTTCACATGCTGACACAATAATCTATGCCCGGTAAAAACATTTATGCGTGCAATAGAATCAATACCACATCCTCAAAACAAATTAAACTGGGCCAACAACGTAACAATAACAATAAAAATAAAATGTATTGGCAATATTATGACTGTACGTTTGTGCATATTAGTGCGTGTTTGTGTATGAAAAATTTAGAACAAATTGGAAAACATTTGTTAACTGATAGCAAAAATCCATTAGAGGGGCGACGCACACAAAGGTAAAACTCGTACGTACATATTTCTTCTCATACACACGTACATGAAAACAAATGGAATAATATTTTGGACAAAAACTGAAACATTTCAAAACTAAAGCATGTAAGGGACGGATGAAGAAGATTATTTGAATAAGGTGAAATTTGGGGCGTGACAAATACTACGAAAAATAAGCAATGCCAACTTGGTTTAAGATTCAAATATTTTGGGTAAGGAATTTTTTTTATAATATAAGAGTGTATGTTATCCGACCCCGCCTATTTTTAACATAACCTTGTATAGAATCATTGTGATTATTGGCATATGTTTAATAAAATTAAACTTTATTACTTAATTTAGAAATTTTTTATTGTGGGCGTGGCATTTGAGCAATTTTTTCCCAAATTTAATTAGAACCCTAACAAAATTTCAGCTTAACTATCGATTTTTGTCACTGTAGGAATATCACTTAAAGACCGACCTACGGACAGACGTGGCTAAATCGATTCAAAATTTGATGATATTGACCATGAATATATATTGAAGGCAAGTTTTATTTTTTTATCAAATTTGTGCCACACTCTCACTCACTGCATCTCTTTAAAATTTTTCAATATTTATTATTAACCACATTTTCAACATTTTACTGTATAAATAAATTTTAAATGCACCATTTAACTTTTATGCAGTCATTTGGTATCATTTGGGCAAACTACAATACACATATATACATACATACAAATACAGTATGCAGCAAAGTATATTAAATTTATTGAGAGAGAACGTTTTTAACCAATAAAACTTCCGATTTATGGGATCATTAAAGGTACCGGCAACCAAAAAATAAACAAAAACAATAATAATATTACGCACCAACCACAAGTTACACAGAGTAAGCAACAACAAAAAAACTGTTATTGCATGAATTCTTACATAATGTCAAAGTTTTTGATAACTTTAAAAAACTTATAACCGTTGTTTAATTAATAAACCAGCATTTCTTAATCGTTTGCCACCTTTAAGCTATGTCACGTTCAAAACAGATTTCTCTCTCTCTCTCTCTCTCTCTCTCTCTCTCTCTGTGTCTCTACACCCCTATTTGCTTTCTTTTGTGCTGTCTTTATCAACTCTACGTTAAACCATTCATACAAACCCGCATCTCAAAAACGACATGAACATAATTCAACTGTTTTCATGCTTCACCATGACTTAGTATCGTGTTTGTCATTCCGTTTCAACTTGATAAGTAGATAAAAAAAAGTGTGAGATATTTTCCTTAATTATAAACAAATAAGAAAACTAAATTTGTCTTTCCCTTTCACCATCTCTCCATAAATGGGCGTGGCATATTCCTAATTATGCCCTCTAATAGTGTATGTATTACGCATCAACTTCTAAGTCGAGTTTTACGTTGAGTACGATTCTTTGTAAATTGTGGGCATGTTTGTTATCCCACCACGCCCATTTTTAGCCCAACAGTGGAAAATGTAATTATAACTCCATGGATCAATTCTTATGGCAGATATAGATTTTTATCGATTGTGGGCTTGTCTGTTACAGCCTACTTTTGGAACATGAATGGATGGGATAATTATAAATGTGTAAATTTCAAATTTATAGCTTAAATTTTGTGACAAATAAATAGATTTTTATCAATTGTGGGCGTGGCTCATAACAGATTTTGCTTAGAAGCGTGCATATAAAATTTCAGCTCAATATCTTTAAATCTATGACAGTAAGAGTGCCAGCAAGAGGCGGTCACACGGACACGGATCGACTTAGTTTTTGATGCTGACAAAAAATTTATGTACATGCTTTATAAAGTCTCTGACGCCTTCTTTTAGAGGCAAATGAAATGACTAAATTTGTATACTATTCAACTTATGTGGAGGGTATAAAAAACAACTAAGAATGAGCTTCTAATACAGCCTTGATACCCACCATTGCCTTTGTAGACATGAGAGATGAATGAACAGTGTTTTAACCATATTGTACGTAGTTGGATTCTTGGTTCGATTTAACGGATTTAAAGTGCAGAAGACAAATTCATAAAGACGTATGGTCAGGTAGGATGGACTTCATCGACACGGCTATTGATACTGATTAAAATTATATATAGTTCTTGGGGTGTGGCACAAAATCAATAAACCCTCATATTGTTATGATAATAAAAATAATAATTACAACATACTTTAATTGTTTCTTTCAGAAAACCATACGCCAGACTGTAACCACATAGAATGCTCTACATTATGTCCAGCAGATAGTTATCTCAAGTCTATACTAGATGACTATGAAGAAGAAGATGATGAAACAAATTTGAGTGATTATAATGAAAATGATTATGATCCTTTTGAAAGCAACGATGAAGACATTTTAAAACCTATCCAACATGCTTCGCACTATCCAGATGAACATCGAAGAAAACGAAATATTCTTCATGAAGACCAGTTCATAAAATGTTGCGGCCATAATGAATGTGCTTGTAAAAAATGTGATGAAATACCGAAATGTCCTGAAGGAGAAGTTGCTGTGTTGAAGCATAAAGGTCAAGGTATACCTGGCAATTGTTGCTCAATTTATGAATGTACAATAAAAGAAGACTGTTCTCATGGTCCCAGCAAACAAACTTATTGGGGTACATCGTGTAAAGAGTGCCGGTGTTTTGGTGAAATGGAATTATGTACAAATCATTGTCCCGAAGAGGAGCTGCTACAAAATTGTTATTCCGATTACTGGCACAAACCGTTTATGAATGGAGCTCGTTGGAATGAAGGCTCTTGTATAACCTGTACCTGTAGACAGGGTGAAAAAAGATGTTTAGCACCAATCTGTCCACACTTACAATGTAAAGAATTTATTTACGAGAAAAACATATGTTGCCCAAAGTGTAAGGAAGAGAAAACAATTCATCAGAACAAAAAAGAAAGCGAAGTAATTACTAAAGCTATAGAGAACTTTACTACAGCGAATCCATTGAACATGACAATTAATATCAAAGAATCGACCCAACAGTTAATAAATGTTCCGCTTAGTACAGTTAATTCAGAAACTATTCACACCACAGAGCCATCTTTTTTGAAGGAAGAATCGGGTACAACTATTTCCAAAGAAAATTCCTTAATGTCCAGTAAAGAATTAATCCATACATCAAGCAGTACTTTAGAGCCATACACAAAACCTACCTGGTCCACTACGTTTAGTGCTACTTCAGATGATAATCAAATTACACAAAACTACTCAACCATCATCACCACCACCACCTTCATACCTTCAACGCAAAAGAGTGTAATCCAATTTACAACCAATGACCTACCTTCGAATATGACATCAGTGCAACATATGGATTCTTTTAAATTCGTTTCAAAATTAAAAGACTTCTTGGATGTAATGTCTACTTATAAAAGTACTACACCAATAAATACTATTAGTACTAAAAAGTCTACAATGGAAGCAACCCCTACTACTCCTGTTCTAACCACAACCTTGCCTCTGGTTAAAGCTACATCTAAAGATATTTTAGTATCCAGCACCCAAACTACTGAAAATTCAATCATGAAGAATGACAAAACATTCAATGTTGAACTTAGTACACCTTCCGATATTGTTACCACACAAGCTTCATCAATTATACTGGCTTCTACTACATTATCCACTGTTTTAGATTATAAGAGTATTGCAAATATTGAACAATACGATAAATCTTCCGTTTTATTTAATGGTACTACCATTATCATTTTAATTTGTCTATTTTTAGCTTCAATAATTTGTATAACTCTGGGCTTGATAATACGTTATACAAGGAATCGTAAAAAAATGTACTCAAGTATACCAAATTCGGAGACAAGTCTTAGTAAAACTTCCACAAAGACTATGTTAACGGTATAAGATATTAAAAATCTATTTTTAATATCAATTATAGACAATTTAAGAAGTGTTTTTAAAAGTGATATTCTTACCGATGATATTGGTTTTATTCTGGCCAATTTTGGGAATTCCAATCCGCAATAGTATGGATTGTAAAATGCTTGGTTAGATGTTTGCTATAGATAAAATATTTAAACCATTTTAAAGTATTCTTATACCGCTATGGTAAAACTTTCCGTAGGCATAGATGCTGTGTATATTTTGTAGAATCTCGGAGAAAATGTACAGATTTCTCTCCATCCACACTGAACACAATAGTTGTATATATGTAAAGCTCTTATTCCTTTATGGAATACAATTATAATTATTGTCCATTACCATAATTGTTAACCGAATATAAATGTTAAAGGCATGCGAAATATTTTTAAATAATATCAATAATTATAATGGAAAAATCATTTTAAAATAATACTTCAAAGAAGAGAGAATATTTTCCAAATGATTAGCTTATTTTGAAAGTAATCTAAGTCCTTCGAAAATGGCAAAATTGTGAGGAATTAAAAGTGAAGAGTAGTTCCCTTAATAGTAGTTCCAAATGGACTTACATGGTATGCACAAAATAATAAGAACACCATGCAATATAGTACATCTTGTTGCATGTTGGCAGCACTGCTTCCGCGTAAATACTACGGCGGGTATGTAATTCACAATTTACATGCCAAGTCTTATTATATCCGTGCCTTACACGCTTTAGTCTGGGACGATCACACTTCGAAAGCAAATCGTTGGTGCTCGGTTAACGGAAGCGTCTGTGACAGTATCCACGGTAATGACAACATGGTAAAACATCATAGTGGCCGAAACTCGAGGTTAACTGACAGGGAGACCGACCAATATTAAAAAGAATTGTGGTCAGACAACAGAATACCACCGCGTCACAACCGAACTATTCAGACACTCTACGAATCTATACCCCGAAGGATTGCTGCTGAAGTTGTTGGTGACCCAACAACTTATTAATTAGTAAATATTGTTTATATGTCGGGTGTTCGTATTATTTTGTTCATATCCTATAAATTATTCCTTTAAGTATATTTTATTTAATATGTAAATACTTTTTATCACTATGGTCTGCATCAATTGTTTATTATTGTACTTGTTTATATACGTAAAATATTTTTTATGTATACTATATATAAATACATATATAGTGGCTGTTTATTTAGTACTTTACACAAAAATGTGATAATCTCCAAGCAATTATTTTTATTGTACAATAATAAGAAAAAACTTCAAAATTTTATAAAACTTTCTATTCTTCCATATAAATATTTATTTAATATATTCTTTTTTATTTTTTACTTTTAAAACCCAAAAATTACAATTCGTATTATGTAATTGTTAAGTATAAGTTTAAAAAAAAATAATGCATAATAAATATTATTTGAAATAAAAAAAAAATATTTGGAAAAACAAGGAAAAAACTAAATTTGGCCACATTTAAAGTGTGAGCATGGCAAGTAAATTATAATTTCTTGAGATACTTTCCATAAACAGTAGGGGTGGCAGATTGATTACGTCGGAATCTGAAAATCAAAAGATTTTTTGTAGAAAAAAATATAAATAAGTGCTTGTCAAGCTTTTAATTAACCAATTACAAAAACCTATTTGGACCATTCTTAAAATTAGTGGATCAATTCTTGTGGCTGATAAATAGATTTTTCTTTCTAGTAGCTGAGTGGGCTAGGGCTTTGTCATAGTAAACTCTGCCCGCTATAAGACGCAGGTTCAAATTCAGCTGAGGAAAAAAGTGAAGGAGTTTTTCAGCTGAAATTTGTACTTATGTGTCGCGTTAGATTGGTAACCCACTGACAGTTAAGAATATTACCATGAAACTCGGGGTTGATTCGAGAGGCGAAGGTCTTTTAAGCTTTTAAAAAGTCATATATTATTATAAATAGACTTTTTATGATTGTGGGCGTGGTACTTTTCGAATTTCACCCTACTTAAATAGCCACCTCTGAACAACTCTATTATTTTGGACATCTGAATAAAAATTTCTAGATCTAGGCACATAGCTGTGAGGGTAATCAAATTAATTTTCAGAACTATAAAATGTATAATATAATAATGTTTTGTAATAGTAAAAATAAAATAAAACTAAATCGAGGGATGTCCTTGTTCAGGTATTTGATATCTGCCCTTTAATAAATGACTTCCGATAATTATGCTCATCTACAATATAAATATTTTGTTGGATCTATGATCTTTCTTCTTAAAGACAGATTTTTGACAATTGAGGGCGTGGTACTTGTCGGATTATATCCCATTTAAATAAGAGGTTGAATGCAGAAATCAGATATAAAAGAGACAACTTTTCTATCCCATTAATAACAAGATATTTATATAACAGAAGAAAAAACAATCATGGTAAGAACTACAATACTCGATTCTAACCTAAAACCACAAAAATATATGGTTTGAGATGTTCCTAAACCCTTCTTCTAAGAGATGGAAACAAAGAAAGTGTTGGGTAGTAAAAAAATGGATATTTAAAAGCCTACAAAAGCATGTTGACATTCAGTTTATTTTATTATATTTTCTTTCAAAAAGATATTCTCTATTAAAGCTTCCGAAAAGAACATATTTTATACAAATATTTTATTTAATCCTTCGACTATATCCTTGTTATATAAAATTATATAAACATGCAACGCCGATTGCAAAAGTCACGCTTGAATTCTTTAGCCGATTTGAACATGTATTGTTATAACAAATACAAAAAAGGGTCTAAAGAGTTAAAAAATTGTTTACGTTTAAATGAATCATCTAGCGGACTGGATTCAAGTGAAGAAAATAACGGGAAAGAGACCAAAAAACATTACAAAACCCAGTAAGATATAATGATTTCGCTACAAAATCGAATAAATATTAAACCAGTTCTATTGCTTTTATAGTCCTTACTGGCAAATTCAAGAATATATAGAATTTAATGCGGCCCGTACTATACAGCGCATAATACGCGGCTGGCTGGTGCGTACTAACGTAGCCAACCAAACTTGGGCGGCTATAGTTATACAAAGAGAATGGCGTCGCTTCTACTATCAACGTTGGTTTTATAATATGGTTGAAACTTTACTACAAAAACGGATCGAAGAGCATTTCTATCGATCAGCTCAAATTATACAGTCTTTATATCGTGGCTGGTGGACACGTCAGCATGTTCACGATCACACACGTTTAGTACGCTTAGAATTGAATGCTGGCGAAGATCTTCTGCATTGTGTCGCCTTCAAGTTGCATCATTTAATCCGCACATATCATATACCCGGCATTTACTCATTAAGGAATAGCACGTAAGTAGTTAGAAGTGAACCGAAAGATTGTTGATTCATAAAGACGTCTAGGTATTACAAACATCTGCTGAAACTTTACCTAGCCTCTACCAATAGTGGTGCAAGGTATAAATAGCACACAAATTCCTTTTATTCGTATTTTAATCATTATTATTTTTACAAATTGTAGGTTCATGTGTGTGTGTTTTCTTTTTTTAACAATAACTTTTACCATAAACTGAACTTTGACGAAAACAAACAAACAATGGTCTAAAAATGATGTAAAAAGGATGTAAACTGGACTATATAAAAAAAAATCTATTTCTTCTTCCTGCCTGACTTTTCCGTTTTATTATTGTTGTCACGTTGCCCTTTAGAACGCCCTACAGCGCTTGCTGCAGCACTCGTACTTGGTTTGATTATAGTACAGCTTTCGCTGCCAGTTTCTGATCTATCACTCGCTGATATATTACTGATTGTATTATCATCGCTACAAGTTGAAGAGTCAAGTTGCTGCTTAGCTTTAACCGATTTTCTATTACTGCCCGTCAATGTGTCGCGCCATTGATGTATATCGTGGGTGGGAGCTTTCAACAAATTCACATGAACGGTTTTTCTCTTCTTGCGCGGTGAAATTTGAAATATTTTCGCATCATCTTGCGACTCTTGCGAGCAATCTTCTTTATTTTCTTCATCCTCCTCAGAATCTTCAGAATCTTCAAAGGGCGTAGTTACGGGTATAAATAATAAAGGTTCCTCACGTATATAATCTTCTCCAAATTCAGCATCAGAAGAGTTATTTGTATCAGATTCCACATATTCTACATCCACTTCTGTATCTTCATTATCAGGATAGAATGCATCGAAAATATCATGCGATGATATTCGATCCTCATCGGTGATATCGAATTCTGATTCTCGTTCTTCATAAATGACATTCTCATCTAATTCTTTGAAATCAGGTGCATAAGCGGACCAATTTTCAACGATTCTTTGAGACCATATTGTTATAATGCCATTACAAACTGTAATGACAATGGGACGGCTGGGATGCCAAACTAAATCGGTTATAGAATCACTACCTTTTGTATCCAATATTTTTACCATACACTCTTGCACTTTATCCACGATGAAAAGCCTATGACCACTGGCATCACCAGCGCATATATATTGAGCATCACCCGAAAAAACACACTTAACCCATTTGGTTTTATTGATCGTATCATTATAACGTGCTAGGGGTTCTGGTTCACAATCTAAGCCCCTTTCTAAAATATCGCTGGTGGAATAAATTCGTATAACACGATCAGCACAATTTAACAACAATTCCTCGGTATCACGAGCAAACTCCAAGTATTTAATGGCAGTGGGATTATGATGATTTGTTCTTACCTTAAAGCTGGCCACAATCTCCCATGACTCCATGCTAACGACAATGATGCGGCCTTTAGAATTAGCCGTATAGATATGTTTACCGCGGCGATCAAAAATTGCTTTAATATTATTTTCTCCATCGGTAGGTAAATAGGGTACAACTTTATGTTTGGACTTGTCATCGACATTTACCAGAACGGCCACAGTGTATAGGGGAGAGGCCAGATATAATTTAGGATTATACGGATGGAATTGTACTTTAATTATAGGTCCGGGGAAGCGAAATTTCTGATCACAATTTCCCGTTAATACATCCCATATACAAACATTATAATCCGAAGAGCCTGATAACAATTGCCGACCACTACGCGACCAACTTAAACTTGACACGGGATGTACATGACCTGGTAGTCGTTGGGCAACACTTTTCGATATAAAATCCCACAAAAGAATGAGACCATCATTACAGCCCGTAGCCAGTATGGTGCCAAATCTATTAAACTCACAACAGACCACATGATGTTCGCAATCGAGTGTTTGTTCAACTTCTTCGGGATAATTCTGACCGAATGCTGCCAAATCCATAATTACACAATTAGTTAATAAAAATATTTACACAAATAAATTAAAAACAAAGACGATTCAAGTGGAATTCTTTTTACAAAATAAATTCACTAACGGTTCTTCGTACAAAGTTAAAAGCAACACCAATTATGTTTTAGAGTATATTAAGTTAGTACAGAAACTTGTAACTACTCTACTTATAATTTCAACAATTTCTCTGCTTCTTCTTTCCTAGAGCCCTATCGAAAGTGGAACAACTATTGGCTAGCATGACGTTTAAGCAATGCAATGATCGTGCACACGCCGCCCAGCGCCGTAAACAAATTCAAATCGAAAAAGCGAAAAAACAGTTTAAGAAATCCGCCTATGGCACTGAATTGCCATATTCCGGCCCTGATATACACAATTTATGCGAGCCCAAGTGTATCGCTTTATATTCGGAGGTGGATGCTGATCGTAAAATGCTAAAAATTTTGAACATGTATGAAATGGCGACACGCGAAGATCCACGTCTAATAAAAATGCGTAAAAATCGTAAGAAAATTATATAAATAAAAATAATTGCCCTGTCGCTCCAATTGCCAAATTGATTATTTCCTATTCTCTATTTATCGAAGGTGTGAAAGCGCATCGTCACCTTTGTACGCCACCGCCCACTTCATTTTGTGGCGATGTTGTGCGCAGCATGAAAAAATGGAAAATTATTCAAGAATCGAATTACAAGGTGGAGCCGAATATATTGAGAAATCCGGAAAATGTAGAGAATTTCTTAAAAGAAGTTCAATCGAAATGGAGCATACTGCACGGTCAGTGCCATTGCCAGCAAGAGTATGTATTGGATGCAGCCAAAAAAGACATCGAACTTATTGAAAAAGATAACGAATTTGGTGCCATACCTTCAATAGAAAGCAATGAAAGGGCTACAGTTTCACCCACCATTTAATACCCTACACCACTTAGTTTGACAGATTATTGCCATAAAAATAGTTTAACTGTAAAAAACGGGTTTTCAAAACGATCCAATCGTTTTCGAATTGGGATCCAAATTCATTTTTAAACTCTTTAACTTTTCTTTATGAAATTTTTCTTAAATATTAAAAATTGCCAAATTTCGTCTTACAAAATTTTCAATTTAAATAGGCGACATTATATGGGAAGGAGTTCTAAAAATATACCAATCAGGTCCATTTTCAATATTCGTCCCTTTGTACCAAATTTTATCAAAAAAATATCCAAAAATTGCCATTTACATCTTGATTACAAATACAAAAAATTAAATGGACGTACAGACGAGCTTAGTTAAATCAATTTAGATTGTGACACTCATCCAATCGTTATAATTAAAAGTGTATTTAGGTGTTCACCAATGTGGTGTAAGGTATTATAAATAGTTTACGAAACCTTTCTTACAAGTATGTATAAAATATATTTTTATTTCTATAAATATATTGAAGGGTATAAAAAATTTGCATTCTCAACTTACTTATATAATACTATTTATATAATATGGGGGTTTTACTATGTTTGTCATTCCATTTGCAACACTTAGAAGGAGATGCCAGAGACCCCACAAAGTAATCGTGTATGTCCGTATGTCCATATGGCCTTCTGTTGTTGGCACTAATTTGCGATCGTAAATTTTAAGATATTGAGATGAAATTTTGGACATACACTTCTGAACGCAGATCGCTATTTAAAAATCGATCAAAAGCCTTGCCAAAAATCGACAAAAATCAGTTTAACTGCCACCAAAATTGAGCTATAAAATTTAAATTATAATAATGTGCCAAAAATGGGCGTGGTAGGTTAACAAATTACAAAAAACTATAAAATTTACCTGTCCGTTTGTCTCTCTTCGTAAATTTGTACGCCGGCGTAGCATTTTTTAAGATATTTCAAAGATAATTTCAGGTACAAAAACATGTGTTGGCCCAAAGCAAAACTCTATAGAAAATGAACCGAAATGGACTAATTTTAAGAACCCCATTCCATATAAAGCTAGGTCACAAAAAAGTTACAATAACTCAACTAATTGCAGCATAATTTGTGTAATGAAGTGGGGTAGGGTATTAAAAGGTCGCACTTGAACGACTACAACATTTTCACTTTTACTAGTTAAATGTTATAACGGGAAATTTATTATACTCTTAAGTGTTTGTTTTGTTGATTCCTCTTCACATGTTAACTTAACTTGTCATATTTCTTCTTCTTTGTTATTATATATTACACCATACACACACACTCTGCCACAAACATAATGCTAGAAAGAACAAGTGATATAAGAATGCACAATGTAACGTTTGCGTTTGTAAAGTTTTGATTTTTTATTTAGCTCAACTCATCATTGCTTCCCTTTTCCACCAACAATAGAAGTTATCATTCATTTATAATCTCGACATTAACAAGTGATGTGCATAAATGTGTAGGGAAGAGCTAGTTTTTTTAGTGTAGAAGATTACGTTAAATTTATTATTATTTACATAAGTTTTATCATTAATCGTACGAAAATTGCTTCATCTATATATATGTCAAAGCATGAGTTGGGGATAAATCGGAAAAATTATGAAAGTCTAGGCAAAATATTAAAGAAAATGTTATAGTCCATCAGGCCGTTATTAAATATACCCTACACCAGTTAGCTGCTTAAATTAGGCTACACTTAGTTTAGAAGGCATTGTCAGATAAGTCACTTGGTGACATATCATTATAGGGAAAGGGGGTCTAGCAATGTTCCAATCGGGTTCAAATTTGTTACAACAAATTATTAAGCGAATTCTATTATTCTTCACCAAATTTTATGAAAAACTATCAAGTATTCCAATTTTTTATCATATAATGAATTATTTCAAACAAATGCTTTATATGGAAAAAGAGTTCCAAAAAGTTACCAATTGGGTCCAAATCAAGTACAGCCACATATTATGCTAATTAACCATTCTTCAACAATTTTAAAACAATTTATATTTAAATTTGCAAATTTTCGCCATATAAAGACTTTTTTTAAATAAGGACGTTATATAGGGAGGGGTTCTAAAAATGGTCCAATTTAACCCATTTTCAATAGTGCACATCTTTGAGCCAATAGATGTCTTTGTACTAAATTTCAATGAAATATCTCAAAAAATGTGATCTGTAGCCTACGTACAAATTTACATGAAAAGACAGACAGATGTACGAATATGGAAAAATCAGAATCAATCGGTTTAATTGAAAGGGGAGTTTGCCCCAAATGATGAGGGTAAGGTATACTAAACTGATCTATGTATTTGTATCCCCAACATTTTTATACATATACGTAACGGTAATTACTCGCTACTTGTGTTAGATGTTATCACACTTCTAATTAAAGCAACTTGGATTGCCAGACTTTATCTGAAATATTTTAATAACTTAATTATAATGTAAATAGTTTGAGGAGACAGAGAGATAGTGTTAAATATATGACAACACCTCTAATAATTATAATTCAATTTAGAACAGAAAAAAAAAAGAAACAAAATAAATTCCACAACAAAAAAATTATAATAAATAATGATATATAATAAATCAAAAATAAGTTATTTTTTCTTGAACGTTTCAACACCTTTAAGTGCTTTTGCAGTGTTTGCCAAAAAAAAAAACACAAACACAAAATTCACTCTGCCTGCCCTTTAATCGTTCATAATGAATAAATAAATTTCTTACATTACTTATACAACTTTATTAATTTGTTGACTAAATTAAAAAATAAAAAACCGAAAACCTATGGAATTTATGCTTTTGTTTAAATTACAGCTCAACTGGTTGAAGTTCTCAATTATCACATTTTTTTTTAGGCTTTAAAATTATCCTTTTCTTTACGCAAGCTGCCCATGGTGAGTATAGGATCGGTTTGACCGGCATGCTTCTGCACACTAGTCACATGAACCCGCATAAAGGGATTCCATGTTTTCTCTTGTGCTATGGTGGATGGCACCGTGGGCGAATGCGTGGCTCTGCGCAATTTCGCCCATTCAATACGTTGCAAAATCTGCTCATTCTGAGGTTCCACATGGCGTGCATAAGACATATTCTGTAATGTATACTCATGACCGCAAAAAACTTTCGTATCATCTGGCAATGAGGCCAATTGTTGACACAGTGCGGCATACATTTGTTCAGGTGTACCCTCAAAAAAGCGGCCGCAACCACCTTGAAATAATGTATCGCCTGTAAACACGCACCGTTCGCCTGCTGGCGATTCTACAAAATAGCAAATGTGGCCTGATGTGTGGCAGGGTGTAAACAAACACAACACATTCAATTGACCAATTTTCAGTTTGTCATTCTGTTGAACTGGACAATTGAGGGCACCAATACGTTCATCACCACCATACACCTGCAATGGTTTGTTAAACATTTTTACCAATTTTTCATTGCCTCCAGCATGATCCCAATGATGATGAGTGGTAAGAACTTTGGTAAGATTGACACCTTCCTGATTTACAGCCTCTAGTACAGCTTCCGGTTCTACCGGGTCAACTATGGCCGCCTCTCGCGTTGATCCGCATATAATCTTAATAAACAAATGACATATTAAAGAAGAAGAATACGAAATGCTACACTCCTTCATATATACCAAATACATATAATTGTCCTGTAAAGCTGGCAAGATTTTTACTTGCATGGCATTCATTTTTAGATCCTCCACTGAGCTATGCATACCGTACCAACCAATTTTTTGCAATTTTCGAACTTAAGAAAGAACAAAAATTTAAACATAAATTAACAAAGAGATGCCATATCAAGAGCCATCTATGTAGACATTATTAGTTAATACATAAACCCTGCACCAAGTCATGCTAATTGTAAAAGTCGGCAACTCTTTATTACATCTACATTATAGTGTGTGTATGGAAAATTTGATAAGAACAGAAATTCTACATGAAAAACACACAAAAACACGAAGGACTTAATAATTCTGGTCTTGTAAGTTCATATTTGAAGCCTCAGGTTATTAGTTGCTAGTACATGTATTACAACATCACCATAAATGTTTTTTCTCCCCCCAACTTTTATAAAACCCACCTCGAAAATATGCGGCAGTAGCATTTTGTAAAACACATTGTCTAAAACGTTGCCAAAATGTAAACATATTTACATAATAAATGTTTAAAAAAAAACATTCACAATTTGGTGGAGATTTTCATAAAAATTGTTGAGATATTATTATTGTGGTCAGTGGGTTTTATTATTACACACTTCAGCCTTTTACTTATATTACTTAAAGCTCTTGTATTTTGTACTTTATAAAAAATATATATTTCATTTTATATATTTTTTTTTTCTTAATAAATTTTACGTAGAATTATTGTGCGTTATTAATGCAATAAAACTGAAAATATTTTTCACTTACATTTTTTATTAATAAAAGAAAAAACACAATGACAATAGAGAGCCAGATTGCTACAAATGTTAAATAAACAAAGTAATGTAGCCAGATGTGTTTATTATTGAAAGAGGGAATTATATGAAGGTATGACTGCGAAGCCGATAAAACAGTGTTATTAACCATTTGATTTATGTGTGTGTTATTGAGGTAATAAAAAACATTTTACATAAAAATAAATTATTAAATATTATATCAATAAAAAAAAATATTAGACATTAGAGTTGACAGAAAACAGAAATATTATTTACTATAATTTTGATATCCATTAAAGCATATAACTTTCTAGTATTTACTATTTCTTTAAACCTCCAACTATAAATCAACTAAGGCGGTATACTTAACGCACAGCGAGGTTTTAAGTAGCATTTTTTCGAGTACTTTCATATTTTTCTTTGAAAGAAATCAAAAATATACTTTTCTCCTGTTATTGAAATATATTTTGTCAAAAATATTTATAATTTTTCCTTAACGTTAAAGAAAACAAACTTTACACAAAAAATGTCGGATACACCACCCGAGGGAAGAATTGATTCAGAAACTAACCTTATCAAGGTGCATCATGTAGGTGTAACGGCCAAATTACAATCACCCCTCAAGAATCTAATGAATAATTATTGTTCTTCGACGGAAACTGAAGGCGCTCAATTATTATATAATGGAGACCAAAGGCAGAGCAATACCAAATATATTAAATTGGATAATGAGAAATTAAACGTGGAAACCGATAGTGCTTCGACAACAACAGATCAATCGAAAATTTTATATGAAATGCGCGCTATTCGCGATATTGAAATTGGGATGAAAAGAAAGTCACAGAAGTTGACACCGTCTAAAATAGAATTTCAATTGTATAAGAAGAAAACGCCAGTAAAACGCAAAGCTGTTGGACACTCTAAATGTAATCGCATTGGCAAGAATAAAAAGAAAAGCCAACGACGTTTATTCACCAAAGACATAAATCGTAAACGTGATGTGGAAACTTCAATATTTAAACGTTTACGGCAGTCGTTGAAACAATTGAGTTTAAATAGTAAAATGGAGAGACCGTCAGTTGATAAAATATTTGATGAATTCCCTGAACCGGCAACAGCTAAGCCGTCCCCAACAAATCAACCTTTAAAGGAAATACGCATTGGTATCTATCCGTTCGATCATGGCTGTGTTGAATATCTGAAAACTCATGATGCTCCGCCACAAATTATCTCCATTTATTTGGCGGAGCGTGCCGTTTATTATGCCACCCGTTTTTGGGGTGAATTCTTTGGCAGCATACATATTGGGGTCGCCTTTATGGTGACATTTGTTTTGCAATCTTATCGCTTTTTACTATACTCCCTCATCAATACATTATTGGTGGGTTTTCTACACATGACTTCTGATTATTTGATTAAACCGTTATTGACGGTTATATTTAATGGTTTCCTGCAACCTGTCATGATATTTTGTCTGAATATTTTGGCATCGATGCGAGATATTTTGAAACCGGTGGCAGAAACAATTGATAATTTTATGAAACCAGTGGCTACAGTGGGTAAGAGCATACGTTTAGTTCATGCCACTTACAATAAACGAAATATGGCCAAGAACGTCTGATAGGTAGGGAGTTGATTATATTTCTATGTAAGAGATTTTTAAGTTTTAATATAATTTGTTGGTGTTATTGTTGGAATATATCCTCTTAATAAATTTCTATTTATATAATAAAACTTTAAATTTTTCAGGTGTTTACTTTTTATTATAGAATTTTCGAAGAGAAAGCTTTTATATATGTAAAAATGTTTGACATTGCAACTCTGTTATCATTTCATAACTTTTAGCTTTATGAGAAAATGGTTAAAAATTTGGTAGAAAGCTTAGGTCAAATCTTAGACACCATCCACATTATTTTATACATTGCAAAGGCCTTTGACGTCACCTTCTAGGTAATGCGTACAATATAACCAACTTAGTAAACGCCCCACCTTATGGGGAGTCTGTAAAAACCCGTATGCAAAATGTCTCCCATCAAATAACGTTTCATATCTCATACATTCCTTAGCATAACTTTGTGTACACTCACGCACAATAAGGCGGAGCAACAATGCTCAGAAAAGACATCAATCATCTCATTGTAATTATGTACATTGCGTGAAATTTAACAGCAACAGCAACAACAACAACAATACTAATAAAACAAAACTACAATCCAACACACCACTTACACACTCTCAATCAATCCAGACTAGCCAAGCTAAGCCAAGCCAAGCCAAGCATATCGAATTACAATTAAATCAAAAGATTGAAAGATTTTTATGAAAATTCATGTGCAAGTGTGTGTGTGTGTGTGTAATTATTGCTACCAAGCAGAACATCAAGGGAGAGATGACAATTGAATAATCTGCAATAACTCTATCACACACACGTATACACTCATAGAAATCAAGAGAATTAAAAACAAAATAGAATTTTGTAACCCTCTGAACGCACAATAATACAATAATAAAGATGTGTGTAAGTATGGCAACGTGTTGTGTTTCATGTATTATTACGTGTGTAAGTGTCTGGAAAGCAATCGAGAGGTAAATATAATAAAATTTATCAAATAATGTTAAGTACAATGTTGCTCATTTGAGGGTTCATAACAACCGGTTCACCACCACCATTATCACCACCACTACGCACACACACACACACACACAGACCAACCGGCCGACCGAATAAAAACATATGTTAATCGAGTTAATGATGACATTTAATTTATTTGTATTTTTTAACATTTAATTAAAACTCTAGAGACATACCGCAATCACTTCATTTTAAAATCACAGCTAAGGTGTAGAAAATACGTTAAATACAAATTGGAGAAATTTAATGAAATAATAATAAAATTTGATAATATAAACATTTCACATTTCAATATTAACAAATAAAACTATAGGGCACAGAATCCGACTGTAAACATAGTTGATATGATTAGAGGACCTAATCGGGTACCAGCCACGCCACATATATTAAGCTTTAAATAGGAATTTGTTATTAATTACTTTTTTCTCAAATGTGCCAAAATGGGCATGGTCGAATAACAAACACGCCCACAATTTACTCAGCATAAAAATCGACTCGGAAACTGATTTGCAGTACAGACTATTCAGACGATTATATACCACCCACGCCCACTTTTTGTATATATAAATGTAAAAAACGCTTAAGATTTGTCCCAAGCCAAATGCAATACTTTTACTTGTTTATCCATAAACCTGTAAACACACCTTTTTTGCTACTGTTTGTCTTTATTGTACTTTTTTGTTGTTTACATTTTAAGTTTATAATCAGTTCACTTGAAATCATTTTTACCCACAATAAGTGATTTCTATATGTCAAAGGATTAAAAAGATTAAAACTTTGCTGTTAAAAATAGAGATGAAAACCATTCAATGTTTTACTCGGTCAACTGATAGTAAAATTGATTTGAAACAATCCAAAAAGAATTCTTAGAGAAATGAATTCAAACATTTTAGTAGAGCAGAAGAGAGCAGTATGTATATTGTTGATATTATTGTTTTATACAATTTAGGGAAATAATGAAAACATATATAAATCGGGATGCATTTTGATGGAAAGTGTATAAAAATGTTGCTCTTCAGCAAAAAAGCCTGGTTTTTCCGGCTTCTAACTTTTCAATAGAAACCAATTTCAATCAATCATAATCGATATTTTGATTAAATATTTAAAAAAAAATATTTTATCGTTAAAAGTTGAAAAAATTCGAAGGACTTTTCTTAAACTTAATATACCTCCCATCTATGTACTGCTTGGAGGTCTTTAGAGCACAAATTGTGGATTTAATATTATTAAAATGAATTAAGAAATGAAAGGAATAGTTACCCTAGACAAAAACTATCCCTCCATACTTAACACCCATATATTGTTGGAAGTTCGAAAGACATACTTTTACATAAGAAAACGTTCAGTACTCATTTAAGAATTCAACAATCAATAAAGGTGATTTTTCCACTATTATAATATTTTTGTCATTTATAGATCCACGTACAATACATGTCAGCTATTAATAGATGAAATGACAAATCGCGAATTTTTGGGTTAAATTGGTGTAAACAACACGAAAAATGTAACGAAAAGGAGAACTGTACTATTGTTCTACTTGTCGTGGTTATTCACACATAAGATGGTTGGTATACTAAGTTTGTCATTCCATTTGCAACACCCCAAAAAGAGGCGTCAGAGACCCTACAGAGTATATATTCTTAAACTTAAACAAACTGAGTCGATCTAGACATTTTCAACCGTGTGTCCGGGTGTCCGTCTGTTGGCTTTTCACGGTCGTAAATTGTGAGATTTTGCACGCAGATCGTTATTGAAAATGGGCAAAATAGGTCAAGGGGACACGCCCACAATCAACAAAAGTCTACTTATCTGCCACAAAAAATGAACTATGAACTTGCAATTTGGTAGTTTTATCTATAAATACTCCCTTCATCGTAGTGCCAAAAATTAGCACGTTCGGATAATAGACCTAATTTATAAAAAAAAAACGTATTCAGTATTAGAGATGACTGGCAAGCTGATACGTAACACATATACCCTATTAGTGGACATAAATATATACTTGCCACGCCCACTGCGTGAATATGGAAGGTACTTAAGATTTGGTCTAAACCAAATTCACTTTTCTTACTTGTTTTACTTGTTATTTTATATTACAATATTATTATTGGTGTTGGTGTAATACAAGATTTTCCCTAAAAATGTTATTTTCCCTTACCCATTACAAAAACAAAAACAAAACACACAAACAACACAAATATTCTTTATAACAAAGTTTACATGTTATGTAGAGTTTGGCAAAAAAAAAAAAAAAAAAAAAACAAATAGGAGCCAAAAAAAGGTGCGAAATACATATTTTTGTCATTGTTAGCAAACAATGTGTAAGAGTTGATGACACAGCAGAATATGTGAAAAGTTGAGAAAAAATAACTAAAAGAAAGGAAATCATTGAGTGATGTGGCGCGTCACCTAAAACCTGACATTTTATTGTCTGCCTTTGTTGTTGCTGCCATTAGTCAGTCACTGTGAGTTATGAGTGTTTACGTGTAAGGATTTTCGTAAGATTAAAAGCGATTTAAGGAGATTCTTTTCATAACAAAAATCATTTCGATTTTGTGCTGAGTTGTCCTGTTTTCCCAAACACATCATTATTGTGCTCCAGTTTTGGAGGAGGCTTGAGAAGACTTATTTTAATAATTATTGGAAAAATTCAATGTTTTTATAAAGAATCATCATTTAAAAAAAAAAAAAAAACACACACCCACACAACAAAAGTTGTTCACTTTTTGAAATTTGAAAATTTATTTATTAAGTACAAAAACAAAATCAGCTTAAGGTGATTAGAGAAGAAATTATTGCGTATTAACTAAAAAAAGAATTGTGTTATTGCGTGCACAATACATAGATATATGTAAACAAAAAAGTACACCCTACGTCAGTTGTGCTAAATAAGTAAGGTGAACAAAATTTGAACAGATTTTCAGAAATCCAAAAAGACTATTTTTTATTCCCTTCCCCACACACCGTCACTCCATTTGCATTACCCAGAAAGAGGTATTAGAGAGCTTAGAAAATATACGTTGCAACACCTAGAAGGTGGCGTCAGAGACCCTACAAATTATATACATTCTTGATCAGCAACCAAAACTGACTCGATCTAGATGTGTTTTTTTTTTTTGGCAGTAGGTGGAACGCATCGAAAGCCGGACGTGCGGGACTTTAACCCGCCAAAACCACCTTTGCATCAATTCCCTTTTCCCTACGGTACTACCGTAAGATATTCCATCACAGGGGGGAATGCCGTTGACACAACCTAACACTAGACGACCTAAGACAATCCTATAAGAAGGAGGTTGTCGTAAATGCATGGTAACACTCCAAACCTCAAGAGACTACTCTTAAAAAGGCAATAAATGACGATCCTAACTAACGAATTCAACAGGGAAGGTAAAACACCGCAGTTATCCACTGCGTATTTCACTATTAGTTGTTCTACGCTCTCTTTCAGCTGCTCTTAGCTTGCAAAGAACCTTTGAAGCGTAACTATTAATTTTATCCCAATTTGTTGGGTACTCCAACATAATATCGATGACGGTGGCAACGGTTATTGCAGCACCAATATCATTCTCAGCTTCTCTATGCTCATTAAAGAAGCTTTAAAGCAACCATGCCCACTTAACAACTGCGTGAGATAAAAATTTATCTCACCATGTTTCCTGTTTATCCATGGACCCAGGCGAGGAATGATCATCTATGTCCATCGCCTTCTGTTCTAGACGTGTAAGTCCGTGTGTCCCTCTGTTTGCCTGTTGTTACCATTCTCGCGGGCGTAAATTTTGAAATAATGAGCTGAAATTTTGTACAGACACTTTAAAATGGTCAAAATCGGTCAATAACCACGCCCACAATCAACGAAAATCTTTATATCTAACACGAAAATTGACCCATGAATTTTGTGCACATATATATAGTTATCCCCTTCATTGATGTGCCAAAAATGGGCGGGGTTAAATAACAGGCGCGCCCATAATTTACAAAAAACTATACTTCACGTAAAACTCGACTTTCTAGCTGATACGTAATATCCAGCTTAGAGACCGTACTCATATATATGCCAAGCCCACCATTGTAGATGTGGAGGGTATGTAAGATTTGGCTTAAGCCAAATTTAATTTTCTTACTTATTTTAAAATCAAATTTATTAAAAATCAAACTCATAAATAAAAAAATAATCAATTTATATTAATTAGTGTTTAAAAATGACAACAAATCGTCGTGGTTGTTTGTTGCCCTTATCATGCTTGATTTACTTACAAAAGAGAAATTATGTGGTTTCATGTTCACAATGTTTGTAATGAGCAAACATATGGTAGAGAATGAAAACTTTTCCATTTTCTTTACATATATGTATAAAAATATTTATACATTATTTACACAATATGTATGTATGTACATATGTTATACTAATTGGCTATTTTCATTCCTTTAAACATAAACATATGCGTTGGTTGGTGTTGAACATAAGTAGAAGCACGTGTTCTCTCTCCACTTGGAAACTATTGCAAAGGGGTACAAAAGGGATAGGGGTAAAACTATAGCAACTTTAATGTTATACGAGAGTAATAACGGTATTTAATACTTTGTTTTCATTAAATTTACATGATTGGGTGGCTGATTATTTTTTTATTTTGCGTGTGTTTCAATGTTTACATGTACGTATCATGTGTATATATATGTGTTTGTGTGTGTGTGTGTTTGTTTTTATTTGGTAAAATGACACTATTACTAACCAAAACATACAAATGAGTGGATTGTCTATATATTGTAATTAATTAATATCCATTTAAAGTTGATTTGTTATTGTTATTGTTGGTATTATAATTAGTTCTATTAAGCCTTTAAGAAAAAAATCAAATAAATTATTCGAAAGTCAAAAATGTTCAACCAAAAAATAAATCGATACTTGAAAAAAGTTAAAATGTTATGGTAGGTCATGCCCGACCATTTAATATCCTACACACAAATTATACTACAGTCAGTTTAGTATCACTAACCGCGGGGAATTGTCATATAAGTCACTTCGTGAAGTACCATTATATGGAAAGGGGGTTCTAAAAATGCTACGATTGGGTCCAAATTTGACACAACCAATTATCAAGCTAAATAAGTATTCTTCTTAAAATTTTGTTACAATATATTAAAAATTGCGAATTTTCGCCATATAAAGACTATTATTATAAAGAAAACCTTATAAGGGGAAAAGTTTTAAATAAGGTACCATTGGGTCTTAATTTGTCACAGTTAATTATTTAGTAAATTAACTATTAATTAATTAAGAATTGTGAATTTTTCTCTTACAAAGACTTATTTATAGTAGAACTTTATATGAGAAGAGGTTCCAAAAATCCTACGATCTTGTCCAAATTTGGCTCAACTAATTATTAAACTAATTAAAAATGCTTCACCAAATTTTATCAAAAAATATTAAGAATTGCAATTTTTTGCCATATAAAGGCTTCCTTTGTAAAAAAAACCTTATATGGTGAGGGGTTCTAAAAATGGTACAATTCACTCTATTTTCAATGCAGTTCCTCTTTGGACCAATAAATATTCTTGTACGAAATTTCATTGAAATATTTCAAAAAATGCGACCTATAGCTTAAGCACAAAATTTATGCGTACAGACAGACGGACATGATTAAATCACTTCAAACATTGATTCTGTAACGTTCTCTATAATTGAAGGCGAGTACGAGTTACAAACATTCTGACAAACTTAATGTATCCTTTGCTAGTGTAGGGTTTTAAAAAAAATGGACTTATGTCACTTTCCAAATGCCCATAATGCCACATAATGATGTGTGAAAAATGTCTATGTAATTTCAAATTGAAACCTTGTAGCGCAACATACTTGACATTAAATTTACTCTCTAGACATGTAGCATAACAAAAACAAAACAACCGTAACAACAAAAACACAAATGTACGTATATGTACAAGACAGAAAAAAAAAAAAAGGAAAAAATCTCATACTCTATCTAATTGAAATTTGATGCTACTAGGTGACAGACAGCAGTAGAACAGAATAAAACAATAATGATGACGACAACAACAACAATAACAACAATACTAAAAATAACTACTGCATTTATTCCTTGGTTTCATCAAAATCATGAAAAAGGAACTGATTATAAAAACAGAGCAAAAGCAAAGAGATAAAAAACGAGAGAGAGACGGCAAATAGTTTCAAATTGCAAGCATCAGCATAAACTACAAAATTCTCAATTCTACAAACATTTGTATATCACACATACACATACATTTGTTTATATGCATACTACGTACGATGTAATAGCGCTCATTAATTAGAATATAAAATTTGGTCAATTTTTAGTCGGTCCGTTATATTTAAAATCATTTACAATTGAAATTATATGGAGGTATATGGGTTTTGTTCAAACATTTTGTGAAAATTTCTTCGATTGTTGTATTGGCTTAATATCGTTCACCTCCATAGGGCGTGGCAGGTATATGATTACGCTCTCGGATAGTGCATGTATTATGTATCAACTTGCAAGCCGAGTTTTACGACGAGTAGAGTTTTTTATAAATTGTGAACGTATTTGTTATCTGACCACGCCCATTTTTAGCACTTTAATGGATCATCTAAATAGCTCAATTTTTGTGGCAGAGAAATAAATTTTTTGCCGATTGTGGGAGTGGCACTTGGTCAATTTTGTTCATTTTTTTTTCAAATTCAATTTAGATCTACGTGCAGAAACTAGGAAAAGTTAAAAATTTTAGTTCAATATTACAAAATTTACCGTGAGTTTCAACAACACCAGCCACCCGAACATAAGGACGCACATATATAGGCAACTAAGATTTTGTTGTTAATCAAGAATATATATATTTTGTCCAGTGTCCGAGACGTTCTTCTAACTGTTAAAAACAGAACAGCAAACTTAGTGTACTCATCAGGCAGAGGGTGTAGAGTATATTTGAATGAACATCAACTTAGATTTAATTTCTTCTCAAGAAAAGCGTCGCTTCTCTTAACAAATATTAAGCGGTACGGGAGGAAATGACTTTTTATTGTACGGTTATATAGATACATATACATTTATGCATATATGTGTAATATGTGTACATGATTCTCTTTTAAAGGGAACGCATTAGTTGAGTTCATGCAAAAGCATCATTTGCTTTTTTAATAAGCTTTTGACACTTGCTGCATAGTGGTAACCCACAGCAACACCCTCTTAACATTTCTTACACTCTCAGTTTATCCTTTTCATATAAATTAATTGGCCGCCTTGTAAGGATTAACTGCATGATTTGATTGGCAAAAGTTTGTTTTTGTTTTTGTCTTTGCTTTTGTTCGATGTACAAATAAATTGACCACAAAATTTGTTAATTCATCAAGTAGAGGGTGAAGTTTTTGCGAAAGTTTTACCTCTTTTTCCACATCCATCGATCCATGTAAATCTATATATAACTACAGTTGGCATGTTTTTAGATACTGCGTTGAAATTTGGTAAATGGACGCGATTTTAATCCAAGTAGAAATAGTATAAAAAATGGAATTAAAATTAAATATTTTTTTTTAGTTTCTAGAGGTATAGTCCTATGTCAAGTGGACAAAAATTAGTAGTGCCACATCCCCAATCCATAAAACATCTCTTAAAACTATAAAAATAAAGCTACAAAGTTAAAAACTTGTAAAAGTGCCCAAAATACGCAGCAAAATAACTCTCTTGGGCTTAAAATTCAACTTTTGAGTAATGTAAGAAATCCTTAGTAAATCCTTAAAATATAGCACAATTGTAGGCATTCCACGCCCCCATAGATGGATCAATATAAAGTATATGTAAAATTTGGTCTAACCTAAATAAATAAAATTTCGTTCTGTGAGCCTGTCGTACCTACCTTCTATTTCCGCTAAGTTTAGAAACGATATCCTTAATTTTTTAAAAACAGGGAAATATTTTCCACAACCACTCAGCTGGCCGATAACAACCTAGTTAGGTCTTTGGCCTGCTACCAGAGGGAGAAGGCCTCGCATTACAATCTCACCCCGAGCAAAGTCGCGACGGAATCAAAACTGATGATGAAGCCGCAAATTCTCTTTGACTATTACTCTCCTTTTAAATGAATCTGGTTTCATTTACAAGTGGAAATGCTCATTCAATTCATTCAATGTACACCAGCATAATGAAATTTTGCGCGGAAGCACAAATAACTTCAAATGCGAACATTAAGAACTTGTTCACTCTTTGGAGCAGTGTTTTGGTCGTTGCAAATAGAATGACAAGCTTAGTATAATTCTGTTATTAAGTGGGAAGGTACCTACGTACATACATATCATATAAAATGATTTAGATTTTAATATTTTTTCTTGCATCGTGAGGAATATAGAATTACTCGGTTCCCACACTCTTTTTTTGTTGCTGCAATTCAGCAAAAAGAAACTTTTATGCAATAATATTGTTATTATTACTTTTTAATACAATATTATTCAATGCATGTATCTGTATCTGTATCTGTATTTGTACCTTCACATATGTACATACAAACTTACATAAAGTGTGCACTTGCAATATTCTGTCATCTGCTGAACAAAATTATATGAAAACTAATTCTAAATATCCATCATATCTATATAAAAACGGTGGGTGTGGCAGGTACGTATCAGCTTGTAGTCGAGTTTTGCACAGAAAATTATTTTTTCTTTAATTGTTTAGAATGTAAACAACAGAGGGATATGGATCGACTCAGTTTTGCATGCTGATCAAGTATATACTCGTATATACTTTGTAAGGTCTCTGGCGCCTCCTTTTAGGTTTTTGCAAATGCAATGACAAACCTAATATACCCCCAACTCATGTGTAGAGCATAATAAAACGCTTACTCCTCATGTATGTGTGGTTGGAATTCTCATTTATTTACTATTTAAGAATTTTTCCCCATTTCAAGACAGGTGCATAGTACGTTAGGCAGACATATAAACATTGCCTTTGGATACCTGAAATTTCATATTGCCTCTACGCTCTGCCATTGTATATATTTAGTATAAATGATTGTTTATTTTCTTGAAAGTAAATAAATTTTATCGAAACTTGACAACTTTTCAGTGTAAATTTTTTAATTCATAATTTTTTTTTTTTCCATATTCATAATAATTTCTTACGCTTTCATTGAATGACATTTTAGATGAATGAACGAGTTGTATTGCTTGAAGCTTTGGCGCATCTATGTCAGTGATGCACATACTTACTATAAAACTCAATAAACTTTCATATAACAACATTTGTCGGTGCGTCCGTAAAAAGATTTTAGTGAACAACAAGTAAATTTGGCCTGCATCAAATCTTAAATAACCTCCACATCTATATACAAAATAGGGGCGTGCCAAATACCTAATTATTCCGAGTATTATTATTAGTGTATGTATCACAAATCAGCTTTCAAGTCCAATTTTACTCTGAGTACGATTTTTGTAAATTGTAAAAGTGTCTGAAATACGACCACGCCCATTTTTAAAAAATCGATATATGTTCCAATTAAAAATATATATATAAAATTTCAACTTTATAGATCATATTTTGCGGCATATTGTAGATATTTGTCGATTATGGGCGTGTCTCTTGACCAATTTTTGCCAATTTAAATAGCAATTTGCAAATATTTGCGAACATTACAGCTCAATATCTAAAAAATTTACGATCGTGAAGAGGCTTTTTGTAAATTGTGGACATGTGTATAATTCGATTCCGCCCACTCTGGAAAAATCGATGAAATTGTTCTATATAAATATAAACAGAAATGAAACTTTGTGTCTAACCTATCGAGTTTTGTCTATAATGGGCGTGGTTTTTGACCAATTTTGTTCAATTTAAATAGCAACCTACAGAAACTAGAAATGTTTGCACAATATCTTAAAGTTTACAACCGTGAAAGTGCCAACAATGGACAGACGCACGGACGGTTAAGATTGGATTGCCTCAGATTTTGATTCTAATCAAAAATATATATACGTTGTAGCGTCTCTGAAGCTTTCTTTTGGGGTTTTGCAAACAAGACCACAAACTTAGTATACTTTCCATCTTAGGTGAAGGGTACAAAAATGTAACTACAAAGGGTTTCCTTAAGTAAATGGTTGCAACTGATGAATTAATTAACTAATTTTTGTTAATTATTAACCACATTCAACTGAAGATTATATAACACTAGATAAGTTGTGCCGGATGCCATACATGTTATATATGTTCTACACTCATAATGCTATTTAAACACATTGTTACAATTTTATTTAATACCTCAAAATACGGAAGTAAAATATATTTAGAAAAAAGAAAAAAAAACAATAACAAAAAGAAAATGAAAACCTTCAAAATTTCGTAGAAAGTTAAGTAATATTGTTTAAACAACAAAAACAACAACAACAACAATTATCAAAAAAAAACATTATGCAAAGATTCAAATCTTTAAACAACAACAATAACAAAACAATGAAATATTAGCGTTAACAAAAATATTATGAAAAAAAAAAGAGAGAATTTCTGAGAAATATCTTAAGAACATGATACTCTGAATGACAAGAATATAAAAAGCAGCAACAACAAAATGACCAACATCAACAAATTCAAAAAGAAAAAATAAACATTAAAACAAATTTATATATATATTATAAAACTCAACCAAGGGGATGAGAGAGAATCTGTAAAAAGAAGAAAAGAAAAAAACGAAAAAGAGAGAGAATAAAAACAAAACCATTCTTGAAAAATCCAGCCAATTTATTAGCTAATTATTAGTAACATGAATTGGGTCAAGGTTGGGTCGATATCTAACCTATTAGAAACAATTTCAAATATAAGCAAAAAAACAAATAATTTAGTTTAAGCCAAATCTTAAATACTTTTTATTAATATAAAATGTGAGCGGGGCAGGTATCTGGAGCACACTTTTTCTTAGTGTCTGTACTACGTATTAAAACATGAATTCTCAGGCAAATAATTTTTTTTTTTTAAATTTTGACCACGCCCAGTTTTGCTACTCCCATAGATTGAGTGTTTATATATATGTTTACTAAATTCCAAGTATATAGCTAAATTTTTCTCGCACATATATGAATTTTTTGTAAATTTTTGGGCGTGGCTCTTAAATAATTTTGCTCTTTTAAAGTAGAGAATATCGTATAGATATTGAAATTATCTTTAAAAAGTTTCATTTATTGCCATAAACGTTTTAGTAACAAATGGACGTACAGACGGACACAGTTAAATTCACTACTCAATCAGAATTCTGGGTGAATTCTAACATGTTCTTCTGTTAATTGCAATTGGATGATAAACTTAAAGTATTTCTTAGTGGTATTATAGATGAAAGGTATAATAATGGTTGATATGATGCAATATTTTTTATATTATATATACGTACATATCCTTGCTTGTGTGGTATGTAAAAAAAAAAACTAAACTTGACTTAAGCCGACTCTTAAAAACTCAACACTTTCATATACAAAAAGTAGGCGTGGCATATAGTTGATTGCGACCTCTAAAGTATTTGTTTAACATATCAATCAACAAGTCGAATTTTGAGTTGAATAAACATTTTTCAAATTAGGGGCGCGGTCATGCCCATTTTTAGTACATCAATGAGTACTTTATGTCATAATTTCAATATTATAGCTATACTTTGGCACCTAAGATAGATTTATATAAATTGTGGGCGTGGCATTTTGGTCGAATTTTACAGGCCTTCGAAAAATTTTCAGTTCGATATTTAAAAAATATCAAAATTTACAACTGGGAAGGTTCCCGTACACATGGACAGACATGTATAGATTGTCTCAGCTTTTTATAAGAGATCGAGAATATATATATACTTTTGTAGAGTCCGCAAGATATCCTTCTGAATGTTACAAGCGGTATAAAAAACTTAATATACCACCGATTAACTAAGGTGTAGGGTATAAAAACCAATAAAAACCCGTTTCCTAACTTCCTTGTATCACACATCTCTCCAGACAGTAGTGTTAAGAAAGCAAAAATAAAATTTCAAAAAAAAAAAAAAATGGCGTTCATTTGATAAAGGGTGACGCCTTTTTCAAAGGTTAACAGGATCTAACTACACCACTATGCTCTTGCACACATTCACAGCCAACCCACCCTTAACATTAAACGACTGTGTGTGCATATGAGAAAACCAAGTAAAACTCAACAGTCACCAGGTTTCAATTCCATTTTGTTCATCAAACTTATAAACAATACACGTGTGTGTATATACGAATTCATAACCATCCCTAGCAGCATAGAGTAATAAGACTAATAAGACTCCTTGCCTTCATAGTTTGCATTTGCAAGCAAAGTATTTATTAAGCCATGCAAATGGTGTGACACACTCTCTCTCTCACTCTCTCTCTCTCCCTGAATTATTTTTGTAAGTTACAAAAGCAATTGCTTAACATTATTATTTTTTGTCGACTGCTGATGCATGTATTGTATTAAAAATAAACCGCATGAGTGTGTGTTGCATGTTGTGTATTGCAATCAGTTCTTTATGAACATCGCAGGCGTGTGGTTGAAAGAAAATTTCACAAAATTTATTTACCAGAAATTGTGCTTTTTTTAAATACAAAATTAAAAAAATTTAATAAAATAGAAATCCATTCGAAGGATATTTTTACGTATGTGGAGAAATTTGTGCAAATAATTTTTGTTAATTTTAAATCAATCGTTATTAAATAAAAAGAGATATGACTTGAACAAAATTATGGATACTACATTATCCACTGCAGCAGCTTTGAATAGTGGTGATATAGATTCAACCAGTTCCGGCGGTGCTTCATCAGACAACTCGATGGTTAATCACGATAATATGCTTTCACCAATATCATATGGCACTGTATTTCTGCCCAATTCGAGTAAGTGGTAAACACAAGAAAACATGAAACGGAAAAGTTTTTGCCAAAATTTTTTTACAGAAAAATTTTTAATAAAAAGAATTCCAATAAAATTAAAAATAAAAAAACATTTATAAAAAATTTTACAAAATTAAAAATATATTAAAAATTAATTTAAAAAATTTTAAAATATTTATAAATAAAAAATTTTATATATAAAAAAAAATCGAAAAAATATTAAACACAATTGCAAAGCATAAGATAAATATTATAAAAGCAACAACAACAACAAGACAAACTCTATTTGGTTTTAGGCGAAATCTTAAATACCCTCCACATCTATATGCCGTCCGCAATAGACTACATAGATGTATAACACTTAATACTCTACTGCAGAGAATAGTGTTTTCGATACCTACAACAGTTGAACCCATATTCAGAGGTGATGGGGAATTTTTAACAAATTTTTTTATGATTTATAGGAGACGTCTCCTGGGAGCCGATCTAAAAAAAAAACAAAAAAAGATGCAAAATAAGGGCATGACTGCAACCGCATTATACTCTTCAACACTTTATATAATCAGAGTCCTTTTCCAAGACTGATTCTGATTTTTTGTAAATTGTCGGCATGTCTGTTTTTCGATACCGCCCCTTTTTGACGCAACAATGGAACCACTCCATATAAATATATGTATATTCCGAAAGTCCACTTTGTAGCTTAATTTTTCGATGGCTGATGGATGGATTTTTATTAGTTGTGGGCGTGGCTCTGTTGTCTTTGGGTCGCCTTATGTCTCTGTAAAATATTTCATTCAAATGTTTTTAAAAAAACCGATCATACATGGACAAACAAACTCATGGTGAAACAGACTCAATAAGTGAATCCACCGATATGAAAAAAGGGGAACCGGGGTGTTCTTCTTTATCAATTTAGTTGAGGTGTAGGGTATAAAATTTGTAAAAAAAAAAACCTAAGAAATTGCCTGTTTTTGCTGTATATACATAATATAAAACGCCGGCGTTATTTATACACCGATGGCCGTTTATTTGAATATTTAATATTATGAGGTTTATATTAAGTTTTTTCCTTTTTTTTTTTTTTTTTCTTTTTCTGTTAAGTGTCATATTATGGCGCTTCAAAAATTATCTAATATTAACATTATGCAACAACAATAAACATTCAACATAAAATGGCTGAGCTTGGCACATAACTGGAGGATACAATTACAACAAAAAGCAAACCCTGTATAAATTGTAATATTGTATACAACAATAAAATATTCAAAGCAACAGATTAGTATTATAGATAACAACAACAATATTAAAATAACATGTAAAACAAGTGTCGCATGATAACATACTTGCAAAATGAACACAATCTTATATTACAATTTGTGCGCTGTATACCATTCATATAAAGGACGGAGGGATATATGTCTGGCCAACTTCTGACTGATTGATTGGCTTATTTGAAAACAAGTGACAAACAAGCCTAACCATTTAATACTCTACACTACTTTGCTCTACGAGAGGCATTGTCAATATCTTTAAATATCTTTATATTAAAAAGGGTTCTAAAAATAGACCGATCGAGTCCAAGTTTGGCACAGCCAATTGTTAAGCTAATTGTCTATGCTTCACCAAGTTTTGCACAAAAATACTAAGAATTGCGATTTTTTTGCATATAAAGACTTTCATAAAAAGAAGTCGTTATATGAGGAGGGGTTCTAAAAATTGTCCGATTCGGTCCATTTTTAACAGAGTTTTTCTTTGAGCTAATACATGATTTCGTATCAAATTTCATAAAAATATCTTAAAAAATGCGACGTGTAGCTTATATACAAGTTGGACAGACAGACGGACATGGTTTTTCATTCAAAATGAAAACATCAAAGTTTTCCGCTATGTGAACGATCATATCATGTTTGTGTAAGTGTTAATTTTTTTATAATGATTCATTTGGAAAGAAATCTAGACGAATCTCAAATTACTACAGTTAATTATTTTCTTGCTCTCAATATAATTCGAATTCACCTGGTACAGTATATAAAAGAATTATTTTTACTAACTGGTATCTTTAGTGAAAGGACTTTCCATGCAATCCCTTATTATACAAAACTGGAGCAAACACGCTGAAGATACAAGCTATAGACATAAATTGGTTGTTACTTGTACCACACATTTTATTGAAATTTCTTGAGGCCTCTGTCCTATTGAGTTAATTTGATCTTGTAAGTCATGTATGTAAAATTGGCCGCAATGTAGTTTGAGCAATTTTGACTTAAATTTATCCACTATAGAAGCCTGTCTGGTGGGACGTACTTAAAAATGCCATTATCGACTCGATAGTAATTTTTAAAAATTTCCAAACGTTTCACGTTTGTAAACTTTCCTTTTAATAAAAATGTTAATCTTAACTGCCATTTTGACATTGACGTATTATGAAAAACGTTCAAGCGTGCGTTCGTATTACAATACGTAATTGTTATGTCTCTATTGCTAAAGTCTTTACCTTAATAGTTTTTAGATTAGAACTCTTTTAGGCGCCCAAAATTACTAGCCCCGAATTGATTAGAGCCAAATTTAGTTTTTTTTACTTTTTCCCATATATACAATATTTTCAACTATGCCAACCATGATGTTCCAAAATTGTTATTTTTTAAAAGTATTTAAAATTGTTCTTTTAACAATAGCAGAGAATGTTTAAAAATCTGATATGTTTTCCTTGAAAGTTCTTTTTTATACCCTACACATAAGATAAGGGCTATAGTAAGTTTTTTTCCCATTTGCAACAACCAGATATCCCAACAAAGTATATATATTCTTGATTAGCTTCAAAAACTGGGTCGATCTAGACATCTATGTCTGTTTGTCCATGAGTTGTATATTCGTCTGTTGTTGACCCTGTCATGGTGGTAAATTTTGAAATTGCAAAATAGATCAAAAGCCACGCCCACAATCGACAAAAATCTATATATCTACCACAAAAATTGAGCTAATGATTGAAGTTCTGATCAATGTCTTCAATTAAAAAAAAAAAAAAAATTTAAGAAAAAAACAAATCAGACGTTTTCGTTAGTATTAAAAATGATAATTTTGTAACCCCATACCAACCAATCCAACTATAAGTATAAACGCCTTTAACCTTTACTTCCAGATTACCGTAACAATTTGTCATGTAAAACGGTCCTGCATTTGGATAAATTTTCCCCATATGCCACAGATAGAGAATTGGAAAGGCGCTTTCAAGATGTAAATAACGACTATGACAAATCTCCGTCATCTGTAGTGACGTCTACAACGACGCCGCCAGTATATCCCACCATGAATGGTTTAATATTTGAAAACGCCTCATCCTCCAATGATCTCAGCGATAACAATAAAACCGTAACAACCCCAACAACAATGCCCATACATATGGGAGCATTAGGTTTGGTTAGTGCCTCCAACCCACAGCCATTAAACGGTTTGAGTGTTACTTCCAACAACACCTTGAATGCCAACAGCCCACTATTGTCCAATATAACGGCAGCTCACAATAATGCTAATAATCTGCAAATGGAAAGAAAATTTTTACAATTCACCACAGATCAGGTAAGCTAGTTAAGATGCAATTAATGGCAATTTTTTCAATATTCTTCTTACATGGCCGGAACGTTAAGATTCAGTGCATGTGCGAGGCGTTACAGCAAAGAGGTGATATTGAAAAACTGACTACTTTTCTGTGTCATTTACCCGCCTCGGAATTTTTCAAAAGTAATGAAAGTGTTCTGCGCGCCCGAGCCAAGGTGGCCTATCATCGCGGTCAATTCAATGAACTCTACAACTTATTAGAGTCTCACTGTTTCTCATTGAAGTATCATTCCGACCTGCAAGACTTGTGGTTTAAGGGTCATTACAAAGAGGCGGAAAAGGTTAGAGGACGTCCTCTGGGGGCTGTCGATAAGTATAGATTGCGAAAAAAATATCCTTTACCCAAAACTATATGGGATGGTGAGGAGACGGTGTATTGTTTTAAGGAGAAGAGTCGTAATGCTTTAAAGGATTGTTATAAAACCAATCGGTATCCCACACCTGATGAGAAGAAGACCTTAGCGAAAAAGACTGGCTTAACTTTGACACAAGTATCCAATTGGTTTAAAAATCGACGGCAACGTGATCGTACACCCCAGCAAAGACCGTAAGTTAAACCATCCATAAATTGGGATAAGTGTAAATATAAAATAATTGAATGACACCGCTTAGAAAGGGATGGACTTACATCGAACATTCTACATTACTTAACATTACTTTTTATCAGGCTTATAGCCAGGGGGGTAAAGTGGGGACTGGTCTTTATAAAAATTTTAATAATCTGCTTTATGTGTAGTCCCCTTATCCACCCACCGGTACTTTTACTCGTGCCACTACTCTAAGAGAAGAAAAAAACCTTGACTTAGACGAAATCTTAAATACCCTCCAAATCTACATAGAAACGGTAAACGTGGCAGGTCCATTATTACGCCCCCTATCATCTTGGAGGGCGAGTAAAATTTTTTGCAAATTGTGGTCGTGGTCGTGACTGTTATTCGACCACGCCCATTTTTGGCTTTTCGATTGATGGGATAACTATAAATATGTGCACCAAATTCCAACTTCATTAATTGTCAATTGTAGACGTGGCTCTTGACCGATTTTGGCCATTTTAAATAACCATCTTCGTGCAGAAACTGGAAGTGTCTGCTTCAGCTCAATATATCAAAATTTACGACCAGCGTAGCAACGTTAAAAACAGACGGACATACGGACTTGTCTGGATTTTTAACGCTGGCCTTGTAGGGTCTTTGACTCATCTTTGTAATGGGTTAGGATGAGATTGCTATAAGAAAAACACAATATCCTTAGATTTGTAAATTTTCATTTTCCAATCCTAATGTTTGTTTATTTTATTTTATTTTTCGTTTTTTTCTTTTTTTTGAAAGATTATCGTAAAATCGTTTCATTTGAAAAATACTTTTTATCTTTCTTTACATGAATGTACGCGCGAGAGTATCGAATTACAAAACGAACAAATCGTACGCTTATGCAAACGTATAAGTGCATTTTATGCATTCTTTTACATGCGACTCGGTGTTACTTTTATGTTTTATTTTATTTTTTCGCACCATTACAAAGAGAGCAACGCTTACAAGTGAGAAGTGAGTACTTATGAACTCACACCACACCATAGGAGACCACTTAACTTAACTGTGTAACAAAGAAACAATAGCAATAACAACAACAATAACAATAATAATAAAAAAAAAAAACTGAAAGGCTATAAAATTAAAATTAAAAGTGGAAATTATCCATAACTCTCCAGCACATACAATACATACACACCTACACACGTACATACCTACTCAAGTGCCAAGTTCGACAAAAAAAATAAAAACCAAAAATCAATTGAACCATTTACAATAAATTGGCATTTGAAGGGAATATTTAAACACACACTGACCATTAAAATGTGAAAGAACGCACGAACGCACGAACGAACCCGTGTAAACGATCAGTTTCACTTGCAAGCACATGTACGCATGTGTATGCATGCCTGTAACATATAAAGGAAAAGAACGTGTGCTGGGCTAAATGTGGAAGCATGGCACAAACAAACAAACATATTAGTGTAAAGAGCCATACATCTGCATGTACGCATGTATGAATGTATGTATTTAATAAAAATTTTAAATTCATGTAATATTCCAATAACTTCAACTACATAGTCATTCAAACAAACACATGTAAGCAAAGTATTTTATAATTTTCGTATTTTTTATACTATTTTCAGAGACCTTATGTCGGTGCTGCCGGTCAATCAATTGGATCACAGTGGCTTTCCAAGAATGTTTAATGCCCCCAGCTATTACCCAGAAACCATATTCAATGGTCAATAGCAGACGCATTAACAGTACGATTATATATTTTAAGTTTCTAATTAAACCAACAAAAATATGTTTACTATTTATATACATACATACATATGCGTCTTGTAAAAAGTGTATATAGTGTAAATAGCAACAACAACAACAACAATAACAACAACAAGTCATATAATGACACTTTAGTGATAAAAAAAAAATATAATTTGTTTTTTATTATGAGTCCTAAGAAAATTGCCATCTAATGCAATCAAATTTCTTTTTAATTATGAAGAGTTTCAATTCTTATAATCATACATGATATAAATGAAAATATGTAGATAAATTAATAATATATTATAGAACAATTACATTAAGGAAGGAGAAGAAAAAATTTATATTAAAAATAAACAAATAATTATAGAAATGAAAAGCTATGAAATTTAATGAAAAAAAAAAAAAAACGTTTTGTGTAGTTAATGGAGAAAGGATAATTAAAGAGTCGTTTTCGCAATTACTTTTTACGGTGAGATTATACGAATTGCGTAAAAATTTTCTTTTTAATATACAGCAATTAATGAGCAAAACTGCAATATCCACTAACTTGAAGAAAAAGACAGCAGCAAGACAGCCTCTACATAATACTGTTACTTTAGTGAAACAAAGCTTTCAGCTTTTGTATATGCTTGCAAATAACTTGACAGCTGTTATTTATATGGCATTTATTTCAGCAGAAGTAATTTTTTTGGTAGAAAAAATTTCAATATTTTTGCTGTAAATAATAGAAAAAATATTTGAAATTATTAACAAGTCCATGGAATCTAATCAAATTAATAACAACGCACCAAGCTTAAGTCAATATTTTGCGAATGATCCACCAAGTTTGTTTGATGAAATCACACTCAATCGTAGAGCAACCATTACGGAAAACACAGGTAATACGAAAGGTATGAATTCAAAAAAAAAAAAAAAAAAACTAATATACCAATTGTTTTAGATAACATTGATAAAAGCATAACATCCCACACAAATCAATCTCTTATAATGAATAATAGTTTACCTGTAAATAATGTTACAGCATCCCAAGTGGGTATTTCTACAATAACCGCTCACACGTTTAGTGGAGAATTTAAACCTATCGACTATATAGAAAATCCAACCGAACTAGAAGAAGATTCAAAAATATCAGACGATGTTCGAAATTTTTGGATTAAACCTCATTGTGAAATCGGTGCAACATTGTTAACATTGCCAGGCATACAAACGTCCAATGATTTGGTAAGTTTTCTTAAATGAATCATTTTTTAGAGAACCATTAGTAAGATTAACAAAATATTAGCCTGATCTAATAGCGGTAGCAGTGCGCGAACATTTGGGTGAAAATGAATTAAAACAACGTAAAATTTTAACTGCCGACAGTGTTACCCAAGATGAGCGGGGACTAAGATCGTTAATAGCAGCTGGTTGTTATCGGGCAGCTGTTAATCTAACCGGTCGCTTGTTGACCATATATGGCCAGGGTTATAGTCGAGCTGGTCAGCCAGCCAAACATTCACCACATTCCCTGCAATTGTGGTTTACCCGCTTAGCTCTGCTAATGAAATTGGGTGAATACAGTTTACTGCAACAAGAAGCCGAACCTTTTAGTCAACTAGAACGCCCTGATGTTTATTACGCAGTAAGTTTTCGTTTTGTTTTTCTTGAACAAATCTACTAACGAGTCAATTTATTGAAAAACAGTTTTATCCGGAAATGTATCCCGGTAAAACCGGTTCTATAGCCAGTTTCTCATTTCGTCTATTATTAGCCGAGTTACCCGTCTATATGGGCAACACCGTAATGGCTTTAAATCATTTAATTAACTTATTAAATATATGCGATGGCGTGTACGATTTATACAAGGGCTTAAAAACTGAAGGAAAAGCAACACCGGAAGCTGTAGAGTTTTGGAGGAAACGACAGCAGAGAGTTTGGCATTCTATAATTAATTGTTATTTAACTGTAAATCTCTGTGGTGGTACTTTAATGTTGTGCAAATTATAAAAATGTATTTTTTTAAATCATCCCCCAGATGAAACATTACGATACAATTGATAATTATTTTATGGTTCATACCGCATGCACTACCTTCGCCAAGGAAGAGAGGAGAGCCCTATTTTCTGCTTGGGGTAGAATTTATTTACAAATTGGCGACATCTTCGGGGCAGAGCAGAAATTCGCTGCATCTCGCCGTTTAAGAACTCTGTATGTTTACAATTGATCGAAGTTTAATAATCTGTATATAAATATGTAATTTGTATTTTGTAGAGGTTCCCAGTCCGATTTACGCGATTTGGTTGATAAAGGCCTTATAATGGTGGCGAAAAACGATTTTCAAGAAGCTTTCGCCACATTTCAGAAGGCTTTACCCTTAGATCCTGGTAATACAATGATTTTAAATAATATGGGCGTTTGCCTGTTGTATGCGGGCAAATTAAAAGAAGCCATCAACATATATGAGACTGCTATTAATTTGAATCCTCAAAAATCGTTAAACGAAAACTTACTCGTCAATCTATCCACGCTATATGAACTGGAGTCAAATAATTCGAAAAACAAGAAATTGAACTTGCTCCGTCTCGTTAACATTTACAAACCAGATTTAAGTATAAGTTTGGATATATGTTTGAAATTACAGACAGGAAATTGAAATTGCGTTAAATATAAAAATAAAATAAATAATCATCCACTCAACATCCTCGTTTTACAATAGAAATTTTTTAAAGGCGATTTGAGGAAACGGTACATAGCCAACTTTACGTACTTATCGACACAAAATAGAAACAATAAATGGGCAATGCCACCTAGTTAATATATAAAATTAAAAAGCTGATGGCAATAAGTCATGAAAATTTTACATAAAATATATATAAAAAATATTCTATGAAAAATTCTTATAATTTAAAGTGATCTATTGGAAATTAAATTAATTTAACGTGAAGAAGTTAAACAGTAATTTCTAAATCAAACCATAGTCTTGGGGCTTAGTCATATACTTTGCCTTGCATTGTTAAACCGAAATTTCAAATAAACACATGTGTGCATTATTGCTTCGTATGTGCACTAATATAACAATGCATAATGCAGTGCAAAATTATAAAGTGATCGGCATTGCCGATTACTGTGTAGCTGAGTCAGAGACTTCAAAATATAGAGACGGAGTGTCATGCTCTTAAATTTTGGTGGCAGAATCTCAAGGTTCAAGATGGGTGCACTTACGTATTACCAGAGACTTCAAAATATATTATATTATATATTTATATATATAATATATTTTGAAGTCTCTGATTTAGTTGAACCTCTACTACGATTTTTGTTTTGCATCGTTGCCATATTATAATTTGATGTTGTTGCCACAACTTAATAATCTTCTTCCCCTTTCCACTTCTAACACTAAATTTATTTACAATTTTATTAAACAAAATACAAATATTTTTAATTAACAACTTTCATGTAGTAATTACGGATAAAAAAAAATTAATGAATTATTCATTAAAAAAAAAGTGTACGAATCGTGAAACTGAAAATTAACTACACTTAAGTATGCCAAAAATATTTCAATTTGCAACATAATTAAATATTTTAAAAAGCTTTTTGATTACAACAATAACAATTCAAATTGATCATTCAAATGTCTGTTTATACACAATGATGAAAGTTGTATGTGCCCCCAAATTTATGTTTGGATAATTTCAAAACTCCATGCCACAATTCGTACAGCGCTTACTCTTTAAAGCTAAACAGCAAAGAATGCCAACGGGAAAGAAAACGATGGCACAACAGAGAGCCAACAGTGGGTAGGTGTCTTCTAAAATGCCGATACGACAAGCGGGACAACCGCCGATAATAAGAATTTGGGGTTGTACGTTAATCGGTACTTGCACACTAGTGGGTGTACTTTCAAAGGCACCGTAGTTGGATGAAGCACCACCTGTCATTGGAGTTGGCGGCGGTGGTGCTGGTGCTGATGCTGATGCTGAGGCACTTGTTTGGTGTTGCTGCACATATGGTGCATGGATGGGGACATTAGGAGTTCGCTTATCGCCTTTACACAAAGAAAATATTTCTTAATTTTACTCTAATGATAAACTTTTATTGGAGCACGGAAAAACTTACCACTTTGTGACGATAATCCATCACTATATGTGGCTTCTTCATAACTGGGCAAATTACTATTTTTAACAAAGTCTGACATTACACACTTTTTACTATTTCACCATTAAAATAAATATTTGTGAAAGTCTTTAATAAAAGCAAAACAATGACGAATAGACGTACATATAATACTAACGCATAGCGGGGACTTTTATCTGTTCTTTATCAACTTTTAATTATACAGCTCGTACTTTAGCAAAAACACAGAGTTGGCAAACCAACAAAATTGTGTCGCAACAGTTGAGAGAGTTGTAGAAGTGGCTTTTAAACAAATCATAATTTCTTCATATTTCTATATGTATATGTAAAGTGAAATTTTTTAAACTTACCTAATAATTCTAAGAATAATGAGAAATTATCTAAAGCAATAATTCAAGTAGAATAATATTTTCTTTTAATTAACACAACTGAAAACAAAACTCATGTAACGAACTCACTTAACGAATTTATTTCGCGCTAAAAAAATTATGACGAAATTTTCTCAAGATGGCATTTTTTCAGCAATTTTTTGCACACTCGAGTTTTTATAGTTTTCAATAAAGAAACATTTTCATTTTCATACACATTTACATTTATATAATAACTTGATGTTATTTATCAACACATTACCTTATTATATTTTTTTTTTTATAAATTCCAGAGTATAAATTTCACTTTGTTTAATGTTAACATCATTTTGGAAATATTTGTTGACCGGAATATAGTTTCGACCCGCACAACACACTAATAAGGATGTTAAGATTTAAATGTCAGCTGCACAAAACAGTTTTACAGAATTGCCATTTGCGAATTTTAAATTTCCGCTTTTCAAAATTTTTTCAATAGAATCATTTTTATACGGTATTATTTACTTTTTAATTTTTTACTTCCTACAAAACCATAGAGTTACCAAGCCGACGAAATATGACTCAAGGGAAGAATATTCATTAAAAATCAAATCTATGTATATTACTTATGTATGTTTTTATTTATTTAATTTTAATATAATTTTAATAAATTGCTTAACCAATTTTAATTGGAGTGTTTATAAATAAATCACTTATATTTTAAATAAATTTTCGTTAAAAGTAATGGTAAAGGTGTGTTAAAGAAAATCTTAATTAAAATCACGATTGGTTAAGACAGCCGGAGCTACCAAACTCCAACCATATATAAGTATACCCATCCAACTGGAGACAATTTTTATCCACATGGATGCAGCATTTGCATTAAACAATTCAATATCGGAATTTGGCCTATAAAATATGGAAATTTCATAAGTGAATAGGACAACACGTGTATAATGCAAAACACTTACTTGTACCAATTGGTCAATGTCATCATTATGTATAAAGAAGCGCATACAAATACTAAATGAAACATCGACCAAGAATATGTAACGCCCTCCGCTTCATTGTCTCCACCCTTCTTATCAGTATCCATGGATCTTTCAGCATCTGATAGAACTTCTATAACAAACACATATATACGTTCTATATAAACTTTTGAACTGTAAACATACCCCTCTTTTCTCCATCATTATTAATATTGGAAAGTTCGACAGCAGAGCGTATGCAATTATATAAAATGCACAGCACCCAAACTATAAGCCCAATTATATTGGCTGTGTCGAAGGTAACTTTGGTATTTGGTGTTGGTGGAGCTATTGTGGTATTGTTAATAATGTCACCACCACCACCAAACACACCAGAATTGCAAGATTTCTCTAAAAAATAAACAAGAATACCAGCCATCGCATGATTCGTACAAATAGATTCATTAAAAATATTCACCTGGATTATTAGCCACAGCGGACCAAGTCAAATATATTGTGTACAGAGTAACTAGAGAACTTTGCAATAAACCGGATTGTGGCATACGTTCTTGAACAGCTGGTAACACCGACAATATACTTACAATTATGCAAAATATCAAATTGAGGGAAATGAAAAATTTATTCAAACTGCAACCGACCGACTGAAATATATAAAAATAAAAGCCGATTATAGGCAATAATGAAAGAACACATATCAGCAACATGTACTTGAGTAAAATCCAGATAGAGTAGAGTGACACCGGTTAGTGACATACCATAGCACAGAAGGGTTACAAATGCCAAGGCGTAATAATAGCCACGATTTTCTTCAGCATTGTCTGAAACAAAATATTAACAGTTAACACAACTTGAATACGTTTCACATTTGCACGTGAACCACTTACTTATCCAATTTTCCGCTATCGTATGAGCAAAATCCACTATTATAACCAGCTGTATAAGAATGAAAATAAAACCGCCAATTAAACCCACCCACATCATGGCCGGTCCAAATGTTCCATCTGGTATAAAAATGGCACCAATAGCTGACCCAAAACATATGAGAAATTTCAAGCCCCAGAATTCGTTCTGTATGTGAGAGCGAGGATCGCGTGAACTGCGCACGCCCAACATGATTAAACCCATCAAGGTGAAGAAGCACACCATACCAAAACAAATGCGATATACAGCCATATAACCTAAAGCATATTCGCAGTCCACTTGCAATGTACCTCCCGAAAAACTGTCCAGTGCTTTAGAGCTAACGGTAGAAGTGGAATTTATGCAAAATGGAAATTTCCTTAAAGTGCTTTGCAGACCCGGCGATAGAGCAATAGCACTTAAAATAGTACCCACCATTAGCATTAGGGCATACATGAAACGCGATGAAGTAGAATTTTTGCAAGATGGACAAGCATTACAACATAAACTGGCCGCTGTGCCTGTACAGCATAGAGCACACTAGAGAAATATATTTATATAAATAGAAGGAGAATATTTTTTTTTTTTCTTTTTTCTGTAACATTACAAGATATTGATTTTTTCAAATATTTTGGAACAATAAAAATTATTTATTTGTTCCTTCATTTATTAAATTATTTAATGAAACTTACCTGTGCAGCTGAGCACAACCCTAATACTGCTCCCATATTTAATAAATATTATATTTTTCAAGAATTATAAATAATTTTCCACTTTTTCAACTTCTTTGCAATTTTTTTTTCGCAGCTGAACAGTATTTCGACAGCAATGACAACAGATGTCACGTAAGTGAAGTTAAAAAGTTTTAAAAAGTTTTATTCTCTGAGAGAGAGAGAAGAAGGAGAGAGAGAAAAAAAGAGAATCCGAGCTTCCCTCTATCAGAGACTTCAATCTCTGGTCTCTATATTTAGAAGTCACTGTTTAGAAGTCTCTGTCTCTGGTATAGAGGGAGTGTTTTTGGCTAGGATTTTCATTTTTTTCCCTCTCTCCTTCTTCTCTTTCACAAAAACTTTTTAAAACTTTTTAAAACTTCTTAACTTCACATACGTAAACTTTACGTAAAAAAGGAATTTTTCCTATTTAATTAGAGGGAGCTAGCTATATTTTCAACGCTTTTTTTTTTAATTGAAAGGGCAAACTTGAGAGTGAATTGAGTTTCTCGTTTAGTTATTTGATTCATTTCCTAAGAAAAGTAATTGTGTATAGATTTCGAGTGTCGTTCGCAAGCCTAGTGTGTGGACTGAATGTTTAAATATTATTTAAAATGCTCCAATGAAATTTAATCATAAATATTCAATAAATAGTTAAAATAATTGATTAAAATAACGTTGCAAAAGTAAAACAATATATATATGTGTGAAAATGTAATGTTCCGTGCCTAAAGAAAAACCAATATGGCTTCAGTTGTCAATCCAAGTGCCGTTATTCTTGGGGCAAGTAAGATTTCGAATTGATTTTACACGTCCTTCTTCCGATATTGCTCCTTGAAACAAAAAACATGACAAAATCCAATAAAGATCTCTACTGTTCTATAGGTACCACCAACTTCTACCACTTGAATAATATTTCGGAAAAAAATAAGCAATAGCAACGAGAACTATTGATGGAACGTTTACGTTCCCATTCATGTCAACATAAGTCATACCCCGAATTGTCCAAGGCAATGCGAATGGGTTTATTGGAAAAGCGTTATGCAATGGGTGTTGTAGAGAAGTCTAATATACAAAAGTGTTTGGATAGTATGCAGCACTGCATAAAAGTTACTTCGCGACACGGTTTGGTAGAGCGCCTAGAGTTTGAAATTTATGGATGACACTAAAGCGCTCTTCATATCTACAGATATGTTTTTCTTGGAGATAGTGTTGGATGAGAGTGGTTCTTTAACTGATGTTAAGTGGAGTAACAATCCTGCAGCGAATTGGTAGATTGCTTAAATCGAGGTGATTAAGCTGATTTCACCCCTCAGCTGGAGGGCTTCTCTTCCATCTATCAATTAAATGCTGAGCCAAAAGTGAAGACAAAAGCATTTGACGCCATGTAGGCAATCGAAACGGATCTACATAACATATGTCAAATGCAAAATTTTTCCAAAGACATGCAAAACGTTATAAAAAGTTCTGTGGTTGGTATCTCCCTGAAACGTCGCGGCGGCCATTCCATGCGTCTGGTGTACTTTGTATCACCTTACGATTTAATTTCTCTGGAATCGAATATTTTACAATCTTTCACGCTGGATTTGTTGCAAAATAAACAAATCGGCTTTAGTGTCACTGACAATTTGGAAGCTGCATTAGCTAATAAATTGAAAATTTTGCCTACTGTTACGTTCGTCAAAGACACCCAATCGGGCTTGGAAGTGCCCGTCTTTGCACCGTTAGCACCATTAAATTCCATGTTATTGCCGGCAACATTCGTTTTAAGACTTAACAAACCGTTGCCTGTGTGTTACAATAGTCTACGGGATTGGGTGCTGTGAATACATTGAATTGAAAAATATACAAAAGGGCCTGTTCGTTTGTTTGCCTGATCAGACGCACTGCTACTTTTTCACCGAAAATAAGTTGCTAGAGGTATGCTACGTAACCAATATTATCCATCCCTATATGTATTAATTTGTTTACGAAGTTTCATTAATTTTTCGATACCACTTTATAGTGTCTACATAAGATGATGGTATACATAATCTGTCATTCCATTTGAAACACCTAGAAGGAGGCGTCAGAGACCTTATGAAGTGAATATATTCTTGATCAGCATTAAAAACTGAACCGATCTAGACATGCATGTCCATGCGTCCGTCTGTTGGCAATCTCACATGCGTAAATTTTGAGATAATGAGTTGAAATTTTGTACAGATATATTTAGTTTTTTTAGGCAGATCCCTTTTTAAAAGGGCGTGGTCGGATAAAACTCGCCTACAATTTACAAAAAACCATATGCACCATAACACTCGATTTGCAAGTTGATATGTAATACATACACTGCTAGGGAGCGTAATCATATATCTGCCACGCTCAGCATTTTATATGTGGATTGTGTTTAAGAGTTTAAGCCAAACGAAGTGCTAGTGTTCCGTGGCTGTTTTATTATTTAGCTTAGTTGCATTTATTTTTCCTCGTATTTCACAAATGCGAAATAAAAAGCATTTTCCGCGAATTGCAAGTTCTTGCAATTTTAATATTTTTTTGTTGTCACTAATTGTATCTTCTAAAAACTTCTTTTAAGTTCAGTAAGCTGATGAACTCTGTTAAACGGGCACGTTCAACATTGCGTTTTGATGATAATCGTGAAAGTATAAACCGACCTCCAACTATAGCGACATTTTCTTTATAATAATTCTATAAATTGCTGACTTTTTTGCATATTGTTTGTTTTTTTTATTTTTTTCAGTCTACCGTAATAAATTCTGTGCCGTTTACTGAACAAAGCCAAGTGCCAAAGATATTGGTTTTCCTAAAGAAGCATGAATTATTTTATTCACTGCTATCAAGTTGTGTTCGTCCTCAATCAAAAATGGGGAATGGTATGTATGTATGTATGGTAGGCGCAATGGCTTTAATATCTCGTGGTATTTCTCGTCTCTCGATTTCAGACATCGACTCGATCACTGTGCTGGAAGTGAATGCCGTTTCATTTACACTAATTTCAGTATCGCTACAACATCCGTACGAAGAGTACATGATTACTGTAGAGTAATCATATGGCTGCTGCAGCTGCCATGGCTGCGGCTGGTACTTATGGTGGAAATATTTCCTCCACTATTAACTCAAAAGCTCTAGACATAAATAACGTAATGCGAAAGGGCGTTTCTGAAGCGGTGAGTTACACATATTTATTAATTATTATATTGAAGTCCGCTACAAAGTCTATTACTCTGTTTGAATCTACTATTAGAACGGGTCACATTTTCCAGTGGGTACGCTCGATTGAACCTCAATATTGTACATTTGTCTCTTAAAGAAACGGGAAACTTGTTTAACTTTGTCACTTTATATGTATCTTTGTGGGAACTTTATTTGTTGGTCTTTTGTAGAAATGTTCACAAAACTTCAAGTATAATTCTGGCCTACCAAAATTTGTTTAAGGGACATTGAGCTCCTTTACAATGTCTTTTTTCGTCTGTGCAACAATTTTCTTCATTGCAATGTTTATGTTTTGGTTTACGCCTACTTATCAGTTTAGTTCGATGACGTCGACAATTGCTACGTCAGCAGTCAACTCGATATCGGAGGTGGCATTCGAAACGCTCGCTCTGGAGGAGCCGTTACCGGATCCCAACCTTCAAGCAATGCCGCTTCTTGGCAGCAATGAAATCAATCAAATTGCCTCGAACCTCAATAGTGTTAACAGTGACATCAGAGACAACTACACTTCTATCAACTGCAGTAGCGGGAATAAAAGCAACACCAATCGTGATGGCAATGTTTGCGGTGAATATATGATTAAATCAAGTCAAATGGGTTTAAAATTGACACTTAACAAGACAAATAGCACCAATATGGGCGCCAGTGGTAAAGGTAAATTGGCGACGAATCGTGAGTTGAATAAAAAATATCATCACACCGGCCTTAAACCAGGCGTTAGTAGTGGTCCGGCTTCAAAGAAATCACCCTACAAAGGGACAAAATCACCAGGTGCTCCTGTTAGCAAGCATTTGTTAAAAAAATCCAAATCATCGAGAAATATGAATTCAACAGCACGTACAATGGCATCCACTAAAATTGCAGCGGGTGGTCTAAATAGGAGCAATAGCACTACGGCAATAGCAATGGAAATTCTGCGAAAATCAAATAACAAATGTGACAACTCGCTTAGTAAGGTGGGATCGTCATCACCATTACCTTTTAATATGCCGTCATCATCATTGCCCACCCACCATCAACCAGTTGCTGATATTGCTGCTGTTGCTTTACGTAATAATCACAATGTTGATATTATGAAAATATTACAATACGCTTCACCCAGCATGGCTGTCAATATGGAGAATTTTATGAAGAGTTTCAATTCTAAATTTCAAATACCAAAAATAACGCAGCGCATCGCTCAACAGCAACAGGTAGAAACGGTGCAAGAGGTCAGAACAATTACGACAACAACAACATAAAATACAAGCACCACTACTACCACAGTTTTCTCAAATATAAATGGTGGTGATATTCCCAATACGTCATTAGCAGCTGCACAAGTACCAGTTACTAGTTCTACGTTACGTTCAGAATTATTTGCAAATTATAGCGATAACAAACAAGATTATGCTGCTGCTCCACAACGACAACACTTTGATGTGGCAAATATGAAAAATCCCACTTTTTTCAGTACACTAAGCAATCAATCAACAAACAATTTTTTATCGTCTGTATCGTCATCTACAACGAAAAATACTTTTACCATGCTACCGGAAGAAGGTGTTGTGGCAGAAGCTGCTTTAACTGGTAAATGACACCCAATTGTCATATCTTTTGCTGTTGCTACGAATGACGTTTCGCTTATCAAAAGGAGATTTCATCATGCTATCATAATGTATTTTAGAATGTAAGTAAAATTTTTTTCTTTTCATGGTATTTGTTGTATGTATGTCATGTGGCTTGAAAATTAAAACTAAAATGTAATGGCTCAGTGCTGCGCTAGTGGCCAGCGGCAACGATCAGCTGCCTTTTAGAGCATATCTATTGTTAGATCAAAAGCCTTTTTCTGATCGTATATAATATTATTTATTATTGGTATATCAATTTCAAGAAGATATACAAAAGTTTTTTTTTTTTTTGTGATGTCGAGAGAATGCCTAAACCATATGGTTTATATTGTCAGAGTGTAGTATGCTGAGAACGAAACAGCAGCCTTAGCAGCCAGGGTTGTAACAGACTTTAGTATAATTTTCTAATGTTATAATTTTATTTTATTTTATTTTATTACTTTTTTTTCTTGAGATTGGTTGTGTTTCAATTAGAATTTTAAATTTAAACTAATTGTATTATACCCGATGCGCGAGCAAAACGGCATAATTGTGAATATACATCCCCGCTTTTTGATAACAATAACTCTTTGATACTATTGTAAGATGAGCAAAAGACCAATATTGATCAACTCAAAAGTTGATCAATGGTGATGCAAAACATCTGATTTACAAAAACCATGCACAGCAGGTTGGATGCTAGCATTTCGATGGGCGCTACCCCATCATCATCAGCAACCAGTGCATGCTAAAACTTGAGCATCCGACCACACTTATGCCTATTCTAATACAATTAATTAATATTAGTAAACGTGTTAGGCTGCCTAAGCCTGTTGTACGTACCACTGATCTGCAAGCTCCAAAAAACTGAGTGAAATTTCTATTATTTATCAAAATGTTAGAGGTCTTAATACGAAGCTACAAAATTTGTATTTAGGCAGGGTTGATTGTAAATACAGTGTTATTGCTTTGACCGAAACTTGGCTTAAACCGTCTATCTATGACTCTGAGCTTTTCTGTTGTAACTATTTAGTTTATAGGTGTGATAGAGTCCTCAGAGCTGGCGGGGGGGTTTTAATTGCCGTCAATTCGATAATACCGTCTGAACTTGTGCGTGTTTCTGTTCCTTCAAATATTGATTTTCTTTGCGTCCGTTTTAAATTTGAAAGTAGATTTATTTATATTTCCTGTTTCTATATTCCTTCACGTTCTGAGTTGAACATTTATTTATCCCACGTAGCTTTAATTCTTGAAATAAACTCTAAACTTGGTGATAATGATATATTTGCTGTTTTAGGGGATTTCAATTTGCCAATGCTCGGATGTAGATAGAATGCTCCCACAATCTATATCGTTTGATTATGATTGCTTTTTGGAATCGTTTTTTGATTTCATTTGGTTCATTTGGTTTACACTAAATGAATTCCCATTATAATTGTTTGGGTAGATTTCTTGATTTAATTTTTTGCAATATCCCTGAAGTTATCATTCATCTTGTACCATGAGTCTTACCTGAGGATATATATCATCTAACATTAAACCTCTGCTTTGAATTCTTTAATAATCATAATGTTTTTTCTTCATCATCTAGAAAGTCATTAAAAACGGATTATCGTAAACTTAATGATATTTTAGGTCAGTATGAATGGAAATTTTTTAATAATGATATTGATAAATCTGTTTCTTCCTTCTACGATAATAAGATAACTCGTCCGTTTGTAATTATGTTTTTGCTCTAGATTCTTTTGATATTTTTCCGTTTATTTCCGTATCTGAAACTGAAGTATTATCGTCCTTAAATTCAATAAAATTTTCATATTCACCTGGTCCCGATGGTGTTCCATCGTGCATTTTAAGAAATTGTTCTTTGTTACTTTCTGCACCTTTAACTAAACTGTTCAACATTTCACTCGAATGTGGTTAATTTCCAAGTTTTTGGAAGGAAAGCTACATCATACCGTTGTTTAAAAATGGCAGTAGGCATCGTGTGGAAAATTATCGTGGAATAGCAAAGCTGAGTTCTATTCCTAAACTATTTGAAAAAATTGTGGCCGATCACTTAAAGAGGCCTATCTCTATGATTTTAAGTCCTTATCAATATGGTTTTATTACTGGTCGTTCTACGGTATCAAATCTTCTAGAATTCAGTTCCTATGTCTTGAACGGTTTTTCTGCGGGTCAGCAAACTCATGCTATCTTTACTAATTTTTCAAAAGCCTTTTGATAAGGTAAATATTAATCTATTATTATATAAATTGAATAAAATTGGTTTTTCTACCTGTTTGTTGGATTGGCTTTCTTCTTATCTTTGTGGTCGAACTCAAAGAGTTTTATTTAATCAGAACTTCCCAATAATAAGCGTTACGTCCGGTGTACCACAAGGTAGTAATCTTGGTTCGCTGTTATTTATTTTATATATTGTTATGAAATGAGTGTATAGTAATACAAAAAGGAGTATGGTTATTAAATTTTTTTGTTACTTTTATTATTTTTCTTATGATCAATAATTGTGGTCGTCGCGCAACGCGCAACTTCAGAATCCCGCGAATCGCAGGGTATTTCACAATATTTGATTTTAAGTTTTCAATAATATGTTATCCGCCAAGTTGAGTTTTTAGTCTGTTTTTATTTGAAAAATTTGTCCTCTTACATATTAAAATTATTACAAAGAATTGATTAGTAAGCATAAACTTAAACTAGGTTATTTTAATCGGAAGTGCGTGTGAGTGTTACGTAAGTGTGTCAGGTGTGTTACAATTACAATTTCTATTAAAGTTAATGTCAGTAAGAATATAATTACAATTTCTATTAGAAATTACAGAATACAATTACAGTGAAATTAAATCATACCTAAGAACAGGTGTGCATTATTTTATTTGCACACTACAATATGAACGATCTGCCTAAACTGATAGTGCATTCAAGGATTCTTATGTATGCTGACGATGTGAAGCTATTTCTGTCATTTGGATCAGCGGAGTATTGCTCGTTACTGCAGCAGGATTTGAATAACTTGAGTGAATGGTGTAATGCTAATTCCTTATTGTTAAATTTACAGAAATGCAAGCAAATGAGTTTCTGTAGAACATTTGGCATTTCTCATAATTATTTCATTAATGATCACAAACTTGATATTGTTTCATCGTACTCCTCGACCCTAAGCTTCGTTTTGATTTGCACATCAATTTATGTGTAAGTAAATCTAGAGCTTTGTTAGGTTTTGTTAGATGGGGTAGAGAATTTGATTATCACTACATATGCAAACAGCTTTATATCTCCCTTATTAGGCCTGTTCTTGAATATGGTTGTGTAGTATGGTCTCCATTTTATCGGGTTTATATTGACAAGATTGAATCTGTGCAAAAGCAGTTTCATCTTTTTGCTCTTCGGGGTCTTAGATGGGATCCTTCACGGTATTTACCTCCTTACACTGATCGTCTGCAACTTATTAATCTACCTACATTGGAGAAGAGAAGGCTTGTTCTCGGTATTACCTTTATTGTAAATCTTTTGAAAGGTCAGCATAATTTACCTAATTTGCTGTTTGATTTGGGTATTTATGTACGAGAAATTACTTCCCTCTCGTTCTGTCCCAATGTAGGTCTAACTATGAACTATTTAATCCTTTGCGCCGTTTATGTAAAAATTATAATGATGACTATGCAATTTTCTGTAATTCTGATTCTTTAACTAGCATTAAAAACGCGTTATATTCTCGTTCATAAAATTAAGTTGCCAAGTTTTTACTTTTTTCACGTATGGCATATGCACATGTGATATTAGTCACATTTGAATATGCTACTTCTTTATACATATATTAATGTAATAATTTATTTATACATTTATCATATATCTAATAACAATAATAATATTTAATAAAAAATTTGCATTATTGTAATTGTTATAATTATAATTATTTGATAGCTTGTATGATCCAAGCTTTATGTATATCTCTATTTTATATTTGAATTGTATTAGATTACCCTTTTATTATTTTTACAATTTCTATATTATCTTTTGTTAAACTTTATTATTATTATTAGTATTTTTATTTTTAATTTTCACATATATTATTTCTTGGTGCTGCTGTTGCTTTGCTGTTGTTGTTGTTGTGGCTGCGTTTAAATTGTTATTATTGTTTTTATTTTTACTTAATTTTATTTTTTTTAAATTACTTTAGTACATTTTACTAGCTTTTTATTATTTTAATATTTAAGCATTCTTTTGGATTTGCACTTCTGTTTATATTTTTAAATTGTTGTAATCATGTGTGTTTAAAGTCTTCATGATATTGCTTAACAATTAACCATGACACCTGATGTTTTTTTTTGGCAATATAATGGAATATATATTGATAGATGGTTGTCATAAATCTTTGTTAGTACAACCACATAGGCAAATGACAAAGTGCAGCCATTGAGCCTGGTCTAGGACTCTGGGCACTCTCTCTCACCTCTAAAAGTCTCTCTCTTAGAGCAGGGGGACAGTCTGTTCCATGTGCCAATCGCCAAAAGAACCAATCAAGAGGATCATTAGTCTGGGGAACTTCTTTTGCTATTTCCTGGATATCTGTTACATCTTTGACGTTGCTTTTCTCTTTTAACTCTTTCATTTTCTGTTCAAACTTTTGGTTAGTCACCCGCTTATTCTTTTTGTATTCCTCTTTTGAATATTCTCTTTCAGCTGCAGTCAACTGGTCAACAGGAATAAAGAATTGGCTCCAAGAACTGTTCTTAGTGAATGCAAAACCAACAAGTTTAGCATTGTTTAGGATGTCATTCACATCTCTATCTAATAGATTACGCGCTTGAAAGCATCTTTCTTTTCCGAACATCATTCCGATTACATTAGAGAAAAAATGAATGCCAGGATTAGTCCTAGCTGAAAATGCCGATTTGTTAGAGAGACCCATTTCCACATGATAGGTAAAATATGACTCCTCCGAATGGAATTCTTCTTTACTCCACAACATCGAAATGATTTCATTTGCTAAGGACTCTTTGAATATCCACTGACACAGTCCTGTAGCATCTTGACATCCAAGAAGATCATTGATGTACATATACACCATGAGAGCTGAACAATCCTTGAAACGGGTTCCAACGGTTCCAAGACGCAAAATTGCCCACTCATGTTGACCGAACTTATTAAAGAACATATCTATTGCAGCCATTATCGTTCGATAAGATTGAGAGGCTATCCAATTCTCGTTTACACTGGCACCGGCTATAGGATAAGAAGATTCTGGACATCCGAGTGATTTCATAGTGTTCCCTATGGTATTGCTTAGATTTCTTCTATATTGTTCTTCCTTGGCGCGAGATAATCTGTAAATGGATGTAATCCAAAGGCATATCCATTTGTCCTGTGCAGGACCCCCTTCTGATGAAGCATGATCAGGTGCGCTGTAATTTCCTGTAGACACTTCCAGGAGATTCAACGGAGTAATAGAGGCATCCTTGGTACCAATGGTTTGTCCGTAACTAACCCAGGGTTCAGAAATTGTCATTTTGATATCATCCATACAGAAACATAGAAATTCAATAGCAACGTTAACATCTATAGTATTGGGGATATTAGAGATTAAATAATGTCTTAAGTAACTTTTGTCTTTCCCAGATTTTGGTCGAGAAAATCTCGGTTTGCATTCGTTTGTTTCAAACCATACTCTAGGGTACTCTGGTTTTTTCTTCCCGATGACAGGAACGGAAGGTAATGGATCATAACCTGGATGAAATAACTTTTGAAGATTAGACATGATAAAGTGGATAACACGTTATGAGAGATGAAAGATTGAAGGATTAGAGGTCCGTTTGGAGAGTAGTTGGGATGCTTAGCTTCTTCTGTTATAAAATCTGCATTATTAAGTCGTCCTGAAAGACGCATAATACCATTGTTGTCCAAATACGGAGATAATTTATAAATTGTGCTATTTTTCGTAATCAATCGGCCTGATTTAAGGATTTCTAGTTCATTGCTGAATACTTCTTGTTGCACAAGTTGATACAACACTCTTTTAGCTTTGTTCATATCGTCAACGGTCAGAATATTGGAAGAGTATTCTTTTGATTTGTACCGCTTACCAAAGGACATAATCACTTTTATGGCACGATTTAGCCAGCGTACAACTCTGACCAGCTTATTCCAATTAGAGTAATTTTCGAATTTGATTACATTAGCAGATGATATTAAAAATAAAAACTTAGCTCTCTTTTCTCCCTTGCAATTCCCTTGTTGAATTGTTTCGTTTTCGTATTCTTGTTCGACCTCAGATGAGGCATTTTCATATTCGCGTGAAGACATCTTATTAATTAAACGTTGACTTTGGCGTCTCATACCAGGCTTGATATGAAGATTTATAATAAAAAAAAATGTTGTCTTTTCTTTTTTTTGCCCAGGGAGAATAAAAAATCTTCGATTTTATTGTTTTTGCTGAAGGTTTTTATTATCTAAAAAATTCAAATTGATTAATTTAAAATAAAAAATAAAATACAACTTACATATCCTGAACTATTAAAATAGGCTTCATTAAAAAGGCAATAAAAAATAATGGCTCTAATAACCTAATTAGTCGCTACAGGGTTGCTTTATGCAATAATCGCTCTGAATTTACAACAATGTGTTTTTTCTTTTTACCAATTCTTATTTAAATCTATCATTAGTTCTTAAGTTGCTGAATTATTCTTATTTGCCCCACGTTGGGCGCCAGTTAATAATTTTATTATTTATTTAGTTAATAACTTTATGACTTAGAAAACCACTGAGTTGCGGCCGAGTGGCTTTCTTCTATTTAACCTTTTTTTGTCAAGCTGCAGAATGCTTACATTGCAGCTTGACGAAAATAATTGGCAATCGCGGAAGTGCTGATCATGCGTTCCGCGATTGCAAGCTTAAATTTAGCTTTTGCTAAAAATAAAAAAAATAATTAACGAATTTGCAATTTTGCATAATTCAAACGGACAGTGGTTCTCAACCACGGACGTTAGTTCTTAACTTATATAATAATTATATTGTAGCACAAAATGAAATAAATAAATAAATAAAAAAAATTATCCTTGACAAACCGAAAAAATTTATTCGCACTTAAACTGCTGTCAAAAGACAATCTATACAAAGTTTTACCAATTTGATTTATTAAAGTTATACCCTTAACATTTACACTTTTAAGGAGTTGGTGAACATACAAACCATTACATAAGTTTTTATTTGGAGCAGTATCCAATAGAACTAAAAATTCACCTGGGTACACATTGATATCACGATCGCTTACTGTTAAGTAAAAGACGATTATTAAGATTGAACAATTATATTGAATATTAGACACGATTAAAATGACTAAATTAATAACAATATAATATGATTTTAAAAAATGGCTGTTCAATTTTACTCTAGTTTCATTCGGTTTTTCTTTCACTCTGGCAAATGGCGTGTTTTTCTTCTTCTCTTTGTTCCTATTCTTACATGGTTGTATTTTATTTTACAAACTACCAAAGAAAAGGACAGATAGTAGTTATTAATGTCATTAACACTTATCTCACCAAAGGTAATGTTTGGTGGACAATCCACAGATTTTGTTGTGGATGTCTCATCAAACATAGCCTTTTTTGACAAGATTGTTCAATTTATCTTCCATATGTTTATTAAAGAAACTGTTAAAATGTGTTTGTGATGTTATAATGGCCGAGGGTGATGGAGAACCATCACGTGGCCTTATTAATTTTTCCCTGTTATTCACTTTGAATGACAAAGCACTTAGATAAAATAGTACTCAAAAGGTAAACTAAAATATTTGGAAGATAAAAAACAAGCAATAATATTCACAAATGTGGTGATTGGTTTAATGCGGCAAAAGATTTTACTTGGCAGGAAGTGTATGCGACAAATTAAAACACAAGAAGGAAACACAACCTCACTCGAGGCTAATAAAAGTTGTATTCTTGATATTTCTTTACAATACAAAAGTACGATAAATGAACAAGAAAAAATGTATTTAATATAATGTGTGTTTGTTTTAAGTGAAGATAACAATTCAATTTATGTTTCAATAATTAGCGTGTTGCTCCAACATCTTTTTTATAGTAACTACCCACAGCGCGCTGCTTCATTTCGGTCTATTTCTAATATCACTGATTGTGTTGTGTTGCATGACTTTGATGAGACGTTTCAATTATAAAGAACTTTGTTATATATCGAAGATTTCACTTAAAATGATTTTATTTAATCGTGCCGGGGAAAACCGTCGGCACCAGGGTACGCAAGAAATTTTACACTCTTTTAATTTAATTTTTAAACAAACTTTTTTTTTTATTTTAATTTTTAAAAAGAATTTCACTGTAATTTGTTAAGTGTTTGAATGATTTCACAGACAAAATTATATTTTTAAACTCTCTTATATTACAATATGTTAGTCACTTGAATTTCTCGACTAGAAATATTTTTCACAAAGAAATTATATTTTTAAACTCTCTCTTACATTACAATGTGTTAATCGTTGGGACTACTTGACTAGAATGGCCTGTTCAACTCTGTTCGGCTTCCTTTTATCCACCGAAATCGCTCATACGCCCTCTCGAACGTTCGATTTTCGCAGACCTCGAATGTTCTTTTTCTCGTACGAGAAGTAGGGTCATTTGTTAAAGTTGGCGGCCCTGACTCGGCAGGGTTGCCAAAAATCATAGTTGTGGTGAAAACCGAGCGATTGTAAAAGAAAAATAGGGGGCGCTATTTTTCTTCTTTACACACTATAATAATTTCTAAAACACACAAAATATATTTGTAATTAATTCAATTTACTAATCAGCGCATTCAATTATTGATGAAAAAGATTTTATATACGTAATAAATAATTTAATGCAAGAAACGTCTTCACTTCACGAGGCAGCAATAGAAAAGAGAACAGGAAATATATGAAGAAGCAGGTTTTGACGTATATAGAATTATAACAACACTGTCATATTGACATATAGAAAGCGCCATCTTCAACACCCCCTCTCGCTTTCTTATTGTTGGAAGTTATACCCTTTAATGGTATCCTTAAATTTAGCTGGTGTTAGTGATTTTGTCAAAATGTCTGCAAGTTGTTTATTTGATTGCACATATTGAACATTTATATCACCTGCTTTCTCCATATCACAGGTATAGAAAAATTGTGTATCTATATGGTTTGTTCGTTTTGATGAATCAATATTTTTAACCAGTGTAATCGCTTTTTGATTATCGCACTTCAAAGGTGTTGCTTCATTTTGCGCAAAGTGTATATCTTTTAACAACTTACGCATCCAAACAATATGTTTTGTAGCTGCACATAGTGCGATGAACACAGCCTCAGTTGTTGATGTTGCTGTCACGGATTGTTTCCTTGAGCTCCACGAAATCGCACCACCATTTAAAAACACAACCCATCCACTTGTGCTTCGTCTAGAATCAGAATCGCAATAGGCTGTCAAAAGATTACTGTTTGAGTTTAAATTTCATTCAATTTATCCATATCTATAGTTGATTTTAAATATTTAAATAGCCGCTTTACATTTTGCCAATGAGTTTTAGTCGGATTTTTAACGTAACGACTTAATACACCTACTGCAAAAGCATTGTCTGGTCTCGAACAAACCAATGAAATACCTCAAAGAACCTATTGCTTCACGATATGCATAATTTGGCCCAAGTGGTGGTTGCCTTGGATTTCGTTAGGGTGTACCAGTACCATCCTACTTGTCAATATCTAAATTATATTTTATATCATTAATTTTACTCATATTTATGTCGCTTGCTTCTCCGCGGGTTACCTCTATCGTCTATGATCTGTTTTCAAGCTTTCGTGTCATTTCAAAAACTACATTAATTGTAGATGCAGGCTTTTCATTAAATATCACATCTCTTCGTATAAAGATTTGTCGACTTCTTGGATCAAACACTCTTACTTTCTGAGTTATAACCAATTAAAATGTACTTAACTGAATTACGTTCCCATTTCGTGCGTTGCTCTTTTGCTACATGAACGTAAGCATCGCAGTCAAACACCCGTAAATGATCAACAGAAGGTTTTACTTCAAACCATTTTCATATGGTGTGACTCCAAGCAGTACGATTTTTCAAGTAAACAGCTGTATTTGTAGCTTCTGCCCACAGATACAAAGGTAAACTTTTCTGATGTAGCATTGCTTTTGCACATTCAACAACAGTCCGATTTTGCCTTTCTATAAAACCATTTTGTTCAAGCGCTGTTGGTGTAGAAACCTTATGTTTAATTCCATTTTTTACTAAAAATTGATTTACTGCTTCATTGCAAAATTCTAATCCATCATCTGACTTTCTTATTCCATGTCCATCAGCCAAAACATCTGCATGAAATTTCATCAGATACTTTAAAACATCACTCTTGTTTTTCAAAAAATATACAAAACAGTATCTTGAATAATCATCTTTTAAAAGCATAAAATAATTAGAACCACCAATAGAACTGACACTCATTTTTCAACACAAATCAACATGAAAAGTTTCTCCAGCTTTGGTCGCTCTTTTTGAACCACTTTTAGGAAAACTTTGCTTATGCTGTTTGCTAAACACAACAAACAACCTTCTCAAAACGGTTGTTCTTTGTCAATGCCATTAATGTTTAGACCTTATTTATTTATTTATTTATTTATTTATTTATTATATAACAAATCCCATAGCTAAAATACAGCTAACAACACTAAATATAATACAAAATTCAGTTCAAAAAATACAAAATTCAATTCAATTCAAATAAAGATATTATGTGTAGTACTACATAACTTAAATCTATGTGATATACTTAAAGCTAAAGTATCTGGAGCAACAGGAACACTGGAACAGCAACAACAACAACAGCAGCAGCAGCAACTATAACTTAAGTAAAAACTATATAAACCAATATAATGTTAAAAATCTAAATTATATATCCATCAATAAATAATGAACAATTACAAAAAAAATGGATCAAAGAACCTGCATTAAATTTTGCGTAAAAAATGAAATAAAGTGTTAACAAAGGCATATGGTGAGTCTGCTATGAGTAAAGCAAGGATTTACGAGTGGTATAAGCGTTTCCAAGATGGCCGCGAAAACGTTGAAGATGACGAACGACCCGGACGCCCAAGCACATCAACAACTGATGAAAACGTGAAAAAAGTGAAAGAAATGGTTATGAACGATTGCCGAATCACAATCAGAGAAGTCGCTGATGATGTTGGCATATCAGTTGGCTCATGCCATCAAATTTTTTCGGATGTTTTGGGTATGAAACGTGTGGCAGCAAAATTCGTTCCAAAATTGTTGAATTTCGAACAAAAACAGCGGCGAATGGAAGTTGCTCAGGAGTCGGTAAATGAAGTTAATAACGATGCAGAACTACTAAAACGTGTTATAACAGGTGACGAAACATGGGTTTACGGATATGATGTCGAAACTAAGGCTCAATCGTCCCAGTGGAGGCATTCAACGAAAATCGCCGAGCTCGAAAAACACGTCTCACGTTAGCGGCTGCCACTTAAAAAGTAAACAATGAATATTGCTGAAAATTTTATCGTACTTCAGGGGCATGTGTACCAACATAACAAAAAAAACTCTCTCTCCAAACCCGCGAAATTTAAAAATTCTCGTTACCTTTTGAACACACCTCGTATATGTATTTACAACCAGTAAAGTAATAATAGTAAAAAATAATAAAAAATGATAATAGTAATAGTTTGGCAACTACGAATCCAAAACAATTTTCTTTATGGTGTCAACAGAATCAGTAGCGATGTCAAACATATTGCTATACATATTAAACAGTTTACATAGCACACGAAAAGCATTGAATAGCTCATAGTTTGTGCGACACTGAGACAACCATAAGGGAACATAGTGCCTTGAAATTCGATTAGGTACAAGAAAATTTGTACCACTTAAGAGCGTAGGGGAGGACACACTTGCAAAAGCTTAGCCATAAAAGATACACCCAACATATGACGTCTCTTTTCTAAAGTGGGTAAATTAATAAGCTTAAGCCTATCAGCGGTAGCGGTTTGGTAGGATCCCAGCCAAGGCCGCGTAACGCAAATAACAAAAAATTACGCTGTACTGACTCAATCAGGTCGATATAACATCTATAACTAGGGAGCCACACCACTACTGAATATTCAAGGGAAGGCCTGACGAGTGCAGTATATAAGCGCTTAGCGACGTAATCATGGTTAAACTTCCCGGACCAACGTTTAACAAATCCTAGTAAAGACCTGGCTTTATTCACAGAAAATTCAATATGCATATTAAATCTAAGTTTAGAATCAAGCCAGATACCCAAATCATTAAAATTAGACACACTATCAAGAACATGATTATTAATAGAGTAAGATGATTGTAAATTATTAATCCAATTAAATGACATTTTCTTACACTTCTTAAGATTAAGGGACATACCATTCGAGGCACACCAGGAAACCAAATTCTTGAGATCAGTTTGTAAAAAGTAAAAATCATCCAAAGAGTTTAACGTTCGGAAAAGTTTGACGTCATCAGCAAACATTAAAATATTGGAGAATTGAATACAGGATGGTAAGTCGTTTATGTACAGTATAAACAGAAGCGGTCCTAAGTGACTCCCCTGCGGAACTCCAGATGGAATGGACATTAAACGAGAATGTATGGATTTAAATAAAACTTGCTGGGTACGACCCTTTAAATAACAACGAAACCAGGAAATCATATTATCAGCAAAACCAATACGTTGCAGCTTAAAAATCAAGAGATCATGATGAATTCTGTCAAATGCTTTAGAAAAATCCGTATATATAACGTCCGTTTGTTTATGCTGAGAAAAACCCGTAAAGACATGGTGACAAAACTGTAGTAGATTGGTAGAAGTAGATCTATCTCGGCAAAAACCATGTTGAAACTCTGAAATAATGGACTTAATGGAAGGCGTCAGTCTTTTAGTTACTAAGTATTCAAATAATTTAGGTAACACACTAAGCTTAGCAATACCTCTATAATTAGATATAGAGTTTCTTGGACCATTTTTATAAAGTGGAATGATTATGCTATTCTTCCACAAAGAAGGAAAGTAACCTACTTTTAAGCAAATGTTAAAAATTTTTGTTAACGGACCACAGAGTAAATCCGCACAGCTACGAAAAATAGCAGACGGAATACCATCAGGCCCTGGACTATACGAGAATTTAAGACCTGAAAGCGCAGAAAAGACTTCCTCTTCTGAAAAAGATACGGTCGGAAAAATGTCATAAGTATTAATAGAAAAAGGATAGTGGTCCAAGTTACAATCAAAAGTTGAATATGATTTTTCAAAATGGTTGGCAAACAGGTCAGCTATTTCTGATATATTCGCCGATTCCGAATCCTCATAACACATAATCGAAGGAAATCCAACAACTTTCCTTTTAGAGTTCACAAATTTATAAAAGAGTTTAGGGTTTAAATTTATTTTATGACTCATTGACATAACGTATTTGGCATAACAATACTTCTTTAAAGAGTTAAACTCACGATTACAATTAGAATACATAATGTAATCATTTAGTAAGCCACTACGTTTGAAACGTTTGAAGAGTCTAGTCTTCTTATTACGTATTAATCTTAAGTGTCTGTTAAACCAAATAGGGCAGGTAGTAATAGATGAATTAGTTTTAAGTGGAACAGAAAAATTAATAGCTGAATAAAGGTAATCATAAATAGTGTTCAACGTTCCATCAACCTCAGAATAATTCAAGTTCCAATTATTATTCGATAGAAGGTTACGAAATGTAGTAAAGTCAGTTTTACGAAACAGTCGTATATTACTACAATCGTTGCCAAATTGTGCAACGTCACGCAACAGGCCATGCATAACAAGCAACAACGATGGATGATGAGAGTCTTCCGGTAATGAGAAAGGATCAGCTCTACTAATGGATACATTGGTATCATTATAGAAAACTAAATCCAAAAGCCTATTATTGAGATTATAGACATAATTAAGTTGTAACAGACCCAGGTCCAATATAAAGTCAAAAACATCACGAAATAACGTTGGGATGAACGATGGCAAATAAGATCCAGATTCTTCATTAAAATACCAAGTAACACACGGTATGTTAAAATCACCCAGATCCAACAGTTTGTCTAATGGATTTAAACGATTCAAAACATTCCATATAAGGAGAAAATGTTCCATATAAACTGAAATATCGCTATCCGGAGGGACGTAAGAACAAGTAATGTACAAAGAGAACGAGTGACACTTTATTTTGACACAAATAAACTCTACTATAATAGTATTGACAGGTTCAACTAAAACGGAAGAAAGAGATTTATTAATTTCTCTCTCTCGAAATTTCTCTTTCTCGCAATGGAGTAATTTTAAAAATAGAAAGTTTAGAAGTATCTATGTCAGGTGACTTACGCTTAATATACGACTCAACTGTATGGGTTGTAGTGTTGGATGCAAAACGGGACACAAAAATCACTTTACGAGCCGGGATAACAATTAATTCATCAGTTTGAGAAACTGCCATTGAGGATGTAGTAGGCACATCAATAATGGGTGGTCTTGAGTGTAATGATTGGGTTATATCAGGCACCACAGGAGGACCAGAAGGTACTGATGCCATAGGATGCATAACTATAGTAGGGTTTGGCGTTAATTCAGCTGGAGGCTGCACAATGACTGTAGGAATAACTTTAGTCATATTCTCAGCAAGTTCAACAGACTGAATGTTATTGTCGCCACCAGTACCCGATTCTATAGATGGGCAAAATACGGACAACGTCGAGGAATTTAAATTAGATAGAGTTGGCAAAATTGGCGGTGCAGTAAGGTTAGGATCGGAAACCATACGCCTATCAGTATTAAGAACTAAGTTAGCCTGATCCAATAATTTGCAGTTATTGAATAACTCCTGATATTTTGCAAACTTATCAGTTAATTTCTTGAGATCTTTAAGTAGCTCTAAGAAGCCACTTTGAGTCTGCTTAAACAGTTTATGAAAATCCACATCAATTTTTCTGCAATTGCGACACGCCCAACGTAATCCCTTATTATTGTTGGATATATAATCAAAATCACGGCCATTAAATCCAGCGCAATTGAGATGAGCGGGACGATCACACAACCAACATATTAAAAACCGATTAAGTTCCGTTTCTTTACAGTTAGAATAACAACATTTGTCCATGACCGAAAGATTCATTAAAAATGTAATTAATAGAAATTATAAAATGGAATTTATAAAATGAAGATGAAAGAATGAATCACTTAAAGATATGTAGATACCGTTAAATTAAACGCCCAAAACTATGCAATACTTAGAGACTTGCAATAGTGAAAAAGCACTTAATAACACTTAACAGCAAGAGCTAAAAAATGCAAAAACAATAATAATAAAGAAAATAGGCAAAAAAAAAAAAAAAAATGAAATAAGAAAATAAAAAAAAATTGCTGAGTTGGGAATATACAAACCAAACAATAAAGTGAATAAGTATATTTCTATATGCGCACAAAATATGAGGAATCCAATTAAAATTCTTATCTCACTAAGATCCAATAATCAAAACAAAAAATCACTGATCAATACTTTTAAAAATATTTAACCATTTACTCAATTATTTTAATTAATTTTAAGAGCGCAGCTAAAACACGACCGAAAGGTAGTAGAGTTGCCAAACTATTTATTTATTATACTGCGCCTTGAATATACATATTTTTATTGTTATTGTTGAGTAATTTACATGACACCATGTTTACTAAATGTTCGATCACGGGCTCTAAATTCATTCTATAAAGTCGGTTTTCACGTACACTATCAACAATGATACAATTATCTTTTATAAAATGTACATGGTTGGCTCCTTCTTCAAAAACTACACGCATGCCTTTTTCATTTGCACGTGATACAGATAAGAAGTTTCTATCTGGGTCCGGAACGAAAAGAACGTTTTTAATTATGTTATAATGATACACAAATGTGCTGGACGTACCGGGGTGAACCGTCGGCACCAGGGTTCAGCAGCAAATTTCTTTCTGAGATTAATTTTTTTTAAAACAATATTAAAACAATATTGATTTTTCATAATTTTAAATAGCGTAATTTTTGTTAAAACTATTGTCCTTGGTTCGAACAATATCAATATTAAATACTTTGTGAACTTTAGGAATTATAATCATACGCGAGTAGATCAGAGTTGTATGGTTATACGTGAGCACCTGCCGTTAAGGCTTAATCTCACGGCACCATACAGTGCGTAATGCATTATAAGGATGCATTACAGCGGTCAAAAATGACATCATCAAGACAAATCACAGCCACTATGATGCACCCACAAGGGGGCCTACCTCAAATTGTCGGGCCAGAGTGAAATCACCCTGGGGGCTCCCGACACCCATAGTACGGAATGTTAAACCTCTCCGATGGAAGGTCGTAACTTAGATGTTATAAGCTACTACCCGTTGGTGCCTTATCACCCGTAGCTAGTGCCGATTAAGAGTTGATTACATAAATAATCTAAATCTTTATAAGTTTTATCAAATGTAATTTTAAGATTGAGCCAGTCTGAAGATCCTTCTAAGAGTTGCCCCAGTAATGTAAACTTTTGTTTTAGTTTATTTATTTCGTCTAGCTTTCATTCTAGTGTTTCTTTCTTGTAAGGTCTATTTGGTGTCTTTTTTAAATTTACTAAAATCTTCTTTAAACTTTCTAAAATTGCTTTGCTGTCCTCCATGAATTACCCATATGTTTTTGTGTAATACATGTATGTTTTTTTATATTAACAGTATGTAAATTGCTAAAATTAAAATTACTATTCCTACAAGAGATTCTGTTGTTATCTCTACCGTGGTAATTTTACTGTTATGACTGTTACTGTTATTATTACTGTAGTATACATTTACTTCCTCCTTCTGCTTGCTTTTTGCAGATCCCATGCTTACAGAGTAAAAAGCTACTGTGTTTAGTGCTGTGTTTAGAAAAATATATTTACTAATCTTTTGGTGTTTTGTTAAGCTTCTTTTTCTTTCTTCTGTTGCTTATATTGAATTTTTAGTTCTTTGACCTGTTGTTGTAGCCTTTTTTATTTTCTGGGTCTGCAATAGTTATTACTCTGTATAAATCTCGGAGTGTTTGTAAGTATTTAATGTGTTGTCCTCCTCTCTTTTTTTATGTGGGGTGCTGTATGCTGTGTTTTTGTAGTTTTTCTACCACTTCGCGGCGATGTTGTTGCCTCCTTTTGTACTCCTCTATAGGTTGCGGACGAGGAATTGGTGTAGGGACATAGTCGGGGTGGCCGTTATTCGAATGTGCCCCGGATGGTATATGCGGTTGAGAACTGCAAAACGTGTTGGCGATATAGTTTTTGCAATAATTTTCTTGGTATGATATAATTATTTTGGCAGGATCGCCATGTAATATGTTTGTTGTTATATTATAAAGAAGTTTAATTTGATTATTTTCGAATACTCACATTTGCTTAGGAAGCAAAGTTCACTAGCATGGAATGCTATGAGTGGGTGAGTATTCTTATATTTGTTTATTTTTATAAATACTTACATTTGCTCCATTAGAGCAAAACCCAGTAGCATTAACTGCTTTGTCCGGGTAAGTTTTTATTTTTAATATTTTTAATGAGGATCAATCTGAGTAAATCTTATTTAAGGTTACTTTATTGATTGATTGTTTAATTTACAATTACTTCTGCTTATATACTAATTCTACTTTTGTGTATGACCTACTTACCTACTTACTTACTATTTACAAATTGTAAAATAATGCTTAACCTTCAAATGCTGAACTTAAAAATAAGGCTTACTACGCTTTAAATGAGTACAAATATAGTGCTTACTATGCTTAATATTTATTACATCAAAATTGTGTAGTACACTGCGTAAAAATCGTATAGTACCTTACATTAAAACTGTATAGTACACTAAAGTATAAACAGATGTATTTTAAGGAAGGTTACACCTTCTCATCCACTTTCTTTAAGAGTACTGCAATCTTTGTGGAGCAGAGCGGCTTCTCGTAATGGTTGATTTGTAACCATCGCATCATCAGCGATAATGAGTTTGTTGGGTTGAAATCTGCGTAAGAAATTGTTGCTCTCTTCAGCCACAACGACGGGCGGAGAGAAAAAGTTCGCCTCAGTCGGGCGCATCTTTGATAGAGTTTCGTGATAATTTTACCTCATTGTGCCTAACAATGTAGGACCGCCCGTTGACCTGCTTCTGTACTGTTGCAGGCCTCCATTGACTATCTTTAATCACCATATGAGTTAAGAAAAGAATTTGGTTAATTTGAGTACCAAATTTAATGTATAAGTTGTAAAGAAGTTTTTGAAGGTAGCTGGGATATAACTCAGCGAGTGCAAGGTTCCTCACAAAGAAATTTGTAAAACGGGATGTTATTTGTCTCTAATCCTTAGACTTTCCTTCATTTATTTGACGTTTTAGCGCGGTAACGGCTTGTGGTGTGGGGCACGGCGTTACTGCCAATCGATGTGTGAGCGGTGCAAGTGAGGCAAATGGTACAGAGCGGATGCTCGCAGCCAACAACTCAGAAAGAAAACAATGAATTAATTCATTATGTTTATTTTATTTTAAAAAGAATTCATTTTGCTCACCTTGCTAGCTTGACGGCTCCAGCCACACTGCATAATTTCATTTTTCATTTTCATTTCAAATGTTCTATTTATTTAAAATTTAATTACATTTTCGGCCTTAGAACTAGGAACATATGTTTATGTATGAGTTTTCCGTTTACAATATTCATATTTGAGTTGGGATTTCTAAATTATTGTTTAAAAGTGTTCGCTTTGATAAGCTTTCTTGTTTTAAAAATTCATTTTAGTGCATTTTTATGTGTGTTTGATTTGTTAAAAAATTGAAAAAAAACATGACATTGGTGTTGTTAATTTAAGATTAACATTATTAAAACTAGAATCTAAAACTAAATAACAAAATAAATAAAAATCAACGCTTAGGAAATTCAAGTTGTATTGATTATGTTGTGTTATTGAGATGTATTGTATACTGTATTGGTAATATTTAGTGTTTTGTACCTGCGGTTATAGAAAAGTAATTTATTGTTGCAATAAAGTAAATTGTTATTTTTGAGATACATAAGGTGTATTGGTGATGTGTAATTTACATTTATATTATATGGTTTGTTCTTGTAATTATTTATAAGACTATTTGTAATAAATGTGAGGTTTTCAATAAATTTAATGGCTGATTCAATGAGAAAGCGATCTATTCTATCAATTTTGGCTGATTGGTAAAGTTCTTTGTTGGGAACGCTTTTAACCGTTCCGGTGTAAGGGCAGTATCTAGAGAAAAGCCCTGTGCAGGTTCTGAGAATAGCTCTTTCAAATCTTCTTATTTTTTCCATTTGTGATGAGGATACATGGTGCCAGACTGGGAAAGCATAACTTAAAATAGGTCTTATAATTTGTTTATAACAGTTCAATTTTATATTTTGCGATAATTTTTTTGCTCTTTGAAATAGCTTGGAATAACTGAAAAAACATGTTTTTGCTTTTCTGAGAATGTAGTCAATATGTTTAGTGAAAGACCACTTTGGGTCTAATATCACTCCTAAGTATTTCATGTTGTTTGTTACCTTAATGGGTGTGTTTTGTGCTTTGATTGCAGGGGTGTAGTTTCTTGAATTCTTATAAATGTTTTTTTTTAGGCCTGTGATTATTGGACACTCACATTTTTCTATATTTAGTTTTAATTTCCACTTTTGAAAGAATCTACACAAGTTGTCTATGTATAGGTTAGTGATAGTGTCTGCATTTTTGATTCTAGGTTTTGATGCTAATATTAGAATATCATCCGCATAAATGAGTGTTTGCATATCTGGGTTTGGTGCTGGCAAATCTGCCATGAATATGTTAAATAGCCAAGGGCCTAGAACAGATCCCTGTGGTACCCCAGCAGCTATTTGCTTGGTATCTGATTTTACATTATCACATTCAACATAAAAAGAACGTTGTATCAGATATTTCAAAATTATTCTACTAGTTAGTGTATCAAAATGAAAAATATTGTACATTTTATATACAATTCCATTTATCCAGGCAGTGTCAAATGCTTTTTCTAAATCTAGACTAACCTCTAAGGTTGCCTTTTTTTTATTTAAATTGGTGGTAACAAAATCAGAAAGCATTGTTAATGCATGATTAGTAGAGTGCTGTGGCCTGAAACCAAACTGATTATCTTGGAACAAATTTGACTCACATATGTGGTTTTTAATTTCAGTTGTGATGATGATTTCTAGCAGTTTACTTATATTTGACAAGAGTGAAATGGGTCTGTAACTTTGGTCCTTTTTGGGTATGGCAATGCATAATTTCATAAAATTGCTTCGCCTTTTATAGTATGACAGGGCTCACAATCATATTAAATTTAACTAATATTCATATAACAATCAACGGTATTATGTTTTTCTTAAAATAGAAGTAGCAACAACAACAAAAAAGAATTCATATATGCTTACTAAGTAATAAAATAAATAACGGGATTTCATTTACGTTTCTAGTTTTAAATAAACAAAGGGAGTATGAAATACAACAATAGTTCTTAATTGTATCAAAGCAGAAAATAACTGGTATGTTTGATTCTATTGTAATATATTGTTATAATTGAGGACTTTGTGTGTGGGTTTTTGAAAGTATTTTTAATAGAATTGTATAGTTCTTCTGACGTGTTAGGGGTTTCTATTAAACCTATTGCCGTTTTTACTTTCTGAGGGAGCTTTATGTGGTAAACAAATTCAAGCAAATCTGTTTTACCAGCTTCTGAAAGATTTTTGGACAATATCTCAACGAATTTGCAGAAGTTTTCAACTTCTTCAAATTTGCCAGAAAAGATAGGCAATGTTTTCATTGCCAATTCCATTTTGAGAGCCATTTTAAAATTTCTTAATTGTTCTTCAAAGTTTTCTTTTAGATTTGTATATGTATTCTTGAAGTGGAGTTTTAACTCTAAAGGTATTTTATCTTGGTCAAGGTTTTTAAATTGGTCTTTTAGTGTTTCTAATTCTACCAATTTGTTTTCAATCGTTTCTTTTTTGTACGGACGGCTGGGCGTCTTCCTTAAATTTGTTTCAATTTTTAAAAGGGTTTGCAACAGTGATGTAGCTTGGTCCATACGAGACTATGTAAAATATATATATTTTTGAAAAGAAAAAAGAAAAGAATTTTGTTTATTTATTGTGTATTCATTTCAATATTTTTGTATGTCTAGACATTAGAGAGTGTGATACTCCTACTTAATTTTTTATTTACATAAGCTTTATAGTACCTATTAATTTTATATGAAATATATACTAATACAATAAAAATTATTATTATTATGAGGGTTTCAGAGCTTATTTTTATTGTAGTATGGGTGGTATCACCTGTGTTGTTGTTTATATTTATTTCTTCTTTTTGTTTTGTAAGGCCCATTTTCTTCTTTCTGTTGCTATTTGTTCTATTATTTTCTGTTTATTATCTTTCGTGGCTATATTTTTTATTTCATGCAGTAATCTAATTCTTTGTTTATGTTTTATTCTTTTTCCGCCACATTTCCTTTGTTTTGGTGGAATTGGTTGAGTGATATTTTTACTGTAGGCTTGTCGCCTTTTATATTCCTCAATTGTTATACGTTTTGGGCCGGGAATTGGAGTGGGTATGTACAATGGTGCTGGAACGGTTGGTCCAATAGGTACGTACGGTGCTGCTTTTTGCATTTAATTATTTGTTGTCAGTATTAGTTGCTGAGTAGGATTCATATGGTTGGCAGGATCTGATGGTTGCAGGATCAAGAATTTTGCAGGATCTGATGGTTTCAGGATCAAGAATTTTGTAGGATCTGATGGTTTCAGGATCAAGAATTTTGCAGGATCTGATGGTTTCAGGATGAAGAATTTTGCAGGATCGCCATGTTATGGATTTCTCCTTTTTTTTATATAGTTTTAATAAAATTATTATCATATGTCGCGCAACGCGCAACTTCAGTATCCCGCGTATTTACGCAAGGTATATTGATAATTATTTTATGAAGACAAAAATCACTTCTATGATAAGAATTATTGTCTGACTTTATTTTTGAAAACACAAATCTTATATACAAAATTTCTTACTGTTGTTATTTTTATTGTGGTCACGTGTGCATTGTTGTCGCCACTGTTGTTATTATTGTTGACCACGTTCACTTGTTCTTGGTGCTTGCTCTTTGAAGAGCCCATTCCTGTCTTTCCTTTTTGCTTAGATTGATAATTTTTTCTTTCGTCTCGCCAGTTGCAATATTTTTTATTCGATGTAGGTCGGTTTGTTTGCGTGTTGTACCCTTTTACCACCACGTTTCCTGTTCTTTGGCGGCACTGGTTGTTGTGTAGTCTTCTTGTGGTATTCCTGCCGCTTTCTGAATTCCTCAATAGTGAGGCGTTTAGGACCGGGGATGGGTGTCGGCGTATATGGTGGTGCCTGTATGGCGGGACCAGCGGGAATATACGTTTGCATCGACAGGTACCTAGATGAAGAGAATTGATGTTGATGGGCAGGATGAACAATTTGGCGGGATCAACAATTTGGTAGTATCAAAGATTTGGCGGGATCAATAATTTGGCAGGATCAACAACTTGGCAGGATCAATAACTTGGTAGGATCAATAATTTTGCAGGATCGCCATGTTATAGTTGAGGACTTTGTGTGTGTGTGTGTGTGTGTGTGTGATCTGTAACATTATATGTCGCGCAACGCGCAACGTATGAATCCAGCTGAAAAGCTCGGTATTTTAATGTTACATATAGTAAGACTTTTACAAGACGAAGCTATGTTTTTGTCTATCTTTATTTCTCAATTTTGTTTCCTTATATAATAATTTACAATACTACCTTACACTAACAAATAACAATGAAAATTATACTGCTTACCTAGCTTAATTTGGGTTATTGTATTGAAAAAGGAGAAGAAAGTTATTGACATAGTTACAATTTTAAAGTTAAGGTCAGAAGAAAAATGAGAAATATAATTACAGTGTGTTAAGGTCAGTAAATGAATAATGATTATACAATGTATTATACAATATAAATTGGCATAGGTGTGCATTATTTTATATGCACACTACATTATACATTACTATACAACGTTGTGAGAGCAACTGTCACTGAACTTAACAATCTTATAGCTCGACTATCCCGACTCAGAATCGACCCCGATTTCGTCTGCATCAGATTCGTACACACTTTTTTTCGTCAAACATAGGGGAAGTGAACATTAGGGTTTTAATCTATCGCTTGCGTACACAGAGGAGTACTTCCTGGACACTCTGGAAGAACCCGGAATATCATCGATGATATAGCTATCTTTGTCAAGGGCGTTTGTAATTATAAAAGGACCTTTAAAACGTGGTTCTAGCTTACGGGAATTACCAATACTTAGAGCATCGTATTCAGCTAAGACTAAATCACCAACGCTATACTTAGTGGGTCTTGTATGTCGTTATTATATTGCTCTTTAGCGACTTTGCGTTGTCGGTTTATTTTATAAGCAACGTTGTTTCACAATTCAAACACCTCTTCTTCCGTAAGACATTGATCCTGATGTAAAGCAAGTAGAATACGATTTTGTAGAATATCACGAGGACGATAATAAAATACAACGTCATGTGGACTTTTTCCAATAGTCTTATTTATCATCGTGTTAAGCGATCGTTGAATATTCTGTAGCGCTAAGTCCCATTTGGAATCGTTGGTAACAGGTGGTAGTAACATTGATAGTAAAATACGGTTTGTTCTCTCAGCGTGACCATTTGCTCTAGGGGGTCTTCACGGCATTCAAAATAGGTTTTATACTATTTTCGCGTCAGTACTTAGAGAATTCTTTGGAGGTGAATGCTGTTCCACGATCAGTTATAAGACGCTTAAGCATACCAAAGAAACTAGTTTTTTCGGAAACCATACATAGCTTTTGAGTCTTTGGATAGTTTTATTAACATCTAAGTTACCTGTGTTATCGTGATTTTCTTGTACTATACGCCAACGCGACGCTTTTGGAACCACCCATAAGCTCTTGTCTTCAACCTTTTTAAATAACCGACCGTCCTTAACATGATAATCTCTATCAACCGTCTTATCTTTCATATTCACTAAACGTATCATATTTTTTATAGTATTATCTTGTGACTGCATCGAGCACAACCAGTCAGCTTCGTCAATTGTAGTTCTGCACGTTCGGATATCAGCTACATCAATATCACTACAATTTTTTACAGGTGTTCTGCTTAAGGCATCATCATTATTTTGGTTTTGTCTATAGTTATTGTTTGGGTTAATTTGATAATCATAATTATAATTCCTATTTTGCCTGAAATTATTTCTACAATTGCCATGATTATTTGTATTACAACAATTATTATATTTCCTTTGGTTGTACGTTCGATTTTGAATTTTGGTGTGAAAAATTTGAGAGTTTGCTTGGAAGTTTTGGTCCTTCTCAAGTTCTAAAGCAATATTTGCAGCTTGGTTTATTGTTTGTGGTTGTGCTGCATATATAGTTTGTTTATATTGTTCACTTATACCGTTCTTAAATATAGTTAGAGCATAATTTTCATTTGTTCTCGTTAAGACATTTTTAGTTTCTGCAGAAGCATTGCTACCTAGTTGGTTAATTTGTAATTCATTTATCTGACTTGTTAAATCTAGTAACTTATCTACGAAATTTTGAACGCTCCCTAATTGTCGGGTGTTGTTTAAGGTAGTTTGTAAATTAGTAGTTGTGTTTGGATTCTTATAAGTCGATTTTAATTTATTTATGAATTCCTCCATAGTACTTGGGATTTGTATCGAACCAATTGCTGTGTTATGATAATATTTTGGTGATTATCATTATTATTATTATTTTACTATATTTACTAACCTCCAGCTGCTAAAAGAGAGCAGCGTCCTTTCGGGTATATGCCTGGTAAGGGGAGATGTAGTATATAGAAAAAGAGCAAAAGACAGAGAATTGTACTTCAGTTGAAGTCAAAGTCTTTTCTTATTTTATTCTTCAAAATTTTACATTATTTATACTTATTTCTTAGTGTTATAAAAATACTTATTCTAGCACAATTATTGACCTTAAGTAACAAGTAGGTAATTAGGTGACATTGTGTTAATCTATGCTAAGGTGAAGTTTATAAAATGCAAGTATGCATTTTTACAGTTATTTAATATTAAATCAGCTTATTGCTGATAATGTTGGTGTAGGTAATGTTTATGACTAAATGTATGAGTACACTACAGCTGTTTTAATATTTTGTGATAATTTTATTTGATAGGCTAGTTCTAATCGCTCTTTTTTTCCATCGTCATTCAGATTTTTACCAAGGAGTTCGATTATTTTACAGAAGTTATCAACTTCCTTGTATTTCCCTGTAAAAAGTGGGACTGTTTTTAATGCTAATTCGAAATTAAAAGCCATTGTATCAGTCTGATTTGATAAGGTAGACTCCAATAATTCTGATAACGAGCACTCTAAATCTTTATAAGTTTTATCAAATGTAATTTTAAGATTGAGCCAATCTGAAGATCCTTCTAAGAGTTGCCCCAGTAATGTAAACTTTTGTTTTAGTTTATTTATTTCGTCTAGCTTTGATTCTAGTGTTTCTTTCTTGTAAGGTCTATTTGGTGTCTTTTTTAAATTTACTAAAATCTTCTTTAAACTTTCTAAAATTGCTTTGCTGTCCTCCATGAATTACCCATATGTTTTTGTGTAATACATGTATGTTTTTTTATATTAACAGTATGTAAATTGCTAAAATTAAAATTACTATTCCTACAAGAGATTCTGTTGTTATCTCTACCGTGGTAATTTTACTGTTATGATTGTTACTGTTATTATTACTGTAGTATACATTTACTTCCTCCTTCTGCTTGCTTTTTGCAGATCCCATGCTTACAGAGTAAAAAGCTACTGTGTTTAGTGCTGTGTTTAGAAAAATATATTTACTAATCTTTTGGAGTTTTGTTAAGCTTCTTTTTCTTTCTTCTGTTGCTTATATTGAATTTTTAGTTCTTTGACCTGTTGTTGTAGCCCTTTTTATTCTCTGGGTCTGCAATTGCTATTACCCTATATAAATCTCGGAGTGTTCGTAAATATTTAACGTGTTGTCCTCCTCTCTTTTTTTTTTGTAGGGTGCTGTACAAGTTTTTCTACTACGGCGATGTTGTTGCCTCCTTTTGTATTCCTCTATAGTCAAAGGATGCGGACAAGGAATTGTTGTAGGGACGTAGTCGGGGTGGCCTTTATCGGAATGTGCCCCGGATGGGGCAATATGAAGTGTTTTAGACGTGTAATGTTATGTTGTCTTTGCAATAATTTTCTTATTGGAAGGAGTGCGTTTTTATGTCAGTCATTATTTATATATATTCGACAAGTAACGTCCTATAATGTTATTTTGGTATATTATGATTATTTTGGCAGGATCGCCATGTTATGGATTATTTTTATACTATGGAAAAGTTTTATTTAGTTTATGTTGAATACTCACATTTGCTTAGGAAGCAAAGTCCACTAGCATGGAATGCTATGGGTGGATATCCTTATGTAGTTTATGTCTACAAATACTTACATTTGCTCCATTAGAGCAAAAACCAGTAGCATTCACTGCTATGTCCGGGTAAGTAATTGTTTTTTTATTTTTATTGGATCAATCAACAATGTATCTAGTTTTAGATTCTCTTTTATCGAGCGATAATTTATTTACAATTTCTTCTGCTTATATACTAATTCTACTTTTGCGTATGACCTACTTACCTACTTACTTACTATTTACAAATTGTAAAATAATGCTTAACCATCAAATCGTAAAAATAATGCTGAACTTAAAAATAATTCTTACTACGCTTAATGTTTAAATGAGTACAAATATAATTATGTACAAATATAATTATGTATTGCACAGACTTCCATCCATTTGAAAACTTAAAATATGGTTTATGTAAGAATACTTCTATCACTTGTACAGACTTCCATCCATTCAAAAACTTAATAGATGGTTTATGTAAGAATACTTCTATCACTTGCACAGACTTCCTTCCATTCGAAAACTTAAAACATGGTTTATGTAAGAATACTTCTATCACTTGCACAGACTTCCATCCATTCAAAAACTTAATACATGGTTTATGAACCCTAATATATGTAGGGTTCTTAATGTTTTTATTGAATTTTAGGTTTTATTAATTGTATTTTAATCAATTACATTTTAAGTAGATAATAGTGATCACACATAGTTTAAAGTGTTCGACATCAGCGTTTAAGTTTTTGAATTCTTTTATATACAGTACACGTCACTGCTGTGAGCTCTCTACAATCTTTCTATAACTTCTTTTACTTTATTCGATTGCTTCTACTTCATTTCACAACTGAACTCTTAGACAGCTCTTTAACTACTGACTACTTCTTCTTTTCATTTCTACACCACTTCAACTCCACATTCCTACATATACTAAATCTTAAATATAGTGCTTACTATGCTTAATGTTTACTACATTAAAATTGTAGTAAACATTAGACGCTGAAACGTTGTCGCTGCACTCTTGAGTCTAAACGACATGCGATTAAACTCGTACAGTCTATCACTAGTGATGAAAGCCGTGTACTTTCGTCTTTCAGGCGGTACCTCTACCTGATAATAACCACTGTTTAAGTCTAGAGTCGTGAAATATTTAAATTGTTTAGCTTGTTGTAGACGTTCCTCTGTATTAGGGACAGGAAAATTCTTTTTCACCATTAAATTATTTAGTTTGCGATAATCGACGCAGAACCAATCGGTGCCGTTTTTCTTCTTGTGTAAAACAACCGGGCTTGCATACTCTGACTCAGATGGAGAAATGATGCCTTTGTCTAAAAGATCACGTATCATGTTTTTTAATAACCTCCTTCTTCGGTTCTGGAACCCGATACGGTGATTGTGATACTATTGAATCAGTTTTGAGCTGTATTTTCATTAAATTTGTTTGTATTTTTCACTAAATTTGTTTTCCCAATGATTTTTAGCCCACCTGAGAAAACACTTATTCAACAGACTATCCAATTTTAATATCGTGTCTCCGAATCTTTGATGTCACAATTTGTGGATAATTTAAAACAATTAGTTTGGTTTTCGTTTCCTATAACACCTTTTATATCGACGGCACCTTTATCAATTATTAACTTGTTACGTAACCGGACTGAAATTCGTCATTCGAGACGACCACCCTATGGCTAGATCTTCTCAGGGATGGGGTCTCAACCCTGGTCCCAGCCCGTCATAACAAAAAAAATTTATATTCTAATTCCTACAGGTGGTATTTAATGCGAAACGCGCGGGCGAAGGTGTAGCTGCCCCGCATTCAATCTCGTCCGTCTCATCACCAGGACATACTCATATTTACACTTGTTGTTAAAATTAATTTACAAAATTTATTTACATTTCATATTCATGTTTGAATAAACACATATTCATTCTGTAATATATGAGTATGGATTCCAGAATGATTTTGAGTAGATGAGGAGGTAAGGGGTCAGCGTATATTCCAATTATTATTTAAGTCTGTTGGTGGCATCTCAGAGAAACACTTTAGTTTTTTTAATACTAACTTGTAACCTGTGCCCCTTGGGTTTTGGTCTAGCTCTTCCAGGAGATTGTTGCAGCAACTGCGTTTACTCCTACGTATAGCGATTTTTAAAAGTTTCTTTTTCCTTTTAAGGGTTGTCCGGTGCATATCATTTATACTTTGGCCTCTTCTCCGCGTGTACAGCCTCCTGGCATGGTTACAATCGGCGCGGAGCTGAGCTATCTCCTCATTCCACCAGTAAACCGGTTTGCGCTTATTACATTGCTTTTTCCATTGCAACATCACACGCACTCGCTAGATGGCTCGACAGTTGCTTCGCCATCTCTTCGACATCTCCTTGTACACGCACATCGCTAAAAAATACTGTAAAGGCTGCTTCATCGAAGGTAGTTATTTTCCATGCCGGCCAGCTATCTCTCTGTATTTGGTGGTTACCTGTAGGTGCTGTCTGCAAATCAATGATAACCGCCTTGTGATCACTGTATGTGAATCCGTCGGAGAGTTGCCAACGCGAGCTTGTGGCTAGTACACTACTCACAAATGTGATGATAGAGCTGCGACCATTCCTCTCAAAGGTTGCACGGTTCCCCTCATTGAGCAGTACTACGTCCAGCTGCGCCATGGACTCGAGTAACACTCGCCCTCTGTCATTTGTCCTTATGGAGCCCCATTCTGTGGCCCAGGCATTAAAGTCCCCAGCTATAAGTACTCGGTTTTTACCACTCGCGTGTGTTATGAGTGTGGAAATGGCAGACTCAAACTGTACCAATGTTAGTCTAGGTGGAAGGTAACAACTATATAGATATATATTGTTAACCTTTAAGCCCACAATACCTTCGCAAATACATTCCATATCCAATGCGGGCAAATCTCCTGACAACCATATTGCCGCATAGTTTCCTGTGTCGGAGAACCACCCAGCGGTCTGCAACCTTCTGAATGGCTCACTTATCAGGACTGCGTCGGCATTTAGCTCCCGTGCCATTTGTAGGAGTAAATCTTGGGCTGCTTCGTAGTGATTGAGATTAACTGGATCAATCTCATAGTTTACCTGCGTTAGTTTATATGTGAAATAAAACTATGTAGTTAGTTTGTTAAACGTTTGCGGTTTTCTGTCACAGCCTTTTTGAAAAGAGGACACCGCCCACTTCCAGCAATGTGTTTGGCGTCCACTTCAGGCTTTTCTTTACAGAGCATACACAATGGATCTTTGAGGCACACCTTAGAAAAATGGCCCTCTTCCCCACACCTCCGATACAAATTAGAACGGTAGATTTTGTTTTTACAGTTCTTTGAGAAATGCCCAAATTCCAGGCATTTAAAGCATTTTATTGGGTTTTTATGTTTTCTTATGCGACATATTACCCAGCCAATTCTGATTTTTGCCTTCTCTAGTAAGGCTTTTGCTATATCTCTCGGTGCTCTTACTGTAGCAATCTGTGTATTGCCGTATGCTCGCCTCAGTGAAAGTACTTCCCAAGTAATATTTTCGCTGCCACCAAAGTGAGATGTTATAGCTACATCAACGTCCTCCTTAGTGGTAATTTCATCAATATCCTTGATTTCTATTATATGTCGATCCGTTAGTGATTTCACGGGTACACGGTCCCCTAGAGAATCGCTTATCATGTTTCTCACCTCCGTGGTTTTGCCGCTACCTTTGTTCAACTGTAGCAACAGATCGCCTTTTTGGGTCTTTCTAATCTTGGTGACGTTTTGGCTAATGCCACTGAGCTTGGGATCCGTTTTACTTTCAGTAGAATCTCCGCATACGTCGATATACCTGTGATTTCAATTATGATGGCATCGGGCTTGGAGCCAGCAACCTTACGGGCCTTGTTATCAGAAATGATTTTCGCTTTGCCCTGGGTTCGTTTCGTTCCGCTATTAATTATCCCTTCGTTTGCTTTGGGCTTTAGGCTTTTTTGTTTGTTTGCCTGTCCGTTACCCCAGATTCATTCTCCAATGCTTTCTGAGGCTGTCCTTCGCTTAATTTTCCACGTTGTTCCCTACTTTTAGGCGGGGGCGACGTTTGCGTGGCTGAATTTTTACTGCCGCCTGTGCGTGATACCTCCTCAACTCTCCCTTGTGCAAAACTGCTAGGGAATCAATTAATTCACTCATTGGAGTGTGGATCGAACGCCTTCCTCCACCTATCATTTCTATCAACTCTTTGATTATTTCACCTAGCTGCATCAGGGCACTTTTCCTATATATGTTACCATGATTAGATTCGCTCAGTTTTGGCGGTGACGAGTTTGACCTGGCATGTACCGACGTCGCTCCCAGTTTTTCGGGTGATCTAGCCATCCGATTGCTCCGTTTGAATGGATCAATATCTGCTTCTTTTCCAGAGGCATCCTCTTGTTCAGCGACCACTCCCGGCGAGGTTACCTTGACTGTGCCTCGGGGTGGTGAGCGATCAATACCCATTTCTAGCCACTAAACTCAGTCGAGTTTGGTGCTTAAATCAGTGACAATTTTATCAGTAAACTGTTATTCCGTTATCTTTGTTTAAATAAAAAGAAATATTCACAGTACACAAAGAAATTTGAGTACCGTTAGCTTTTTTATTTTTTTGTAAACAAATTTTTTTTAGATCTTTCCGCGAATATGACTGCACCGCTTGACTACTCACGAGAGAATTTCAGTATATTTATCATATGGCTGATGATCAGTAAAAATCTTAATTCTTGCCCTGCCGTACAAATAATTTCTAAAGGAATTCAAAGCCTCAATAATTGCCAGAAGTTCTTTTTCGTTTGTTACAAAATTCTCTTCCGATTTTGAAAGGGTACGAGATATAAAAGAAATTGGCCTGCCTTCCTGCTTCAATACAGCCCCAATTGCAAAATCCGATGCGTCCGTTGTTAAGTAGAAGTCTATAGAATAGTCAGGATATGTCAAAATAATGTCCTGAGATGCTAAGGTAATTTTGAGCTCATTAAAGGCATCCAGTTCCTGTTTGCCTAGATCAATGGCCTTCAATGCAGAAATTTTAGAGGACGAATGTCCATCACCCCCTCTCAAAAGATTCGTAAGGGGTTTTGCTAGTTTAGCATAATCCCGAACGAATCGCCCGTAGTAACCTGTAAGTCCCAGAAAATATCTCAATTCCTTCAGCATTCTTGGTACAGGGAAATTCACCATAGCTTCCATTTTCTTTGGATTGGTCTTTTAGCCATGCTACGACACTATAAAACCTAAAAATTCTATTTCTGCTTATAGAAACTCAGTTTTATCGAGTTGGACCTTCATGTTTGCTAACTGCAGTGTATTAAAAACTGCATTTATGTTTTCTAAGTGTGTTTCTTCGTCCTTCCCGAAAATTATTATGTCGTCAACATAGACATAACATCTTGTACCAAACTCATCATTTGATACTCTAGGGAGCCTACGCCTCTTTCAATGTCAGTGTCAATTTTATTTAATTTTAATTGATTTTTTTTCTTTTGTCACTTTTTATTTGAATTTGCTTTTATAATTTTTGGTTTTACTTTCATTAATTTTACATTTCAATTTTAATTTATTGTTTTTCTTTTTTTAATTTACTCACTGAAAAGTGGTTTTTTATTCTAAACTACTATTTGTTAAAGGCGCAAAAATTGTCCCGGTAACCGTACCTTGGAAACGGGCGGATATCAACTTTAAATCGCGCGGCAGGGGTTAACAAAAATGTGTTCCCCTTTTTGTGTGTTCGGAGCCCGCACTTTAATTGTTTTTGTAACACTGAAAAGTGTTTATTTTTTAACACCAAAAGGAGTACTTAATTTTGTTATATTTTGTTATGGAATATGATCTGCAGTAACACCTGTCAAGCTATGTTCTGTGAACATGGCCAAACGAAAAAGAATTTACTGAATCTGCACCTTCAACCATTAGAACGGACAGTTTCCCATGATTAGTATTGTTCTTTAGTGTCAATGTTAGTATCATTCCAAAGAAATGAATTTTGCTGCGTTTGCAGTTATGATTGTGTGAACGGACAGTTTCCCATGGTCAGTATTGTCAATATAAATGGTATTAACTTACACAATGTCTTTTTTTAAATTCTTTATTTCTAGTGCAAGTTTTTTTTTTCCTTAAATTTTGAGGATTCCATGAGGACCAATTATCAACCTATACTTAGAAATTAGAATATGTCGGTTGTATAAGATTCATGTTTATTGTTACCTCCTCTTTGTTGTTTCCTGCTATACATTCGCCTTTGCTTGCTGAAATGCTACTTGCATGGCCCTATAAATTGTTCACATTAATACATTAAAGTGTTAAAAACACCATAATATTTCTTTATATTCTTACCACTTGTACCTTAACCTTCACTCTCTGTGAAAGAAACTTCTTCTCCTGATTCATCCATGGTATTAACAAGTGGGATTACTAAATTTAAAAAGAGCATATTAATCGATGTTTGTAATTTTATTTTTGAAGATTACTTGTATCGGAGTCCCATTTATTTTCCAATTCTACCGCTGACGTTCCGATCAAAGCAACCACTCTCTCAGTAAAATTGTTGGTTGCTGCAACAACTTTGGTTCTCTCCGATCTTATACGTTTCGTGTTTTTCTGCAGCCAATAGTTGTTTTGATTTTCGTTTTAGATTCTCATACTTAAGGTGTTTCGCTGTTGTATAAATTGTACTTTGGGAGCAAAATTCATTAAGAATTTTCTCCCAACATTTTTGCTTTTCGGTCCAACTTACCAACTTACGAATCAGTTTTTTTATTTTTCTCAACTAACGTAAGAAGTATGTTCTCCTCCTGGGTAGTATAGTTCGATGATCTAAAAAAAAATCGTTTTGAAATTATAACCAAAGTGAAAGTGCAAATAATTTCCTATTTCTTTTGCTCGGACCGGATTCCATGATTGTTGTTTTTAATGCTTTAATATTTTTTGAATATTTTAAATATTTTTTAAACGTTGAATGATTTTATTTTTGACAACTGTTTGTTTCTAACATACATATGTTTTTCTTTCATTCTTATTTATTTTTCATTCAGCTAACATTTTATGTAATTGAGCACTGTTGGCCATATTTCTGTATTCATTTATCAATGAATTGCTACGAATAATTTATTTAAGCCTCTAAGAGATTTTTTTGCAAAAATAAACTTTTGAAATTCATCCAAATACAATATAGACCTTATAACCTTCCTTTGCATATGTTTCTGAATACATGCAAGAACAAATTATCTGCGTCATAGTTTAATTTTAACACGTTGCATGCTGACACTAAATCACCACTACTCAAATTTTCTTTAACATATTCAGCTTTCATCATGAACTTTTCGTCAATTTCATCAAAGTCAAAGCCAGCAAATTTTCTCAATCGTTTTCTATTTTGCCAAACACCAATTTATGTAATGCTACAATTATAGCACGTTTAGCTGTTGCCAAATTATTACGTATAGGAACAATATTACCCAAAACCTGCATTTTCCTTTCTATTTATCTTTTGATAAACTCTTTATTCTGGTTGAGCCCCCAAATCTGTGGTGTTTAAACTTAATTTATTAAAAAATAAAAATAAAATATAGTTTAACACTAGATTTACGAGACCAGATATCTTGCTTTATTCTAGGGCAAACAGTCTCAGAGGTTGGGGTTTTATTTCGTTGAGGAGGGGAATGATAATATAAGAAATGTAAAGGACACCTCTCGGTGACTCACCTGGTCAGTTTATTCTATTATCAATTTACTTCAGATTTAATCACCTTCCACGGTTTTGTTTGATTTTTGTCCCTTTTTATGATAATTTATTTATAATTTTATTACAATTCAACGTTATACATGTTAACGAAAGCATAGCTATGAAAAAGTGAAGAAAAATTTTGACATAAAATTCTACAAACTAGATAGAAAGCTACTTAAATTATATTATTATAGTTTGATATCAAGTAGATGGTTGCAAAGTATTGTTTGTTATATTCAACACGTCCCCTCAAACAATGACTGCATACCATCTTAATTGAAATCTATCAAACCTATAATTTTGATACATTTATTATGCTTTTCTGTTGATAATGCCTTGGTTAGAATATCAGCAGGCATTTCTTCAGTTGATAAATATTCCATGTTTATAGTTCCGTTACACACATTCTCACGTACGAAGTGATGACGTATGTCGACATGCTTTGTTCGCTTATGAAAAACAGGATTTTTGCTCAACAATCCAGCACCCCGATTATCATTGTAAATGATTATGATGTTTTATTCACTTCCACATATTTCGTTTATAAATCGCTTCAAATGGATTGCTTCTTTTGCTGAATCTGACAAGGCCATATATTCGGCTTCTGTACTTGATAGAGCTACAGTTTCTTGTTTACATGATTCCCAACTAATGGCTCCATTTCCGTACTTAAAAATATAACCAGTATATGACCTTCTGTCATCTACGTTCCCACCCCAATCTGCGTCTGCATAACCAACAAGTGCATCATTCGTTTTTTTGAATACCAAATGTACGTTTTCTGTTCCCTTAAGATATCGTAAAACCCTTTTCACCGCAATCCAATGTTGTTTTCCATTTGTATTATATTGGCTTAATATGCTGACAGCGTGTGATATGTCTGGACGTGTAGGTGTTGCCAAGTACATTAAAGATCCAACTAAATTTTGATATGGTAAGTTTTCAATTTCATTTTTTTCTTTTTCAGTTTTTGGAGACATATCTGCAGATAGTTTAACACCTTTATCAACAGGTGTTTTTACAGGCTTGCAACTTTCCATATTAAAACGATTTAAAATATTCTTAATGTATTTTATTTGAGACATTGTTATCTCTTGTTCTTTGTTTAAACTCAATTCCTAATCAAAAGTTTAATCTACCCATTTCTTTCATTTGGTATGAGGCAACTAATTGTTTTTTTAATTTAGCACCTGTTTCGGTATTATTCAACAATATAATAATATCGTCTACATATATGGCTAATATAAGCAAGTCGTCCCCTTGTTTCTTAACGTATACACATTGGTCTGAGTTTGTCGGCTTCAATCCAAGTTGTTTGAGTTTCTCGTCTAATTTTTTATACCATTGACAGTCCTATTGTTTTAAACCGTACAAGGCCCTTTTTATTAATAAAACTTTATTACCTTCGTACACGTTTCTTTCACTTTTGTTGAGTATTACGTGAAATTCATCTGGTATTTTCATATAAATTCTTTCCTCTATATCACCATTAAGATACACTGTTACGAAATCTAATTGATGTACTTCTAAATCAAATTGAACTGCTATTGCCATAAGTAAGCGAATTGAACTTATTCTAGCCACAGGCGCAAATGTTTCATTGAAATCCACTCCAGGTGTTTGTGTAAATCCCTTAGCCACTAATCTTGCTTTATAACGTTCTATGGATCCATTTGATGTATATTTGGTTCGTAAAATCCACTTTGAATCAACGATTTGTTTGTCTTTTGGCTTTCGAACTACGTCCCAAGTTTGATTTTTAATTAGTGATTCATACTCAACCATTATTGCTTTACGCCATTCGTTTGCATCAAGACGTGATAAGGCTTCTTCAATTGTTTGTGGGTCGCTTTGTGTAACAATACTAGATGTTCATGCAATTCGTTTTTGTTATCGTTATTTGTGTTATTTGAAGTCATATTATAAACTTTTCGAGGACGGCCTCTCATCCCTGTATACATTTTTCTTGGTCTACCTGGGCCTCTTTTGGTTGATGAACAAGGAGAATGTTCTTCGTTAATCTCCAATTCGTCTTCTGGTGGTGTTTTATAGTTTTCGATTTCCTCTATATTTTTATCTATGCCATTTTCTTCTCGTATTTGTGTTTCTTGCACAAAAGAATGTTTATTATTAGGCGAAAAGTTGTGTAGTTGTACATTCACGTTAGAGTCCATACTATCATGTGTTTCAAAGTCTTCGCAAGCATTCGTTGAGTCATAAGTATTTGTAAATACAACATCCCGACTGCATAATACCTTTTTGTTTTCAGGATCCCAGAGGCGATAAGCTTTTGATTTTATAGAGTAACCAATAAATATACATCTTTTTGACTTTGAATCAAATTTTCCTCTCTTATTAGTTTTATCCAGCATATATGCTATGGTACCAAATGTTGGAAAATATTTTACTGAAAGCGTTTTTACTGTCCATAACGTATAAGGAATCTCACCACGTGATTTGCTGTAAGTACAGCTTCAGCCCAAAAATTTGGTTGTAGATTAGACTGAAGCATCATACATCGTGCCATCTCAACCAAAGTTCTATTTTTCCTTTCGGATACACCATTTTGTTGTGGTGTATTTTCAGCACTGAATTCATGTTTGATGCCTTGGTCTTTTAAGAAATTTTCGAACACTTTATTTGTATATTCGGTTCCATGATCGGATCTAAATCTTTTTATTTTATAGCCTGTACTATTTTCTACATACGTTTATAGCATGCGAGAAAATTGTATAATATACTTATATGTAAACAAGTATCAACTATTTATGTACTATAATACCAGTAGGATTTGTGTGAGAGGAAAATGAGTGTAGCGATTTTCCTCCGTCACAGTTTTTAGCGCTTTCCGTTATATAAATTCAAAAAAATAATTTTCTTCATATATATAAGGACCGGTCTAATGTGCATATTATATTTAGCAGCTAAAGCGATCAAATAACGAATAGAAGTGTACCGCACTACAAAGTTTCATTTTCAACTAAAGAAGCCATTTCTTTTTCCATTGCTTCTTTTCATTTATAACTATTTGGAGATGATAATGCTTCATTCACAGAAATTGAATCGTTAGACACATATTCCATTGCGCAATAGTTGTATTGTTTCGGTGGTTTTTGCGCTAAACGTTCAGGTCGTCTGATTTCAATTTCGCCTTCATCGTTTATTTGATTTACAACATCAACGCTATTTTCGTATTCATCATCATTACTATCAGCATCATTTTGTATACCTGTACCTACATTGTTTAAGGACAGTTCGGTTTCAGCATCACTTTGTGTATCTGTATTTTTTACTGCTGGCTCTATGGTTGAGTATTCCCCCTCTCTATTGGCAAAGTTTGAATACAAATTTTGGTAATAGATAGAATCTTCATTTTTACTACAATGGTATTTATTTTCATTAAGAAAAACAACATATTAGTCGATAAGCTTTAGATTCTTGGCTATACTCCATTAACAAATATTTTGTAGATTTTGGTGCTAATTTATTTCGTTTTTGTTTTGGAATATGCACTAAAGCTTAGCAGCCAAAAAATCTAAGAAATTTTAAGTTCGGCTTTCTTTTAGACCAACGTTCTTCAGGGCTTATATTATTTCCACGACATGGCACAACGTTTGTCAAAAAAGAAGCTGTTACTAATTATCTTTATTGAAGATGACAGTGTTACCATTTTTTGCAAGTTCTCTTACAGATAATAATTTTGTACATAGTCCAGGGACGTATTCCACATTTTTAATAACAGCATCAGTGCGTTTATTTTTTAATTCAAGAGAAACTGTAACATCTCCTAAATGTTCAACACTAAGTTTACTATCATTAGCAACCACAATTTCTTATTTTGGAATTTTTCTTTTGTTTATAAGAATACCATCATCGCTTGTCATATGATTTGTAGCACCAGAGTCAACAAACCAATCAGTTGCTTTATTCCTCAATAGGAGGAAAGCAAACAACACGTTTTCTTTTTGTTTCGTCTCCATGCCGCATTGTTTTACTTTGTTAAAATTTCTTTTTGGACAATTTTTCGTGTAATTACCAACCTGTTTACATGAATGACATCTAAATTTTTGAGGGAATTTCTTGTTAGTGAACACAGCACTTCTTGTTAGTCCGCTGTCTTCATAAGCGCTCATTAGAAGTTTTTGCTGTAGCTATATGAGAAAAATTCTTTGGCTCTAACATCAGAGTTAACTCTGCCAGTGCTCTTTGGTCAACTTCAACATCTTTTTCTTTAGCACCTTCATAAACCACCTGCCAGCATCCTTTAATTATAAGTGATGACTTGGCGTGAAGTATCAAAGTTTTCACGACCTTTTATCTTTTCAAACGGGAATGAAACCGTATTGGTAGCCATTTTTCCAATAACTTTAATAAAAAAATTTTAAAAGCGTATACCCCGTGGCATAAAGCTCATAACCTCTTGTGAAAAGTGAATAAAACGCGCGTGTTACTTTGTAAATAAACATACCTAAATAAACACTCAGGTCATACGACCCGCTTCAGTTTACACTATCGAGGCACTATTGAGATAACGAATTGAAAACGGAGAACAGAAAGACATTGCTTTCACTCTCGTATTTCCTACTGGATAAATAATGTGGCGAACGAAGGAAAAATATAAGGATTATTTTCGAGATAAGCATACCCGTCAATTTGACGGGTCCCGTAGAGATAGGTATACCACATAAATATTTCAAAATTTAGAAAGCTTAAAAAAATAATAATTGTGTGTATAACCTCTTTTAATGAAATTATAAATTTACGATACAAATTAGTTAAGATTAAGCCTATGGTTTTTTGCGTGTTTCATTTCGAATCTAGTGTTAAATAAATTTTTAATATTATCAGATATTATAAATTTATTACTAAAAAATTCAACTTGAGAATAATGCTCATTGCAAACAGTATTAATTGACTGCAAAAGTTTTTGAATAAGCTCATCAATTTCAGGAATTAATAAATTTCGATTCGAAGCGGGAAAATGTACTGCGATTTCTCGCTCTAAATCTTTTTTTTTCCAATTAGTATTCTTGAAAAAAGAGAAAGAAGTGAGTTATAATAAAATCAAAATTTAAGAACTTCAATTGAAGTTTCAGAGGAAAATGATCCGAAAAACTTGGTAAAGAGCGTAAATTAAAATTAGTGCTAGCAAAATCAACCAAGTTTGTAGATAATAGAAAATGATCGAGAAAAGAATCACTGTTAGGGTAAGAAGGCATGTTATCTGAAAGACGGACAAAACCTTGGGAAAGCAACTGCAGCCAATTAAACAACGTGTTACCATTGCTTTGTTGCAATTATCGCCCCAAGAAATGTGCTTTGAATTTAGATCTCCTCCTAATACAAGACCATCATATCTTAACGGAAGGTTACGTGAAACATTAAGGTCATTAGTAATTAAAGAAGTAAAGAACTGTAAAGTTGCATGGAAAATATAAGGAACCACAAAGAATTTTTTTTTTAACATTATTTTTAAAAATATTAACTTCAACTAAAGAATTTGTAAATGCTAGCTCATTTACAAATAATTTTGAGAATGGGATATTTTTCTTTAATACGATTGAAAAGATGAATATTTTAGCATGTCTTCTTAAGTGCGTTTCTTGAATAAAGGCTATATCAATGTCATTAGCCCTTAACAAATTTTGAAACTCTAATTTTCTAAAAGAATCCACCAAGGATCTTACGTTAAAAGTTAACAGCTTTAAATAATTACGAACCATAAACTTCATTTAATATACTTAAACAGTTTTTTTTCGCTTGAGTGGGGAACAAACTTTTATAATTATCTAAGAAATTTTTAACTTTCTCTTCCAGGGAAATTTCTTGAGGTTTACATAAAAAACTTGCTATTTTATGAAATTGCTCTATCACGGAAGGCTTCTCACTGTCTTATTAAATAGACTAGAGAACGTTTTATTAGGTTTTACAAAACTAGAATTAGAGATTCCCTTGGACACATTCTGTGATGCCTTAATTAATCTATCTTTCGCCAATTTTGTTTTGTTCCTTTTGAAAGAAACAAATTTTTTATAAATTGAACAGCCTTTCCAATTGGATGGGTTCCCATATTGCAATATATTGCGATATATTGCGATTGCTTATCAGATTCTTCTTGATCATTGTCCACCGGCAAAGACTGCATTCCAATATCGTGGTTGGATTTCTCACAAAAAACTTGTGAATCCATAAAAACTGCCTCATTTAAGGCGTTACTTAATTTCTTTGCTTTTTTGGATTTATCCGGTGGAACCTTCACAGCTTTATCCGCTTCTTTTTTTTCCTATAATCCATATTCGGGAATCAATCCAAAATAATTATATTTTAGAATATTTTCTTTTTATTAAAAATTGGTTAAAAATTTATTTTTGAAAATTGAAACTATTATGTCTATACAGCTCAAAGAATATAAAAGAAACAAAAGTAAAGTAAAAAAAAAAAAAATGAAAAAGTAAGTAAAAAGAAAAATAAAAAATAAAAATAATAAAAAATAAATAAATTACATTTTGATATGAATTTTGAAATAACAGTATCATAAATCAGAAAGAATATTTGATAGTTCCTTCTTAAATTTCCTGGTGTCAGTTAAGAAATGAATGAAAAAATGAAATGAAGAATTGCCGTTCAGACATAAGCGTACGATGAGGAAATAGAATAATTTGTTTATGCCTTTGTGACTGTGTAAATTCAATTCTTTCAAATAAATATTTCGGTTCACCAAGAGTAATAATTTTGTTTAGCAAAAGAAGAGTTCTAAATTTAAATAAATTATCTAAAGTCATTCCGTATAATTTATTTTTGTATGCAGTTAAACTATCGCGTCGTTTTAGCTTAAATGCACATCTTATGATGGTGTTATACACTTTATTAAGCTTACAAGAAGATACTTAGTCACATTTTGAAAAAATTTCACAACCATACAGTACAGTACAGTACAGAATAGGCATTAAATATGTTTTAGCTAAAAGTAAGCGTATATTAAAGGGGGTATAATATTGAGCAGGCCACAACGCTCTTAACATACCAAACACTTTACCAGTACAGGAGTTAATATGATTTGTTGTAAAAAAATTTAGATTTTTTTTATATTTTTAGCTACTTTATTGCGACTGTGCTAAAATATGTGTTTTTTTGCCAGTCATTACCAGTGTTATGATAATACTTTGGTAATTATTATTATTATTATTATTTTACTATATTTACTAACCTCCAGCTGCTAAAAGAGAGCAGCGTCCTTTCGGCTATATGCCTGGTAAGGGGAGATGTAGTATATAGAAAAAGAGAAAAGACAGAGAATTGTACTTCAGTTGAAGTCAAAGTCTTTTCTTATTTTATTCTTCCAAATTTTACATTATTTATACTTATTTCTTAGTGTTATAAAAATACTTATTCTAGCACAATTATTGACCTTAAGTAACAAGTAGGTAATTAGGTGACATTGTGTTAATCTATGCTAAGGTGAAGTTTATAAAATGCAAGTATGCATTTTTACAGTTATTTAATATTAAATCAGCTTATTGCTGATAATGTTGGTGTAGGTAATGTTTATGACTAAATGTATGAGTACACTACACCAGAAAAGTGAAAAAGGAAATATATTTTTACATAATTTGACAATTAATAATGTGTTATACAATTATAATGTAAGTGTATTTGCTAACACAGACGTGTCAGTACGGGCGTTGCCAACATTCCCCTCCTCGTAAACTCTTTGATCCGTCATGGTGTTTACTTTAATAACATCCAAGCGAGCCAATTTTACTACGGGACGTGACACTAAACCATTAATTGTCTGCACTACCGCACTCCCGATACGGCCATCCTGCCCCTGGATAACATCAACAACTTTAGCCTTTGGTCAAGAGTGTCTTTTTGAATTATCATCAACAATAGTAACCACATCGCCAATCATTATTGGTCGCTCACAATCAGAAAACCATTTAGAGCATCGAGTTCAATTTGGTAAACATTCACGTATCCATCGTTTCCAAAAAGAGTCAGCTAATTGATTTGCAATTTTGAAATTTCGACTAAAGATATTCACGTCAGTATTAATTTCACCCTTTTCACGTATGCCACTATGTAGAGCTGCCAAGCAGAAAATGATTAGGTGTTAACGCTTCACATTCATTTTGGTTCACAGGAATATACGTGAGTGGTCTCATATTAATCATATTTTCAACTTCAGCTAATGTAGCTCTCAGTATTTTTTCACGAACTCCTTCTTTAGGAAGTACATCAAATAAAACTGATTTAATAGATCGTATCATTCTTTCCCAGGCCCTTCCCATATGGGGTGCGGACGGAGGGTTAAAACACCATTCAGTTTGAGGATGCTTATTTTCTATTTCATCGTAAGAAATTTTCTCAATTTCATTTTTTAATAATCTGCTGGCGCCACGAAAATTATCTGATAGATTTTATGTGGCACACCACGTCGACTTATGAATTGTTGTAAAACAAGAAGAAATGAGTCAGTTGATAACGATGACGAAATTTCAATATGAACGGCTCTAACAGGCATACAAGTAAAGAGTACACCCCAACGTATTTCTCTTCTTCCTCCCACAATAATATCTATCGGTCCGAAGTAATCCACACCAACATATGTAAAAGGCCTTGTAAAGGCAGCAACACGTCCGTACGGGAGGCTTCCCATTTCTGGTGCATTTGGTGGTGCACGTTTATTTTTACATTGTTGACAATGTTTCGTCACTGATTGTATTAGACATCTCAAACCAGGGATGCAAAATCATTGTCTCATTTCATTCACTACAATTTCATTATGATGATGATGGAATTTTCGATGGTAAAAGTCAACAATTAAATATGTAACGCGATTGTCATTGTGATAAAATTAGTTTCATTTCCTACCACCAGCGCTGCATCAATTCTTCCATTTACTCGCAATAATCCAAACGTATCTAGATAGAGAGAAAGTTTGAAAATTTTGCTTTTACGACTTACCACACCGTTCGTTTGTATTTGATGTATTTCGTTAGAGTACGACATCCTCGTAAATGGGGATCGTAGATGGACTTTGATCCTCCCCTTTTCTATTACCCTCCCTACCTATCTAACAAAATTAAAGGTCACCTTTACTTATGCGTGTTTGAGTCTAAACGATTGATTTAGTCCATTTTAAATAAACTCATCATTTCCACAAATTTATTTCAATATAAATGAAAGAGAAAAAAAAAACCAAAGAAAATTGCCCTTAATTTATATACGAGCATATAAAAATCAACAAAAAAAAAATGAATATGCTTTATATCTAAAAGAACGGAGTGCGAGTTTCCTTTTTTCATTCCACATTAGACGGACTATATATGAATCCAGTAAAAAAAAATTATTATACTATTCGTGTACTTACTCTTTTTTTTTTTTTTGGAACAGCGCTCGTTTCGTTGGGCCCATCGACGACGAGATTGATTTGTTGGTACACCGCTATATTTTCTTTACAAAAGGAAAAAAAAAATTGAATCAAAATCTGCGGAATGCTGAAAAGGAACCTTTCACTTAACAAGTTTTCTAAAGCTAGTAAAACAGAGAAAAAAAATTTTATTAAGGTATCCACCAGGACTATATGTATATAAGATATTTTAATTGAAGATACTTCCTCAGAATCCGCACCAAAAAAAAATATATGCAAAATGGAGCGGCTTCTCCAAATCCAACTTATTTATCTTATTATATTAAATGTCCGCCGTCTCTATATATGGCATGCACTATGAGTAATCCGAAATGACGAGAAGGAACACCAATATGCCTCACAGAATATTTTCGGGTTTTATAAAAAATTTTCTCAGCCACTGGCATTTAATTTTATGCACGGATGGCTCTGTATTTTTTTTTTTTTTAAAACATGTATTGGAGTTTCGTTTGTGCGCACATGTATGACAAAAAAAAAAAAACGCAAATCTTATTCGTTCACATCCATTTCGATCGAAAGAATTATGGTCAGCATACCTAATTGTGCCACATTACTCCTTTTAAGCTGCGTCTTTAATTTTTTCTTATTTTCTTATTTATTTTTATTTTTTCTATTCGGGCAATTTTAATAAAAAAAAAGGAATCACACGTGGAACCGAAAAGCAAAATCTTTCACAAATTAGTCCTCCATTACCGTACGCTCCTTTCACAGTCACCATTCGACTCTCTCATTTTCGACTTTTTAAAAGCTCAGATTTCTCTCAAAGCTTTTTTTTTTCAAGTATCCAATCACAACCTGACATTTGTCAGGCCCTCATCGCACGATCGATTCATGCATGAGAGAAAACAACTAATGGAAAATTTTTCTATTCAAATAATATCTTGACGTGAGAGGGCGTTTATCAGCTTCAAGTTATTCACTACATTTTGCACATTCCTCTTTTATGGTTAGGTTTTACAAACTGCAACAATACTCCGGAGTTGCCGAGCTCCGATGGCAGGTACGGAGTGCAGGTTTGTTTGTGCTATTTGACATTTATCCTTTCTCACCCTACGTCGGGACTTCTCTTGCTCTGAGATGTCTCATGCTCTGTTAAACCGTACTGTTTTTTTATAAAATTTTCAAATCCTTGGCGTGATAGACACCGATCGCTTTTCCTTGCATATTCTCACACATATACATATTGTTACCGACAGGCTTTACTATACGACATTTAGGAAATTTCTTACAAAATTTAGCGTTTACTCCTCTTTTAAAATAGCTTAAAACAAAATTGCGACGATATACTTCCTGACCCGGATTAAACTTACAATGTCTGGAACGTTTATTATACTGCGCTCATAGGCTTGATGTAAATTATCTTTCACTTTGGGTCTTATCAACTGTAATCTATCATTCTTGGTCAATTGTGCGATTTCATGGTCACCCATTGATTGCAATTTTCTTGCAAGCTTATAATTCGCTTCATTCAAATACATATGTTGACCGAAAACAGCAAAAAATGGTGTTGCACCTGTAGCTTCGTGTACTGCCGATCTAAGAGCACACTCGATCTTGGGTAGATACATATCCCATTCTCGGTGATCTTTCTCTAAATAAGCTCTAATTGCTGTTAATACCGAGCGATTAACTCTTTCAGATGCATTCGACTGAGGTGAATAAACTGCCGTTTTTATATGTTGAACACCATATCCTTTAAGAAAGTCTTGAAAGAGCTTGGACACAAATTGTTTACATTGTCCGTATGAATCACCACCAAAATTTCGTTAGTCAGAAACGTTATCACATTCTGTACTTTCGCTTCTCGCATTGCCTCCCTTTGATCGCGGATATTTACCTAAAAAATCCATGTACAATTTTTGGAAGGGCCTTTCCGTTACCACTTCAGCTCCTATTTCCGGTTTCATATTTTGATTATTGGGTTTAAATTCTTTACAGATCTGACATTCTTTAATATACATTCGCACCTGTAGTGCCATTTTTGGCCAATAATACCACTGCTTCAACCTTTGGAGTGTCTTGAAAATACCGCCATGACAAGCTGTATGTTGATCATGAGCTTTTTCTATTAACGCTGTTGTAAGATTTGTCGGTATCCATAGTTTCCATGCAACCTCACCTAACTCTTCCTTTCCTGTAGCCATGAAACGTTTGTAAACTTTACTATCTCTCACTCGAAGATCAGGTAACCTTTCCTGATTAGACTGAATGTCTCTGATTAAATTTGTATATTCTTCACTCTCGAATTCCGTAGTTTCAAAACCTTAAATTTGATCATCAAAGCATTCCAATTCTTCTACCAAGCTTGACAATGTATCTGCAACTATATTTTGAGCACCTTTTCGGTGTTCAATATTAAAATAATATTTTTGTAGTTTGAGAGACCATCGGGCAAGTCTTCCACTCAGACCCTTTAGACTCATCAGTCATTTCAGACTAGCGTGATCCGTTATCACTGTGAAAGGAAGCATTTCGATGTATGGTCGGAAACGCTGTATAGCTAAAATTGCTGCTAAACACTCCTTTTCTGTAACGCTGTAGTTTCGCTGACATGTATTGAGTTTTTGCGAATAAAAAGCTATGGGATATTCATTACCCTCATTATCCTTTTGAAAAAGTACCACACCAACACCCTCGACATTGGAAGCATCACACTGAACATAGAAATGTTTGCTAAAATCTGGATGTTGTAATACAGGTGCTGATGTTAATGCCTCTTTCAAACTTTCTAAGGCTTCTATCGCTTCTGACGTCATTTGAAATTTATTGGTCTTCTTTAAAGTATCTGTTAATGGTGCTGCTATATGGGCAAAATTATTGATAAAACGTCTATACCATCCGGCGGTTCCCAAAAAACTTCTTACTTGTCTCGGTGTTTTCGGAATAGGTATACTTTTAATCGCCGCCACTTTGTCTGGGTCGGCTCTAAGAGTACCACCACCCACGATAAATCCTAAGTATTTTACCTCCTGATAACAAAACTTGGATTTAGCTAAACCAATAGTTAGATTTGCTTTTTGCAGACACTCTGCCACTTCGCTCAAAATTCGTAAATGTGTTCGACTCGATTGGTATTTGGTAGTAGCCAGTATTGAGATCCAAGGGAGACAATAACTTGAGTCCTTTGGCGGTCTGTGGGATCTCCCCTATATTCGGTGTAGGGTATACTTGTTTATTAGTGTGGCTATTTATCTTTCTGTAGTCTACACATAATCGATCACTTCCATCCTTTTTCTTTATCAGAACTATCGGACTAGCATATTCACTTTCTGATTTGATGATTATATCGTTATCGAGTAACACCTGTATTATTGCATTAACGATTTGCTTTTTGGGTACGCAGCTTGAGCTATAGGCTTTGTAGTATTTAAGTCGATCTTAAATTTAATAGCTGAAGTTAATCCAATTTCACCCAAATTTCTAGCAACACATCGTGATAGTCATATATTATTTTACACAAACTTGATTTAATTTCAGGATCTACGTTTTCGCATAATATCTTATTAGGCAACATAAAATCTTCTATACATTCTGAATTGTTACTATACATTAACAAATTCGAGACGACGATTTTTTTCGAACATGGTCCCCAGGAGCGAAATTTTTTTTCCTTTATATTGTTCATTTTTTATTAAAAAAACATGTTTATTATGGAAATCGAAAGTGAATTCACCTAAATAAGATCATTGCACACCAGGTGTTGAGGATATGGGGAGTTCTTTCTAGAAATTGCTGTTTGCATTTTGTTTCGGGTTGTATTTAGAAATGATTTTCTTGAGTACAGATCTTTTATTTATTTATAATATATATTATATTGTTAAAATAATTTTATATGTTATTATGTTTCTTAATAGTGTAATTTAAGATTTCAATATTTACTAACCTCCAGCTGCTAAGAAAGCAGCGTCCTTTCGGCTATATGCCTGGTAAGGGGAGATGTAGTAAAATGAAGAAAAAGACTTGGTTTGCCTTGTGTGAATACAAAAGTCTTTCTGTTTTATTTTTCCAAAATTTACATTATTTATACTTATAAAAATTCTTACTCTAGCACAATTAATAACCTTGTGTTACTTAAGTAGGTTATTAGGTGACATTGTGTTTACTTAACTTACCTAATGTTATTAAATCTATGCTAAGGTAAAATTTATTAAATGCAAGTATGCATTTTTATAGTTGTGTAATATTGAATCAGCTTATTGCTAAAAATGTTGGTGTAGGTAATGTTTATGACTAATCTAAACGTGTGAGTACACTACAATATTCTAAATATTTTCCGTATTTTGTTGCACAGAATTTTTATAATCGCGCACGCAATAATATTTTATTCAAAAAAATTTAACAATGAAGAAATTAGTAAAGAAATTGATTAACGAGTGTTTTAATGAAGACAGTCCAAAAACGAATGAAGCGTGAGTTCTGAGTAGAAGGCAAAAAAAAGCGCGGAGACTCCCCAACTCTCCTCAATAGAGAAGGTAAAACATTTGAGGAGAGTTAGAGAGCCAGTCCTCATACTCAAACCTGAACACCGGGTGTGCAACTCGCTCTTCGGAATATTTTTATTACGAGGAACGGATTGAAAACTAAAATGAAAATACATCATTAAAAAATTTATAAACATTTATTTCAAAAATATTTAGCTCTGAAATCTCGCACTAGACTAACTAACTAGAAAAACTTCTCTACCACTTAACTGAAAACTCGCACTTCTTACACGTCAGCCGCTCGCCTCGATCCCTCGTTTCACCACTCATTAACACTCGTTGACGTTGGCGGCCCTGGGTCGGTAAAGTTGTTATAAACGTTGTGGTGAAACGAGCTAATCGATATAGAGAAAAAAATGCGTGGAGCTTTTATTCCTTACATGTTGATTGTAGATTTGTCTGTGTTGATTATAGTTTCTAGTGTGAGGTTGGGATGGTTTTTTGTATGTAAAGGCTTTGTGGTTGGGCAGCATAAATAGTGGTTTTGAATCTTTCACCAAGACCATTTTTGAATGTTGTTAATGCAAGTAGCTCGCTTATTTTAGGTATGACTGATCGTTCAGTCGCTGTTGATGTATCTCCTACCTGTTGTATTTGGAGATTATTCAGTTCTCCAATAAGGTCAATTGTTCTATTTTTATAATTTGTGATGTTCCCTTGTTATTTATTCGAGTTTAGGTTGTTAAGAATTGTCGGCATAGTGTTCGTATTCTTATAGATTGTTTTTAATTTTGTTATTAGCTCTGTAAGAGTACTTGGTGTTTGGACTGACCCTATTGTTGTTTTTACTTTTTGCGTGAATTTAATGTGGTAAGCGAACTCAAATAGTTCCGTTTTACCCTCTTCATTCAGATTTTTTGATAATAGTTCTAAAATTTTGCAAAATGATTCGGTCTCCTTATAGATACCATTGTAAGAAGGTAGTGTTTTCATCGCTATTTCCATATTAAAAGCCATTTTTGTTTTTAAGGTAGTTTTGCAGAAAATCTTTTACTTTGACGTATGTGATTTTAAATTGGTTGTTATACTTTGGATTTCTTCTGAATCTTTTAATTGTTGTAATGTTTGATTAAATTAGTTTTTGTAGTTTTCTATATCTCTTAGTTTTTCTTCTATAGTTTCCTTTTTGTACGGCCTACCAGTTGTTTTCTTAATATTAGATTCTATCCTGGTTAGAGCCTTTACTAAATCTATTAATTGGTCCATACAAATTTTATTATTTATTTATTTAATTTTTTTTTTGTTTAAATTACTTCTAGTGTTTTGCCTATTTCTATAGCTCTATTTTCTCTAATTCTACCTTTTACATAAGTTTTATAATGTTTCTTAATCCTATATATAATATATACAATTATACAAAAGAATATGAATATAGTGAGCGTTTCTATGGTTATGTTAATTGCTCCTATAGTGCTATTTTTTGAATTATCTATGGTTATGCTTGAATTCTTTTTTGTTTTACCCATTTTATTCATGTCGTATCCATATACATATATATTATTCAATTCATAATTTTAATTTTTTTTTCTCTTTTTCTTGTTTTTTGAATTATTATTTTAATTTAGCTACCTCTTGTTGTAATAGTTTTTTATTTGCAGGATCTGATATGTTGATTATATTGTAAAGCTGCTTTATACCTAGGACGTTTCTTGGGTTGTTGTTGTCTTTGGTGGTGGTGTTTTTGTTGTTTTTTATTTACGTTTTGCCGGGCTCTATACTCTACTATTGTTATCGGCCTGGGTCCTGGTATGGGAGTGGGTTTGAAACTTGGTGCCGTATATTCTATGCCCGTAGTATACCGTGGTACGTATTTTTCCATGGTTGATCAAGACTATTGTTGGTTGGACATGAACAGGTGGGCAGGATTGCCATGTTTTTACAATAGGGCAGGATCGCCATGTTATGTAATTTGTGTGTAATGTTACCTTAACATAAATTTACTAAATGCAAGTAGGCATATTTATCGGCTTGTGGCTAAGAATGTTAGTGTAGGTACACTTATGAGTACACTACACTATGATTCCAAATGAAAGAGCAAAGTCAGTCACGGATCCAGAACTTACAATGTTGGGCGCCAGTTAAATGTTGCCATTGTTATAATCAACAATCACAATATTAAACACACAATTTAATTTTTATAACCAAACAATAACAATATTATTCAAGTTAAAGCGACCTCAAAGGAGGTGCTTAAAAAAAAAAGAAATTTGTACTTGTACACAACTCTTTTTATTTACTAAATTCTTGGCCAAGTGGCCTTACCTATTCACAGTAGGAATTCTAATCTTCTATTCTAATTTTACTTATATTTATATATTTGGTTTTCATCTAAGTGCATTATTGTGCTTGGCCACCGTGGGATAATGCTGATTGTGCATAATCCACGGTGTAACCCAACGCTTGTGTCTGGTTGTTGAAATAGCACAGCTGCGAGCATAGTTGACTGTGAGACGCCTTAACTTTCATGTAATTATTATAACCAAACAATATCAATGTTATTTCTTATAATCAACAATTGCAATCGATTGTACGATACCTTGACCTGATTAAAAGAATGCTTATAAAAAAAGGTATCGTACAATATTTTGACCTAATTAAAATAAAGCTTAAGCAAAAAATATTAAACAATATTTGCCCTACTTGAATAATGCTTAAGCAAAGAATATTAAACAACAATTACATAAAATAATAATAATGGAAACAAATTTACCGCGATGTCCAACCATCGTCGGTGGGCTCATTAAGGGTGTGCCTAACTGACGTATGTATTTGCATCTACGTGCCTTATTGTGTTTGGCCACCATGGATAACGCTGATTGTGCATAATAACACAGCTGGATGAGTGGGGGGGGTTACTCCATTTCGGGTGGTGTGAAAATGTTAATGAGAAGATATAGAGATTTGGGTTAGGGTTAATATAAAATTTATTGAGTATAAAATATTACCTTTTGAGTAGGGGGATGTTTATCCAGTAGTTTTTTATGGGTTTTAAATTATTAAATATACTTATCTAAACACGGGTTTTTATATTATTAAGAACACTAAAAAATGATGTTAAGGCGTGTAGTCTTGAATGAGAGTGAGTATAACGTATTGCGATATAGTTATTCTCTGTACTTTTTGTTGTTATTTGATGACGTGCTATAGCGTCGTTTGTTCTGGTACTATTGGTTATTGCTGATGTAGTGGTATAGCGGCACTTGTTCTGGTACTATTGCTTATTGCTGAAAACGTGGTATAGCGGCACTTGTTCTGTGTACTATTTGTTCTTGTTTGATGACGTGGTATAGCGGCAAATGTTCAGGGTACTATTTGTTGGTGTTTGATGACGTGGTGTAGCGGCGATTGTTCTGTACATGTGAGCTCTCACATCACTTCACATTCACGACTCCTTTTCACCTCTACCACTTTAGAGCTGAAACACAACAATACATTATTTAATTCATAATTTTGAGTTTTTTCTCTTTTTTCTTGTTCTTTAAATTCCTGTTTTAATTTAGGTAGTTCTTGTTGTAACAGTTTTTTTTGTTTGAAGTGTCCGATATGTTGATTATATTATGGAGCTGCTTTATATTTTGTAGTTGTTTAATATTTCGTCCTCCCTTAGGATGTTTCTTGGATTGTTGTTGTTGTTGTTTATATAGTGGCTTATATTTTATGCCCGTAATATACCGCGGTACGTATTTTTCCATGGTTTAGCAAGATAACGTAGACTATTGTTGGTTGATAGGATGTTCTTTATATATCGGCAAGATTGCTATGTTGTGAAATATAGAGTGTTAAAATTTTATATAAATATATTTAATATTGTAATGTTTACCAATGTCCAGCTGCTAAGGGAGCAGCGCCCTTTCGACTATATGCCTGGTAAGGGGAGATGTAGTAAGCAGTGAAAAGACTTGGTTTTGTTTGGTTTCAATACAAAAGTCTCTCTGTTTTATTCTACTAAATTTTACATTATTTATACTAATTTTATTCAATGTTAATGTTAATGAAATTCTTAGTCTAGCAGATTGAACCTTGTGTTACTTAACATAAAATGCAAGTATGCAAAATTATAGTTTTGCATAAGACAAAAATTGTATGTGCCGGGGCATACCATCGGCACCAGGCGTCAACGACAAAATTTTGCACAAAGTTATTTTTTTTTTATTTCTTTAGTTTAAATGTTTGGTTTTCTAATTAACAAAATTTAATTATATTTAATGACACATATATAATTTTATAAAAGTTTACAAGCTTATACTTATTGTTTTGTTAATATATATATGTAATAACGCTTGTAATTTAATTCAGAAAGTCACTATGCCGATAGAGTAATAAATAACAGCACCAACTCGTCCACGCACTACGATAGTTCAACTTAGAATGCATAATAATCTTCGCTCTCTCGATTGCTAACTCCTCAAAGATCCCTCGGCCGCTCGCTCGAACGCTTTTCTCGCACGTCTCGAACGTTCGTTTCACCACACACAGCAACTTGTTGATGTTGGCGGCCCTGGATCGGCAAAGACATAACAGAAGTGTGGTGAAACAGACGAAGAGTTGTGGGTAGAAAAACGTCTCCAAACATCGTTACCATCATAACATAAACATGTGGTTCGCGCACAGGATTGCCATTACGCTAAACTGCTAAACAGCTTGGTCATTTTTTTACACGAATTTGGTGAAAGATCTGACGAATATTACCGCCTATTGCAATTGGCTTTTCTTCTTTCTTTCACGTTTTTTAACGTAAACTTAGCTGCATTTTTTTCACGTAAAGAAATTTTCATGCTGGTAATAAGAGAGCTGCTATGAAATTAATCAACATCACCTGTCCGTATAAGCCATAAACGGGTAGTAGGATAATCGTAATTTTTCAGCCACATTGTTGTTAATTAAAGTGATAGAGAAGCCCTCATTTAACATTCACAACCGTACCAAAATTACGGTGAAGAACAAAACGTTCCTACCGGAACAGCGTGCAATTTTTAACTTTGTGCAACTATACAGGATTACTATTTGCCATCAGTGCATTCGACGCAGATGCAGGTAGTGCACGTTCAAGCCTAACTTCATTTCTCTTGATAGTTGTATCTGTTGGGTTTCTTAAAGCCCAGAAAGAATAAAACTCTTCGACGTTTTTTGTTTGATTAAAGGTTTTATTGCGCAAAGCAAGAGGTTTTGTGTCCGTGTGAATATACTAATCCATAACCAATTTACTCTGATTTTTTTCCGCACCGAAAACAGTGAAGAATTCGTTTTTTGTTTGTTTTTGGTTTTTTACGCAACGCACGAAAGTAGCAATTGTTTTTCTATCTTTGAGACACCATTGTAAATGTACATTTAATGCAAAAGTACAGAAAATACAATGCGTACAAAAGCACAAACATGAAATGCGAAATAGATCTGTACATTTGAAAAGCCCATGACTGCATATATCACTATACATACAAATACCATGAAAAGTATAAAAATAGATAAATTCGTATGATTTAATTTATGGTTAACCTCAAGGAATTTATATACATATATATATTATCCGTAATATAAATTTGTAAGTATGTGAAAAGAAATTAAAAAAAATAATAATAATAAGATATCCCAATTAAAATGTTTCATATATGTTTAAAATTATGTGCGATATATGATATTAAAAAAAGAATATTTAATAAACACTATCACAAAAGATGGATTAAAAATGGATTTTTTATTTTTATTTACAATAACAAATGTGGTGATGAGGTAAGCATTTCTTAAAATTCACTCTTTTTTTACAGAACTTTTATATTAGAAAATAGACATTTTTTGGCCAAGAAGAAATTTACCCTTTTTCTCCTTATTTACTTTGAAATGAAACTCGCAATGCAACGAATCTAAATCACATCCAAAAGTGAATACGTAAAGAAAAGTAATAGTGACGATGATATATGACTCATCACAACGGTGAGTAGATGGTAAACTTTATAAAGTCCACGAGTCCACGTACGCTCATACGCTAGTGTTCAAAAAAATAGGGCATAACTGCCTACACTTATGGGAGGAGTACATTGAAGTGCACGCAGCAATATGTAGATAAACGATATGTATAATGTAATATTGTATATACATATGTAAATAGTGAAGGAAAAAGCTCAAATAATACGTAAATGAATTCGCAAAAAATAAGTGTGGACGCAAAAAATTTTATTTAACAAGAAAACTAAAATTAGATTAGGTCAAATCTTAAATACCCTCCACATCCATAGCGGTGGGCGTGGTAAATGTATATATGTTGCGCTTTCTAATAGTGTATGTTTTACGTATCAGCATGCAATTTTATGACTAATAATATTTTTGGCATGCCTCCTAGGAAATCACTTGTACTTTACAAGTCCTTGGTTAGATCAAAAATTGAATATGCTCATTCAACCATGTGTAATTTACCAAAATATGTTGGTAATAAATTGCGGACTTTTCAGAACAAGATTCTTCGTAGGTGCACTGGTCTAACTCCATCTACACCAATTCATATTTTACGTATTTTTTCGAATGAGCTTCCAACTGGTCTAAGAGCTTTGCTTCTTACATCCAAGGCATTGGTCAAGCTTAGTTGCGTGAATCCCAATTTATTTGAAATGATTAAATCTTACTGGAATCAGATTTCCTGTAGTTATACGTATTGCTATTCGAAGTTTTACAAAATTTTTGATAATTTAATATCAACTTCTAATTGGAATTTCACGCATAACAAATGAAAGGTTTTTCTTAGAATTTTGCCCACATCAAAACAGGAAAATTGCATTGGAGCCTATTGTCGTGAAAAATTGAATTATTACCTGAATAATTGCTTTTCAGTATATGCTACTGATGGATCAGTCGTTAATGAGTTGGCTGGTTTTTCATTAGTTGAATATCAATCAGATGCTGTGTATAAGGGAAGGTTTCGTGAAAGATTATCCTCAACTTTTATCGAACTTTTTGCCATATCAATTCGTATAGTCCAAAAAAAAAAAAAAATATTTTTTAATTCTATTCTAACTATGCGGCACTTGACATACGCGCATTCGTATTTTATACACTTCGCACCATTAATTTAAATAAAAGCAGTTATTTCACTAATGAGAGACATTTAATAATTTCAAACTTTTTATAATCCACTCTCCACTTAAGCTTCAACAATGAAGTAAATGAATCTACGTTTTGTAACTAAAAGCGTGCATATATGTCGTTAATCTCTTTGTAAATATGCAACTGTTTTCTTTGCACTTTGCTACTGCAACAAGGATAAACAATACAAAGTAAAACATTTATTATATTTGCAATGCATTAATGCAGTGTCACATCAATGTTCGCTATCTTGTTTCAGGCCTAAATGCGTCGTTACATTGCTGCAATACTGCATTAGAACATAAGCCTAGCATGCATTTGCTGCATTAATGCAAACATTAATTAAAAACAGTTGCCAACTTTTTTCATTGACGCAGTTATGTAGTCAAGCAGCGTCTAAATACAATCAACTTCATTTTGGCAAAATAATGCAGCTCAGCAATGATGCGCTGAAGAATATATGTTTGAGACTTAATGCAGTAAACAACTCTCTTTGAATTTCTACTTATTATTGCTTATTTTCGTTTCAGACTAATTTATTTGTCTATGAGCCATAAATTCGCTTTCATTTTAAATTCTGCTGTTTTTGAGTGCGATCTTTGCATAGAAGGGTAATAATAATTAAACCATCACTTACTGGTAATGGACGTAAAATGGATTTTTTCCTTACCACACATGATAAAAAGTATAAAACATATGTGCCATAGGCTATGCTGCTGTTTCATTTTTCTTATGACGTAATTTTTGATATTTTAAATCACAAATTAGAAAGAAACACATGTACTTCATTTTTTGTATGCACATATTTATATTTTTTTGCTATCTCTTTCTATAAGGCCAACGGAAAAATTTACGTAAAAAGGAATTTTTACATCCCCTATATAATTAGAGGGAGCTAACTATATTTTCAATGCTTTCCTTTTTTAATTGAAAGACCAAATGTGAGAGTGAATTGAGTTTTTCATTTAGTTGTTTGGTGCATTTCTTAAGAGAAGCAGGTGTGTGTAGAATTTGTGTCGTACCAAAGCATTCTATCTGGACTGAATGTTTAAATATTATTTAAAATATCGTTCCACTGAAATTTAATCATAAATATTCAATAAATAGTTAAAATAATTTATTGAAATAACGTTTCAAAAGAAAAACAATTTATATATATATATTCGAAAATGTAATCTTCAGTGTCTAAAGAAAAACCAAAATGGTTTCAATTGTCAATCCAAAAAGTGCCGTTATGCTTGGTACAAGTAAGTTTTCGAATTTGTCTTACACGCGCTTTTTTCGATATTGCTCCTTGAAACAAAAAACATGACTAAATGAATGACTGTTTTATACAGGTACCACCAACTACCCCTTTAATAATATTTTGGAAAAAAATAAGCAAAGGGAACGAGAACCATTGATGGAACGTTTACGTTCCTATTCATCTCAACACAAGTCATACCCAGAATTGTCCAAGGCAATACGAATGGGTTTATTGGAAAAGCGTTATGCAATGGGTGTTGTAGAGAAGTCAATTGGATTTGAAATTTATGGAGGGTACGAAAGCGCTCTTCATATCTACAGATATGTATTTCTTGGAGATAGTGTTGGATGCGAGTGGTTCTTTAACTGATGTTAAGTGGAGTAACAATCCTGCAGCGAATTGGTAGATTGCTTAAATCGAGGTGATTAAGCTGATTTCACCCCTCAGCTGGAGGGCTTCTCTTCCATCTCTCAATGAAATGCTGAGTCAAAAGTGAAGACAAAAGCATTTGACGCCATGCAGGCAATCGAAACGGATCTACATAACATATTTCAAATGCAAAATTTTTCCAAAGACATGCAAAACGTTATAAAAAGTAATGTGGTTGGTATCTCCCTGAAACGTCGCGGCGGCCATTCCATGCGTCTGGTGCACTTTGTATCGCCTTACGATTTAATTTCTCTGGAATCGAATAGTTTACAATCTTTCACGCTGGATTTGTTGAAAAATAAACAAATCGGCTTTAGTGTCACTGTCAATTTGGAAGCTGCATCAGCTAATAAATTGCAAATTTTGCCTACTGTTACGTTCGTCAAAGACACCCAATCGTGCTCGGAAGTGCCCGTCTTTGCACCGTTAACACCATTAAATTCCATGTTATTGCCAGCAACATATATTTTAAGAATTAACAAACCGTTGCCTAAGTGTTACAATAGTCTACGGTCAATGGGATTGGGTGCTGTGAATACAGCCGTTTCGTTGGATCCCAATATTGCCACAACTACACTTCCCAGCACTAACAACACTAGTAGTTTGGAGACCACTGTAAATAAGTCACCCATGGTAACCAAAAGTGTCATGAGTCTTGTCATACAAACGGCATCCGATCAACAATTGAAAAATATACAAAAGGGCCTGTTCGTTTGTTTGCCTCATCAGACGCACTGCTACTTTTTCACCGAAAATAAGTTGCTAGAGGTATGCTACGTAACCAATATTATCCATCCTTATATGTATTAATATGTTTATGAAGTTACATAAATTTTTCGATACACTTTATAGTGTCTACATAAGATGATGGTATACATAATCTGCCATTCCGTTTACAACATCCAAAAGGAGGCGTCAGAGACCCTATGAAGTGAATATATTCTTGATCAGCATTAAAAACTGAACCCATCTAGTCATGCATGTCCATGTGTCCGTCTATTGGCAATCTCACGTGCGTAAATTTTGAGATATTGAGTTGAAAGGGCATGGTCGGGTAAAACTCGCCTACAATTTACAAAAAACCATATGCACAATAACACTCGATTTGCAAGTTGATATGTAATACATACACTGCTAGGGAGCGTAATCATATACCTGCCACGCTCAGCATTTTATATGTGGAGTGTGTTTAAGAGTTTAAGCCAAACGAAAAGAGTATTGCTAGTGTTCCGTGGCTGTTTCATTATTTAGCTTAGTTGCATTCATTTTTCCTCGTATTTTACAAATGCGAAATAAAAAGCATTTTCCGCGAATTGCAAGTTCTTGCAATTTTAATATTTTTTGTTGTCACTGATGGTGTCTTCTAAAAACTTCTTTTAAGTTCAGTAAGCTGTAGCATCTGTTAAACGGGCACGTTCAACATTCCGCTTTGATGATAATTGTGAAACCGACCTCCAACTATAGCGACATTTTCTTTATAATAATTCTATGAATTGCTGATTTTTTTGCATATTGCTTGTTTTTTATTTTTTTCAGTCTACCGTAATAAATTCTGTGCCATTTACTGAACAAAGCCAAGTGCCAAAGATATTGGTTTTCCTTAAGAAGCATAAATTATTTTATTCACTGCTATCAAGTTGTGTTCGTCCTCAATCAAAAATGGGTAATGGTATGTATGTATGTATGGTAGGCGCAATGGCTTTAATATCTCGTGGTATTTCTTGTCTATCGATTTCAGACATCGACTCGACCACTGGAAGTGAATGCCGTTTCATTTACACTAATTTCAGTATCGCTACAACATCCGTACGAAGAGTACATGATTACTGGAGAGTTTGAGTTGCATAAACGGCAACATTCAGGGCACAATATACAGTTAAAGTAATAACTCCGATCTGCTTTCATTAAAATTGACAAATGTTGTACAGAAGTGCTGCTCGATACCGGTTACCATTCGAGCTTTGTTAAAATTTTGGGACCAAGAACGAATGTATCAACGCGGTGGAGGTGGCAGTGGTACCTTAGATTCAGGTGCAAGTGTTGGTCCGCCGACTGGTGGCAGTAGCGATTGTGCCGCTAGTTTCGGAAATTATGGTATGAACGGTATGAGCGCTATGTCAAATGATCCAGGAAACAGTAGTAGTGCTCTATCTCAGTGTGTTGGTGGCGGTCATGCGGGTACAATAAAAATGGACCAAAATGGACAGCAACCACAAGCACATGTCAGTGGATATTTAAAATTCAATAGTCCAGAAATATATGGAAAGGAAATATGGCAATGGGAACGACCACAGTTGTAGCGGCTACAACAACAACGACGGCGGCTACTATCAATCGGGAGGTGAGCAGCTCTTTGTGCCAGCAGCAACAACAATCTCATCAATATGAACAACAGCAGGTGGCCTTCGCCACGTCAACGTCACATCCATAAGACACGGTGGTACTACCTGACAAATATTGGAACGATATAACGACCTCGATGAAGAATTGTGTTAGTATTACACCAATCCTTGGGCAAAATGATGGTAATGGGATGACGGATGTAGTAATGTAGTACCGAAGGCATTGGTGGAAGCGGGGGCATTGAAATCATACCTATAGGTGGGCAAAGCAGTATTCCTAGTAGTGGAAGTGGCGCTGCATCGGGAGCAACACGTCCAACATCCGCATTAACGAATAATGTGATGTCGACTGCAGTCAGTAATAGTAGTCCGTATGGCGGTGTTATATGCACATTACCACCCATCACTATAACTATAACACCAATCAATGCAAATGAAACATTGAGCAGTGGCGGTATTAAGGAAAAAAAATTCCACAAGCAGATAGAGTGCAAGAGATCTGGTCAATTATGACAAAACAACAACAACAACAACAACATAAAATGCAAGCACCACTACTACCACGATTTTCTCAAATATAAATGGTGGTGATATTCCCAATAAGCCATCAGCAGCTCCAGTACCAGTTACTAGTTCTACGACACGTTCAGAATTCTTTGCAAATTATAGTCTACAACGAAAAACACCATGCTACCGGATGAAGGTGTTGTGGCCGACATTCAATTGTCATATCTTTTGCTGTTGCTAAGAATAGCGTTTCGCTTATCAAAAGGAGATTTCATCACGCTATCATAATGTATTTTAGAATGTAAGTACAATTTTTTTCTTTTCATGGTATTTGTTGTATGTATGTCATGAGGCTTTAAAGTTTAAACTAAAATGTAATGGCTCAATGCTGCGCTAGTGGCCAGCGGAAACGATCAGCTGCCTTTTAGAGCATATCTATTGTTAGATGAAAAGTCTTTTTATATTATTTATTATCGGTATATCAATTTCAAAAAGATATACAAGAGTTTTTTCAAATGGATTTTCTAGCAGCACGTTGATATTTCTTTACAATACAAAATAATCGATTTTAGTTTTTTCTTTAAAATATCGTTTTATTTTCTACAACGATTTTTATTGTACGTAAAAATTTAAAATTCGAATTTCTTTATATACAAAAACTTTGATCTTTCGTCATTCGGTAAGACCCCAATCGGGCTAGCATTCCTCGGGAATGGGGTCTCAACTCTTGCTCCAGCCTGTCATAACAAAAAATTTATATATATGTATATATTTTCTTTTGTGGTGTATTATGTACACGTTCGGGCGAGAGTGTACTTGCTTCCGCATTAAGTCTTGCCTATCTAGGAGGACATCACCTCTGTTCTTACCTTATAGTCACTCACATATAAAAAAAAACAATAAAATAATAAAAAAAACCAACAAATAAAACACTTTATTATACCTGCGATACATTACGATTACAAATAAAGCCTTTTTATTACCTCTTATGGCTAATGGTAATAGTTTTTTTTTTATTCCTTGACACAATGACGTCTCTCTCTCTCTCTAATGTCAAAACAATATTTGACGTGTCTCAGACGACTACAACATTCCGTTGCGAGTTGTTGTTTACAGTGCAATCAAAGATCATTTCTATATTAAAAACTTAAGAAAAAGACATGCAGAGAGTTTAGTTTACTTTTCTAGAGTTTGCAGTTACTTTAGTTACTTTTATTCAAATAAAGTATTTTGAACAAAGCACAAAGCTACATTTGAATGCCATATCAACCGATAAATAAATAGTATTTCTAGGCACATTTTTTAAAAATTAATTGGTATGTCAAGGGGTTAATTATTTTCCGCGAATCACCTGCTGTCACCTCAAAAACCAAAACGGAAGAGAGCCCAGTTCGCCATCTTTTTTTTCTTTCTTCTTCTATTTTTCTTTTTTCTTATTCCATTTTTGGTCCGCCCCGCGGCTCGGTGATGCCACCCGCAACAAACTTTTTCTGAAAAAAAAAATGTTTTATATTATATATTGATTTTAGCTCTCCTTTTTTCTCTTTATTTTATAAACGACTGTGTAACTAATTCAGTTGGCTGCCTGGTAATCTATTGTGATATATTATTTGACCCTCGATGAGCTGTCGGTTTGTTAAAATATAAATTAATGTTTACACACATAAGTTTAAATATAACATACCTTAAGGAAATTATTTATTTACACTTAATAATTAACATATATTGGACTAAAGTCTTAAACATAGAGTTAACAAAACAAAATTCATAATAGGCAATATGTGCAACAACTTCGAAACAACATCAATTAATTGAGCGCTAAAAAGTTGTCCTTATTTGTGTTATCAATGTCTTCTTTATGGTTAAGTATATTATCTGTTTTTGTATGTACAGGTAACCCTCCTACAACGCGGTTAATTAGTTCCTGAAAAACTCCGCGTTGTAGGAAAATCGCGTTGTAGGAAACTTTTTTTTCCTCCATTTTTCCTTTTCTTATACAATATCACGCAAGTAACATGTTAAAGTTTTCTCAGCCGAATTAATTATATTAGACCTTTCATCGAATAAAAAAAATTTATTTTTTCAAAGATATTTTTCTATTTGTCTATTTCAACATAATAACATAAATTAATTCATTTAATTAACCAGCAAAAAGCAATTCATTTATTTAAATAACATAAAACTAAGGAAAATAAAATCTGGGAAAAATAGACACGGATTTTCAAATCTACATATTTCAGAGGATTTTAAATCTCAACCTTCTACAAATCCGCTTCCTCGTCCTCGCTTTTTATAATTTGCTTCAAACGTTTTGCTCTTGGTCGTCCTATTTCAAAATCCGAGCTTGACCCACTATCACATTGATCCGGTTCAGCTATTATTGCTGGTCTTAAAAAATCTTTTATTGATGTCTGCTTTGTCCTACTTCGTAAATCTTTATAGATTTCCTGGTAGGCAGATAAATCATGTTCAAGATTTCTTTTGAACATTTCTGCTCTACTATTTAAAGGATCGTTTTCCAAAACGTACTCTTCCAACTCCTTCGCCAGATTTAAAAGTTTCTCCACACTTTTTAGCGAAAAGTTTTTGATTTCGGTGTCAGAGAGGTCGTCAGAGCTTTCTTCAATCGATAATGCTTCACTTGTCATTGCTGCTAAATCTACTTCATTTAATTCGTCGTCCACAACTAATTCTCGAATATTAGCCACATTTATTTCGTCAAATCCATCGCCTTTTATTACGTTTGCCAGTCTCACTATGTTTTCATATTCATCCTCAACGAGATTAACAACAGCTTCCTGTACTACAACCTCTGGCAAAAGTGCTTTCCAGCAAGCTCTCAGTGTTGATTGACGAATGTCTTTGAGTGATTTGCCGACAATTTTACAGCAATCTAAAATTGAGAACTGTTTCCAGACTTCTTTGACCGTTATATTCAATGATTCTATCTTCTCTAATATTAATTCAAATGATTTGCGTATGTAGTATGCTTTAAAGGTTGATATTATTCCTTGATCTAAAGGTTGTAATATTGATGTAGTATTGGGCGGTAAAAACTCAACTTGAATATTTGGATGACTTAAATCAGTTGCATGAGATGGTGCATTATCTAAAAGTAGCAAAACTTTAAATGCCAAGTTCTTTTTTTTTAGATAGTTTTCTACGTCGGGAACAAAGCAATGATAGAACCAATCATTAAATAGTTTGGCAGTCATCCATGCTTTTTTGTTCGCTCTCCAATACACTGGAAGATTGTTTTTATTGTTTCCTTTCATGCAACGTGGATTTAATGACTTGTTAATAAACATTGGCTTTGTTATAAAATCACCAGATGCATTACTGCAAAGTAACAATGTTATACGGTCCTTAGAAACCTTAAAGCCAGGAGCTCTTCTTTCGTTCCTCGAAATAAAAGTTCTTGATGGCATTTTTTTCCACCACAAACCTGTCTCATCAGCGTTAAATATTTGATCTGGCAAATAACCATGTTCTTCAATAATTTTTATGAACTGTTCAGGATATTTATTCGCCGCATCAGCATCTGCGGATGCTGTTTCACCCTGAATTTTCAAATTGTGTAGAGCATGCCGTTTTTTGAACTTTTCAAACCAACCTTTGCTAGCCACGAATTGGTGGTTATCTTCGTCGGTTGTTGATTGTCCTGTTTCCTTTAAATAATTGAATATTTTTAATGCTTTCTGTTTAATTATATTCCCATCAAGAGGCAACCGCTTTTGCGTCATATCTTCTATCCATACCGTTAGCGATTGTTCCATTTTTTCTATTATCTTCGCCCTTGGCCGAGAAGTGATTTTTGCGAGGACCGATGATCCAGATGATACCGAATTTCTAATTTTATCTTCGTTTTTTTTTATGGTTCTTATCGTGGACTCGTTTCATTTAAAATGTCTAACAACATCAGCTATTCTCTCTTGATTTTGAATCCGATTCAAAATTTGAATTTTGGTTTCAATCGTGATAAACTTTCGTTTTAATGATGCGTTTTCCTTTGCTTTTGGCATTTTTATGGCCTAAATTACAAATTAATTGATTTAAGTTATAAAAAAAGTTTAACAGAAACTCACCGATTATAAAATCTATTTATCTTGATTTTTACAAAATTATTATTATACGAAAAATGGTTTCACAAACGTTTTAAAATTTGTTTCAACTCCTCTTCACAACTTACTGTGAATGACTAAACCAAATCAAATTTCCAAAAACATTCTCAAGAGTTAATTTTCGGGGAAACCCCTTGTTTTATCTAAAAACGTGTGTGTAAATGTTTGAAAAAATTGCGGTTTGCAAAATTCCATAGTGCATACAAACATTCAAACACTTTTAGTATGTACATATGTATAATACAAACATATTATTATTTCTTTATGAGACTAGGAATAATAGATATACACATATACACAAGTAATTTTTGATAATTGTGTGTTTATAGAATAGTTTATAGAATATGTATTTAAAAAATGCTTAAAAATCGCGTTGTAGGATTCGCGTTATAGGAAACATTCCGCAACTCGCAAACCGCGTTGTAGCGAAATCGCGCTATAGAAGTACCGCGTTATAGGAGGGTTACCTGTATAAACTTTCTAATATATAGCGCAAATGCATTTCTTCGAAATGCATGTTCATATACATGTAGTAAATTAAACATTTACTCTTAGTTAGTTGAATAGTTTATTTTTAATAGCTTATTTAATATTTTTTTTATTATCATTTCATAGCTTTATACATATACGAGTATGTGGGAAAAACAATTACAACTTTTTTATTCTGCACGTCTGATCACCTTCTGTTCTGTTCTTCAACTGCACTCTTTTCATCTCTTATTTTGTTTAACAAGTACTTTTTGCGAATTGTTCCCAAGGTTTCATATTTTTATAGATTGTAACTGTCTTAATCGGACCTTCCCCCTCGCTCACCTTCTGCACCTCATATCTTCCCCGTGCTAACTTCTTTGTCACTTTATAAAGTCCTAGAAAACTTCGCTTTAGCTTAAGTTCAGTGCCGAACTGTGTACGTTTGATGGCAACCAAAGTGTTCTCAGTACACTCAGATTCAGGCTTGCGCCCCTTATGAAACGTTTTACAATTTTCATCGTGAATTTTAGCGATATTTTGCTTTGCAATGTCTCAAAATTTTCCTCTCTATCATAGTCTTGTATTTTTTCTTCATCTAGCATTTCTCTCAGGATCGGGCAATCTGGTACCCTCATATTGACGCCAGTGAGTAATTTAAATGGCGATATTTTCATTCTTCTGGGTGGAGTGGAATTTATGATTTGCTGTACCTTTCTGACATGCTTACACAATTTTTTGTCTTGTGTTCAGAGCTGAAGGAAATCTTGTCCCATAGAACGCGATTTTCGCACACCTAATAGCATAGGTTGTCCGCCTGCGTAGTTGCTTAAAATGCTCATTGTGCACAGGCATACGCGTACGCCTCCATATGCTATAGGCCTCGTCCCTGGCTTGCATCAAACGCTGGATGTATTGGTTAAGGGACACTTGTGCGACTCCGTTCTGTTTTTATTGGGACGTGGGCATCAAACAGTGACCGGACATTATTATTGAACCATAGTATCGTTCTTGCATTAATATTTTTGGTCCATGCCACCATAGTTCATTATCAATGATATCTTTTGGCCTCGTGTTGCTAAATCTGCTGGATTTTGCTTAGATTCAATGTGTAACCAATGTTGTGCAGGGATCATATACTTTACACATTTCTGACAACACAAATCGTTTGGTAATATTTTCAGGGCACTCTGATAATTTAACATTATATTTGAAGGAATTATGAGATGTGTCCCACTGCAAACCCAGCGTACTTACGGTTTGTGACTCATCAATATCAGTGATTTTTGACATTTCTCTATCAGCTGGTTTTATGGATTCTAACACTTCACATGAATTCGAACACCATTTCCTGAGGTTAAAAGTTTTAGTTGCCGTTTTATAATTCAATTTAAAAACGAAAACAACTATTATTTATTCTTACATATTATTTATTTTATTTTATTTAATTCAAAAATCAACTACGAATACGAATTGTCTTAATGCGTTAATGAATGAATGAATATTGAATTAATACTGAATACTTAAACTAGATTTGTCCTTATTTATAGTTTCTTACAAGTTTTAGTTTGTGTGTATGTGATATGTGGTTTATACGTGGGAACGTTGTTGTTATGATGTGTCGATTGGACATTCGTCCAGACGACACATTCGCAAAATAAGCAGTTTTTGTAATTTCATCCTTTATGCAAAGATGCATTTCTTTGGAATGCACATCAATATACATGCTAACGCAGTTGTGCGTTATGCTGTTCTTTGGAACAGCATTTATTATTGTTATTATTAGTAAATCAAAGACATGGCGACATTTCCACTTGGTTGTTTACACAAGTGTCGAAAGTATTAAATGACTGTCGCATAATTTGTTGCATTTTGCTTGCACATCAAAAATGCAACAATGCAATACAAACAATGATTGCTTGGCATGGTCGACCGGACAGTGTACATTATATGTACACACATGTATAATTACATGGACACACACATATCCTAAGTTATATTACAGGCGGTTCTACAGGCGATACCATAACAGTTAAACCTTGCATTTTCTAAAATTTCACAAACTTCATATGAATAGAGTTGTTTGACCTCTGGGTTTATATTGTTAAATTATTCTTTCAGCTATTCGGTCAATATGATTGAAAAAATATAAAGTTTTTTGTCGGCCCGACGTTTCGACGATTATATGTCGTCTTCTTCAGGGGCTCTGTCGAATTTTTTATTATTAACAATTGCAGTTGCACATTACAAACACAATGGGAACATACCTTAATTGTTGTATAGTTTAGTTATGATCTTAATTAATAACAATTTAACGATAAGATTAACAAATAATATTTTTAAAAACAACAAATTCACAATAAATGCAGCGACAAAGACACCAGTGTGCAACAGGGACAAGGGAACAAAGAACATAAGCTTTAAGCTATTTTTTAGTCTAATGCTACTATGTAGTTTTTGTTGGTGTTGTCAGTATCTTCTTTGAAGTTCAAAACGTTTTTTCTATTTTTTTGTATACGCAAACTTTCTAAAATATATCTTTTTCTCTCTTTTTTCTCCTTGTCTATGATCTTGGTATTGTTGAAGTCTGCTGTATGTCCCTTTTCTATTGTGTGTTGGGAGAGAGCTGTGGTTGGTTTTTGTTTTTCAATATCAGCTTTATGTTCGTTGAGCCTTGTCTCTTTGTCGTCCCTATGTAGAGCTTTCCGCAGTCTTCATTGTTGTTGCCTTTACACTCTATTTGGTAAACTACGTTGTTCTGTTGGAATGTGGGTATTTTTGTTTTGTTGTTGGTAAATAGAGTGTTAATTGTCTGATTAGCTTTATATGCAAACGCTATGTTTTTGTTATCGTTATTTAATAAATCATTGAGGTGGTCTTTAATTTAACAATTCACAAACTTCATTTTTTAATTTGATGGCTTGTTGTATATCTGGTGTGCAGTACATGAAATCGTCTACGTAAAAATGTTCTTCAATGGCTTTAGCAGCATGAGGATACCTGTCCATATTGTCAATTGCTACCTGTTTTAAAGTTCGCGTGGCTAAAAACGGTGCTGCAGATGTACCATATGTTACAGTTTTCAAATTGTATTGTATTACTTGCTGTGTTGAATTTGGCCGCCACAAAATTGCTTGAAACGGCTGATCATCTGGATGAACCAATATTTGGCGATACATTTTCTCAATATCTCCAGAAAGACCAATTTGATATTTGCGAAACTTTAATAAAATTTCATATAATTCAGATTGAACAACCGGTCCGACCAACAAGTTATCGTTCAATGATAAACCATTGGTTGTTTTTGCAGAAGCATAAAAAACAACGCGTACTTTAGTAGTTGTACTTGTTGGCTTTTTCACTGCATGGTGTGGCAGAAAATTTGCTTTTGCTGTTTTATTTAGTACAGGTTCCATGTGACCCAAATCAATATAATTTTGCATAAAATTATTGTATTCAGCACGCAGCTCGGAATCGTATTTGAATTTATGCTCTATTGCTATTAACCTTTTATGAGCATTGTAACTTGAATCACCTAAATTTACACAATTGTTTCTAAATGGTAACCTCACCACATAATGCCCATTTGCATCACGTTTCACATTTTCTTGAAAATGTCTTTCAGCCATCTCTTCTTCTTCCGTAAAGGCACACCCTTGATTTGGAATTTGGTAACTTTACAATTTATACATAAACGTATATTACCATTTTTTTTTTTGCAACCACTACTATTGGTGAAGCCCAATTACTATACTGTACCGGTACCATAATTTTTTGTTCAACTAGTCTATCTATTTCTTGCTCTACTTTCTCTCTAAGTCTATACGGAACTGTATATGCTTTACAAAAAATTGGTGTAACTGATTCATTTTTTAAATGTAAATTAATTTCATAACCATTTATAGGTTCATCAAGATTACTCGAAAAAACTTTAGGAAAACGTAATTTTAATTGATTTTCAATGTTATTTGAATGGAATTCATTAATAAAGAAATTCTGTCTCCAAGTTGGATATAATTTATCTAACCATGTACGGCCCAACAAAGGAACAAAACTTTTCTTAGTTTTTACTAAAACCAATTCTAAACAATGAACTGTGCTACTTTTTAAACCTTTTACCTGTACTACAGCTCTACCAACAACTTCTACTTGATCACCAGTGACAACTTCCAAAGTTTTATCCACCTATTTATTTTACTGTCTTTGAAACAGTGTTTAAAAAATTGTATTTCCATCACGGAAGAACAAGCACCAGTATCGATTTCCATTTTCACTTCCACTAACTTATTATTAATTTCCAATTGTATTTTCAATGCCTTTTCACTAAGAAAATGAATATTATTTAAATATCCTAACGAATTAAAATTATTGTTACCTATGCTTTCGGGTGTATGTAATTGAAGATTAGTGTTACGACAATACTTCTTAATATGCCCCCATTTTCCACAAAGATAGCATTTAATATTTCTCCTTGGGCCCCATGACCGTGAGCGCTTACGTACCAACTTTTCTCCAACAGCATTACTTTTAGGTAAACTTTCAATTTTGTTTTTACCCCCACGAACCACCTTATTGCACACATCTGAAGCTGTGTTAATTCCATTCCTTTTGCTAACTCGCAGGCTTTTTCAAATGTAAGTGCTGGTTCATTAAGCAATTTTTGTTGGATGTTTTCGTTGTACACTCCACAAACTAATTTGTCTCTCAAAGCATCATCCAAAAATTCATCAAACTGACATGTTTTTGACAAGGTTTTGATTTCTACAATATATTCCGATATTGTTTCGTGGACATTCTGATTTCGTTTACAAAATTGGAATCTCTCAGCGATTACATTTAGTGCGGGTGTGAAATAGCGTTCAAATGTTCCAATTAGCTCCTTAAACGTTTTTGTATCAGGTTTTGCCGTCAAAGACTTTAATATTTTATATGATTCTGGCCCAATCAAGGTTATTAAATATGAAACTTTCGTCTTGTCATCATTGATTTTATTGATGAGTAAGCTTGCCATATTTATACCCACAAACTAGGAGGTTGCCATATTAATACATAATCAGGGTACCTATGTCTCTTTTGTCTGCAAAATGGTTTGTCAAAACCTCCGCCATGGCCTTCCAGTTTAGCGGAGTATTATACGATTCCAAGATTGCGTCTGCATTTCCCACTATCTTGTTTCTAATCACGCTGAGGATTCCAAAATACTTTGACGATCCAACAATTGGTTCATACATCTTTAGAACTTTCTCTACGCTTTTTCTACATGAGGAAAATTCGTTATTGGTTCCCGAAAATTCCCTGATACTCTTGACTATGTCCGGTATTCTTTCTAAGTCGTTTACTTCTCCCGTTAAAATCTCCTGATCACACAAACTCTGATTTTCCTGATTACCCAATAAATTGAGTACATTCCCTCAGTGCTACATCCACTATTTGCCTAACATAATTCGTCAAGTCAGTTCTAGTATTGGAGCTTAAAGAATTTGGAGGATTTGAGTTTTGATTTTCCTGTGGAGGGTTGGCCAACACAGGAGGTCTGATCAAGTTGCTAGGATTGGACATTTTGTTTTTTATTTTTTTTATTTTTGTAACTAGGATAAGAGTTGGGTAAGAAGTAGGAATATATATAGTATGTTTCTCTTGTCCAGTCTAATATATTCGAAAAATAACTTTAACTTTTACTTTAGTTTTACAATTCTTTAACTTTACAATTCTCGTAATTATTTCCTTTTTTATTTTTACAAAACAAAACAAAAATTTTACTTAATTCTATATCGGAATTACTTATAGCAGTAGAAAAACATGATGTCGTTGATGCTGCTGATGTTGATGCAATTGTTTGTTGTTAATAATGTTGACTCTTCTTTACCCTTAGGCCGGGTGGTGAGGTCATCTGTATGTTTTTTTTTTTTTATGTGAAGATTTTCTTCTATTTTATTTAAGAGTTTCTCTTTGTTCTTAGTGTCAATTTTATTTAACTTGTTTGATTATTATTTTTTTTTTTTTAAGTCACTTTAGTTTAATGTTTATTTTTATTAATTTTAGTTATAATTTTTGGTTTCACTTCTTATTACACTACAGTTTTACTTTATTTTGTTCACTAAAAAGTGATTTTCCTTTCGAGTTTCGCTGTCCCGGAGACGGTACCTCGGAAACGGGCGGATAAAAATTTTAAATCGCGCGGCAGGGGTTAACAAATGTGTGTTCCCCTTTTGTGTGGTTCGAGCCCGTACTTTTTAGCACAAACGTGTGCGTTTCAAAACAAAAATGTTTTTTTTTTCTTTTTTATAACAAATTGTTATTCCAAAAGGAATTTTTATTGTTTTGTTCGATGAGTAGTGCTAAATACGATTTGTTTACTCTTTTTGAATTATCATACCTATCCTTTAAAAGTTGCCAAGCCACATGGTAGGCGGTAAATGTTTTATAAGGAGTTTTTCCACCTTCATTATGCTTTGTTAAGCATTTACTAGAGCACCGAAAAATCCCTAAAATGAATCCAATCAGTAAACCTGCCGTCAAAAGTAGGGATATCTATTCTAGGCAATGGTGGTTAGTGACGCTCACTAATTGAGTGATGTGAAGCTGACCTTATATCATTTTGCAACATTTTTTCAATTAAAGAGTTTATTGTTGTTTGGTTATGCATTAATACCTGCATTGCATTTGAAAGTTCTGATGTATTAGCTGATTGATTATTAATTATAGTTTGATTGCTTTGATCATCGTTGTGACGCATATATACTGATTTAATAAAATAATAATGCTCCCCTAGTTCACTGCGATACTTCTCTTCTATTGAAAGTTGTTCATTAGAAGAAAAGAATGAAAAACAGACTCACCAGAAACCATCTTGATCTGGCATACCCAGGATATACGTAGATCCGTGTTGGCCATTATGCTCCCCGAAATTCCCGATTAATTTACTATTGGTTAAGATTATTTTTCTTTCAATGTAGGCTCCTTAGTTACCGCAGCGACTTCGCATGTTTACTTTTTTTTTTTAATAATAATATAAGTTAATAATATTTTTTTTTTAAAAACCTTTTTTTGCGTTGTATTAGGTCCCGAATTCATTTATTTTCTTATATTCTAAAAAAAAAATTGTTTACGCGTCGCGAAATATAACATATTGTTAAATATATTATATGTTGACTATAATGAAATCTATGTAAAGAATCAAAGTCATTTCGAATAAGTGTAAAATATAAGCTGCCATAAACATCACCAGATTTACGGTAATATTTAAAAGCTTTGTTCTTTTTGTCTTTTAGATTAGCTAAGCCTGTATTATCCTTGTTTTTAAATGGCCACCAGAAATTGAATTATGTAGCTGTTCCAATATAGTCGGTTTGAGTTGTGTCGGTATAACCAGTAAATCGCGCTCGCCACCCGTATCCGAAAACCTGTAAATTGAAAACCCACTACATTTGGAGTCAGGTGTGGGGCTGCATAATGCAGTCAAACTGCTAACATGTGGGGCACGAGCTTGCTCTATGATTCTCTTGATGCTCTCTAAATTGTTGCTGTGTGCGAGCTGATAATTGGCCACCAGCCCCGATATTTTAAGTTCAATATCCACAGTTTTCCGTTGGAAAATGATTTCGAATTGGTTTAAAACCGATCTGTCAATGGCTGCGATGTCATTCAACTCAGGAATGTCGGTTAATAAGTTATTCCACCTTGTTGTAATCCACTGATCCGTGGATGACGTTTTCGAGATACTGGCGGTAAAGGCAACAGATGAAATCGTACTCGTATGTTTTCTTGTTCACCGAGTACACCGTAAAGAATGCTGTTATCTCATTAGGAGTAGCGCTAGCCCACGCTGATCGTATATAGCCATCCTCTCGAGGTACAAGGAAAGTCGCATATTGTTCATTAGGGAATACAATATATATAGGATATGGTATCTCTCAGAGCAATCATCATTTGGGTCATGACAACGTTCGTTAATATTGGCAGCAAGGTCATCTGTCACTGCAGCGTTAAATCTAATGGGTAACCAATGCATTAAATACGCATGTTGATTTTCCGAATTCCCCTCCCGATGATTTTCTGCCCAGATACGAAGAGCATCTCTCACCATAGCCGTTGAAGAAGGACATTGCCTCAACTTTTAGCAGATGTAAGGCAATTAAGAACTGAGATGCTATATCTGTGTAGTCATCCCCACGATTTGATAGGATAAGAGCTCCCAAGGAAGACTGGCCGAGAGTTACCGCTTGGCGGGCTCGGTTACGTTGCATTTGTAAAAGTTGGTCAAAGTTTGCCATTTTTTATCGTAGAATGGTAACTAGATGTCGCTTGTAATACACGTTAATTCACTTGGAACTGATAAATAAAATAGATAATTAGAATGGTTTTAAAACAATGAAGTTTTGGTTGCAGAGTTATTGGACTCTGCCAATTTATTCAGATGTTGCGAATATCACTCTTATTGATAAATGACAAATCTAATATTTAATAGAAAGGGGTGCTGGCGAAAGTAATGTCTATTATTGATCCGCGTCCATTTTTTCAAACGTATTTTTGGCGCCATCGTTGAGTAGTATCACATATATTCTCAATATGACTTCTCCTCTTCTATTCGTGAATCTGAAGGCCCATATTGTGGCTTTGTGACTATTATCGGATATCCATTCCCCCTGGTTAATCATACTTTTGTAAGGTTCGCAAAGAAGAGCTAGATCAACACTTTTCTCAATAACTATTTTATTTAATAATTCTTGCGCATCCTCGCTGTGATTTAAATTAAGTTGCAGGATCTTCAGTCTATGTGTTGTTTTTTAATACTGCTATATAAGCCGGACATAACCTACTTGTAGTAGCATGGCTGGCATCTACATCTTTGGCATCACAGTTTTGTTTTGCTCACATTTGAGGCAGCATTTGCTCCTATCTATTTTGTTTTTACATGCTTTCGCTTTGTGGCCGAATTCTAAGCATTTAAAACACCTGGTAGGAGTATCATAAGGTCGTACTCTACACATTACCCAACCTATTTTAATTAATAATTTTACCGTCTTGAAGCAAAGAAGTTCCGACTTTACTAGGTACATTGAGTACTGCTACCTGTGTACCCGCATACGATTTTCTTAACGCTTTAATTGCAGACTCTTCAATTTCCGCATTTTCTATCTGGTTTTTGATGGCGTCTACTATGTCCAACTAAGTGGTAATTTCGTCTATATCTCTGATTATCGCTGTTTTACTGCTGCCAAAAAGTTTTACTTTAGCCTGCTCGCCTAGTATTTGTTCCATTTGCCTCTTGACAGTTGTTATAGTACCGTTATTAATGGCCACAGCCAGGGATGTCATCTGGCTACCCCCTTCCAGCTAGCTCTATAACCTCAGGGGTGAGGATCTCAACCCGTTCATGACCACGCACTATAACAAATAACACTCCGACCATGTCTGAGCAACCTGTGGAACCTATGTCCCCCACCTTAACCAATAACTATGAGTGCACCACACATACCTGCGCGAACCGCAAGACAATCAGCCACCCCCCATCAAACACTCTTTATTCATTCATTTTTACACATTTTATTATAATATAAAAAGGATTATATTTAGTTGTGCCGGGGTTAAAACCGTCGGCACCAGGGTTCACTGAAAATTTTACACTCTTTTAAGTTTTTCAGTTTTATAAATTTTTTAAACAAACTTTATTATTACTATAAAAGAGAATTTCACTCTCTTTTTTTTTTTAAAAATAAAACAAAATTATATTTTTAAATTCTTGGACACTACGATGAATTACAATATGTTAAGCGTTTGAATTACTCGACTAGAAAATGTTTTTCACAACTCTGTTCGGCTTCCTTTTATGCACCGAAATCGCTCATACGCCCTCTCAAACGTTCAATTTTCGCAGATCTCGAACGTTCTTTTTCTCGTACGAACGTTTTCACCTCAAGTAGGGTCTTTTGTTAAAGTTGGCGGCCCTGACTCGGCAGGGTTTGCAAAAATCATAGTCGTGGTGAAAACCGACCGAATGTAAAAAAAAAAAAGGGGGCGCTATTTTTCTTCTTTACAAATAGTAGGATATATTGTCATTATTTTCTTTTTGGTTTTCAATAGTTTTTAACAGGGGCCCCCCCCAAATGAATTCTTTATACACTCAATAATTACAAACTAGATTGACATACACACAAATTTAATATATATCACGTTGACATGTAATGTGGAAAAAAAATTCATTAATACTACATATTGACTTATCTGCAGATCCAATTGCAACCGTCCGAGAGTGGATCACTATGGCCCGTTTTGTTCACGTTGGCCGTATGAGGCGCAGATTTATATTCTCGCTCTCTAGATTTCTCTCCTTTTTCCAAGTTGTGGAATACGCCGGCGTTGCCGTCTTTTTATTCACCGCTCAGCTGTTTTTTTTTTTGATTAGTCCCGCAACACAGTTTCCACCTTGAGATTTTTTAAGTTGGAATAGTATCTCTCTGTTCTTTGCTTGCGTATTTTATGTACCAGCTTTTTAAGATTTGAATTTTCTTTGACCGTTAATATTTCGCTGTAGGAGAGGGTATCAATTTTTTCTATCACGATAGCTTCCGACTTCGGGATGTACTTCGTGTTAGTTTTTTCATCACGTTTAAGCCTTGCCATAACTGTGGTCCATTCATCATTTTTTTTGGCCTGTTTTTTCTGCGTATCGTCTCTATCCGGTATGAGAGCTGTAGCCTCTACGCCTTTATTGGTGGAGTTTTCTTGCCTGTGTTTAGCATTCGGCACCACGGCAGCTTCAACATCATCATAATTTATATAAAGTGCGGTCTGCCCGCTCGGCAATAGCATTTTGCTGGGGTGTATAGCTTACACTTGTTTAATGACGTATGTCTACGGATAACAAATAGTTTTTAAACTCAGTATTGTCCAGTACATACTCACGCGCATTATCTGATCTTAGCATTTTGATTTTGAAACCAGTTTGCTTTTCCATAACTGTCTGAAAACGTTTAAAACTCTGTAATGCTTCACTTTTTTTAAGAAAGTATACCGTTATATAGCGACTGAAGTCATCTATAAAGGTAATAAAGTACCGCGAGCCGCCCTCGCTTGCTACTCGTATATGGCCGCATATATCCGAATGGACCACTTCCAACGGTTGCTTAGTAAATGTGTCACTATAACTTATAAATGGTTAACATGTTCACGACGGCGCTGTTTTTCATTGTCTGCTCTATCGGGCGGGAGCTAAATTCTTATTATCTTTACGTTATTAAACAAAAATTATGTTTATAATACGTTATTAACTATAATTTTAAAAACAATTATAGTTATTTTTTTTTGACTGTCCGTCCACGTCAATTCGTACAGTCAAAAAAAAAAATAACTAATTGTTTTTAAAAATAAATGTTTTAACGAGAGCGTGACTCTCAGGTCTTCTTTTTCACATAGTAAAAGTTATATATTTGGTGTTACGTACGTGTAATAGCACAATCAAATGTGAGCCACCGGTGGTACACGCCGGCGTGAACGTGTTAAATGTTTATTTTTCAAAACGCATATGTAGTACAATTGTTACAATACCTATAGTTGTTGTTCAAACCGTGAGGTGCCAACATTTCTTGCCCCTCATAGTGAGACATTTACGCCAAACCGTCGACTCCCGACTAGATGGATGCCTCAGGGGGTTCTCAACCCGCAGTCTGGCGTAGGGCGGATTGATAACAAAAAAAAAATGATGATGGTGGACTCTCATACATGACTAGTTCGGACATGCAGACGTGTCCAATCCATCAGTGACGACTGCTGGAAAATCACTGTACCATATGCCCCTCCCCACCTTTGTGGCCATTTATGGTGACTATTATCTTTTTTAGGCCACCCTATTAACCGAAAAAATGTAATTCCCTCACCTCATCCCCACACCACACCACTCACCCCGCTTGCGTTTCCCACTTTTACAAGAATAACATCATTCCCAATTCGTTTAATTACAATTTAATATGATATAAAGTTTCGAATGATATATTCTACCTATCCTATGTGTATGAATGCTTAATTACAATTCAATATTATATCTATCCTGTCTAACCTGTGTGTGTGAATGTTTGATAACAATTCAATATTATATTAATTTCTAATTGTTCTAACCTGTCTAACTTGTGTGTGTATATGTTTGATAACAATTCAATATTATATTAATTTCTAATTGTTCTAACCTGTCTAACTTGTGTGTGTATATGTTCGATAACAATTCAATATTATATTAATTTCTAATTGTTCTAACCTGTCTAATCTGTGTGTGTATATGTCTGATAACAATTCAATATTATATTAATTTCTAATTGTTCTAACCTGTCTAATCTGTGTGTGTATGTGTTTGATAACAATTCAATATTACATTTACAACGTTACAAGAACTTTAGCCTTTCTCCAGGCTTGATTATGCTTTTCCCCTCCCTATAATTTACCAAACATCAAATGAATATGTATATACAAAATTCATACCTATTTTCCTGATTTTGTAAAATCGCCTCCCTTTACGCTGACTCCGAAGGAGCTCATTCGAAGTTTCTGCTTGAGGCACCTGCGAAAAAACGAAGTGAGTTTATAAATAGGGTATCTAGGGTGTAGCTTTGGTCCGATTTTGATTCCTCAAAGTCGACCAAGCTGAGCATAATCAAACTTACAATTTCACATACACATATTTACCCTCTGCGGTTTGAACACACACACAAAATACGATACCAACAATAATCATAAGAAGAGAAAAAAGAAAAAAGAATGTATCAGCGTGATGTCGTTGTCGCCAGCTAATCTTCCGTCCGGACCATATCACATGTGGCTATCTGCTCTCGTGTAGTCAGGCCGTGGTACACCTTCTCCTTTATTGTCTCCTGGATGAAACCTCACATGGCCTCGGCTCTTTTACGACCACCTGGCACTCTATTCCTTCGGGAATTTGCCACAATACTACTCAGCACGGCTTTCGGCAAAATATTAATGCTTTTCAAATTGTTTTGGGCACCACGTGATCTTATTCTTCATATAAATTTAAAATGTTTGGGGAATAGCGTGGATTCTTGCGGATTTTTCTCCCTATATACCCTCGTGGCACGGGAGCACACTTTTTTCCTTCTTATTTGCTTTCATCGCTCCATGCGGAAAAAAACGCGGTTTATCACAGCTCGTTCTCTGTATTTTATTTTATTATTATTTTTTTTTTAAATTTCCACCAAACTATTTTTCCTTTCTTTTTTTTTTTTTGTAGTTGTGTCACTGGGTTCCTTTTTTTTCTTTTTTTTTAAAAAAAAGGTTCCTTTATTTCTTTCTTAATATCAGGATCACTCACAGCACACACCGTCCAAAAGCCGATCAAAAAGTAATTGCCACACGCCATTTTTTCTTTTTTTCCTCTTTTCTTTCTTCTTCCTTTTTCTCTTTAGTTTTTTAGCTTTTTCTCCTTCTGCTCTGGCATCACTGATCATTCACATGCAACAGTGTTGCCCCACTAGTGCCTGCGACACAATTGAACGTTTTTATGCCATATTCATACCACGTACCATACCTTTGGTTGAAATTTTTTCAATGAAACGCAAATTTAAATGGCCCAGCCTTTTGTGCCATAATTCACAATCGATTATTGTATTTGCCATTAATGATTTTTCTTTTACATTGACTACTGTTGTATAAACACCATTACACATCTTCGCTTTAAATAGCAAATCACCAGAGTTGTTTTTCACATATGCATTTTTCTTAAAAAATTCTACACGATTGCCATATTCAAGAATTTTATGAACACTCATGTCGACAAACTCTGATTTAAAATTTACCTTTCCTATACCCTCTGCATTCAGGGGGAGGAGGTATCTGTGGGGAGATACAAAAAGTTTAGTTAAAAAAAAGGACGGTTAGTCAGGTATGACTTCTACTCAATTTGAATTATCAAATCCTGATGAATAACATATCAATACATACAATTTCATACATGGCATCTATAGCACTTATTATATCAAAAAAAAAGAAGAAGAGCAGGAAGACAGTTCCGAATCCGGTGGCCTCCCTACCGTCGGTAATACCATCACTGCTTTATTTTTCTGGATTAATTCACGTTTCCTTTGACTATTGCGGTTGCGAGCAGTTTATTTAACCGTCAATCATTTCCATTCGTCATCACAATTTTTTTGGCAATTTGGCAATTTTGAGTTGGCAATCATTGAGCGTGTTCGTGTTACAGTTCCTGTTTAAAATTATGTTCCTGATATTGCTGAACTTCTAGCTTTCGCTATTTAATCTGTTGCCGTATATTGCACTGTAAGCGGATCATTTATTACCACATATCGGCTCAGATTCTGATGCCGTTGAAGAATACGTATGCCTTGTAGGTTATCGGGCATCTACTTCTCGATGTTGTAATGTAACCTCCACGTTTTTTTGGCATAAAATATAATAAGTGCATAATAACTTTAACAGTTTTACAATTTCTATTGGTCACTTATTGTTGCGTTATTTTCCTTTTTATCATGTTCCATCAAATCACTGTAGCACTCCCGAACAAAATCAGCACACTCCTCACCAACCGCGCAATAAAATTTTCTTTTTCTTTTCTGTCAGCACATCACTCATCAACTGCGCAATAAATTTTTCTTTTCTTCTCCGTCAGAACATCACTCACCAACTGCGCAATAAATTTCTTTTCTCTCATGACGCCATCTTTTTTTTTTTCTTTTTTTCATTTTTTCTTCACTTCTTTTCTCTTTTTTTCTCTCCTCGTTTGCTGGCCTGGCACCACTGCTCATATGCGCAAACCAGTGCTGCCCTATTTGTGCCTGCGACAACAGGCGCTGGTCGTTCATATGAATTTGTAGCTACATTAGGCACGTTAAACGGCATTGAAAAAATGTTATTACGCATTGCTGTTGTAATAGTTGAATATTGACCGGAAAAGCATGAGTGTGACGACGTAAGTTGGTGCATCTGATCACAGAGATACGTACGATGTTCAGAAGAACAATTATGTCCAACGGCATATGTTGTTGAATTCAAAGGTATTTGGGTCCTTGGATTTGAAACGGCTTCCTCGGTTAAGGTCGGTATTTCTATGCCATTGCACGTTTGTTGAATCATGAGTGCTGGCAGTAACCAAATCCTTTGACCAATAGTTTTTTTTTCCGAGTTATCACATTCACGGTAATAATTCCGGAATTTACCTACTCCTTTATAAAGGAGTTAGGCTCGGTCGGCAAAACTATATTATTGAAACAAATATGCGAAAAAACATTAATTATACAATATATACAATATATACATAATTTCATTTCATTTCATTTATTGTTTTAAAGTTAGCTAAAATTACAATACAGCCAACTAAATTAACTTAAAACTAGAAAGCAGCAAACAGCTCCTCACCACAACAACAACAACAACAAACCACCAAAACAGCTTCGATGAATTAAATTATAGATTAAATATGCTTACAGCTAATAAGTAACAATATATAACAAAATAGACGCAAATATATGAACAATATAAAATTAATTAAGATTAAATAAATTAAATGAAATTTTTAATAAAATAAATATATAAAGATAAAATATAAGTTATTAAAAAGTGTTTTATAATAATTTAACAAACAAAAATGGCAATGTTAATATGTACAAGTGAATATTATAATAAATAAAAGATAAGAAATAAGAAATAAGAAATAAGAAATGAGAAATAAGAAATAAGAAATAAGAAAGTCTGGCAGGCAATATAGGCTATGAATTAAAAACCACATCTTTCAGTTTATTTTTATTATCATTTAAATCAAAGTTATCACAATACGTATTATAAATAGTAAACAAATTCCTCAATGGACTGTACAATTCGTAATTCGTGCGACACTGAGATAACTTTAAAGAGCTAAAATTTCGCGTTTGACGTTGAGGAACGTTAAAAAAAACTTCACCAAGCAAAACTGGTGAATTAATAAAGCCTCTAATCAAGTCCACCATAAATGACAACCTAAGATAAACTCTCCTGGTTTCAAGAGAAGGTAAATTAATTAATTTTAAGCGATCAGTATAATGTGGTAAAGGGATATCCTGTCTCCACCCTAGACCACGTAGGGCAAATAAAAGAAACTGCTTCTGAACAGATTCCAAACTGTCAATCTTATTTCTGTAATAGGGAGACCAAATAACACATCCATATTCTAAAACAGGCCTGACAATACTAATAAAAAGGGTTTTAAATATATATGGATCATTAAACTCTTTACTCCATCTTTTTATGAACCCCAACAAAGCCATAGATTTTCCTTTGATCAATTGAATGTGACTGTCAAAATTCAATTTAGAATCTAACAGAATACCCAAATCTGTAAAAAAATCCACCCGTTCAAGCATGATATCAGTTATAAAAAGATCGTTAAATACAATTGCACGCTTAGAAAACGACATTACTTTACACTTTTTTACATTTAGAGATAGTAAATTCGTGCAACACCATGATATTAAAGCATTTAAGTCGACCTGAAGATTATTAAAAGAATTTTGATTAACAATATGACAAATAATTTTCACATCATCCGCATACATCAAAATTTTAGCATATTTAATTACTTGAGGTAGATCATTAATAAATAATGTAAAAAGAAGTGGCCCAAGATGGCTACCCTGAGGAACGCCAGATGTAACAGGTATCTTACGGGACTTATTGTTGAAACATACAACCGATTGGAAACGATTACATAAGTAAGACCTAAACCATTTCACCAAGTTTAAAGGCAACCCTAATTTATCTAACTTATACAATAACAAATTATGATCCACTCTATCAAAAGCTTTACTCAGATCAGTAAAAACTACATCCGTTTGAAAACCAGAAGAAAAGCCTTTATGAATGTAGTCAACCATTTCAAGAAGATTCGAAATTGTAGACTTTCCTTTCATGAAACCATGCTGAGAAGGAGTAATAACGGAAGTTAATGCCATCGATAGATAATTACAAATTAGTTTTTCAAAAAGCTTTGGTATAACACTTAATTTTGCTATACCCCTATAGTTCTCAACTAGAAGTCTGCTACCAGATTTAAAAAGAGGCATAATAAAGCTATCTTTCCATATAGATGGAAAAATACCATTAGATAATGATAAGTTAAAAATTCTGGTCAAAGGTTTATATAAAAGTTCAGCTGCAGACCTAAGGATGCAAGATGGGATTCCATCGGGACCTGGGACAGTTGAGAATTTTAACCTTTTTATTTCCTTCAAAACATCCATTTCATCAAACAGAAAAGGAGTAAAAAAATTATACGATGAGATGTTATAAGGATAATTCAATGGACCGGTATTTTTCGAATAATTTTGTTCAAAATAAGTCGCGAATAAATTACACATTTCAAGAGGATCACTAACTGCATAATTTCTAAGCTTCAAAAGAGGAGGAATAGAGGACACTTTCCTTTTAGACTTAACAAATGCAAAAAAGGATTTAGGATTCTCTTTAAGATTTCTACTAATTCTATTTAAGTAGTTTGTGTAACATATGATGTTCATTTGAGAGTATTTTTGGCGAGAAACGGAATAATTTGAATAATCAACCACAGACCCAGATTTTTTAAATTTTTTAAACAATCTGTTCTTCTCATTTTTTAAACGTTTCAGCTCACGCGAAAACCAAATAGGACAATTTGAGCAAATTCTGATTGTCTTAAAAGGTACACAAGTTGAGATGGCATCATTAAGCATGGTATAAAATGAAGTTACACATAATTCTAAATCATCAGTTTCGAAATTAAAGTTAATTAGTCGTAAAATGTTCAACAGCTTAGAATAATTTGTCCTGCTAAATTGACGCTGATTTTTAACACAACTATTACGTTTGACGGGAAATAATTCAAAAGAAACGAGTATGCTAGGATGATACCTATCTTCAGGTGTAACAAGTGGTTGACACCGAGTTACAACAACCTCTGATACACTACAAAAAACCAGATCAAGATGTCTATTCATAAAATTTGATACATCATTTACTTGATAAAGACCTAATTCCAAGAGTGAGTGAAGAAAACTTATATCATGATTAGTAGCTTGAGGAATACACCTACTGATGTCAGAGTGGAAATTCCAAGTTACAAAAGGCAAATTAAAATCACCTAACGCAATAAGTATATCGTTAGTATTCAGTAATTGAAATACGCTTTTTATATACTCAAAATGAACATTGTAACACTCTAGACTAGAGGATGGAGGAATATAAGAGCATGTTACGTAAATGTGCCTATTTCCACTACCAATACGAACTACCAAAATTTCAATATCGTTATTTAACGGAATATCTATAACTTCGGAGGAAAGTTTTAAATTAACAGCAATTAAAACACCTCCACCCATACGATTTGGTCTATCGTATCTATAGACTAGATATTCATTACAAAAAAGTTCCAAGTTATTAACATCAGGTTTTAACCAAGTCTCTGTCAAAACTATAATATCATACTCACAACCAACACTATTTAAGAAAAGCAATTGCATCTTAGTATTCAATCCCCTAACATTTTGATAAAATAAGGCAAGAGATTCTATTAGTTTTTTTGACTGTTGCTAGAGGAAGGTAACGTCGCAATATTCCTACGCGTTCTTGGAATAAATTCTTTAACAAGAGTACCAGAGGGCCAAACCATTTTGTGAACCACATAATCAAAACATTCAAGTGGCACTTGCAGTTTAAAAGAAGAAATATCCCTGGGCGAAGAAAAATTGATTTTAATTACCTTTAAATCACTTCCATTAATAGAGGGGTTATTAGACCGAATATAGTTGACGATTTGATCAGTAGTAGTGTCGGGAACCAGGCGAGATATAAAAACAGTTTTGCGAGGAGGAACAGCTTTTAAGCAACAGTTATCAACATTTGAAATTGTACAGATTTCATTAGTATTGTTGTTATAAGCAACATTATCACGTACATCTGAAATATTGCTATTCACATTATTAACATCATTTGCAATAACGTTAGAGGGACTCAGTTGTAATAAATTAGGTGATACAGAATTAGATGCATTAGAATGACACTTATTAGTAAGTGGAATCACATCGTCATTAATTATGATATTTGGGACATCATTAATTAAAGTATTTGATGCTGATTCAGGGGGTTCAACTAACTCATCATTGTTGAGTAGAGGCATTGAAGGCGTAATGGATGTCACTGGTGAAACAAAATTAGAACGACTAGTAACAATATTGTTACATCCATTTATATTAACATCATCACAAGCATTAACATCAACACCCTTTCTAGAAAATAAAGCCATTTCAAGATTATTGAGTTTGTTAAAAGCAGAGTTAACCTCTTCAAATTCTTTAGCTAAATTCTGAAAACACTTACTTATATTAGAAAAGCATTTTTTTGTATGATGAAACAGTTCATAAAAGTCGGTATCTATTTTTCTGCAATCCATACAGGACCAACGCAAACCTTTAGATTCATCAGTTAAAACGTCAAAAACCCGACCCGAGAAACCTGCACACTTAAGATGCATATATTTATCACACAATGAACAAGCAAGAAATAGTTCATCGGATTTTTTTATTTTGCATCCAGAATAAGAACAAATCATGATATCGCCTAAAGCTATGCTACTAAAAACAAGAAAATAAGAAACAATTTATAAGCACTCAAAATTAAAACAACAAAAATCGAAACACACAATAAATAGTAACAAATTACCCGCAAATTGCATGTACAACAATAACAATTAAAAATGTAGCACCTAACCAAAGTACCGTAAACTATATAAAAATAAAGATTATCAAAACAAATTCAATATAAAAATTATCACGAAAATCGTATTATTAAGAAAAAAAAAAATGCACAAATATTATGAACAAATTAAAAACCAAACAAATAACTTAAGTAATATCCAATCAAATTAAAAGAACATGAAAAAATGCAAATATTTGTGAAATACAACAACAAACCTACAGAAGAGGTTGTTGGCAGACAATTCACCAAAAATTAGGCAAACCCAAGTACACAAGTATCACAGTGTCTGCACAAATTAATATATAACAACTCACTCTTTAATTATATAAAAATTTAAAAATTTATAAATTGAAAATAACAAAGTTAATTAATATTTTGTACAATAATAATTAAGCGCGTAGAAAAGTAATACCGATCACAATCGCGTTGCCAGACTTTTTTACTTGTATATTATATACAAATATAATTATTAATTATATTGATTTATTCTAAAGTGACCCCATGCTAAAGTACTTATACCATCAGGTAAAATAAATATTTTGTCGTCGTTATAATTTAAAGTAATTTTGCGGACGATTTCGGTGTATAATATATGAGCCCTGCTTCGGATTACTCTTTGTTCCCCATAAAAAGTTAATTTATTTAAAAGGCATTCTTTAAAATTATCAAAATTTAATTTTTTTACTGCAGATGATTTTACGCCTTTAATCTTTTTCGTTTCATCCTTTTTATTTTCTTTACTATTCACTAAAAATGAATAAACTTTTGCTTTAAGTCCAGCAAAATTTGTCATTATTTTACCTGATGTTTCATCTTTCATTAAGCCTATTTCTTTTTTATTTTGCGGGATTATACCATATATATTATTTACATCATAATCTGATGTATCAAACTTTAAAGGATTGCTTTTAATGATATCATATACATCTGTTGTAGAAGATAGTATAAATGAATCAGTATCCATGTATATGACTTTTATATCATCCGACTTTTTTTTTAAAAAAGAATAATAGAAATCATACATTAACCATTTCGATAACTCTAAAACAGTTACCCCCACATATATAGGCTTGTCATGTCTTATTGGTAACATCTGCAATCAACTTTGAACAGTTACCATTGAGAGGAGTTTTATTTTCGCAACAAAAAGGTAATGAATTGTGTTTGTCGTTGTTGGAGAAGTACTTAAGAACTAGTGCATATATATATATAGCCTAACAGTGCATACCTACATAACATATATATTGTCATCGCTAATAATAAAGATGACCGGCTTTTGAAGATACTACAGTCGTGTATATCTGTAGGGTAGTCCAAGTCAACTTCTAATATGTAACCATATTCCCCCTCATAATTTACTATTAGAATATCAAAATTATGAAATCCATCGTTAATTAAAAACTTAAAATCGAAAATTGGTAATTTTTGTGACATCGCCCATCCATACAAATTATTTGCATCAATATACATTAAATAATTATCTGGAGCATTTGCGTTATAGTCAGCCATATGTTTATTATTAGCTTCAGACAACCTATGCGTACATTGAGTAATACCCCCTCGAATTGATGTCTTTAAAAATGTATGAATTTCCGGATCGCTAACTAAATGTAATTTCACCTTAATAAATTTTAACATAACATCCCAAGACAATGACGGTGCAGTTACGTAATTGCAGGGATCTAGTTCATATATTTCTAAGCATATATTTATGAAATTTTCAAAAACATCTGCTAGTATTAACACATATTTTCTAAACACACTTGCATGTAATCTTTAAGCGTTTTACATTGAAAAGTATTTTGCAAATTCATAATCATCTTCACTACATTCTGTATTGTTAAGATGATTATAAAAATGCTCTTTGGCGGGTAGACTCCCTTCTTGTAACTTTTCAAAGTTATCAATATAATCATATGGAAAAACCCCTTTGCGCATCATTAACTCAAATTTTGACTTATTATTATTAAAATAATTACCTAATATCCTAAAGTTAATTGGGGTTAAATAGCTACTTAATTTGTCTAAACTACAATTTAAAAACCTGTTTGAGTCTATAAAAATCATCTTATATTTAAGAAAAGTTCGGCAAGCCGAATATACTTTTTTCGTTATTGAAATATATAATTCTTTATTACACGGAATTACTGATATATCATCCCCTAAATTTTCTACAAACAGATATATATCAATGTACACTATATGTACACACATGTATAATTACATGGACACACACATATCCTAAGTTATATTACAGGCGGTTTTATAGGCGATACCATAACACCCCCACCGTTAGATCGAGACTCCGGCGAGATTTGGAGAACTGCGGACTTTTTTCTACTAAGCAAAACATATATCAATATTAATATTATTATGAAAATTACAGCGTCTGTTCCCGTGTTTACAATTTTAGTGATTTTTTGGCTTCTAATTGAGCCATCCAACATATCTTTATAATGTACAAATTAAACAAATTTATATTTTATTTGTTTTTAAAAAAATTGTTTTACGCTGAAAAGCGTCTTTATTCAAGTGAGTACAAAAGTGGACTAAATCTTAAAGTTAACTTACAGCTACGCCAAGCTACGTTCTATGATTGATTTATGGTTTGCTGAGTTTGCTTTTCCTAACACTTTAAAGAAATGGGTGTTAGCGATTGTGATTGCGTGAACGAACAGCAATGCTTTTAAAGAAATGCGTTTTGCTGCGTTTGCAACTATGGCTGAGTGAATAAAGGGAAATAAAAATAAATAAATGAATAAGTGGGTAATTATGACTGAGTGAGCGGAGAGCAATAAAAAATAAGTAAACAATTGAGTGAGTTTTGCTGCGTTAGCAATTATGACTATGTGAACGGACAGTTTCAGCATTGTTCTGAAGTATGAACTTAGATGGTGTTAACTCCTCCCCCCTTAAACTTCAAACGTTCTCGTTTGAACAATTTAAAATATTCTGAGCGTCTGCGACACTCAATGGGTTCAGTATAGTTATGCTGGGAGTGGTCGGACTTTTGGATTTACTTGTACAACAATGCCATAGACATATCACTATTATTATCACGGACACAAGCACCGTTATTGCAGAGGATGTAACCACCATATTTCGGTGTTCAATCAACTCGATCTTCTTGGTGTTGCCAGTGTGCAATTATTTTATCATTTCCAAGGACAAAACTTCTTCGGTTCTAGTCCTGTTAGAAAATGGCTGAAAAATTGAAGGCAACGGGTGATTATTTGTGACGCGTGTGGACTTAAAAATTCTTCCGTCCACATCAACTGACATGTTTTGATATTTTATCAAGTATGTTCCGTCAAGATCGATGCAATCGATACTTACGCAGACTTTTCCTTTATAATCATTTAAAAATACTGTGTCACTTTATTATTACTTCACTTCTTTACTTCATAATCATATTCATATTTTTTTTTAAATACCACAGAATGAAGTTTTTTTTATATTATACAACAGAATAAAGTTCTTTGATTTCTTTTACGGTAGCCAGCACAAATGTCACCGCCTAGAACACTGAGCACAGAATGATGCTCGCTCTCCATTTTCCATCCCGTGTACCCTCGGTCGCTCTCTCCCTTTGTCGCTGATTCGCTTTCTCGAAGCTTCGTCTCACCACACTCGGCCACTTGCTAGTGTTGGCGGCCCTGGATCGCTAATAGCGTACACCAGTGTGGTGAAGTCGGCGAACAGCTGTGGGAAGAAAAATGCTGCGACATTTTTCTTCTTTACAGTTGCTATAACAAGCTGCCTGTCTAAAAAGATATATTTTGACAGTGCATCTCTTTTTCATTGATAATATTTATTTTAGTTATAATATAAGTTGTCTATCTGAAAAGATAATATATTGACAACCTATTATTATTTACTTTCCTATGTTGCCTATCTGAAAAGATAATTTGTTGGCAATTCAAGATCATTTCATATATTTTTCTCACATTTTTAATTTGAAATTGTTAATTTTTTCATTATTCTGAAATATAATAATTTTCTTCTTTTTTCTCTTCCTTTTTTGAGAGGTTTTTTTCTAATATTCTAAAATTATTTTTTCTATTTATTTATTTATAATTTTTTTTATAATTCTTAGACTAATAATATATTTGTTTATTAATTTCTTTTTTTCTATTTTACTTTATTTTATTCTTTGAATTAATTCTGGGGGTAATCACGTAAGCGATAGTGATGGTACGACAATAGTTATTTTCAACTTTTCATTTTCGTAAGCGATACGTGTCTCAAAAGACGCTTTTGTATATATATTAAGTGAAATGGATGTTAACGGGTTAAGGAATACTTTTATTCTACCCGTTTTAAGGTTAGCGTCCGATGTTTCGGTCGCACAAAGTACCCTTTGCGCAATATTGGAAGAAACCACTACACAATTGGAACATAAATTGTGTCCAAAGTGGATTAATTTCAACATTAATAACGATACAAAACAGTGGTTTTTCAGGAAACCACTGGTGGTACGCATCTACATTTTAAGTTTTCTATTTATACATTTCAATGAAATATTTAAATTTATAAAGTTCAAAGTTTAAAGTAAAGAAATTTTGAGAAAATTTCTAAAATTTGTTCATTGAATTTTTTTTGATTTACATTTTGTTCCTTTAACAAAATGTTTTCTTTCTTTAACAAAATGTTTTGTTCCTTTAATACAACGTTACGTTCTTTTAAAACGGTAATTAAAGAATCTTGAAAATTTTTGTCATTTTGAGATTGCTTCTGAAAGAGATTGTACGCATCCTCCGTACGTGTTCTTTTTGAAGATGACGCCGGAGATGCAGTCCTAATAAATTAAGTCTGTTTATTAATTTTTAAAGCATAAAATTTACATATCTTTACTTACTTGCGTTTTCTACTTTTATCATGCACCTCTTTTTCTGCGCAATTTTCTTCAAATATTAAATGTCTACATTAAAAATAAATAAAAAATTAGAAATATGTAACGTTTATAAGTTTTTATATCCTATACTTACTGTAAATTGTTGGATGTGCTTGGCATATTTACAAATATTTCATCCACTTCTTTGGACTGGGGAGCGCCAAAACATAATGTTTCTTCATTTCCACTTACTGTGGTTTTTAACTTGTTCAATTCTGCAATTTTTTCTTCACCAACAGTAAGTGGAATCTCCTCCGGCGGTCCTCCACCAGTTTTTCTCAGGGCCAATTTATAGAGAAATAAATTTTACCTGTACGTGCCGGGGTATAACCGTCGACACCAGGGTTCAGTTAATCACGACTTTAAATTTTTTTATTTATATGTTTATATGTATAAATTTACAACTTTCCGATTGTAAAAATCAAAATTTGAATCGGTCTAATTCTATTATAGCTTCTTTACTTCATTACTTTATTATTACTTCACTTCTTTACTTCATAATCATATTCATATTTTTTTTTAAATACCACAGAATGAAGTTTTTTTTATATTATACAACAGAATAAAGTTCTTTTATATTATACAAATGAAAAAATTTTTTTTATATTATACAACAGAATAAAGTTCTTTGATTTCTTTTACGGTAGCCAGCACAAATGTCACCGCCTAGAACACTGAGCACAGAATGATGCTCGCTCTCCATTTTCCATCCCGTGTACCCTCGGTCGCTCTCTCCCTTTGTCGCTGATTCGCTTTCTCGAAGCTTCGTCTCACCACACTCGGCCACTTGCTAGTGTTGGCGGCCCTGGATCGCTAATAGCGTACACCAGTGTGGTGAAGTCGGCGATCAGCTGTGGGAAGAAAAATGCTGAAGGTGTCCTGGCTTGTAGCATGTGAGCGGAGCGACGGCGGAGTGGTGTCAATGGTTGATCGGGCGGTGGATGGATCTCCTCTTGCGGTGATGTCAGATAGCCGGGTTAGGGTCCCTATTTCTCGTGCATTGGGGTGTGCTGCTTGGTATTCCCCTGCTGGGCCCATTAGCTCGTCAATTCGGTCAAGTAGGTGTGACAGATCTTCTGGACTGGACAGCTGGTGGAAGGTTTGAGTCGCCTCATCTCGCGTTGGTTTCGGCACTGCTTCTCGGACTTCTTCTCGGACTTCTTCTCGGACTTCTTCGGACAATCGCGGCAATATCATGTGATTTGGAGAAAAAAGGTGTACTGGCTTGAAGATTTTGGAGATGGTATATGATCGTTGTATTCGTAACGAATCGCCGAAGACAATATCGATTTTGTTCGACACATGAAAGTCGTACATCTCCTGACGGCGTGGTGGTGTAGGCATACTGCCTTGTTTATGTCCCTCAGTATGGCTATGTTGGGGTGGAGGCACATTCCAGGTATCACCCTCATTTGAGTCACTGCTAATAGTCCATATTGATGAATCATCCCCAATTTCGATCGTGTCGGGAAAGTTTGGACGTTCGTCGTTGACTGGGTCGGCAGATGCCTCTGGTGACAATGGGCGATGCTGCAAACATTCAGGATCTGCCTCCTCCTCTGTATTTGGAACTCTTTGACTCTTGGGATCTTTCGGGTCGGGAACCGTTTCTTCAGACCTCTCGTGTGCGTCGGTCGAAGTGTTCACTAGGACGTCGGGTGGACCGAATAGCTCGCCCCAGGCGAGAGACTCCTCGGATAAATATAAGTCTTCGATGACGTTGGTCTCCTTGCTCAGAACGTGTTCACCGCTTGTTTTTGGGGATTCTACAGCTATCGTGTCTTCTGGCGCTTGTGCCCTGGTTGGGGAAACTACGCGCACTGTTGCGCATCTTTCGGGTGGTATCGGCGATGAGTGGATGAATTTTGCACCTGGTTTCAGGGGAGGTGCCACCATAAATTTGGTGCGACCACGTTTGCGTGCAGTTGGATTATTGTTCGGTGAACCGCTCATGCTTCTGGTGCGTCTGGCATTAACTTTGCGTTTCCGGGTTTGACCGCTTTGAAAACCGCGTGACGTTGTAGAAGGACTATTTAGGAAAATAGCGTGTCGTCGTTGGTTAATTTTCGCCATCAGCTCTTCCTTGCATCGGTTGCTTGTGCGCTGGAATTTGTCGTCCATGTTATTCTGACTTAATACTTGTTCTGTGGTTTTAAATGGTGTTGTTGACTTTTATTTTCTAAAAAGAAAGAAAGATTTATTCAATATTATCTTGGTCGCTGAGGCTTTCTTCGGAAATTTTAGCGTTGCAAATATGGCTTGAGGTCTTTTACGTGAACTGTTCTACGTTGCCCGAAACCTTCTACTTCAGCGATTACGGCTGAGAGAAACCCTGTTACTGAGAATGGACCAACAAATTTTGGCGCCAGCTTTGCTGCGAAATATCCATTTGCTTTAGACAGAGGGTGTTGGCGAACCAATACTTGGTCCCCAACTTCTGGCTTCCACGAGCGTTTTCTCAAGTTATAATGCCGGCCTTGATCTTTGGATGCTTTAGCCAGGTTGCTGCGCACTAATTCCCATATTTCATTTAGAACGTTGGGCTTGTCTTTGGTGCTGATGGGTTGTGTGCCTGTGCCAGTGGTTACTTCATCGTATAGGGCGCCTGGAAGGCGTGGTTCGCGTCCGTATAAAATGTAAGCTGGTGATAGACTTGTGGAATCGGAGACACTAGAGTTTAAGGCCAGAATTATTTCGGGTAAGTTGTCATCCCATCTTCGGTGGTCGTTATCCGTGAGCTGAGCCATCATTGTTTTTAAAGTGCGATTAACCCTCTCGGTAGGGTTCTCATGCGGGGAGTATGGTGCTGTGGTTTGGTGCTGGACCCCTATCTTTCTTAGGTACTGTTGCATTGCCTTGCTCGTGAATTGGGTACCATTATCTGAAATTAGAACTTTGGGTACCCCAAACCGTGCGATGATGTTTGATCTTATGGCTTTGATCACCCCGTCGGTCGTTGCTTTCTTCATTGGGTATAATTCAACCCATTTTGAGAATTTATCCACCATTACCAGCAGCATGGTGTTGCCGTGCGTGGATTTGGGTAACGGGCCTATAAAGTCTGTGCATAGTACCGACCATGGTTCGTTTGGTATTTGGGTTAACATCTGGCCTGCGGGTTGCTGTTGGCTTACCTTGTATCTTTGGCAGACATTACATTGGAGGACATGTTTCCGTATGTCCCTAAACATACCAGGCCAGTAGTAGAGTGCGGTGATGCGAGCAGTTGTTTTTCGTATTCCGAGGTGTCCTGCCGTGGGGTCATCGTGGTTTTCTTTAAGCACTCGCTTCCTGAGTGGTGTAGGAACACATAACTTCCGATATTATCATCACTATCTTTCCCCATCCAACGCATGCTACTGTAGACCTTGTACGGTAGGGTAGTATAATTGGGTCCAATTATTACTCTTTTTTTCTCCACGATTATTTATAATTTCATAGGGATGAAAATTTTCCATATTTATAGATTGATTTTGTCTTTGAACGTCGACTATTGATTTCTTTAATGTCAAATTGTCATTTTTGACATTTTTCTCTAACTTTATTTGATTCAAATCCCAAATAAATAATTTATGTGTCCTGTCCGATTCAGTGCCTACTATTCCAGCCGTTTGTTGTTGTTTTTCGTTATTAATTTTGGCATTTGTCGTTCCATAGGTTTCTTCTATTAAGTGGTTATTACTTAAATTATTTTGAGGCATTGCTCGAACGCATTCTATTAAACGATTAATTGTGGAGGCTCTTAATTCCAGGTCAGGCACTATTTTTTCTTTTATTATGTGCTTAATCATGAAGGAACTTGATCCATTATGAGACTTTACTCTACCTTGTTGATGATTAATCTTGGAGGTGCTTAATTCATGGTTAGACTTTAATTTAACTTGTTGAAGATTAGCCATGTAGAGGGTATATGGTCTTTGGCTATGTGCTACCTTTGCTTCTTCCATAGTATGATTCATGTTGAAGGTAATTGATCCATTCATAGACATTACTTTAGCTGGTTGATGATTAATCGTAGAGGAGGTGATTCGTTCATTGTTAAACATTGCTTCAGCTTGTTCAGCTTGATTAATCATAGAAGTACTCGTGTCTGGTTCTTCTATTAATTGTTTCATCATTGGACCACTTGATTCATTGCTGGTTGTACTAACAGTACATGCATTATTATCATCCAGTTCCACTGAAGTTGCCAAACTGAGTAGAGTGCAGGCTCCTTCAAGTTTTTGCTTATTATCTTTAGAGTCCTTATAAACAACAGATTCTAAGGCTTCAATACGCTTAATCAAAGGTAAAATATTAGTAGGCAAGGAGTAGTCCTCACTTTTGGTTCCTCTCTGTTCGCGTTATAACTATATAAATAGTTATTTTATTTAATATAAAAAGTGAAATACTTGCATTTTTTTCAAAAAAGAACAAAAATTATTTATAATTGACGAATTTTAATTGGTTTGTTTACTAAAATAAACGCCATATGATAAATTCTGTCATTCACAATGAATAATAACACGACGATGAGAGTGATGGTCTTATATGAACGAAACTGAAACTATTATCGACTACCATCATCGCAACAACGACAATAGTTTTAAAAGTTACGTAATTACCCCCTGTTATCTTTGATAAACACATGTCTACGTTGGTAGAATTAAATAGAGTTTATCAAAAGCCATATTTTTAATTTCTTGTTGTACATATTGACCAATTGTTGTCCAGTCAGCTTTGTGATAAAGAGAAACTTTCGCCACATCTTCTGCATAAGTACCATGTAAGGTGCACGAAATTGGAACATGATCGGAATTCAGTTCATGTGGATGTGTTTTTAGGTCAGATATTCGTAAAGATGAGTTTGTAAGAACTAGGTCTACTGTTGAAGGTCTGACAGGAAAAACACCTTGGCCAAAACGAGTATAATCGTCAGGTGCAGATATATAATAAGTAGAATACAACTGATGATTATATAAAGCAATACCGGAAGTGTTGTTATGCGTAAAATTTCAACTATTGTGTTGAGAATTCAGGTCCCCAAAAATAAAAAAGTCGGAAGAGACATTTGTTATAGCATCCAAATCATTAGTGAAAGTATGCGTATATTTAGCACTATACGCAGAGATTAGGAGAACTTTACGATTGTTAATTTTGCAAAGCTATACAGATATTTTCAATGATGGTTGTATTGAACTTGGGTATGAGTTTCTGAGCTATATTTTTTTTATTTTTTGTATTTCTGATGTTCTAGTACATCCTGGGCCAAAGGTCATATTTGTTCTTTTTTAATAACAAGACATGTATTTTCTTATTTGTCCAACGTTTCGTTTGTTGTTACAAACTTCTTCAGGGACTTTTTATTATATTTTTTTTAATTGCAATTAATACACCTCATATTTTTTTTAATTGCAATTAATACACCTCCTCCATGTGTAAGTCTATCTTCTCTGTATATTATGTAGTTTTCAAGTCGAACTTTATGGTGAGGCTTCAAGAACGTTTCGTTTACTAAAGCTACATCTATATTTTTGTTAATAAGGAATAAAGCAAATTGGGCTTGAGATGATTCGGTTGTCAAACCTTGAGTGCACAACATGGAGCTTTGAACATAACTTTGAGTGATTATAAAACATGCTTTAGCATATTTCTTAAGACACGTAATTTGTCATATTTATTTTTGCATTTTTGTAATGCAACAACAGCTTCGAAATATATTTCAAGAAATTTTTCAATTGAAATATTATCACTTGGATCATTATTAGCGTTAAAAGTACGAGCATTGCCGGTAGCTTCGGCATAAGACATTTTTCCTTTACTCTCAAATGGAGTGGAGTACACTGCAAGAGCATTATTTAAACGCTTCTTCCGCATCCCGTGAATGGTTCCAGTAGTTTGAGAACAACGAATTCTCCAAGCGGAACTGAAGCTGTTCTGTTTTCATCCTTTCCCAAATATGGAAATCCATTTATAATGTATTTGGTGTTGACGTCAGTTGCTAGCCAGAATTTTATACCAAACTTATCCGGTTTATTCGGCATATATTGCGTAAACCTACATCTCGCTTTGGTTGGGAAAAGCTGTTCATCGATAGTTACATGTTCCCCTGCCTTGTAACAACTTTGGCTATTCTTGATGAATTTGTACCATACTTCAGAGATTAGAGCAAATTTATCTGTTTGTAAACGATGGCTTCGTTGACTTTATTTATCAAACCTGATAAACCGCATAATTTCACAAAAATCATTCCTGCTCATGGTTTTTGAAAAAAAGTTTAAAAAGGGTCATTTTACCCCTCGCGGTAGCTTTAGTGTTAATAGAAGAATTATAATTTTTACACATTTTTTGTATATTTATAAAGATTTATAAAGATTTTCCACCAAACTTACTGTTGCTAATAATAATTTTTTTCCATTGTAATTTTTACATCTATCTTTATTGAAGATGACGGCGTTACCATTTTTTGCAAGTTGTCTTAGAGATAATAAATTTGTACAAAGTACAGGGACGTATTCCACATTTTTAATAACAGCATCAGTGCGTTTATTTTTTAATTCAAGAAAAACTGTAACATCTCCACTAAGTTTTGTTACCAACACCGCCACTACTCACCGCTCCCTGCATCCAGATGCTTATGCCAAACAGCCAACTCCCGGCCAACCAGCTATCGCAAAGGGTTTTCAACCCACAGTTTGGCACAGGATGGATGGGTAACAAAAAAAAAAATGAAAGAAACGTTATAATAGAAAAGTGAGTAAGAGAAAAAACACAATCACACCCGTGTCAACCACAACGGATAATTCAACTCGGTCGGTGGTTGTTGATGGTAGACCACCTTCGCTATATAACTCTCCCCAACATTGTAGCCATTTATAGCGATGAACGTGAGGCTACCCTTCACAACAGAATAAAAACTTTTATCCCAACGTTATTCCAATTAAGTGTTTTTTTTTTTTTTAATATAAATCTGTGACGCAGTTATTTCTTTTCTTCCAAATACAATTCATGACACAGTTATTTCTTTTCTTTCAAATACAAATCTATAACGCAATCATTTGTTTTCTTCGTTTTTTTAGTTACGTCTAATGGAACACTGAAGCGAGGGATATAATTATTGAAAAATGTTTGACTTATAGTATTTGAATTAATATCCCTTAATGGATAAACTTCTATCAATGATAGTTAAAAGGCAGCGGTGATCTTTGGAAGGAGGTAAAGGACCTACCAAATCTATATGGATGTGTTCAAACCTGCCCTTGGGTATAGAAATTGGAGAAACAGGTGATTTAGTATGACGGTGGATTTTAGATTTTTGGCATTGTAAACATTGACTGGACCAGGTATTGAGTTCTTTACTCATACCAGGCCAAAAATATCTTGCGCTAATGAGTTTCAACGAAACCTACATAGCCATATCCTTTGGTGAGATTTCTATTGCGAGTAGACCTTCTGACATTCTCTGAGGATGTGATTCCATTTTCCAGTGAATCACTGCGTGACTTCTCAATACTATTTTGCTCAATATCTTCACATGTAGTGTGACCTCTTTCATCAGCTGTAGGATCTTCATAAGTGTCACTAAAGTACTCCTCTTCTTCATGCTCTTCGCTAATGCTTCTCAATTCATCCACTTGCTGTTCAGTACCAATGGATTCACTTAAATCCCCCACTGAATCACATCCTGGTGTTATTTTGTAGAAATTCCATGCATTTTCAGCATCGTCATTGAAAAAACTATCTTCAAGAAATTTTACATCTCTACTCGTAAACACCACTCGTTTTACTGGATCGTAAAAATGATACGTTCGTGGATGTTCGGTATAACCGACGAATACTGCGTCTTTGCCTTTTGGATCTAACTTTTTTCTCTTCTGTTTTGGAAGGCCAATTACAGCCTTGCAACCGAATATCTTCAAATGATCTAAATTCGGTTTCTTCCCGCACCACATCTCTTCAGGAGTGACTTCTTTGGTGTTTCTACACGGTGTTCTATTTAACTAGTACACCGTAGTGTAAACAGCTTACCTTATTGATTTATCTAATTGATTTTCTGCATAGTTTTTAAACTCGGTGAATTTGCTGGCGACCTCATCTGTGCTTTTGATGAAATACACGAAAGTCTTTTGAGAGTAATCGTCGATGAAGGTTAGTTAGTAACAAGAACCTCCCAGTGACGCCGTCTCCATAGGACCACAAAGGTCTGAATGAATCAGTTGTAACAGTTGCGTTGCTAGATTCTCCATTGCATTAAACGGTAGTCTTGAAAATTTGCCTTTCAAGTTACACAGCTCTCAGTTGTAATGTCACATTTGACGTTTCCATGAGCCCCCAAAATCATCTTCTTTAAAACATCATTGTTTGGGTGTCCACTACGCTTATGCCATAGTTGAAAATTGCTTATTTTTGCTTTCGTTGCTTTTGCGAACTCTTTCGCAACGTTTAGTTGGAACATGCCGTTGTCATGACGACCAGTGGCTATGGTATTCCCAGCAGGATTGATTACAGTGCATCCTTTGTTGGTGAAAAACACTTTGTGGCCTTTTTGAACAATCTTTGAAACTGACAAAAGTTCTGGGACGAACGAATATTAGCTTTTACATTATGTACTTCTTTCAAGGTCGAACCTGCTATTAGTAAATCGTCTACGTATACGGCAATAATATTAATATTTTCATTTTGATGTTTTGTGTATACGCACGGTTCACTTTTATAACTATTAAAACCCCTATTTTTTAATATACAGTCTAGTTTTTGGTTCCATTAACGCCCCGACTGTTTTAGTTCATAATCATTCTTATGGTTTCATATCTAACAACAGGTAATAACGTTTCCAGATAATTGACTCCATAAGTCTGGCTGCAACCCACCAACCTAGCTTTTAGAGCTAGGTTTCGACTTCACCATTTTTATTTTTATTTAAATTTTTAATTAAATTATGTTTATTTAAATTTATTTTTTAATAATACTTTATACTCTTCGTTCATATCTTCTGACCAATAATCGGAGTACTCACCAAACAAAGCTTTGCTTATTGAGCTAGGTATCGCTGTGTCATCCACGTGAAGCATATTAAGCACAATAACACAATATTGTTTTTCTGTACTCCAAATTTTGCAAGCAAATTCTTCAAATATACGGCTTCCTTCACAGCAGAAGCAATCGCCATGTATTCGGCTTCGGTTGTACTGAGCGCAACAATTAGCCAACATAAACGCATAACCGGTGTAGGACTTTCTGTCAATAGGATTGCTGCCCCAGTCGGCATCTACATAACCCACAATAGGCTCGCCTGTCGCTCGATACTCTAATTTGTACTTAATTGTACCAGCCAAATTTCGTAATACATGTTTAATAGCAGATTGATGTTCCTGATGAGGGTTCTGATTTCGCTGTGCAAGTTTAGCAACGGAATTTAAAATATCTGGCCTAGTGCATAATGCCAAATACATTAGTGCACCTATAGATGATTGATAACTAATTACGTCTACTTGTGCACAATCTGTTTTTGTACAACCAATTTGGAAATCAGCGTTCAGTGGAGTTGAAACTTTACGACACTGTTCCATTTTATGTGATTTCAGAAGTTCTTTTATATATTTTTCTTGACCAATCGAAATTGCACCTGTTTCCTCTTCACGCAAAATCTGTCATGGGACCTTTATCCACACAATCAAACTCATGATTTGTTTTTTAATATGGATCAAGTCATCTTTAACTTCACTGCTAATAATAAGATCATCTACATATATAGCAATTAGCTTTAATTTAACTTTAGAATACATTTTATACAGGCATGGTTTGTTGATATAAGTCGTAAAACTAATTCTTCGGAGAGCATCATCAAAACTGATTCCACTCCCTTCCAGACTGCTTCAACCCATAAATAGCTTTATTAAGTTTAAGCACTTGATTGGGGCTTGCAATACATTCGAAAAATTCGGGTTGGTGCATATAGACGATATCATTGAGTTTACTATTAAAGTATGCTGTACATACGTCCATTTGGTGTGTATACATTTTTCATTATACCGCTAATGCCAGTATCATACAAATAGTTGGGTAACGTACTACTGGTGAAAATGTATCTATGTAATTCACGCCAAACTTCTGGTTACTACCCTTAGCTACCAAACGGGCTTTAAAACGTTTTCCACTTACATTTTTATCATATTTAACAGTATACGTCCATTTTGAGTTTACTATTCAAGTATGCTGTACATACGTCCACTTGGTGAGTATACATTTTTCGTTATACCGCTAATGCCAGTATCATACAAATAGTTGGGTAACGTACTACTGGTGAAAATGTATCTATGTAATTCACGCCAAACTTCTGGTTACTACCCTTAGCTACCAAACGCGCTTTAAAACGTTTTACATTTCCATTTTTATCATATTGAACAGTATACGCCCATTTTGAACCAATTACTTTTGCGTCTTTCGGCAAATCTACTACAGTCCAAGTATTATTTGAAATTAGCGCATCATATTCTTCTTTCATGGCTTTTTGCCACTCATTGGCATATATACTTTTCTTTACCTCAGCCAAATTTCGAGGAATTTGTATTTCTTGTGTGCTTTGCATTATATTCACAGTATTGTATTGTTTTCTTGGCTTTCCAGGCTTACCTGTCCTGATGATTTTTGGCCTACCTGCTTTAATTGTTTTTTCAGTATTATTATTATCACAAATATCTGGAACCTCATATGTTTCTTTAGTGTCAGTATCGTTAACACTATCAATATCGTTATCGTTAAATTTGTTACATTCTGTTTCATTTTATATATGGGTGCAATTCTTGGATTTAAGTCTTTTTTGTTGAGTGTGAGCGTAAGTGAATCACAATCTGTGACTATTTTAAACCTTTTTCCATGTAAATAGACACGAAATCGCTTTAATGCGTATACAATGGCTAAAGATTCAAGTTGTAAAATATTTTTTACCTCCTAATCTGTCTAATAAATCATCAATTAAAGGAATTGGATAATTATCTTTGGCAGTAAACTTATTCAATACTCTATAATCAACACACATTCTTAAATCACCAGTTTTTTCCTTTACTCAGACTATAGGTGATGCAAATTGTGATTCGTTCGGATGTATGTATTTTTGTTTTAAATATTCGTCTAAAATTTTTTGTAAATTTTCTTTTTCACTATATGACAATCTTCTAAGGCAACAACTATATGGCTTTACGTTTTCCAATATAAGATTCATTTCACTTTTTACTTTTGGTTCAAATGGTCGCTGAGGTTGTACCTAATTATTGATAAAAATCTTTTGAAATTTCATTTTGTCTTGATATGATAATTCATTTGAAAGAAGTTATCTTCAACATCAATTTCTATTCTAATGATTTGTTCTTTAAAATGGTCTTTGTTCTAGTTTAATTATAAACACTGTTTTTTAACAATTTTAGAATCAATTTTCTCTGCTTTACGTACTAATGTAAAATTGCAAGTTTTAATAAAATTTCTACCTAAAATTATGTCTTCACACATAGTTTCGTTTGGTACAATATGAAGTTTGAAAAAATATTTGTTACCGTCCAACAAAACAGAGCAAGATATAATTTCACATATTTTTAATTCACTTTTATTTAATCCATAGTAAGAATTATTACACATTTTATTAATATCAATTTTTTTCGGTAAAATTGATAATTTTGCAAAGCTAATTGGACTTCGCGAATCTATTAGGCAATCTAAGGTTGAAGATATATTATTGTTATTCTTATTTACAAAATAAATTTCAAAATTTCTTACAAATTCATCATCCTCCACCAGATTAACAGATACTTTCTTATTTGGACAAGCCGCAATACGATGACTTGTACTACCACAACCATAACATGCACCAGCCTGACGTTTGGGTTTTTTGCAGTCGGTCGCAATATGTCCCAATAAATTACAGTTAAAACATTTTGGTGTCTTTTTCATTAATTCCACTTTAGTAAAAGCACGTTGCAATTGATTTCGTTGTGTGAAACACTGCATTTTAGCTTGTAATTTTAAATTGTTATCAGGTATACCTTCTATTATGGCATCAATAAGTTCACCTTCGTCTATATTGATACTGTTTGACAAAATTATTTTATTGTTGAATTATTCAGTAAAACTTTCATTAAACTTCCATTTTCGCGAGTCAAATTTTTGACGTAACTCGAGCTTACTCTCAGTTGTATAAAATATTGCTTTCATTTCATTTAACAAATCGTTGACATCTTCGTTCATATACGATGGTTTTGAAAATAACCAATTTTGAGCTTTTCCTTTTAATTTGCTAGCCAGGAGTGCTCGTAATTTATCTCCAGTTAAGTCATAAACGGTGGCAATGTTTTGAAACTGTGCAGCCCACAAATTAAAATTTCCATTGAAATCGAAATCAGGTAAGAATTTTTTTATAACATTTAACGGAGTATTATTGTTATTTACTTCTACACATACCGGTGGTGTTTGTTCTAATGAACGTGACAGTAGCTCATTTTCTCTTTCAAGTAAACGTTTTTCCCTCTTAAGTAATTCTATTTCACGTCTGTACAAAATAAGCGCATCACTTACTTCGCTTTCATGGTGTCCTTCATTTTCATTTTCATTAATTTCATTAATTGGACATACACCTCTTTCACTGGCTGGTATTTCATTTAGACGTGCTACCATTGCAGCTTTTGTACCACCTGAGGGTAATCCCAACTCTTTTCAACTGTACGGCAGATTATTCTTGTGCATTCACATCGGCGTCCAAACGGGTGTTTTTGTTTTAGTTGCTAGTAGCCACAGTTCCCTGTATTCAGATGTATATGCCAAACTGCCAACTCCCGGCCAACCAGCTACCTCAGCGGGTTCTCAATCCACAGTGTGGCCCAAGGCGAATGGGTAACAAAAACGAAAAAAAAAAAATGAAATATCATAACTGATAAACAAATTGAAAAAAAGCACAATCACACATACCACTTTCAACCACAACGGATAAGACAACCCGGTAGGTGGTTGATGATGTTAGACCACCTTCGCCATGTAACGGTCCCCACCATTGTAGTTATTTATAACTATGAATGTGAGGCTGCCCTAATTTGTACAGTTACCGGGTTTACCTACATTGCCAACACCATCACCAATACCCCTACTTAATTCACCATCATGAGACATTATATCTTTCATTATTTTATACATATTATTTTTCAATTTTCAATAAAAATGTAAGATCAAAGCTATACAGTAATATTCTTATTATTACAATAATCAAGTTTTAAATATTGGTGTGGATATATGTATAAATATATAACCGAGAATGTATTAGTTTACACAACTAATTTGTCGTGTATTCAACAAAGGAGAAAAATCAAAAGAAAGATTGATTTTTTATTTTTTTATGGCCGGTACGCCATAGCACAAACTTAAAGTGCTTCTTATTTAGGTTATGATCTTAATTCATCAAGTTTTTTACAAGAAGGAAGTTACAAAAAGTAGAATTATATTAGAGTTACATAAAGTATGCAAATAACTGAAATAGCATGAGCTATAAGTTTATATAAAACGGGAATCACAAACATTGTTACATAGTTGTAAGATTGAGTATTATGCAAGGTTGCTCATTAATGCGCCCCCTCAAGCTTGTCCCTAAGTCCCCAAACTTTGTATTTTTAATCTTCTGAAGGTTTTTGGTTAATATATCAGCTACATTTAATTCTGTTGAAACGTGCTGCAAATTAATCCTCTTCTCTTTTACTACCTCACAAACATATAACACTTTGACATCGATGTGCTTACTTCTGCCATACCATACTTTGTGCTCCTAAATTGTCACCTTTTATGATTATAGACTTCTTTTCAATATTATCACATGCTTCTTGAAGTAATTTATTCAAATAGACGGCTTCTCTTGAGGCTTCTGATAAAGCAACAAATTCTGTCTCAGTGCTACTAAGTGCAATGGGCGATGGTTTTTTGCTTTCCAAACTTATGGAACTGCCTGCTAAAACAAATGTGTATCCACTGTACAATTCGACGATACGACGATCATACGGACAACTGGCCCAGTCTGCATCAAACATACGCCTCTAGGGCTTTACCTGTTTTTGAATATGTTAATTTTAAATTAATTGTAGCAGGCAACACCTTAGTATGTGTTTAATTGCTTTTTCATGTTCCACATGTGGTTCCATATTTTTCTGGGCCAACATACACACAGAATGTAGAATATTAGGACGCGTCCATATTCCCAGATACAATAGGGTTCCTAGTATCTATTGGTACTTTTTAGGATCTACTCGTAAGCATTTTTCATTATTACACACAATTTGAACACCTGGGTTTAGTAATGTTGAGGCTGTTCGACAGTTCTCAATTCCATATACCTTAAGTATATTTTACATGCATTGTTTATGACCATCATGTATTGCATCAAGATCAACATCTCTATCAATTTCCATTCCGAGAAAGTGTTTCGCATTTCCGTTGTCGATCAAACATGTTTGCAATTTTATTTTTAATACAGTTAAGATTTTCTTTGTGGAGTAAGCGATTAAAATATCATCTACATACACCGCTATTAAATTCAAATTACGTTTGCTTTATAAAGACAAGTTTCTCGATCACAGGTTACGAAACCAATTTCTCGAATAAAAGAATCGAGTATAGTGTTCCAGGCTGGACATGACTGCTTCAGGCGATAAATGGTACGATTCAATTTTAATACATGGTTTGGATTTTGGTCATTAAAAAGACCTTTTAGTGGCTTCATGTATACGGTTTCGTATAATGGACTGTTAAGATAAGCAGTCGATGCATCAATATGATGTAAATAAAGCCCCCTTTCTGCTGGCAATGCCATAATCATACGAACGGTTGAGTACCGAAGTACTGGTGAAAAAGTCTCATTGAAATAAATACCAAATTGTTGGCCACAGCATTTAGCTGAAAACCCATCGGCATCCAATAATGTTTTAATTGGGTGGAGCTTCTACAATAGTCCATGTATAATTTTTTCTAATGATTTATATTCACGTGTCATGACATCTTTCCACTAGTTAGAGTATTCATTTTTAAGCGCTTCGTCGTCTGTTTCACGAATTGGTAGAGTATCATTTTTTAACATATTTAAGTGTTGGTTAATTTTCTTGCGCCTGCCTCTTAAAACAGTTCGAACAACGTCTTCCACGTCCTCTTAAATCATTTTGTTCTTTAAAAGCTTTTTCGATATCACTATTTTCATCAGCTGTTAAAAAATCTAACACATCATCATCGTTTAATACGTAGTCTTTTTATACCGTCCACCTTAGGGAAGAATTTTGATCATCCGTTGGCAACACAGCTTTGGAAGCTTTGGAGACCGCACAAACCATATATATTCTTAATCAGCATGAAAGGATAAATCTTTTGAGACATGTCCGTCCGTGTGTCCGTCTGTTGTTGGGACTCTCACGGTCGTAATTTTTGAGATATCAAATTGAAACTTTGCATACGTATTCTTAGTTCAATTACGCTATTCCGTATTGAAATTGGGCAAAATCGGTAAAGAGACACGCCCACAATAAACGAAAATCTCATCATACCTCGAAAAAATTGTATCTCTACTCTGTGTAGAAATTAATTAATCAGAAGAAGTATCTTTACTATACCAGTCAAAAATTAAATTTTCTTGTTGTCTGATGATTCTGATGTCTAAGTATGAAATTTGCGAATTATTTTCTTCCTCAATAGTAAATTTAATTTTGTTGTGGTAACTATTTAGTGTGTGTAGAATTTCATCCTTGTCTTTGATGTTTATAATGGCTAACAAATCATCTACATATTTATTTATGTATTTGATATGGACGTCTTTAGTTCTTAATGTTTTTATTGTGTCATCCAGAATTTCGTCGAGTAATATGTCCGCTATTGTAGGGGACAAAGGATTGCCCATCGGCATACCGAACACTTAGTTGTAGAATTTGTTATTATACATAAAGTAATTGTTGTCATTTAGACAAAATTGTAGTATTTCTAGAAATTTCGATTTGGGAACGTTTGTGTGCTTTTTGATTTCTTCCCATTTTTTCATTATGATTTTCACAGCATTGTATATCGGTATGTTAGTAAATAGTGAAACTACGTCGAAGGAAACTATTTTCTCAAAATAAATGTTTCCTTGGTCGGAAAGCTTTTAAAAAATTAAAAGATAAACCAATACACGGCCGATAAATAATTTTATATTTTTGTATTATTATGTATTATTTTTGAATAAGATTTTTTATTATCCGTAGGAATTATTTGGATTTTAAATCTATTTACAACTGTATCTAATATGTGAAAATGATCTTGCCTATCTTCTTCTTGAGAGTGTATTGTTAGATCATCATCATCAACATTATTATACAAGGATGATGTGTCTCTATATGCATTAGTAAACACATTGATTTCTCCTTTAACATTATCAATTCTGCTAAGAAAGTCTGCCACTTGATTTTTTTTACCTTTGATATAATTTATCGTTATTCACTTAGTTTAATAGTTTTGTTAACGATATTTGTTAAACATAAAAAAAAAAAACATATTTTATTATTAATTAAAAATGTTTTATTGACTCAAGAGTTCTAGATGTTTTAACATAGAGTGAGTTTTCAAGAGTAACTTAATTCTAAGTGTATTCTTATATTTATAAGCTTAGTACATACATGTGTTTGTGTGTTTATGTTATATGTGGTTTATACGTGGGAACGCTATCATTATGATGTGTCGATTGGACACTCGTCCAGACGACACATTCGCAAAATAAGCAGTTTTTGTAATTTCATCCTTTATGCAAAGATGCATTTCTTTGGAATGCACATCAATATACATGCTCATGTAGTTGTGCATTATGCTGTTCTTTGGAACAGCATTTATTATTGTTATTATTAGTAAATCAAAAACATTTCCACTTGGTTGTTTACACAAGTGTTGAAAGTATTAAATGACCGTCGCATAATTTGTTGCATTTTGCTTGCACATCAAAAATGCGACAATGCAATACAAACAATGATTGCTTGGCATGGTCGACCGGACAATGTACACTATATGTACACACATGTATAATTACATGGACACACACATATTCTAAGTTATATTACAGACGGTTCTACAGGCGATACTATAACATTTAATCATCCATCTGTATAATCTAGGATTCATATTCATTAAATTCTAATGGTAATTCAGTTATAATTTCATCAGTAATATTAGTTTTATTATTTAAAGAACAAACATGGATTGTGTGGTTGTCTAATTTGGTTTGATTGATATTGTCTACATTGGTTTGATGGTGGTTGTTGTAAAACACGATTATTACTTAATTGATTCTGGTAACGTTGTTGTGGAACGTAAACGTTTTGCCTATTTAATGTAGAATTTGGATATTGTTCATTATTATTTATATTTTAATTAAGATTTTTCTTAAAACTTCTTCTTATTAACCCTTCATTTTCTAATTTAGAAAATGCTTCCCTTAAATTATCTATTTTATTATTTATGATTACAGAAGCTAAATTTACATTAATGTTGTTCATGAATGTTCTTAGAATAACTTTTTCTGCATGAACAGGGCTAAATTCTACTGGTTTTTCACTATCAAATTCATATTTTTCGTTTACTTTGCACAAAATATATCTTAAATTTTAAAAATAACTTACGATATCGTTGTTTACGTATGAAAAAGCCTCCTGATATAGTTGATGGTAGCTTTCCTTCACCCCAAAATTAGGAATTAGGATTTTTTTTATATCGTCCCACTTAGGATCTGGACCCAATGTCCTCATAGCATGTAGAGCTGGACGTTGTATTATGTTCAAGATTACCCTTTGGTGGATATACTTCAGAACATCCTGGTTGTTTTCTGTTAGCTGCCTTGTAATTTCAGTGACAGATTCCACTTCCCCTATAAATGAGCTCAAAGCATACACATTGTCACCCAAAAAGACATTTATTCGTTGAGCATCTTTAATTAGCTCAGCGAGTGAAAAGGTTAACGACATCTTTGTTACTTGTGTTTATTTCCTTTCACGTAATGAACGGTAGATTTAAACAAAGGAATATGTTGACTTTGATTTAAAGTAACTGTTTGTATAAGTACAGTGAACTTAGTTGAAGTTTTTTCAATTTATGGTTTAGTTAATTTACTAATTTATTAAATTTATTTAAATAACTTTTTAATTATTTTGGTTCAGGAAACGACTGCGCCAGTTATGTTTCTACTTTAATAAAAACTTTTGTTATATTTTATTTTATTCTTTATTTAAATAGATCAAATCGACTTTTATGATTGAATGCGTACTTAAGACTAAAGAAAATAACGGTCAATATTGAACAAAGAAAATAAAAAGGGTTACCATGTTGTAACTCGCGCGTGATAAGTTGAATAATTTTTATTAGGTTTTTTGCATAATTGATTTAAAAAACCTTACGAAAAAGGTTGTTTAACTGTATTCTCATTGTTAAAGCTCTGGGTTAATGTTGCGATAAATGGCTTTATGATTTTTAATTTTTGATTGTCTAAATTGTTTAGCTGATTTATAATTAATGATTCTAGTTTCTGCAAACAGTTTGAGCGCGTGAACTCGAGTGCCGGGGCAGCCGCGATTCTTTTTTGCGGAAGCAAATCAGATTCCTCCAAACGTGAATGTGTCTTCACAATACGTAATCGCTTAGATAGTGAACTTTTCTTCGGTCGATATGGAAGATTGGGAAAAGCATCGATGTTGTGGGTGTAATTTATAGTTGGGTGGGCGTAAGAGCTTTGAGTTAAAGAAAAAGGCGATAGTTTCAACTGATCTGCCTTATCTTTCTTTGATTTGTATATTTTTTTAAAAGATGAACAGACTTTAGAATTAAAGGCGTGAACTTTTGCAGTTCACGCAGGATTTGGTTAAAAGACATTCTTGTGAAACATCATGAGCATCGTCACAATGTGGGCAGAGGGCATGCTGTTTAGTACAAACACGGTTGGTGTGACCAAACCGGTAACGATTTTAATTTTCTTTGATATGAAGAATGTGTCAATGTTAGTGTGTTTCTCGTGTAAAATCTTACCCAGCTCAATTAATTCAAGCTGGGCATTTTTTCTAGATTGTAAAAAGACAGTGTACTCACTTTTGTCATGCACAAATTTCCTAGTTCTATAAATTTTAGTTTCGCCGCCATTAATATTTACGAGACGGCACTTGGGCCAAACCATGCTTCAACAAGAACTTTTAATTATTTTAGAAATAAGAAAAAACGTTTATAATATGTAGAGTAAAAAATATCAAAAACACAATAGAGAAATTTTAAATGTTCAAGGTCCAAACACTAAAATTAATAAAAAATTATTAGAGCAATTTATAAGCACGTGTACACAAGTTGCTAGTCAAGACAAGAATTCGAAAAAAAATGTGAATGATATATAAAAAAGATGATACAAAAAAGCAGATGATTATCGATAAACAAAAGAAAAGAAAAAACGAAACGCTTTCGTCTGAACGCGTACGAATGTATAACCATATATTGACGTATACAACTGTAACATGTAATACATAAAACGACGATCGTATTAGACTTAAAAATATTTTTACCACGGTTAAAAAGATTAATTTAATCGTGCCGGGGAAAACCGTCGGCACCAGGGTTCACTTATTTCACTTTAAAATCTAAATTTTATTTATTTTATTACAAAATAAATTTTAATTTTCAATAAGTTTACAAAGTTAAATTTTACAAAATTATTTTTTTTAAATACTCGAACTCTTCGACTGCGAATATTCTTACTTTTCACTAGTATGCTTCGACTCCGAACTTCTAGACTCTGAATGATGCCTCAACTCTGTTCGTGCTCCCTTTTATGCACGGAAATCGCTCATACGCTCTCTCGAACGTTCGATTCTCGCACATCTCGGCATGGTTGGCAAAATCATTGATGTGGTGAAAAACGAGCGATTGTAAAAAAAAAATAGGTGGCGCTATTTTTCTTCTTTACAAAATGCAACAAGCAAAGCTAAAATCAACAGATCAAACTTTCTTAAAGGTCTTTTATTATAAATGATTAAGCAATAATTTTTTCTCTTTACAAACCCAATTAAATTTTCAATGATGGGTGGGTTCTCTTGGACATTCATGTGGGGGCACCAATTTTGTGTGCCATTGTAATCATTAAAACCAAGCTGATACAAAATACTAACACCACTCATAAGTTTCTAATTGCTCATACATAGTCAGGAGCGATTCCTATAAACATATCCGTGACGTACCCGTACTACTACTACTATCCGCACTATAATGGATCCTTTGTCATAAGGCATGAGCTGCGCGTAGTAAATCAGGTGAACCAGACACTGCTAATTTGGTTCAACTGAACCTACAGACTGCCTGTTCAATTCATACATTACAAAACAAAGAAACATAACTAAAGCTAACTTAAATTGAAATAATTTATTCTTGCGAAACCATAGCTAAAACAAGTGCTAATTAAAACCAATACAATCCATTAAGTACAATTCAAAATAAAAAAGTTTAGAATATAAAGTGTTGTTATTTATATTTTACCCGATGTAAGTTTTTGTAATTAAAACTAAAGCTTTCTTTTTATATTAATTTATTTTAACAATATATTTCAAGACGTCTGTACATTTTGAAGTGTAAAAAGGAAGAGAAAGAAAAAGAAGAAAAATTTCACAAGTACATTTGTTGTGGTACATGAACGATAACAATGTCGATAACTAAGAGTTCCATTCTTCTATTTCGCATATTTCAACACCTCCCCTCGAAATAGTGAAACCGTAGTTAATTTTGAAGTGTTGTTACACCCAATGCAGAAATACATAGGTAGTGTTTGTTTGTGGGAAGAGCTTTTGTGAAAACATCGGCAGGCATAACTTCAGTGGGCATATATTCTAAAATGATGTCACCTTCTTGATGCTTTTCTTTTATAAAGTGATGCCGAAAATCTATATATTTGGTTCGTGGATGGTAACCAAAATTTACAACCAACTTTTGGGCACTCTGACTATCATTGTAGAGTTTTATCGCACAATTTTGCACACCTATTTCTTGAAGTATTTTCTTTAAATAAACTGCTTCCTTTGTTGCTTCTGAAAGTGCAACATATTCCGATTCTGTACTGGACAATGAAACAATACGTTGTTTTCGTGCCTCCCAACTGATTGCACCTCCGTCCAATATAAAGGCGAAACCAGAGTAGGATCTTCGGTCAGTTAGGTTTCCACCCCAATCAGCGTCCACCGCGCCGTATAGCTCATCATTATTACTGTTATACAAGATACCATAGTCGATAGTACCTTTCAGATATCTCAGTACTGCTTTAACGGCTGACCAATGATCTTCATTGTAGTTTGTATTAAACTGGCTTAGAAAATTTATAGAGTACGATATATCCGGACTTGTGTTCACAGATAAATACATTAGAGCACCAATAAGACTTTGACATGGATATTTTTTCATTTTGTCTATATCAGCATGTTCTGGTTTGGTTAAAGTGTTGTTTTTCACCATTGGGGTTTGTGCTGCTTTGCAATCTGACATTTTAAATTTGTTAAGAACTAATTTCGTATATTCTCTCTGACATATAATTACTTTATTTTCCCTTTGCTTAAATTCAATTCCAAGACACCGGACCAAGGTCTTTCATCATGAATGTACTTGATAATGTTGCTTTACAATCAATACAAATACGTATGTCTTTATTTGGTTTAGATACTATAACGATAGGTGACGCGTATCGACAGTACTTGACTGGTTCTATTACACCATCCGTACATAAACGTTCTTATCGCGTAATTTATAAGGGACAGAATATGCTTTGTGAAAAATAGGGCTACTATCGGGTTTAAGGATAATTTCGGCAGTAAAATGCTCAATGTAACTGTTCGACGAAGGTATAACTTTTGGAAATTTTTCTTTAACAAATTCTATATCAAAATCAAAATCTTTTAATTTACACAACTTATTATTGTTTTCATTTACTTTTTTTATATGAAAAAACTTACGCCAATCAGGAAAAAACACATCCAACCATGTTCTACCAAACAACGGTTTACAATTTTTTTGACTTCGAATAACAATTAACTCCAATTTATAAATATTAGCTTTAAGAGGCATTTTAACATCAACCATGATTTTTCCAACACAATGTATTTGTTTTCCTGAAACTGACATAAATGTTTGACAATTTTTAATTAAAGGTATATTATATAATCTATGTTTGTACTCATCTTTAGATATAACTGAACAACACGCGCCAGAATCTATCTCCATCTCCATCGGTATATCTTCAACCAAAACTTTAATAGCTGGATTACTTCCGTAATTTGTATCCATTCGTTATATAGTATTAATGTTATCTGCTCCATTTGAAATATACTGAATTGATGTTTATAATTGTTTTATATTTTTATTATTCCTACATTGATGAGATACATGACCCCTTTTATGACAATTAAAACATTCCCAAAAACGTGCTGGACATGTTTGGGGATTATGATTTCTACCACAACGATAGCAAGATTTATTTTGATGACTTTGATTTGTGGAACAACTTGTAGAACGCTTTGTACCAGTATGTTTATGACTTGTTTTATTTTTACTAAAATTTCGACCACGTACTTGATTTTGGCCTTTACCATTTATTTGTGTTGCAAAAGCATTTATTAGATCGAATCTAGGCTCAATTAAACGATTTTGACTCTCTGCCATTTCCCAATTTATGGCCATTTCACACGCATTTTTGAACGTTAATTGATTTTCTTTTAATAATTTTGCGCGTAATTGGTTGTCTCTAATCCCGCACACAAATTTATCTCTTAAAGCTCTGTCTTGAAAATTACCAAAATTGCATTTTTGAGATAGCTCCTTCAATTTTATAATATATTCTGCTATACTCATGTCTTCTTGATTCACTTTATAAAATTTGTAGCTTTCCGCTATTTCACAAATATGTGGCTCGAAATAATTTTTTAGCAAATTTACCAATTCATGATATGATTTAGTACATGGATCATACGGTGTACATAATTTTCGTAACACCGAATATTCGTCAGCTCCAAAGTGGGTAATAAGGAGTAGCACTTTTTTGTCGTTTGCGATGCCATTTAAAACAACAAATTGTGCTAATCGCATTTCGTATTTGATATAAAACTAATAAAACATGTTTACTCTTCTATATATTTTATTAGAATAGAAAAATTTTTATTTCACAATTACAATAAGAGAAATATAACTCAAAGCATATACATATGATATTTTAAAACGTATATTTTACAGTATATTTTGAAGAAATTATTTTGTTTCCAACAGTATTCCGTAAAATCGTTTCCCATGATGTACGGATTCATGTGCCCAATGGTCGCCATTTTATATATATTGTAAAGAAGTTTTGTAGTAGCTGGGGTATGACTCAGCGAGTCCAAGGTTCCTTTACAAAGAAATTTGTATGACGAGCTGTTTCTTGTCTCTTATTCTTAGATTCGCCTTCTCTATTCGACGTTTTTTAACGCGGTAACGGCTTGTGGTGCGGGGCACGGCGTTACTGCAAATCGGTGTGTGAGCGGGTTTTGTGTGGTGAGTGATACAGAGTGGTGAGCGGTACAAAAAGCGACGTGCGGTACTGGTCGATGAGCGGTTAGATACAGAGCGGTGAGCGCTGCAGGTCACGAGAACGTTCTGGGTTTAAACGGCAAGCGGTACAGAATACAAGCGGCGAGAGCTGCAGAGCGGCGTACGATACAGAGCGATGAGCGTTGCAGATCGATGAGCGGTGCAAGATGCGGAACGGTGTGCGCTGCAGGATACGAGAGCGTTACTGGGTTTAATCGGCAAGCGGTACAGGATTCAAATGACGAGAGCTGCAGAGCGGCGTACGATACAGAGCGATAAGCGTCGCAAATTGATGAGCGGTACAAGATGCGGAGCGGTGTGCGCTGCAGGATACGAGAGTGTTGCTGAGTTCGAACAGCAAGCGGTAGATGCGGAGCGGTGAGCGCTGCAGGATACGAGAGTGTTGCTGAGTTTGAACAGCAAGCGGTAGATGCGGAGCGGTGAGCGCTGCAGGATACGAGAGTGTTGCTGAGTTCGAACAGCAAGCGGTAGATGCGGAGCGGTGAGCGCTGCAGGATACGAGAGTGTTGCTGAGTTTGAACAGCAAGCGGTAGATGCGGAGCGGTGAGCGCTGCAGGATACGAGAGTGTTGCTGAGTTCGAACAGCAAGCGGTAGATGCGGAGCGGTGAGCGCTGCAGGACACGGCAGTGGTTATTGTGACCACGACGGCGGCGCGACCTAGGCGCTTGCAATATAAATATTGCAGGATATCTAGGCGCGGGGAACAAAGGAACTGCGACGTTGTATTACGACGGCGCGGCCTAGGCGCATACAATATACAAATATTGTAGGATATCTAGGCGCGATACCAAAACTGCGACGTGACAACGATGGCGCGGCCTAGGCGCATACAATATGTAAATATTGTAGGATATCTAGGCGCGGGGACTGAGAGACTGCGACGTAGTGACAACGATGGCGCGGCCTAGGCGCATACAATATATAAATATTGTAGGATATCTAGGCGCGGCGACAGAGAAACTGCGTAGTAACAACGATGGCGCGGCCTAGGCGCATACAATATATAAATATATTGCAGGATATCTAGGCGAGAGGACTGAGAGACTGTGACGTAACGACGATGGCGCGGCCTAGGCGCATGCAATATAGAAATATATTGCAGGATATCTAGGCGCGGCGACAGAGAAACTGCGTAGTAACAACGATGGCGCGGCCTAGGCGCATACAATATATAAATATATTGCAGGATATCTAGGCGCGAGGACTGAGAGACTGTGACGTAACGACGATGGCGCGGCCTAGGCGCATGCAATATAGAAATATATTGCAGGATATCTAGGCGCGGGGACTGAGAGATTAACTAAGCGACGATGTCGCGACCTAGGCGCATACAATATAAAAATATTGCAGGATATCTAGGTGCGATAACCTGACCAACGCTATGCTTGCAAGAAAACAATCGATTAATTCATTATGTTTGCTTTATTAATAATAATTCTTGTGCTCACCTTACTAGCTTGACGGCTCCAGCCACACTGCCTCATTTCATGAAATTTGCTTCGCCTTTTATAGTGTGGCAGGGCTCACAATTATTGTAAATTTAACTAATATTTATAAGAGATCAACGGTACAGAACTAGCAACAATAACGCAGGAATTTATATATGCTTACAATAATAATAATAATAATGCAAGAATTCATATATGCTTACTAGATATCAACGGTACTTATGTTTCAAGAATTAGAAATAACAAAGCAAGAGTTCATATATAATAACAACAATGCAAGAGTTCGTATATGCTTACTAAATGATCAACGGTATTATAACTACGCATTAAATTTTAAGTAAATGACACAGAGTATGTATTTGATAACAGGTCTTTTTCCCTTTTAATTGCAAAAAGTGAAAGAAATATTTGGTGTGCTTGGTGAGACATATGTGTTGGGACATAATGTGTGGCGCAAAACGAAAGGTAGTGACTTTGCGCCTTACAATATATATAATTTTTTTTTTGACTTGTCCGACCCCTCAAATATTTTATTTTATGTATGACTTTATAAATTTTTATTTATTACAAACATGTGGGTACGACCGCCTCGTCGCCACTTTTATATTTGTACCCTTTTTCCTTGTCACTACTTTTAAGCACACCACCAATTTTATAATTTTATAATATTACCCTTGCTATTGAAATTATTCTTTTTTCCGCAACATATGACTTATTGCGTAGTCAACTCTTTATTCCTTTTTTTCCCTTTTACACTATTCACACATAATACAACATCCCATATTTTAACAGCAAATATATATAACATCCCATAATAGTACATATCAGTTGGGTTGATAATTTTAATTCACCAGCTGATGATAGTGATGTCAAGGGATCGATTATTTTTTTTCTTTGAGATCCAAAATTAATCCAAAATGTGATAAAAAATCTGCACCAAGTATTGCAACTTTTACATCTGCTATTATAAAAACCCAATTAAATTGTCGACGGAGGCCTAAGTTTAATTTTAGAGATACCATACGTGTTAATAGTTGAGTTATTTGCTGCAAAAAGTTTTAAGTCGTTTGATATATAATTTGCCTTGATGAAATATGATTTCGGTACAACAGACACAATGGAATCTACTAAAAATTTTAAATTGTTGTTTTTATCAAAAATGTGTAACCTTTTTTCGATGGTGCGGATAGGTTTTCCAACTTACACGCAGATAAAATGCAGCGTATGTTAGCTGTAATGTGTTGTAACCAAAGAGCAGTTAAAGCATCGGTAGCTATGCTAGCACCAGCCAGATCTTTCATTTCACGCAATAATTGACTAGGCTTTTTGTTACCTAATTCCATTCCAGTCAATAGTTTTATAAGTTGTTTTTCTTTAGATGTGCCAAACCGATTTATGAGTTCTTTTTTAGCTTGTCATATATACCGGTCGCTGGTGGATTTTTAGCTACATCAGATATTTGCATTAACGTATTAGGATCCAACGCAGTAATGACAGTGTAGTACTTAAATAAATCTGAAGTTATGCGGTTGACGTGAAGAAGACCATCTACTCGTGTAAACCATAATTCTGGATCAGACGTTAAAAATTTTGGCAAATGAACGATACCTACAGCGTTTACATCTAAACTTTCTTCTTTGGTTTCATCTGCGATTTTTTCCATAAGTGGAGTAACTGACGTTGCCTTTTCTGTATATGTAATTTTTTCTGGAGAATGTTCGACAGGCATGTTGTTTGCTTAACCATGTTCGCACAAGGGTGTTCACCAATTATATATAGGTTTTACTATTCTTTCGTCGGGGTCACCAATTATACATAGCTCTTTGTTCACTATATATTATTCATTGATTTTATTTTTATACACGTGTGTTTTCTGCAGCTGTCATATACTAACTCTTTTAACAACTTTACTTAAACTTATATATCAAAAAAAATGTCACATCTTTATATTTTATGCCAACAGATGGCCGATAGACATTTCTGATACCGCTACAGCATATTTCATTTAGAGGTCTCTGCTGGTACTGTTAAAAATTGAGAAAAAGAGAAAAACATCTAATTAATTGTTTAGAGTGGCAGCTTTAAAAGCTTAATCTTAGAACAAAAGCTTGTGTATCGAATACGTATCTATTAACTATAATTTTAGCAGCACGAAAGTTAATATAGCTATAAAACGCAGCAATTGTTGCTCTATCTTTGAGACACCATTATAAATGAATATACATTTAATGTAAAAGTACAGAAAATAAAATGCGTACATAAGCACAAACATGAAGTGCGAAATAGATCTGTACATTTGAAAAGCCCATGACTGCATATACCACTATACATACAAATACCATGAAAAGTGTAAAAGTAGATAAATTCGTATGATTTAATTTATAGTTAACTTCAAGCGATTTATACATATATATATTATACGTAATATAAATTTGTAAGTATGTGAAAAGAAATTTAAAAAATAATAATAAGATGATGATTTTTATGTACGATATATGAAATTAAAATAAAAAATATTTAATAAAAGCTATTATAAAAGATGGATTAAAAATGGATTTTTTTTATTTTTATTTACAATAACAAATGTACTGATGAGGTAAGCACTTCTTAAAATTCATTCTAAAGTAGTAAGAATTCATTTCAAATATTACTTATTTATTAGGAAATAGAAAGTTTTTGGCCAAGAAGAAATTTACCCTTTTTACTTTATTTACTTTAAATTAAAACTCGCAATGCAACGAATATAAATGAAAATTTATAAAGGTAAGTATGTAAAGTAAGGAAATAGTGACGAGGTGAGTAGATGGTAAACTTTATAAAGTCCACAAATACACGTACGCTCATATGCAAGTGTTCATCAAAAATAGGGCATAACTGCATGCACTTGTGGGAGGAGTACATTGAAGTGCACGCAGCAATATGTAGATAAACGATATGTATAATGTAATATTGTATATTTGTGAAATGAAGGCATAGGAATGGCTCAGATAATATGTAAATGAGATAATATGTAAATGAGAAACTGTTACGTCCACACAATGGACGTAACAACTTAAATTCAAAAACAAGTACAATAGGAAAACTAAATTTGGCTTAGGTCAAATCTTAAATGTCCTCATTTATAACGGTATATACAATATATATATATACATAATTATATATATATATATAAATTATAATATAAATTATATATATAATATAATATAATTATAATAAAATATATATGTTCTTATCGTAAAATCGCGACTAATGTGTTTAAAATTTTTTACTGCTTCATATATTGCAAGTAACTCGCGATCATATGTGCTGTAATTATTCTGTGACAGTTTTAATTTTGATGAGAAAAAACCTAAAGGTTTCCAATCACCTGCGATCAAATGTGCACCAACTGCAACATCAGATGCGTCAGTTGTTAACATCAATGGACTATAAGGATGTAAAAAGTTTGACAGTGTTGTACTAGATAAACATTTTGTACATTTCGAAAAGGCTTTATCTACCTATATCGTTCAATGTATCTTCCGCTTGTCATTCTTTTTCGAATCTTTGAAAAGTCCGATTTAAGGTTCCTGTAGTGTTGCTGCATTGGGAATAAATTTTCTATAAAAGTTTAGCATGCCCAGAAACCTGTGGAGTTCTAGAATATTATTCCGCCTCGGAAAATTTTCGATTATATTTACTCGAACTCTTAGACTTAATCCTTTTGCGGAAATATGATATCCTAAGAAGTCTAAATTATTTGCACCAAAGATACATTTCAAAGTGTTTATAGACAGGTTGTGTATGTTAAGTTTCTCCAATACACACACATACAACATTTCTGATGCCGCTATATATTTCACTAATGAGAGACATCTGGAGATAATTTCAAACTTTTTACAATCCACTCTCCACTTAAGCTTCGACAATGAAGTAAATGAATCTACGTTTTGTAACTAAAAGCGTGCATATATGTCGTTAATCTCTTTGTAAATATGCAACTGTTTTCTTTGCACTTTGCTACTGCAACAAGGATAAACAATACAAAGTAAAACATTTATTATATTTGCAATGCATTAATGCAGTGTCACATCAATGTTCGCTATCTTGTTTCAGGCCTAAATGCGTCGTTACATTGCTGCAATACTGCATTAGAACATAAGCCTAGCATGCCTTTGCTGCATTAATGCAAACATTAATTAAAAACAGTTGCCAACTTTTTTCATTGACGCAGTTATGTAGTCAAGCAGCGTCTAAATACAATCAACTTCATTTTGGCAAAATAATGCAGCTCAGCAATGATGCGCTGAAGAATATATGTTTGAGTTTTAATGCAGTAAACAACTTTCTTTCAATTTCTACTTATTATTGCTTATTTTCGTTTCAGACTAATTTATTTGTCTATGAGCCATAAATTCGCTTTCATTTTAAATTCTGCTGTTTTTGAGTGCGATTAGTTTTCATTGGGTCGTATAACCATCTTTGCATAGAAGGGTAATAATAATTAAACCATCACTTACTGGTAATGGACGTAAAATGGATTTTTTCCTTACCACACATGATAAAAAGTATAAAACATATGTGCCGTAGGCTATGCTGTTGTTTCATTTTTCTTATGCCGCAATTTTTAATATGTTGAATCACAAATTAGAAAGAAACAACTATACTTCCTCTATTGTTTGTTCATATTTTTTACAAAGTCAACTATATTTTTATTTCTATATTCAATCTTATACAAAAGCACTTGCCCATCGTAGAGTTACCAGATATTCATTCTTAAGCAAAACGTTCCAGAATAATCAATCCTTTGGAATGTAAAGAAACTTACCCCAAAGATATACATGTGAAAAGTTTAAATCCTTTTATAAGACTGTGACTGGGACATACTGAATTTACACACAGTTATTTATTGGATAATAATAGTGTTTGGCAATGCCGTCTCCGTTTTGCTTTGACGTTATAAAGAAATGCCCACTTCGTTCCCAGTCCTAGACTTTCTAATTTTTAAACAACACATAGAGTTTTTTTTTTTAATTATAGGCGTTTGCGTTATTCAATCACGCCCATTTTTAGCGTAGTGTTGGATAACGGTACTATTTATATGTATACCAAATTTCAACTTGATAGGCATAGTATTGTGTGATATATAATTTTTTAAAGATACAATTTTTTCGAGGTATGTTGATATTTTCGTTTATTGTGGGCGTGTCTCTTAACCGATTTTGCCCAATTTCAATACAAAATAGCGAAATTGAACTAAGAATACGTATGCAAAGTTTCAATTTGATATCTCAAAAATTACGACCGTGAGAGTGCCAACAACAGACGGACACACGGACACACGGACGGACATGTCTCAACCGATTTTTCTTTTCATGCTGATTAAGAATATATATGGTTTGTGTGGTCTCCTTCGATGTGTTGTAAACGAATGATCAAAATGAATATACCCACTTCCGTAAGGTGGAGGGTATAAAAAATATTGTACTTCATTTAAATAATTCCCATTTTATTTTATTGTTTTGTTTTTATCAAAGAAAAGTTTATGACAGAAGAGCATGTATACGTCTGAAGTGTTAAATTCGCGTGCAGTCAAGATTAGTTATTTTCTACATAATTTTTTTTTTTAATTTTGATTTTAAAACCCTTTAAGATCGAAAACATGCAAAAAGAGTACCGCGTAAAACGAGGAATGGGTGTATATACATAAACTTATATATTGATATTAATAATACCTAGGCGAGCCTTCGGCTTCTATGGCTAGAACTCCTTCTTTTTTTTTTTTTATTTGTACATAAATTTGTTTTCTGTATAATTTTAAAAATAAATAAATAAATATATATAAGGCCAACGAAAAAATTTACGTAAAATAGGAATTTTTACATCCCCTATTTAATTAGAGGGAGCTAACTATATTTTCAATGCTTTCCTTTTTTAATTGAAAGACCAAATGTGAGAGTGAATTGAGTTTTTCGTTTAGTTGTTTGATGCATTTCCTAAAAGAAGCATGTGTGTGTAGAGTTTGTGTTGTATCCAAGCATTCTAGCTGGACTGAATGTTTAAATATTATTTAAAATATTGTTCCACTGAAATTTAATCATAAATATTCAATAAATAGTTAAAATAATTTATTGAAATAACGTTTCAAAAGAAAAACAATTTATATATATATATATTCGAAAATGTAATCTTCAGTGTCTAAAGAAAAACCAAAATGGTTTCAATTGTCAATCCAAAAAGTGCCGTTATGCTTGATACAAGTAAGTTTTCGAATTAATCTTACATGTGCTTTTTTCGATATTGCTCCTTGAAATAAAAAACATGACTGAATGAGTGACTGTTTTATAGGTAGCACCAACTTTTACCCCTTTAATAATATTTTGGAAAAAAATAAGCAAAGGGAACGAGAACCATTGATGGAACGTTTACGTTCCTATTCATCTCAACACAAGTCATACCCAGAATTGTCCAAGGCAATACGAATGGGTTTATTGGAAAAGCGTTATGCAATGGGTGTTGTAGAGAAGTCAATTGGGTTTGAAATTTATGGAGGGTACGAAAGCGCTCTTCATATCTACAGATATGTTTTTCTTGGTGTTGGATGCGAACTGATGCTAAGGTTCATCATGAGTGCAAAGTGGAGTAACAATCCTGCAGCGGATTGGTAGATTGCTTAAATCGAGGTGATTTTGCTCTTTTCATCGCTCAGCTGGAGGGCTTCTCTTCCATCTATCAATTAAATGCTGAGCCAAAAGTGAAGACAAAAGCATTTGACGCCATGTAGGCAATCAAAACGGATCTACATAACATATTTCAAATGCAAAATTTTTTCAAAGACATGCAAAACGTGATGAAAAGTTCTGTGGTTGGTATTGCCCTGAAACGTCGCGGCGGCCATTCCATGCGTCTGGTGTACTTTGTATCGCCTTACGATTTAATTTCTCTGGAATCGAATAGTTTACAATCTTTCACCCTAAATTTGTTGCAAAATAAACAAATCGGATTTAGTGTCACTGTCAATTTGGAAGCTGCATAAGCTAATAAGTTGCAAATTTTGCCTACTGTTACGTTCGTCAAAGACACCCAATCGTGCTCGGAAGTGCCCGTCTTTGCACCGTTAACACCATTGAATTCCATGTTATTGCCGGCAACATTTGTTTTAAGACTTAACAAACCGTTGCCTGTGTGTTACAATAGTCTACGGTCAATGGGATTGGGTGCTGTGAATACATCTGTTTCGTTGGATCCCAATATTGCCACAGCTACACTTCCCAGCACTAACAACACTAGTAGTTTGGAGACCACTGAAAATAAGTCACCCATGGTAACCAAAAGTGTCATGAGTCTTGTCATACAAACGGCATCCGATTAACAATTGAAAAATATACAAAAGGGCCTGTTCGTTTGTTTGCCTCATCAGACGCACTGCTACTTTTTCACCGAAAATAAGTTGCTAGAGGTATGCTACGTAACCAATATTATCCATCCCTATATGTATTAATATGTTTATGAAGTTACATAAATTTTTAGATACACTTTATAGTGTCTACATAAGATGATGGTATACATAATCTGCCATTCCGTTTACAACATCCAAAAGGAGGCGTCAGAGACCCTATGAAGTGAATATATTCTTGATCAGCATTAAAAACTGAACCCATCTAGTCATGCATGTCCATGTGTCCGTCTATTGGCAATCTCACGTGCGTAAATTTTGAGATATTGAGTTGAAAGGGCATGGTCGGGTAAAACTCGCCTACAATTTACAAAAAACCATATGCACAATAACACTCGATTTGCAAGTTGATATGTAGTACATACACTGTTAGGGAGCGTAATCATATACCTGCCACGCTCAGCATTTTATATGTGGAGTGTGTTTAAGAGTTTAAGCCAAACGAAAAGAGTATTGCTAGTGTTCCGTGGCTATTTCATTATTTAGCTTAGTTGCATTCATTTTTCCTCGTATTTTACAAATGCGAAATAAAAAGCATTTTCCGCGAATTGCAAGTTCTTGCAATTTTAATATTTTTTTGTTGTCACTGATGGTGTCTTCTAAAAACTTCTTTTAAGTTCAGTAAGCTGTAGCATCTGTTAAACGGGCACGTTCAACATTCCGCTTTGATGATAATTGTGAACCAACTGTAGCGACATTTTCTTTATAATAATTCTATGAATTGCTGATTTTTTTGCATATTGCTTGTTTTTTATTTTTTTCAGTCTACCGTAATAAATTCTGTGCCATTTACTGAACAAAGCCAAGTGCCAAAGATATTGGTTTTCCTAAAGAAGCATAAATTATTTTATTCACTGCTATCAAGTTGTGTTCGTCCTTAATCAAAAATGGGGAATGGTATGTATGTATGTATGGTAGGCGCAATGGCTTTAATATCTCGTGGTATTTCTTGTCTATCGATTTCAGACATCGACTCGACCACTGGAAGTGAATGCCGTTTCATTTACACTAATTTCAGTATCGCTACAACATCCGTACGAAGAGTACATGATTACTGGAGAGTTTGAGTTGCGTAACGGCAACATTCAGTGCACAATATACAGTTAAAGTAATAACTCCGATCTGCTTTCATTAAAATTGACAAATGTTGCACAGAAGTGCTGCTCGATACCGGTTACCATTCGAGCTTTGTTAAAATTTTGGGACCAAGAACGAATGTATCAATGCGGTGGAGGCGGTAGTAGTACCTTAGCTTCAGGTGCAAGTGTTGGTCCGCCGTGGCAGTAGCGATTGTACCGCTAGTTTCGGAAATTATGGTATGAACGGTATGAGCGCTATGTCAAATGATCCAGGAAACAGTAGTAGTGCTCTATCTCGGTGTGTTGGTGGCGGTCATGTGGGTACAATGAAAATGGAACAAAATGGACAGCAACCACAAGCACATGCCAATGGATATTTAAACTTTAATGGTCCAGAAATAATTAACGATGATATTCGTGAAAGCCAAAAGAGCCAAACGATAAGAAATATGGCACTACAACAAAAACAACGGCGGCTACTATCAAGCAAGGGAGGTGAGCAGCTCTTTGGGCCAACAACAGCAACAACAATCTCACCAACGTTAACAACAGCAGGTGGCCTTCGTTAGTTAGTATTAGTTAGTATTACACCAATCCTTGGGCAAAATGATGGTAATGGGACGACGGACGTAAATAAATGTAATGCCGAAGGCATTGGTGGTAGAGGGGGCATTGAAATCATACACATAGGTGGGCAAAGCAGCATTTCTTGTAGTGCAAATGGTGCTGCATCGGGAGCAACGCCTCCAACATCCGTATTAACGAATAGTATGATGTCGGCTGCAGTCAGTAATAGTAGTCTGCATGGTGGTGTTACTGGCACATTACCACCCACCACTATAAGTATAACACCAATCAATGCAAATGAAACATTGAGCAGTGGCGGTATTAAGGAAAAAAAACCCACAAGCAGAAATGGTGCAAGAGATCGTGACAAAAAGAAAAAAAAAACAACACACAGAAAATACAAGCACCACTACTACCACGATTTTTTCAAATATAAATGGTTGTGATATTCCCAATAAACCATCAGCAGCTACAGTACCAGTTACTAGTTCTACGTCACGTTTAGAATTATAAGAGATAACAATCAAGATTATGCTGCTTTTCAACAACGACAACACTTTGATGTGGCAAATATGAAAAATACTCCTTTTTTTAATACACTAAGCAATCAATCAACAATTTTTTATCGTCTGCATCGTCACCTACAACGAAAAATAGTTCCACCATGCTACCGGATGAAGGTGTTGTGGTCGACATTCAATTGTCATATCTTTTGCTGTTGCTAAGAATGGCGTTTCGCTTATCAAAAGGAGATTTCATCACGCTATCATAATGTATTTTAGAATGTAAGTACAATTTTTTTCTTTTCATGGTATTTGTTGTATGTATGTCATGAGGCTTTAAAGTTTAAACTAAAATGTAATGGCTCAGTACTGCGCTAGTGGCCAGCGGAAACGATCAGCTGCCTTTTAGAGCATATCTATTGTTAGATGAAAAGTCTTTTTATATTATTTATTATCGGTATATCAATTTCAAAAAGATATACAAGAGTTTTTTCAAATGGATTTTCTAGCAGCACGTTGATATTTCTTTACAATACAAAATAATCGATTTTAGTTTTTTCTTTAAAATATCGTTTTATTTTCTACAACGATTTTTATTGTACGTAAAAATTTAAAATTCGAATTTCTTTATATACAAAAACTTGTTATGAAATCAGACTGACTTTGATCTTTCGTCATTCGGTAAGACCCCAATCGGGCTAGCATTCCTCAGGAATGGGGTCTCAACTCTTGCTCCAGCCTGTCATAACAAAAAATTTATATATATGTATATATTTTTTTTTTGTGGTGTATTATGTACACGTTCGGGCGAGAGTGTACTTGCTTCCGCATTAAGTCTTGCCTATCTAGGAGGACATCACCTCTGTCCTTACCTTATAGTCACTCACATATAAAAAAAAACAATAAAATAATAAAAAAAACCAACAAATAAAACACTTTATTATACCTGCGATACATTACGATTACAAATAAAGCCTTTTTATTACCTCTTATGGCTAATGGTAATAGTTTTTTTTTTATTTCTTGACACAATGACGTCTCTCTCTCTCTCTAATGTCAAAACAATATTTGACGTGTCTCAGACGACTACAACATTCCGTTGCGAGTTGTTGTTTACAGTGCAATCAAAGATCATTTCTATATTAAAAACTTAAGAAAAAGACATGCAGAGAGTTTAGTTTACTTTTCTAGAGTTTGCAGTTACTTTAGTTACTTTTATTCAAATAAAGTATTTTGAACAAAGCACAAAGCTACATTTGAATGCCATATCAACCGATAAATAAATAGTATTTCTAGGCACATTTTTTAAAAATTAATTGGTATGTCAAGGGGTTAATTATTTTCCGCGAATCACCTGCTGTCACCTCAAAAACCAAAACGGAAGAGAGCCCAGTTCGCCATCTTTTTTTCTTTCTTCTTCTATTTTTCTTTTTTCTTATTCCATTTTTGGTCCGCCCCGCGGCTCGGTGATGCCACCCGCAACAAACTTTTTCTGAAAAAAAATCCTTTTATGTTTTATATTATATATTGATTTTAGCTCTCCTTTTTTCTCTTTATTTTATAAACGACTGTGTAACTAATTCAGTTGGCTGCCTGGTAATCTATTGTGATATATTATTTGACCCTCGATGAGCTGTCGGTTTGTTAAAATATAAATTAATGTTTACACACATAAGTTTAAATATAACATACCTTAAGGAAATTATTTATTTACACTTAATAATTAACATATATTGGACTAAAGTCTTAAACATAGAGTTAACAAAACAAAATTCATAATAGGCAATATGTGCAACAACTTAGAAACAACATCAATTAATTGAGCGCTAAAAAGTTGTCCTTATTTGTGTTATCAATGTCTTCTTTATGGTTAAGTATATTATCTGTTTTTGTATGTACAGGTAACCCTCCTACAACGCGGTTAATTGGTTCCTGAAAAACTCCGCGTTGTAGGAAAATCGCGTTGTAGGAAACTTTTTTTTCCTCCATTTTTCCTTTTCTTATACAATATCACGCAAGTAACATGTTAAAGTTTTCTCAGCCGAATTAATTATAATAGACCTTTCATCGAATAAAAAAAATTTATTTTTTCAAAGATATTTTTCTATTTGTCTATTTCAACATAATAACATAAATTAATTCATTTAATTAACCAGCAAAAAGCAATTCATTTATTTAAATAACATAAAACTAAGGAAAATAAAATCTGGGAAAAATAGACACGGATTTTCAAATCTACATATTTCAGAGGATTTTAAATCTCAACCTTCTACAAATCCGCTTCCTCGTCCTCGCTTTTTATAATTTGCTTCAAACGTTTTGCTCTTGGTCGTCCTATTTCAAAATCCGAGCTTGACCCACTATCACATTGATCCGGTTCAGCTATTATTGCTGGTCTTAAAAAATCTTTTATTGATGTCTGCTTTGTCCTACTTCGTAAATCTTTATAGATTTCCTGGTAGGCAGATAAATCATGTTCAAGATTTCTTTTGAACATTTCTGCTCTACTATTTAGAGGATCGTTTTCCAAAACATACTCTTCCAACTCCTTCGCCAGATTTAAAAGTTTCTCCACACTTTTTAGCGAAAAGTTTTTGATTTCGGTGTCAGAGAGGTCGTCAGAGCTTTCTTCAATCGATAATGCTTCACTTGTCATTGCTGCTAAATCTACTTCATTTAATTCGTCGTCCACAACTAATTCTCGAATATTAGCCACATTTATTTCGTCAAATCCATCGCCTTTTATTACGTTTGCCAGTCTCACTATGTTTTCATATTCATCCTCAACGAGATTAACAACAGTTTCCTGTACTACAACCTCTGGCAAAAGTGCTTTCCAGCAAGCTCTCAGTGTTGATTGACGAATGTCTTTGAGTGATTTGCCGACGATTTTACAGCAATCTAAAATTGAGAACTGTTTCCAGACTTCTTTGACCGTTATATTCAATGATTCTATCTTTTCTAATATTAATTCAAATGATTTGCGTATGTAGTATGCTTTAAAGGTTGATATTATTCCTTGATCTAAAGGTTGTAATATTGATGTAGTATTGGGCGGTAAAAACTCAACTTGAATATTTGGATGACTTAAATCAGTTGCATGAGATGGTGCATTATCTAAAAGTAGCAAAACTTTAAATGCCAAGTTCTTTTTTTTTAGATAGTTTTCTACGTCGGGAACAAAGCAATGATAGAACCAATCATTAAATAGTTTGGCAGTCATCCATGCTTTTTTGTTCGCTCTCCAATACACTGGAAGATTGTTTTTATTGTTTCCTTTCATGCAACGTGGATTTAATGACTTGTTAATAAACATTGGCTTTGTTATAAAATCACCAGATGCATTACTGCAAAGTAACAATGTTATACGGTCCTTAGAAACCTTAAAGCCAGGAGCTCTTCTTTCGTTCCTCGAAATAAAAGTTCTTGATGGCATTTTTTTCCACCACAAACCTGTCTCATCAGCGTTAAATATTTGATCTGGCAAATAACCATGTTCTTCAATAATTTTTATGAACTGTTCAGGATATTTATTCGCCGCATCAGCATCTGCGGATGCTGTTTCACCCTGAATTTTCAAATTGTGTAGAGCATGCCGTTTTTTGAACTTTTCAAACCAACCTTTGCTAGCCACGAATTGGTGGTTATCTTCGTCGGTTGTTGATTGTCCTGTTTCCTTTAAATAATTGAATATTTTTAATGCTTTCTGTTTAATTATATTCCCATCAAGAGGCAACCGCTTTTGCGTCATATCTTCTATCCATACCGTTAGCGATTGTTCCATTTTTTCTATTATCTTCGCCCTTGGCCGAGAAGTGATTTTTGCGAGGACCGATGATCCAGATGATACCGAATTTCTAATTTTATCTTCGTTTTTTTTTATGGTTCTTATCGTGGACTCGTTTCATTTAAAATGTCTAACAACATCAGCTATTCTCTCTTGATTTTGAATCCGATTCAAAATTTGAATTTTGGTTTCAATCGTGATAAACTTTCGTTTTAATGATGCGTTTTCCTTTGCTTTTGGCATTTTTATGGCCTAAATTACAAATTAATTGATTTAAGTTATAAAAAAAGTTTAACAGAAACTCACCGATTATAAAATCTATTTATCTTGATTTTTACAAAATTATTATTATACGAAAAATGGTTTCACAAACGTTTTAAAATTTGTTTCAACTCCTCTTCACAACTTACTGTGAATGACTAAACCAAATCAAATTTCCAAAAACATTCTCAAGAGTTAATTTTCGGGGAAACCCCTTGTTTTATCTAAAAACGTGTGTGTAAATGTTTGAAAAAATTGCGGTTTGCAAAATTCCATAGTGCATACAAACATTCAAACACTTTTAGTATGTACATATGTATAATACAAACATATTATTATTTCTTTATGAGACTAGGAATAATAGATATACACATATACACAAGTAATTTTTGATAATTGTGTGTTTATAGAATAGTTTATAGAATATGTATTTAAAAAATGCTTAAAAATCGCGTTGTAGGATTCGCGTTATAGGAAACATTCCGCAACTCGCAAACCGCGTTGTAGCGAAATCGCGCTATAGAAGTACCGCGTTATAGGAGGGTTACCTGTATAAACTTTCTAATATATAGCGCAAATGCATTTCTTCGAAATGCATGTTCATATACATGTAGTAAATTAAACATTTACTCTTAGTTAGTTGAATAGTTTATTTTTAATAGCTTATTTAATATTTTTTTTTATTATCATTTCATAGCTTTATACATATACGAGTATGTGGGAAAAACAATTACAACTTTTTTATTCTGCACGTCTGATCACCTTCTGTTCTGTTCTTCAACTGCACTCTTTTCATCTCTTATTTTGTTTAACAAGTACTTTTTGCGAATTGTTCCCAAGGTTTCATATTTTTACAGATTGTAACTGTCTTAATCGGACCTTCCCCCTCGCTCACCTTCTGCACCTCATATCTTCCCCGTGCTAACTTCTTTGTCACTTTATAAAGTCCTAGAAAACTTCGCTTTAGCTTAAGTTCAGTGCCGAACTGTGTACGTTTGATGGCAACCAAAGTGTTCTCAGTACACTCAGATTCAGGCTTGCGCCCCTTATGAAACGTTTTACAATTTTCATCGTGAATTTTAGCGATATTTTGCTTTGCAATGTCTCAAAATTTTCCTCTCTATCATAGTCTTGTATTTTTTCTTCATCTAGCATTTCTCTCAGGATCGGGCAATCTGGTACCCTCATATTGACGCCAGTGAGTAATTTAAATGGCGATATTTTCATTCTTCTGAGTGGAGTGGAATTTATGATTTGCTGTACCTTTCTGACATGCTTACACAATTTTTTGTCTTGTGTTCAGAGCTGAAGGAAATCTTGTCCCATAGAACGCGATTTTCGCACACCTAATAGCATAGGTTGTCCGCCTGCGTAGTTGCTTAAAATGCTCATTGTGCACAGGCATACGCGTACGCCTCCATATGCTATAGGCCTCGTCCCTGGCTTGCATCAAACGCTGGATGTATTGGTTAAGGGACACTTGTGCGACTCCGTTCTGTTTTTATTGGGACGTGGGCATCAAACAGTGACCGGACATTATTATTGAACCATAGTATCGTTCTTGCATTAATATTTTTGGTCCATGCCACCATAGTTCATTATCAATGATATCTTTTGGCCTCGTGTTGCTAAATCTGCTGGATTTTGCTTAGATTCAATGTGTAACCAATGTTGTGCAGGGATCATATACTTTACACATTTCTGACAACACAAATCGTTTGGTAATATTTTCAGGGCACTCTGATAATTTAACATTATATTTGAAGGAATTATGAGATGTGTCCCACTGCAAACCCAGCGTACTTACGGTTTGTGACTCATCAATATCAGTGATTTTTGACATTTCTCTATCAGCTGGTTTTATGGATTCTAACACTTCACATGAATTCGAACACCATTTCCTGAGGTTAAAAGTTTTAGTTGCCGTTTTATAATACAATTTAAAAACGAAAACAACTATTATTTATTCTTACATATTATTTATTTTATTTTATTTAATTCAAAAATCAACTACGAATACGAATTGTCTTAATGCGTTAATGAATGAATGAATATTGAATTAATACTGAATACTTAAACTAGATTTTTCCTTATTTATAGTTTCTTACAAGTTTTAGTTTGTGTGTATGTGATATGTGGTTTATACGTGGGAACGCTGTTGTTATGATGTGTCGATTGGACATTCGTCCAGACGACACATTCGCAAAATAAGCAGTTTTTGTAATTTCATCCTTTATGCAAAGATACATTTCTTTGGAATGCACATCAATATACATGCTAACGCAGTTGTGCGTTATGCTGTTCTTTGGAACAGCATTTATTATTGTTATCATTAGTAAATCAAAGACATGGCGACATTTCCACTTGGTTGTTTACACAAGTGTCGAAAGTATTAAATGACTGTCGCATAATTTGTTGCATTTTGCTTGCACATCAAAAATGCAACAATGCAATACAAACAATGATTGCTTGGCATGGTCGACCGGACAGTGTACTTTATATGTACACACATGTATAATTACATGGACACACACATATCCTAAGTTATATTACAGGCGGTTCTACAGGCGATACCATAACAGTTAAACCTTGCATTTTCTAAAATTTCACAAACTTCATATGAATAGAGTTGTTTGACCTCTGGGTTTATATTGTTAAATTATTCTTTCAGCTATTCGGTCAATATGATTGAAAAAATATAAAGTTTTTTGTCGGCCCGACGTTTCGACGATTATATGTCGTCTTCTTCAGGGGCTCTGTCGAATTTTTTATTATTAACAATTGCAGTTGCACATTACAAACACAATGGGAACATACCTTAATTGTTGTATAGTTTAGTTATGATCTTAATTAATAACAATTTAACGATAAGATTAACAAATAATATTTTTAAAAACAACAAATTCACAATAAATGCAGCGACAAAGACACCAGTGTGCAACAGGGACAAGGGAACAAAGAACATAAGCTTTAAGCTATTTTTTAGTCTAATGCTACTATGTAGTTTTTGTTGGTGTTGTCAGTATCTTCTTTGAAGTTCAAAACGTTTTTTCTATTTTTTTGTATATGCAAACTTTCTAAAATATATCTTTTTCTCTCTTTTTTCTCCTTGTCTATGATCTTGGTATTGTTGAAGTCTGCTGTATGTCCCTTTTCTATTGTGTGTTGGGAGAGAGCTGTGGTTGGTTTTTGTTTTTCAATATCAGCTTTATGTTCGTTGAGCCTTGTCTCTTTGTCGTCCCTATGTAGAGCTTTCCGCAGTCTTCATTGTTGTTGCCTTTACACTCTATTTGGTAAACTACGTTGTTCTGTTGGAATGTGGGTATTTTTGTTTTGTTGTTGGTAAATAGAGTGTTAATTGTCTGATTAGCTTTATATGCAAACGCTATGTTTTTGTTATCGTTATTTAATAAATCATTGAGGTGGTCTTTAATTTAACAATTCACAAACTTCATTTTTTAATTTGATGGCTTGTTGTATATCTGGTGTGCAGTACATGAAATCGTCTACGTAAAAATGTTCTTCAATGGCTTTAGCAGCATGAGGATACCTGTCCATATTGTCAATTGCTACCTGTTTTAAAGTTCGCGTGGCTAAAAACGGTGCTGCAGATGTACCATATGTTACAGTTTTCAAATTGTATTGTATTACTTGCTGTGTTGAATTTGGCCGCCACAAAATTGCTTGAAACGGCTGATCATCTGGATGAACCAATATTTGGCGATACATTTTCTCAATATCTCCAGAAAGACCAATTTGATATTTGCGAAACTTTAATAAAATTTCATATAATTCAGATTGAACAACCGGTCCGACCAACAAGTTATCGTTCAATGATAAACCATTGGTTGTTTTTGCAGAAGCATAAAAAACAACGCGTACTTTAGTAGTTGTACTTGTTGGCTTTTTCACTGCATGGTGTGGCAGAAAATTTGTTTTTGCTGTTTTATTTAGTACAGGTTCCATGTGACCCAAATCAATATAATTTTGCATAAAATTATTGTATTCAGCACGCAGCTCGGAATCGTATTTGAATTTATGCTCTATTGCTATTAACCTTTTATGAGCATTGTAACTTGAATCGCCTAAATTTACACAAGTGTTTCTAAATGGTAACCTCACCACATAATGCCCATTTGCATCACGTTTCACATTTTCTTGAAAATGTCTTTCAGCCATCTCTTCTTCTTCCGTAAAGGCACACCCTTGATTTGGAATTTCTTCAATCTCTCAAAATTGCTGTAATTGCTTATTCAAATTAGTGCACACATGAGCTGATATAATGTTGTTGTTTGATATGATATTGTTGTTGTTTGACAAAGTATTTGTTTTTCCCATTAACACCAAATATTGTGTTGATTGCTGATGGAGAACCGCTGGGATGTGTGATTGTGTATCGCCCAAATAACACTGAGCAAATATATCTGCACCAATGATGATTTCAATTACACCGGGTTTTTCTAAAGCATGTATCTGCCAAATGTAAATGTTTGAAGTATTTTGATTTTCATCCGTTACTCCATAAGATGGTAAACAAAACACATCAGTAGTAACCATTCTTTGATTTGAAACGATAGCAATATGAGCAATGCTCTACACGGTTGCAAATTACCATATACATCTCAAACCACTACTTTAGGTGTTGGTAATAAAATATATGTCTTTGGTGATTGCTGTGTCATATTAACGCTAATGCGAGATGTTTCATTGCCTGTCGTTTGCTCGTGTTTGTTGTTGTTAAGATTATTACTTGTTGGTAAATGTAATAAGGTGTTTATTACATATTTTACATGTTGATGATTTGCAATCTGAAACCTTGTGATTCAGTTGAAGACAATTATAGTATAAACCTTTTTGTTTTATAATCAGCACTCGTTTCTTAACGTCCATATTTTTAAATTTTTCACAGTTAAACAATTGATGATCACTTGAACAAATTGGACACATTCTTATTGTTGTTGTGAGCGATCGTGAAATAGTTCGTTTGTGTTAGTCGCTTTTTTGAACATTTTCAATTTCAAATAAACAATAATTTAATGTCTAAAAATTGCAGAAACTGTGCAAAAGTTGGCATTTCATCATCTTTTCTTTGTCTGTACCATAAAACCATAGTTTTTTCTCTAAAATATAAATAAGTATGGAGTCCCAGTGCTCTACTGGTTCATTCAACACCTTTACTGCGTTATATGCTTCATTTATTGAATTATAAAAATGCTTAATTTCTTTTGATGTAGCTGATTTAATTATTGGCTGATCAATCAATAAATTCAAATAAGATTTTTTTAACTTTCTGTGATTTATCGTATTTCTTTTTAAGTAATTCCCAATTATGAAGTAATTCGCATTTGTTGGTTGCAAGTTTTTAACCAATCCTAATGCTTCACCTTTTAACTTACTTTGTAAATATTTAGTTTTTCGACATCTCAAGTATTTGTCTTAGAGTGAACCATTGCTTCAAACAAATCACGAAAATGTATCCAATCTACACTATTTCCATCAAAATCTGGCAAATTAATTCTTGGTATACGTAGCTGACTTTGCTCACTGTTATTGAGTGTTGATGATGATGCATTGCTCGATGCTTCATTTTGTGTGAATTGTTGTATAAGGACACCCATTGACGACGACTACTCTATCCAATTAGATGGCGCTGATGTATGTACGCTTGCACGCTTGAATGTATACGCTTGTATGTATATATGCACGATGATGACTTTCTATTCGCACTAAATACCACTTTTAATGCCACTTTACCTGCTTTTGGTAATTTTCAAGAAAATTGAAAGAAAACTGTATACTCCAAATTGTAGATTTTGAAAGTTGTCAACTGAGGAGAGGACTGTATCTAACCAAAATGACTTTTCACTAAGTCACAAAGGACAGCATCCCACGCGCAAATGATGAATTCGGCTACGAAGAACCAAAAAATAATTGATCAAAAAAGTAATACTTGTTTCACCAATCAAAAAAAACTATATTTTTTGATATTTTGTTGTTTTTTATATTTGCAAGAAAACAATGTTTGTTCAATTAAAGCTTCAACTGAGAAGTGATAAAATATAAGCTGTATTCTTCCTCTTCTTTTTTCTTAAAGGTTGTTTTTTAGAGAAGTTAACAAATATTTACAAACATAGGATGTTTATCGACTCTAACTTTAACACTACACTTATGTTATTGTGCCTTTGCGCAACTAATTGAGGGGATGTTTATCTACTCTCACCGTGCAAATTTCTGTGTTTCAGGGGAAAAAATGTTAAAAGGTGGAGGATTATCGTCAACTCTCACTTTCAACACAATTCCTCTGTTATTTATGCCCACGATGCATAATTTTTATCGCTCAATTTATCAATTTGCATAAATGACGTCGCCATATTCAATTTATTTTCGTTGAAGCAAAAAGAATACCATTTATTTTAATTTCATCAAATTATTTTCTTATATCGCGAACCAAACCGAAATTAAAACAAATGGGGCTAAGCCCATAACCAGATATAAACTACGAGAGGTTTCGTTTTATTATTAAGTATAAAAATAAAAGTTTTATTTAGTCTGACATTACACGCAGTAGAATCGCAGTAGAAGGAAGATAGACCAGAATATAACAAAAAAAGAAACATCACAGAGACAGAGAGTGTTGCCACATAAATTAATGTAAAGTGTTGTCAACTTACTTCCAACAAAACAAAAGGAACACCGGTGTCCCCTGGGGCTGAGAGGGTTAAAACGCTGCCCCAATAAATATACACGAAATTTTTTAACTGCTTCTACTACTGCTAAAACCTCAAGTTCGTAGCTGGTATACTTTTGTTCAGCTTCAGAAGTCTTCTTACTAAAATAATACACAGGATGTAATTTTTCATCTTCTCGTTGCAATAAAATCGCTCCAAATCCAAAATGACACGCAACAGTATGCAAGCCATACAAAAATTTTTAAAATCGGTTTACTAATAAGTGCTTGTTTTAATTGGTTAAATGCACTAACCTGTTGTTCTTGGAAATGAAACTTAGCATCCCTCTTTATTAAGTCGCTCAAAGGCCTAGCGATCAACGAGTAATTTAATATGAACTTACAAAAATAATTTGTAAGACCAAGAAAACTTTGTAATTGCTTTTGCGTTTTTGACTGTGGAAAATGGCTAACTGCTTTAGTTTTGGATAATAAATGCAACAGTCTACCTTTACTAATTACATGACCCAAATATTCTATTTCATCTTTCAAAATTTGACGCTTTTTCCACTTTAAGCCATATTCTTCAGCTACTTTCAATACCGTTTTCAATCGAACCAAACCTTCTTCAATAGATGATGCAGGAACAACTATATCATCCATGTAAATCACCACCAAACCTTTTTTTATAAAATCTCGTAAGACATAATATATTTTTAAAAGACGCTTGGGGAATTACATAAACCAAACAGTACACGTAAAAATTCGAATTGACTATCATTCGTTACGAAAGCAGTAAATTTTCTACTCGATACTGGACTTGCATAATCAGACACACTTTCTTGAATTATACCTTTTCGCAGCCATTAACCTATTTGTGGTGAAATAATTTGTTGCTCGTGTGGTGGAAACCGGTGGTGTCTGGTAAACAGGGCGATCGTCAATTGGAGTGATTTTCATTTGTATTGGCGTATTAGTATAATAGTTGGGGTTGTAAGCTTGTATAATATTGCGAATTCTAGTTTGAACATTAAGTTTTAAATATGAAAGATCAGGTAAATCGTTGTAAAATACATTATATGTCTTCATTATATGTCTTCAACTTGTATTTTTGTTAAAAAACATTGTTGATCTTCTTCATTTTTATTATTTATTTCTGATCTTTCTTGCACATTTTCATGTTTTCATATCGTAACTTTACCATTTTAAATTTTGACCACTGCTTCACGTAAAAAATTTAGACCAAGTATAAAATCTAGTTGCATATAAAAATCGTCAATAACGTAAATTTTGATGCTTTCAAAAATAACAAAACCAATTTGTATTTTAGCTAAAAACGATGCTTTTCTTTTAACTTTTGCTCCTAAATTATAATATTGTTGAACGTTGATACGACAAGCATAAGAACTTTTAATAATGCAAACATCGCTGCCCGTATCAAGCAGAGCATCAACGTATATCCCATTGCTAGTTGTCGTAAGTAAATTAAAATTTGCAGTTCATTGACTGGAACAATTGTTTCTTTTGTAGCCAAATTTGTTGCATTTAAAAAATTTAGGGCCTTTCTCTTTATCAGGACATGCATAAAATGTCGACGGTCACAACTCAACTGCTCTCGTAAGTAAGTTCTAGAGTAGAACATAGGAGAGTTAAACACACTTACACTCACACATACTCTCCCTGCCGACTCCGTCAACAGTTTCCTATACGTATATAAACAAAAGTAACGATATAATTAGCTATAAAATTTTAACTCATAATAGATACACTATAGTAATGATAATAGTAATATGGAAAAAATTAATAATTAATAAAAATGTAAAAGCTAAAAATACGATAAAATATATATGTGTACATGTACAACAACCAATGATGCACACATATATACAGCACAGTCTGGCAACAATTAATAAAGTGTGGCTAAAAATAATTATTCATAATTTTTAAAGGAACTCTTCTAGGGGGTTTTACAACCGGTACTGCATTATTACTTACATAACGAACGGGTATATTTTTTCTTCGTCCGAATCTAGACTATTTGAATTTGTTTCACTTTTATACACGTGTTGGTCTACCCATGCTTTTAATTGCTTTTTCTTTTTATTTCTTGTTAACATTACTTAGGTTCACTAATCGACTGCGCCATGTTATGTTTCATACTAGCTCGTTTATTATATATTCTTCTTTAACGTATGTTATGTTCTAAAGAGTTATGTTCTAAGAGAGTAAGAACTCTCTTACTCTACAAATCCTATCCTCCCTATAAACCTGATACCTAGTGCTAAAGATTTCAGAATCATGAATCCCTGGATTAAACCAGGTTTCGGTGAAAGCAACAATGTGGTAGGCACAGTTAAAAGTATTAAGGAGTAAAGTTGACTATTTAGTATTTAACCCACGCACGTTTTGGTACAGGAAAGACAGGACACTGTTCAGTTTTTTGGAACATTATCGACCGGATTGGAAATAAGTGACACCACAGCTCTTTAACGTGGAACAAAGTCCTTAATAAAAATCCCGTCAGGCCAAAAAGCTTTATTCGAAACCAAATTATAAAGATTAGCCGGTAATTGCATTTTAAAAGACGAAATGTCAGGCTGTTGGGGGACGCTAAATTTAAAAATGCCAATATTAGCTGTATTCACAATTGGAATTTTAGATTTGACGTACTCCATAATCATGTCAACCGTTGTATCAGCAGCAAGACGAGATATAAAAATTGCCTTGCGAGCAGGTACAACAATTAAAACATTTTTTGGAGGAACAGATTTTACTAACTCACACACATTGTTGCAATCAGATATACTAGCTGGAGAAGCGGGCGTACCACACGGTTCTATTAAAGGAACATTCTCAGCAACAATCAGGAACAATACCTCAGCATTATATAAACCATCCGTAGAATTAACGTTGGAAACTATATCAACATTAATTTGCGGAAAATCCTCGACATTAAAAGTAGAGGGTAAATTCTCATCAATAACAATAGTTGGAATCGCAAGAGGAACAGAAGTAGAATCCGAATTTAAAGACGACATAGATGTCGTGCGATGCGGTACTTCCGATACGTTAGGAGGTAATAAATCCTTGTGCACATCAATATGTTTAAGAAATGCACCACAATCCTGAAAAGAAGCATCCAAATATTTACAAGACGCAAACAGATCATGATAAAAGTCAAACTTAGCCGTTAATTTAGCTAAATCACTACATAACTCCTTGAAGCCAGTTTGAGTTTGAACAAACAATTTATAAACATCGACATCCTTCTGACGGCAACTCGGGCAAGACCAGCGCAATCCTTTTGCACAATTGATAATATGGTCGAATTGTCTACCCGTGAACCCAGCACACTTTAGGTGTGCAGCTGATTCACATAGCCAACAAAAAAGAAATCATTCCGGGGAAGAATTTATATTCTTTTCCTTTGAGTTACTCTTGCTTTTGCATTTGGAATAACAACAGTCCATCATGGCAAATTGAACAGAGATAAAATAAAGAACAAAAGAATAAATGAGCTCTTACGCCAAAAGAAAAATTTACCGTCACGGCAACAACAATTTCCTAACAATAACTGCATCAAATTGCTCACCAAATAAGAGAAAAATAGCCAGTTATTCACCAAATTAAACAAAAGGAATGCTTAATTTGTAATACTTGTACATACATATATGTATAAAAATTTTTATAAAAGTTTTATATTATTTCACTAAATATCGCAATTTTGCACAAGCGAAAATTATATTACAACTCGAAAACAGAGATGCTAGATTACTCGATTAATACAAATTAATAACGTCTTAATAACTTAGAGAAAAGTATCTTTGATGAACTTAGAGGAACACACTGCCTAAGATAAGTTGTGATGTTGACTCCTTGAAGGTTGGTATCAGAAGAGCGATTCTTTGTCGATCACTCTCGACAAAGCCTCGGTTTTGTCAAGCTCATTGGAATATCGTGGAAATATTCCAATATGTTTGATGACGTGGCGGTGAGTGAAGTTACCACTTAGACATTAAAACTATTAATAAGGTTACCTAATTCTACTTATACTATTAACATGACGTTTCTGTATCTTAGCGGGAGAGGAAAACGAGTGGATAACGACTTTTCTCGTCACAAGTTAAATCGAATATTATCTGTTGGTATTGTTGTTTCGGGAATACGCGTAGAATTGCTTTGAAGGTCACCTTGAAAGTCAACCGCCATGTTGCTGTTTTGGCGATGCCTTCTTGCCCTCATTTTTTAATTCATTTAATTGAACTTCAACTTTTAATGTTCTTATTTACTTTCAGCTATTAGGTCGTTTTTTTATAATAAAACTAAAAAGTTTTGGTTAGCTCTACTTTTCGACGAGTATATGTCGTCATCCTCAAGGGCTCTGTCGAATTTTTTATTATTAAAAATTACACTTACATATCATAATTACGATAAGATAATCATATTACTTGATATAGTAATATGATTATTTGAGGTTTAATGTAATAGACTTTTTTAATTTAAACTTAAACCAAATAAAAGTAAAAACTTAACGAAAATTAGAACCACGAATTCACAATAACTAATCAGTGTACCAGAGACAATTGAACAAAGACAATGAGCTTTAAGCTGCTCTTAGTCAAGTGCTAGTATGTAATTTTTGTTTGTGTTGTCAATATCTTGTAGTTTAATATATTTATATTTAAGATATATCTTTTTCTTTCTTTCTCTTCATTGTCTATGATCTTGGCATTGTTGATATTAGCTATGTGTCCATTTTTTGTTATGTGTTGGGAGAGAGCTGTAGTTGATTTACCTTTCTCAATGTCAGCTTTATGTTCGTTGAGTCTTGTCTTCAACTTATACTTAACTTACAATCACACCAAGTGCTAGCATATTGTCGATTTCCGCGTATACAATTTGTTGTACGGCTGGTGAAAGCGGGTAATTTTTTTCTTTGACAGGTGGAGCTCCGTCTGTTAAATCAATTCTATGCTTTTCGAGTTTTGTGCAACCTAAACCCTCCCTTTCAAATGTTTGGAATGACCCTATCACCTTTTGCAATGCCTTTTTTTGTTCTGCGGACAAAATGTGTGGTTTCATTATACATTTGTTAGCTAAAGGTGGCTCTATATCGTTTGTCTTTACCTCTGCAGACTCATTAATACTGCATATTTCAGGTGCTAAGTCAAAGGATTGCCAGAAATCTATGCCCAGATAATCATTTTGTTCTAGGTCGGGACACAAATAAAATGTAATAGTTTTAACCTTGTTGTTTTATTTAACCTTTATGTTTGCTTTGCCTAAGACACGGTGTGGTTGACCGCTGGCGGTACGTACGCATGACGTCATATATTTAATTTCTGCATCGAGTTGGATTACTGCATACCAAATGTATAATGAGAGCAAATTTTAGATTCATTAGCTAATGATTTGAACGAACTGTATGTAGAGGTAGATTTATTAACCAAACTGCGTCATTGCGTACGTGATGATGTGTTAACCGATTGTAAACCTTATAAGTTTTCAATATGTTCCATAAAAATTAATCCTAATTAAACGATATGATATCGTTGCGCTAAACGCGCTAATGCTTTTTGTAATTTCCAGTAGTAATTTCAAATGAACGTATTGCACCTAATGCTTGGCCGGATAGGCATCGTGTAAGATGATTGAATTTCTCAATAATTGAGAGAGATGGGTCTTTGTTTACAAATTGTTGAAATGATACAATTAAATTTTTATACGTTGTGTAATCCCCGTCAAATTTAGGTAAATCAAGGCTCGGCAATTAACTCGTTGACGTCGTAAATGGTATCGCAATAGAGGCTCTCGAGGCTAGAATGTTTATAGTTGTCACCCAATAATTCAATTATTTTCGCTTTTGCGGTAATCCACAGTTCTTCTAACTCGGCGCGGCCTTGATCTTTGGCAGTTAAAGCCTGTATATCTTTTTGTATGGTCAGATGCTGCTTAAAATATGCCTCAAGGGGGCCAATCGGCAATCCAGTTCGGCTATAGACATACTTAACGATGCCGTTATTAAGTTCTTTATACGGGTTAAATTGGCCTTTGCAGCCTGTCTTTGTTTGATGAGAATTTCCACTTCAACCATGATGACAAACACCAAGAGTGTATGCCCCACGTTGGGCGCGCAAAAATGTACCAAATTCCAAATACTAAAATGTACCAAAAATCAAATGTTTATTTATAGATGAATATAAACAATTGTTGATTTTAATCGATTTATTGTATGAGTTATAAAATGACAAAGTTCAAATGTACAAATTACGAATGTTTTAATGTAAGTACAAACCAAAAATCACCAAAAAAAGTAAAAATATAATTATTTTACAAATTATTGAAATATTATTCCAGCTTGTGATGCCTTAACCATAAAAAGGACTTTTATGTATATATATATCTGCATCCAACAATTTCTTATCACTTTTTCTTCTTTCAATGTCTTTACTTTTTAATGTGATGCATTAACAATCCAAACGCCCATTACTTAAAGCTTTTCAACTGCATCCAAACTTTTTTATAACTGCTTAAAAATTTTTTGTTGGTCATCAAATGTACAACAAATTCAGTTGTAAGTAAGTAAAAGTAACAGAAAAGGGAATATTATTGCGCACCTTAATTTACACAATTATTTATAAATTATTACCCTTTAATATATATAAATAATTTAAATTCACGCTTTCTTTTCGTGAATTTTTTCTCCAAAATTTTTTATTTAATGACAAATCTATGAAATCTACAAATCTATTGAAAAAAAAAAACTAGCAATGACTACTGCATAAATTATTTTTTTTTTATTTGTACAAAACTTTAAAGTAGTTTTTAATCCTACAAGCTTTAATCAGTTTATTATAAGGAAATTAACTGTATCGTTACTTGAGGGACGAATAATTCTCCGAATTATACAGGCAAAGAGAAAAGGGAGTGAAGAGTATATCCTCCAATTCCAAATGCTGCTTTACCCGTTGGTGCACTTAGCAAAACCTTTGGGAGATATGGATTGGATCAATTAAAGCGTTGTGTTATTGCCTGATATATTGTTTGTGTTGAGTTGTAGAGTTTAAGAGAAAAAAAAATATTATTAAAAGAATTTTGTGAGGGCTGAGTGCAAAAATATGTAAAAGGGTACATTACCTTGAATAACGAGCCTAAAATGAAACAATGGGTTTTTTTTCTTGTGAGTATGGCAATTTTTGCGTCAATAGTTCATATTCTGGGAAATGGGTTTGTTGGCTCGCTAATGTCCGTGATCGTAACCCCGAAGTTTTGTTCCGTCGGCTGTTCATCACTAACATCATCAGAGTTACGATTCGCTGATAAATCGTGGCGTTTGGTGCCTTGTCTATTTGTGGTGGGTCGCCTATTATCACCACGTACGGCCTGTTGCCGCCTCGACATAGACTTCGTTCATGGTCTTGCGTGGCGGTTAAAGAAGAATTGTTGTTTAGACGAAAGGTTTTAAATCGCTCACATGAGAAATCCTATACTTATCAGTTTTGCAATCTTTAATGATGAAAATGACTTTAGACTTTGGTCTTACGCCTTCAAAGGGGCCTATGAATCTAGGTGCTAATTTAGCTGCATGTTGGTAGGTGGCTTTCGACAAGGTGTGGTTACGCATTAGGACCGCTTCACCGATTTTCGGTACCCATGCGATTTGTCTGCTTTGATCTTGTGATGCTTGCTCTAAGTTTTGTCCCACAATGTTGAATATTTCTTGTAATCCTTCTGCCTTTTCCGTCGGCGTTCTAGATGTGTGCAACGATGATACACGATCGATTTCATCATACAAAGCTTTAGGTAATCGAGGTTCGCGACCCTGCACAAGATAGGCGGGTGAGTAACCTGTGGTGTCTGATAATGCAGTGTTAATTGCCAACGTTATCTCTGGGAGAAAGTCATCCTATCGATTATGACGATTATTATAATTTTGGGCTATAATTGTCTTGATCGTTCGGTTTACACGTTCGGTGGGGTTTTCTTGTGGTGAGTATGGCGCGGTGAACTGTTAAAGTACGCCCATATTGTTAAGAAATCTCTTGAAGTTACGGCTCGCGAACTGAGTTCCATTGTCACTGACGAGGATCGTTGGCACTCCGAAGCGTGCAAGAATACGTTCACGCAACGCTTTGATAAGTCCCTCAGCGGTTGCCTTGCGTAAGGGTACCAATTCTACCCATTTAGAAAATAGATCAAAGAAAACGAGTAACGTACTATTTCCGTGCGTAGAACGCGGCAGTGGCCCTATAAAATCGGCACACAAAGTATTCCATGGCTCCGATGGAATTCTTGTAAGTATTTCTCCAGCGGGACGTTGCTGTGCGGTCTTGTAGTGTTGGCACGACTCGCATTTTCGGAGGTATCGGCTCACGTCACGAAACATGTCTGGCCAATAATATCGTTGGCAAATTCTGCGGATGGTTTTCCTGATGCCTAAGTGTCCTGCAGTTGGATCATCGTAATTCTTCTTTAAAACCCGTCGTGGAAGCGGAGTAGCTATACAAAGCTTCCATGGTTGGGACTCTTCGTCTCCCGAAGATCTTGGAAAGTGCCTGTAAAGTTGTTCTTCTATGATTTGGTATTCTGGAAATTTTTGTGGGTTAGCTTTGACCTCTTCCTTCTTGCGACTCCACCAAGAACAATTTGTTTCCTCGCAAATGGCTCTTTGGAAGGTCTCGGCGGGTTGTCTAGAAAGAGTGTCTGCTACGATGTTGTACTTGCCTTTGCGGTATCGGACAGCAAAATTGAACTGTTGAAGGTCCAGGGCCCAACGTGCAAGTCGCCCTGTGCAAATTGAGCTAAAATATCATCAATCCTAGGAAGAGGATATACGCGATCTTGAATAACTTTATTAATGGTAACTTTACAATTTATACATAAACGTATATTACCATTTTTTTTTTTGCAACCACTACTATTGGTGAAGCCCAATTACTATACTGTACCGGTACCATAATTTTTTGTTCAACTAGTCTATCTATTTCTTGCTCTACTTTCTCTCTAAGTCTATACGGAACTGTATATGCTTTACAAAAAATTGGTGTAACTGATTCATTTTTTAAATGTAAATTAATTTCATAACCATTTATAGGTTCATCAAGATTACTCGAAAAAACTTTAGGAAAACGTAATTTTAATTGATTTTCAATGTTATTTGAATGGAATTCATTAATAAAGAAATTCTGTCTCCAAGTTGGATATAATTTATCTAACCATGTACGGCCCAACAAAGGAACAAAACTTTTCTTAGTTTTTACTAAAACCAATTCTAAACAATGAACTGTGCTACTTTTTAAACCTTTTACCTGTACTACAGCTCTACCAACAACTTCTACTTGATCACCAGTGACAACTTCCAAAGTTTTATCCACCTATTTATTTTACTGTCTTTGAAACAGTGTTTAAAAAATTGTATTTCCATCACGGAAGAACAAGCACCAGTATCGATTTCCATTTTCACTTCCACTAACTTATTATTAATTTCCAATTGTATTTTCAATGCCTTTTCACTAAGAAAATGAATATTATTTAAATATCCTAACGAATTAAAATTATTGTTACCTATGCTTTCGGGTGTATGTAATTGAAGATTAGTGTTACGACAATACTTCTTAATATGCCCCCATTTTCCACAAAGATAGCATTTAATATTTCTCCTTGGGCCCCATGACCGTGAGCGCTTACGTACCAACTTTTCTCCAACAGCATTACTTTTAGGTAAACTTTCAATTTTGTTTTTACCCCCACGAACCACCTTATTGCACACATCTGAAGCTGTGTTAATTCCATTCCTTTTGCTAACTCGCAGGCTTTTTCAAATGTAAGTGCTGGTTCATTAAGCAATTTTTGTTGGATGTTTTCGTTGTACACTCCACAAACTAATTTGTCTCTCAAAGCATCATCCAAAAATTCATCAAACTGACATGTTTTTGACAAGGTTTTGATTTCTACAATATATTCCGATATTGTTTCGTGGACATTCTGATTTCGTTTACAAAATTGGAATCTCTCAGCGATTACATTTAGTGCGGGTGTGAAATAGCGTTCAAATGTTCCAATTAGCTCCTTAAACGTTTTTGTATCAGGTTTTGCCGTCAAAGACTTTAATATTTTATATGATTCTGGCCCAATCAAGGTTATTAAATATGAAACTTTCGTCTTGTCATCATTGATTTTATTGATAAGTAAGCTTGCCATATTTATACCCACAAACTAGGAGGTTGCCATATTAATACATAATCAGGGTACCTATGTCTCTTTTGTCTGCAAAATGGTTTGTCAAAACCTCCGCCATGGCCTTCCAGTTTAGCGGAGTATTATACGATTCCAAGATTGCGTCTGCATTTCCCACTATCTTGTTTCTAATCACGCTGAGGATTCCAAAATACTTTGACGATCCAACAATTGGTTCATACATCTTTAGAACTTTCTCTACGCTTTTTCTACATGAGGAAAATTCGTTATTGGTTCCCGAAAATTCCCTGATACTCTTGACTATGTCCGGTATTCTTTCTAAGTCGTTTACTTCTCCCGTTAAAATCTCCTGATCACACAAACTCTGATTTTCCTGATTACCCAATAAATTGAGTACATTCCCTCAGTGCTACATCCACTATTTGCCTAACATAATTCGTCAAGTCAGTTCTAGTATTGGAGCTTAAAGAATTTGGAGGATTTGAGTTTTGATTTTCCTGTGGAGGGTTGGCCAACACAGGAGGTCTGATCAAGTTGCTAGGATTGGACATTTTGTTTTTTATTTTTTTTATTTTTGTAACTAGGATAAGAGTTGGGTAAGAAGTAGGAATATATATAGTATGTTTCTCTTGTACAGTCTAATATATTCGAAAAATAACTTTAACTTTTACTTTAGTTTTACAATTCTTTAACTTTACAATTCTCGTAATTATTTCCTTTTTTATTTTTACAAAACAAAACAAAAATTTTACTTAATTCTATATCGGAATTACTTATAGCAGTAGAAAAACATGATGTCGTTGATGCTGCTGATGTTGATGCAATTGTTTGTTGTTAATAATGTTGACTCTTCTTTACCCTTAGGCCGGGTGGTGAGGTCATCTGTATGTTTTTTTTTTTTATGTGAAGATTTTCTTCTATTTTATTTAAGAGTTTCTCTTTGTTCTTAGTGTCAATTTTATTTAACTTGTTTGATTATTATTTTTTTTTTTTTAAGTCACTTTAGTTTAATGTTTATTTTTATTAATTTTAGTTATAATTTTTGGTTTCACTTCTTATTACACTACAGTTTTACTTTATTTTGTTCACTAAAAAGTGATTTTCCTTTCGAGTTTCGCTGTCCCGGAGACGGTACCTCGGAAACGGGCGGATAAAAATTTTAAATCGCGCGGCAGGGGTTAACAAATGTGTGTTCCCCTTTTGTGTGGTTCGAGCCCGTACTTTTTAGCACAAACGTGTGCGTTTCAAAACAAAAATGTTTTTTTTTTTCTTTTTTATAACAAATTGTTATTCCAAAAGGAATTTTTATTGTTTTGTTCGATGAGTAGTGCTAAATACGATTTGTTTACTCTTTTTGAATTATCATACCTATCCTTTAAAAGTTGCCAAGCCACATGGTAGGCGGTAAATGTTTTATAAGGAGTTTTTCCACCTTCATTATGCTTTGTTAAGCATTTACTAGAGCACCGAAAAATCCCTAAAATGAATCCAATCAGTAAACCTGCCGTCAAAAGTAGGGATATCTATTCTAGGCAATGGTGGTTAGTGACGCTCACTAATTGAGTGATGTGAAGCTGACCTTATATCATTTTGCAACATTTTTTCAATTAAAGAGTTTATTGTTGTTTGGTTATGCATTAATACCTGCATTGCATTTGAAAGTTCTGATGTATTAGCTGATTGATTATTAATTATAGTTTGATTGCTTTGATCATCGTTGTGACGCATATATACTGATTTAATAAAATAATAATGCTCCCCTAGTTCACTGCGATACTTCTCTTCTATTGAAAGTTGTTCATTAGAAGAAAAGAATGAAAAACAGACTCACCAGAAACCATCTTGATCTGGCATACCCAGGATATACGTAGATCCGTGTTGGCCATTATGCTCCCCGAAATTCCCGATTAATTTACTATTGGTTAAGATTATTTTTCTTTCAATGTAGGCTCCTTAGTTACCGCAGCGACTTCGCATGTTTACTTTTTTTTTTTAATAATAATATAAGTTAATAATATTTTTTTTTTAAAAACCTTTTTTTGCGTTGTATTAGGTCCCGAATTCATTTATTTTCTTATATTCTAAAAAAAAAATTGTTTACGCGTCGCGAAATATAACATATTGTTAAATATATTATATGTTGACTATAATGAAATCTATGTAAAGAATCAAAGTCATTTCGAATAAGTGTAAAATATAAGCTGCCATAAACATCACCAGATTTACGGTAATATTTAAAAGCTTTGTTCTTTTTGTCTTTTAGATTAGCTAAGCCTGTATTATCCTTGTTTTTAAATGGCCACCAGAAATTGAATTATGTAGCTGTTCCAATATAGTCGGTTTGAGTTGTGTCGGTATAACCAGTAAATCGCGCTCGCCACCCGTATCCGAAAACCTGTAAATTGAAAACCCACTACATTTGGAGTCAGGTGTGGGGCTGCATAATGCAGTCAAACTGCTAACATGTGGGGCACGAGCTTGCTCTATGATTCTCTTGATGCTCTCTAAATTGTTGCTGTGTGCGAGCTGATAATTGGCCACCAGCCCCGATATTTTAAGTTCAATATCCACAGTTTTCCGTTGGAAAATGATTTCGAATTGGTTTAAAACCGATCTGTCAATGGCTGCGATGTCATTCAACTCAGGAATGTCGGTTAATAAGTTATTCCACCTTGTTGTAATCCACTGATCCGTGGATGACGTTTTCGAGATACTGGCGGTAAAGGCAACAGATGAAATCGTACTCGTATGTTTTCTTGTTCACCGAGTACACCGTAAAGAATGCTGTTATCTCATTAGGAGTAGCGCTAGCCCACGCTGATCGTATATAGCCATCCTCTCGAGGTACAAGGAAAGTCGCATATTGTTCATTAGGGAATACAATATATATAGGATATGGTATCTCTCAGAGCAATCATCATTTGGGTCATGACAACGTTCGTTAATATTGGCAGCAAGGTCATCTGTCACTGCAGCGTTAAATCTAATGGGTAAACAATGCATTAAATACGCATGTTGATTTTCCGAATTCTCCTCCCGATGATTTTCTGCCCAGATACGAAGAGCATCTCTCACCATAGCCGTTGAAGAAGGACATTGCCTCAACTTTTAGCAGATGTAAGGCAATTAAGAACTGAGATGCTATATCTGTGTAGTCATCCCCACGATTTGATAGGATAAGAGCTCCCAAGGAAGACTGGCCGAGAGTTACCGCTTGGCGGGCTCGGTTACGTTGCATTTGTAAAAGTTGGTCAAAGTTTGCCATTTTTTATCGTAGAATGGTAACTAGATGTCGCTTGTAATACACGTTAATTCACTTGGAACTGATAAATAAAATAGATAATTAGAATGGTTTTAAAACAATGAAGTTTTGGTTGCAGAGTTATTGGACTCTGCCAATTTATTCAGATGTTGCGAATATCACTCTTATTGATAAATGACAAATCTAATATTTAATAGAAAGGGGTGCTGGCGAAAGTAATGTCTATTATTGATCCGCGTCCATTTTTTCAAACGTATTTTTGGCGCCATCGTTGAGTAGTATCACATATATTCTCAATATGACTTCTCCTCTTCTATTCGTGAATCTGAAGGCCCATATTGTGGCTTTGTGACTATTATCGGATATCCATTCCCCCTGGTTAATCATACTTTTGTAAGGTTCGCAAAGAAGAGCTAGATCAACACTTCTCAATAACTATTTTATTTAATAATTCTTGCGCATCCTCGCTGTGATTTAAATTAAGTTGCAGGATCTTCAGTCTATGTGTTGTTTTTTAATACTGCTATATAAGCCGGACATAACCTACTTGTAGTAGCATGGCTGGCATCTACATCTTTGGCATCACAGTTTTGTTTTGCTCACATTTGAGGCAGCATTTGCTCCTATCTATTTTGTTTTTACATGCTTTCGCTTTGTGGCCGAACTCTAAGCATTTAAAACACCTGGTAGGAGTATCATAAGGTCGTACTCTACACATTACCCAACCTATTTTAATTAATAATTTTACCGTCTTGAAGCAAAGAAGTTCCGACTTTACTAGGTACATTGAGTACTGCTACCTGTGTACCCGCATACGATTTTCTTAACGCTTTAATTGCAGACTCTTCAATTTCCGCATTTTCTATCTGGTTTTTGATGGCGTCTACTATGTCCAACTAAGTGGTAATTTCGTCTATATCTCTGATTATCGCTGTTTTACTGCTGCCAAAAAGTTTTACTTTAGCCTGCTCGCCTAGTATTTGTTCCATTTGCCTCTTGACAGTTGTTATAGTACCGTTATTAATGGCCACAGCCAGGGATGTCATCTGGCTACCCCCTTCCAGCTAGCTCTATAACCTCAGGGGTGAGGATCTCAACCCGTTCATGACCACGCACTATAACAAATAACACTCCGACCATGTCTGAGCAACCTGTGGAACCTATGTCCCCCACCTTAACCGATAACTATGAGTGCACCACACATACCTGCGCGAACTGCAAGACAATCAGCCACCCCCCATCAAACACTCTTTATTCATTCATTTTTACACATTTTATTATAATATAAAAAGGATTATATTTAGTTGTGCCGGGGTTAAAACCGTCGGCACCAGGGTTCACTGAAAATTTTACACTCTTTTAAGTTTTTTAGTTTTATAAATTTTTTAAACAAACTTTATTATTACTATAAAAGAGAATTTCACTCTCTTTTTTTTTTTTTAAATAAAACAAAATTATATTTTTAAATTCTTGGACACTACGATGAATTACAATATGTTAAGCGTTTGAATTACTCGACTAGAAAATGTTTTTCACAACTCTGTTCGGCTTCCTTTTATGCACCGAAATCGCTCATACGCCCTCTCGAACGTTCAATTTTCGCAGATCTCGAACGTTCTTTTTCTCGTACGAACGTTTTCACCTCAAGTAGGGTCTTTTGTTAAAGTTGGCGGCCCTGACTCGGCAGGGTTTGCAAAAATCATAGTCGTGGTGAAAACCGACCGAATGTAAAAGAAAAAAAGGGGGCGCTATTTTTCTTCTTTACAAATAGTAGGATATATTGTCATTATTTTCTTTTTGGTTTTCAATAGTTTTTAACAGGGGCCCCCCCAAATGAATTCTTTATACACTCAATAATTACAAACTAGATTGACATACACACAAATTTAATATATATCACGTTGACATATAATGTGGAAAAAAAATTCATTAATACTACATATTGACTTATCTGCAGATCCAATTGCAACCGTCCGAGAGTGGATCACTATGGCCCGTTTTGTTCACGTTGGCCGTATGAGGCGCAGATTTATATTCTCGCTCTCTAGATTTCTCTCCTTTTTCCAAGTTGTGGAATACGCCGGCGTTGCCGTCTTTTTATTCACCGCTCAGCTGTTTTTTTTTTTGATTAGTCCCGCAACACAGTTTCCACCTTGAGATTTTTTAAGTTGGAATAGTATCTCTCTGTTCTTTGCTTGCGTATTTTATGTACCAGCTTTTTAAGATTTGAATTTTCTTTGACCGTTAATATTTCGCTGTAGGAGAGGGTATCAATTTTTTCTATCACGATAGCTTCCGACTTCGGGATGTACTTCGTGTTAGTTTTTTCATCACGTTTAAGCCTTGCCATAACTGTGGTCCATTCATCATTTTTTTTGGCCTGTTTTTTCTGCGTATCGTCTCTATCCGGTATGAGAGCTGTAGCCTCTACGCCTTTATTGGTGGAGTTTTCTTGCCTGTGTTTAGCATTCGGCACCACGGCAGCTTCAACATCATCATAATTTATATAAAGTGCGGTCTGCCCGCTCGGCAATAGCATTTTGCTGGGGTGTATAGCTTACACTTGTTTAATGACGTATGTCTACGGATAACAAATAGTTTTTAAACTCAGTATTGTCCAGTACATACTCACGCGCATTATCTGATCTTAGCATTTTGATTTTGAAACCAGTTTGCTTTTCCATAACTGTCTGAAAACGTTTAAAACTCTGTAATGCTTCACTTTTTTTAAGAAAGTATACCGTTATATAGCGACTGAAGTCATCTATAAAGGTAATAAAGTACCGCGAGCCGCCCTCGCTTGCTACTCGTATATGGCCGCATATATCCGAATGGACCACTTCCAACGGTTGCTTAGTAAATGTGTCACTATAACTTATAAATGGTTAACATGTTCACGACGGCGCTGTTTTTCATTGTCTGCTCTATCGGGCGGGAGCTAAATTCTTATTATCTTTACGTTATTAAACAAAAATTATGTTTATAATACGTTATTAACTATAATTTTAAAAACAATTATAGTTATTTTTTTTTGACTGTCCGTCCACGTCAATTCGTACAGTCAAAAAAAAAAAATAACTAATTGTTTTTAAAAATAAATGTTTTAACGAGAGCGTGACTCTCAGGTCTTCTTTTTCACATAGTAAAAGTTATATATTTGGTGTTACGTACGTGTAATAGCACAATCAAATGTGAGCCACCGGTGGTACACGCCGGCGTGAACGTGTTAAATGTTTATTTTTCAAAACGCATATGTAGTACAATTGTTACAATACCTATAGTTGTTGTTCAAACCGTGAGGTGTTCTGTTCTGCCAACATTTCTTGCCCCTCATAGTGAGACATTTACGCCAAACCGTCGACTCCCGACTAGATGGATGCCTCAGGGGGTTCTCAACCCGCAGTCTGGCGTAGGGCGGATTGATAACAAAAAAAAAATGATGATGGTGGACTCTCATACATGACTAGTTCGGACATGCAGACGTGTCCAATCCATCAGTGACGACTGCTGGAAAATCACTGTACCATATGCCCCTCCCCACCTTTGTGGCCATTTATGGTGACTATTATCTTTTTTAGGCCACCCTATTAACCGAAAAAATGTAATTCCCTCACCTCATCCCCACACCACACCACTCACCCCGCTTGCGTTTCCCACTTTTACAAGAATAACATCATTCCCAATTCGTTTAATTACAATTTAATATGATATAAAGTTTCGAATGATATATTCTACCTATCCTATGTGTATGAATGCTTAATTACAATTCAATATTATATCTATCCTGTCTAACCTGTGTGTGTGAATGTTTGATAACAATTCAATATTATATTAATTTCTAATTGTTCTAACCTGTCTAACTTGTGTGTGTATATGTTTGATAACAATTCAATATTATATTAATTTCTAATTGTTCTAACCTGTCTAACTTGTGTGTGTATATGTTCGATAACAATTCAATATTATATTAATTTCTAATTGTTCTAACCTGTCTAATCTGTGTGTGTATATGTCTGATAACAATTCAATATTATATTAATTTCTAATTGTTCTAACCTGTCTAATCTGTGTGTGTATGTGTTTGATAACAATTCAATATTACATTTACAACGTTACAAGAACTTTAGCCTTTCTCCAGGCTTGATTATGCTTTTCCCCTCCCTATAATTTACCAAACATCAAATGAATATGTATATACAAAATTCATACCTATTTTCCTGATTTTGTAAAATCGCCTCCCTTTACGCTGACTCCGAAGGAGCTCATTCGAAGTTTCTGCTTGAGGCACCTGCGAAAAAACGAAGTGAGTTTATAAATAGGGTATCTAGGGTGTAGCTTTGGTCCGATTTTGATTCCTCAAAGTCGACCAAGCTGAGCATAATCAAACTTACAATTTCACATACACATATTTACCCTCTGCGGTTTGAACACACACACAAAATACGATACCAACAATAATCATAAGAAGAGAAAAAAGAAAAAAGAATGTATCAGCGTGATGTCGTTGTCGCCAGCTAATCTTCCGTCCGGACCATATCACATGTGGCTATCTGCTCTCGTGTAGTCAGGCCGTGGTACACCTTCTCCTTTATTGTCTCCTGGATGAAACCTCACTTGGCCTCGGCTCTTTTACGACCACCTGGCACTCTATTCCTTCGGGAATTTGCCACAATACTACTCAGCACGGCTTTCGGCAAAATATTAATGCTTTTCAAATTGTTTTGGGCACCACGTGATCTTATTCTTCATATAAATTTAAAATGTTTGGGGAATAGCGTGGATTCTTGCGGATTTTTCTCCCTATATACCCTCGTGGCACGGGAGCACACTTTTTTCCTTCTTATTTGCTTTCATCGCTCCATGCGGAAAAAAACGCGGTTTATCACAGCTCGTTCTCTGTATTTTATTTTATTATTATTTTTTTTTTAAATTTCCACCAAACTATTTTTCCTTTCTTTTTTTTTTTTGTAGTTGTGTCACTGGGTTCCTTTTTTTCTTTTTTTTAAAAAAAAAGGTTCTTTTATTTCTTTCTTAATATCAGGATCACTCACAGCACACACCGTCCAAAAGCCGATCAAAAAGTAATTGCCACACGCCATTTTTTCTTTTTTTCCTCTTTTCTTTCTTCTTCCTTTTTCTCTTTAGTTTTTTAGCTTTTTCTCCTTCTGCTCTGGCATCACTGATCATTCACATGCAACAGTGTTGCCCCACTAGTGCCTGCGACACAATTGAACGTTTTTATGCCATATTTATACCACGTACCATACCTTTGGTTGAAATTTTTTCAATGAAACGCAAATTTAAATGGCCCAGCCTTTTGTGCCATAATTCACAATCGATTATTGTATTTGCCATTAATGATTTTTCTTTTACATTGACTACTGTTGTATAAACACCATTACACATCTTCGCTTTAAATAGCAAATCACCAGAGTTGTTTTTCACATATGCATTTTTCTAAAAAAATTCTACACGATTGCCATATTCAAGAATTTTATGAACACTCATGTCGACAAACTCTGATTTAAAATTTACCTTTCCTATACCCTCTGCATTCAGGGGGAGGAGGTATCTGTGGGGAGATACAAAAAGTTTAGTTAAAAAAAAGGACGGTTAGTCAGGTATGACTTCTACTCAATTTGAATTATCAAATCCTGATGAATAACATATCAATACATACAATTTCATACATGGCATCTATAGCACTTATTATATCAAAAAAAAAGAAGAAGAGCAGGAAGACAGTTCCGAATCCGGTGGCCTCCCTACCGTCGGTAATACCATCACTGCTTTATTTTTCTGGATTAATTCACGTTTCCTTTGACTATTGCGGTTGCGAGCAGTTTATTTAACCGTCAATCATTTCCATTCGTCATCACAATTTTGAGTTGGCAATCATTGAGCGTGTTCGTGTTACAGTTCCTGTTTAAAATTCTGTTCCTGATATTGCTGAACTTCTAGCTTTCGCTATTTAATCTGTTGCCGTATATTGCACTGTAAGCGGATCATTTATTACCACATATCGGCTCAGATTCTGATGCCGTTGAAGAATACGTATGCCTTGTAGGTTATCGGGCATCTACTTCTCGATGTTGTAATGTAACCTCCACGTTTTTTTGGCATAAAATATAATAAGTGCATAATAACTTTAACAGTTTTACAATTTCTATTGGTCACTTATTGTTGCGTTATTTTCCTTTTTATCATGTTCCATCAAATCACTGTAGCACTCCCGAACAAAATCAGCACACTCCTCACCAACCGCGCAATAAAATTTTCTTTTTCTTTTCTGTCAGCACATCACTCATCAACTGCGCAATAAATTTTTCTTTTCTTCTCCGTCAGAACATCACTCACCAACTGCGCAATAAATTTCTTTTCTCTCATGACGCCATCTTTTTTTTTTCTTTTTTTCATTTTTTCTTCACTTCTTTTCTCTTTTTTCTCTCCCCGTTTGCTGGCCTGGCACCACTGCTCATATGCGCAAACCAGTGCTGCCCTATTTGTGCCTGCGACAACAGGCGCTGGTCGTTCATATGAATTTGTAGCTACATTAGGCACGTTAAACGGCATTGAAAAAATGTTATTATGCATTGCTGTTGTAATAGTTGAATATTGACCGGAAAAGCATGAGTGTGACGACGTAAGTTGGTGCATCTGATCACAGAGATACGTACGATGTTCAGAAGAACAATTATGTCCAACGGCATATGTTGTTGAATTCAAAGGTATTTGGGTCCTTGGATTTGAAACGGCTTCCTCGGTTAAGGTCGGTATTTCTATGCCATTGCACGTTTGTTGAATCATGAGTGCTGGCAGTAACCAAATCCTTTGACCAATAGTTTTTTTTTCCGAGTTATCACATTCACGGTAATAATTCCGGAATTTACCTACTCCTTTATAAAGGAGTTAGGCTCGGTCGGCAAAACTATATTATTGAAACAAATATGCGAAAAAACATTAATTATACAATATATACAATATATACATAATTTCATTTCATTTCATTTATTGTTTTAAAGTTAGCTAAAATTACAATACAGCCAACTAAATTAACTTAAAACTAGAAAGCAGCAAACAGCTCCTCACCACAACAACAACAACAACAACAACAACAAACCACCAAAACAGCTTCGATGAATTAAATTATAGATTAAATATGCTTACAGCTAATAAGTAACAATATATAACAAAATAGACGCAAATATATGAACAATATAAAATTAATTAAGATTAAATAAATTAAATGAAATTTTTAATAAAATAAATATATAAAGATAAAATATAAGTTATTAAAAAGTGTTTTATAATAATTTAACAAACAAAAATGGCAATGTTAATATGTACAAGTGAATATTATAATAAATAAAAGATAAGAAATAAGAAATAAGAAATAAGAAATAAGAAAGTCTGGCAGGCAATATAGGCTATGAATTAAAAACCACATCTTTCAGTTTATTTTTATTATCATTTAAATCAAAGTTATCACAATACGTATTATAAATAGTAAACAAATTCCTCAATGGACTGTACAATTCGTAATTCGTGCGACACTGAGATAACTTTAAAGAGCTAAAATTTCGCGTTTGACGTTGAGGAACGTTAAAAAAAACTTCACCAAGCAAAACTGGTGAATTAATAAAGCCTCTAATCAAGTCCACCATAAATGACAACCTAAGATAAACTCTCCTGGTTTCAAGAGAAGGTAAATTAATTAATTTTAAGCGATCAGTATAATGTGGTAAAGGGATATCCTGTCTCCACCCTAGACCACGTAGGGCAAATAAAAGAAACTGCTTCTGAACAGATTCCAAACTGTCAATCTTATTTCTGTAATAGGGAGACCAAATAACACATCCATATTCTAAAACAGGCCTGACAATACTAATAAAAAGGGTTTTAAATATATATGGATCATTAAACTCTTTACTCCATCTTTTTATGAACCCCAACAAAGCCATAGATTTTCCTTTGATCAATTGAATGTGACTGTCAAAATTCAATTTAGAATCTAACAGAATACCCAAATCTGTAAAAAAATCCACCCGTTCAAGCATGATATCAGTTATAAAAAGATCGTTAAATACAATTGCACGCTTAGAAAACGACATTACTTTACACTTTTTTACATTTAGAGATAGTAAATTCGTGCAACACCATGATATTAAAGCATTTAAGTCGACCTGAAGATTATTAAAAGAATTTTGATTAACAATATGACAAATAATTTTCACATCATCCGCATACATCAAAATTTTAGCATATTTAATTACTTGAGGTAGATCATTAATAAATAATGTAAAAAGAAGTGGCCCAAGATGGCTACCCTGAGGAACGCCAGATGTAACAGGTATCTTACGGGACTTATTGTTGAAACATACAACCGATTGGAAACGATTACATAAGTAAGACCTAAACCATTTCACCAAGTTTAAAGGCAACCCCAATTTATCTAACTTATACAATAACAAATTATGATCCACTCTATCAAAAGCTTTACTCAGATCAGTAAAAACTACATCCGTTTGAAAACCAGAAGAAAAGCCTTTATGAATGTAGTCAACCATTTCAAGAAGATTCGAAATTGTAGACTTTCCTTTCATGAAACCATGCTGAGAAGGAGTAATAACGGAAGTTAATGCCATCGATAGATAATTACAAATTAGTTTTTCAAAAAGCTTTGGTATAACACTTAATTTTGCTATACCCCTATAGTTCTCAACTAGAAGTCTGCTACCAGATTTAAAAAGAGGCATAATAAAGCTATCTTTCCATATAGATGGAAAAATACCATTAGATAATGATAAGTTAAAAATTCTGGTCAAAGGTTTATATAAAAGTTCAGCTGCAGACCTAAGGATGCAAGATGGGATTCCATCGGGACCTGGGACAGTTGAGAATTTTAACCTTTTTATTTCCTTCAAAACATCCATTTCATCAAACAGAAAAGGAGTAAAAAAATTATACGATGAGATGTTATAAGGATAATTCAATGGACCGGTATTTTTCGAATAATTTTGTTCAAAATAAGTCGCGAATAAATTACACATTTCAAGAGGATCACTAACTGCATAATTTCTAAGCTTCAAAAGAGGAGGAATAGAGGACACTTTCCTTTTAGACTTAACAAATGCAAAAAAGGATTTAGGATTCTCTTTAAGATTTCTACTAATTCTATTTAAGTAGTTTGTGTAACATATGATGTTCATTTGAGAGTATTTTTGGCGAGAAACGGAATAATTTGAATAATCAACCACAGACCCAGATTTTTTAAATTTTTTAAACAATCTGTTCTTCTCATTTTTTAAACGTTTCAGCTCACGCGAAAACCAAATAGGACAATTTGAGCAAATTCTGATTGTCTTAAAAGGTACACAAGTTGAGATGGCATCATTAAGCATGGTATAAAATGAAGTTACACATAATTCTAAATCATCAGTTTCGAAATTAAAGTTAATTAGTCGTAAAATGTTCAACAGCTTAGAATAATTTGTCCTGCTAAATTGACGCTGATTTTTAACACAACTATTACGTTTGACGGGAAATAATTCAAAAGAAACGAGTATGCTAGGATGATACCTATCTTCAGGTGTAACAAGTGGTTTACACCGAGTTACAACAACCTCTGATACACTACAAAAAACCAGATCAAGATGTCTATTCATAAAATTTGATACATCATTTACTTGATAAAGACCTAATTCCAAGAGTGAGTGAAGAAAACTTATATCATGATTAGTAGCTTGAGGAATACACCTACTGATGTCAGAGTGGAAATTCCAAGTTACAAAAGGCAAATTAAAATCACCTAACGCAATAAGTATATCGTTAGTATTCAGTAATTGAAATACGCTTTTTATATACTCAAAATGAACATTGTAACACTCTAGACTAGAGGATGGAGGAATATAAGAGCATGTTACGTAAATGTGCCTATTTCCACTACCAATACGAACTACCAAAATTTCAATATCGTTATTTAACGGAATATCTATAACTTCGGAGGAAAGTTTTAAATTAACAGCAATTAAAACACCTCCACCCATACGATTTGGTCTATCGTATCTATAGACTAGATATTCATTACAAAAAAGTTCCAAGTTATTAACATCAGGTTTTAACCAAGTCTCTGTCAAAACTATAATATCATACTCACAACCAACACTATTTAAGAAAAGCAATTGCATCTTAGTATTCAATCCCCTAACATTTTGATAAAATAAGGCAAGAGATTCTATTAGTTTTTTTGACTGTTGCTAGAGGAAGGTAACGTCGCAATATTCCTACGCGTTCTTGGAATAAATTCTTTAACAAGAGTACCAGAGGGCCAAACCATTTTGTGAACCACATAATCAAAACATTCAAGTGGCACTTGCAGTTTAAAAGAAGAAATATCCCTGGGCGAAGAAAAATTGATTTTAATTACCTTTAAATCACTTCCATTAATAGAGGGGTTATTAGACCGAATATAGTTGACGATTTGATCAGTAGTAGTGTCGGGAACCAGGCGAGATATAAAAACAGTTTTGCGAGGAGGAACAGCTTTTAAGCAACAGTTATCAACATTTGAAATTGTACAGATTTCATTAGTATTGTTGTTATAAGCAACATTATCACGTACATCTGAAATATTGCTATTCACATTATTAACATCATTTGCAATAACGTTAGAGGGACTCAGTTGTAATAAATTAGGTGATACAGAATTAGATGCATTAGAATGACACTTATTAGTAAGTGGAATCACATCGTCATTAATTATGATATTTGGGACATCATTAACTAAAGTATTTGTTGCTGATTCAGGGGGTTCAACTAACTCATCATTGTTGAGTAGAGGCATTGAAGGCGTAATGGATGTCACTGGTGAAACAAAATTAGAACGACTAGTAACAATATTGTTACATCCATTTATATTAACATCATCACAAGCATTAACATCAACACCCTTTCTAGAAAATAAAGCCATTTCAAGATTATTGAGTTTGTTAAAAGCAGAGTTAACCTCTTCAAATTCTTTAGCTAAATTCTGAAAACACTTACTTATATTAGAAAAGCATTTTTTTGTATGATGAAACAGTTCATAAAAGTCGGTATCTATTTTTCTGCAATCCATACAGGACCAACGCAAACCTTTAGATTCATCAGTTAAAACGTCAAAAACCCGACCCGAGAAACCTGCACACTTAAGATGCATATATTTATCACACAATGAACAAGCAAGAAATAGTTCATCGGATTTTTTTATTTTGCATCCAGAATAAGAACAAATCATGATATCGCCTAAAGCTATGCTACTAAAAACAAGAAAATAAGAAACAATTTATAAGCACTCAAAATTAAAACAACAAAAATCGAAACACACAATAAATAGTAACAAATTACCCGCAAATTGCATGTACAACAATAACAATTAAAAATGTAGCACCTAACCAAAGTACCGTAAACTATATAAAAATAAAGATTATCAAAACAAATTCAATATAAAAATTATCACGAAAATCGTATTATTAAGAAAAAAAAAAATGCACAAATATTATGAACAAATTAAAAACCAAACAAATAACTTAAGTAATATCCAATCAAATTAAAAGAACATGAAAAAATGCAAATATTTGTGAAATACAACAACAAACCTACAGAAGAGGTTGTTGGCAGACAATTCACCAAAAATTAGGCAAACCCAAGTACACAAGTATCACAGTGTCTGCACAAATTAATATATAACAACTCACTCTTTAATTATATAAAAATTTAAAAATTTATAAATTGAAAATAACAAAGTTAATTAATATTTTGTACAATAATAATTAAGCGCGTAGAAAAGTAATACCGATCACAATCGCGTTGCCAGACTTTTTTACGTGTATATTATATACAAATATAATTATTAATTATATTGATTTATTCTAAAGTGACCCCATGCTAAAGTACTTATACCATCAGGTAAAATAAATATTTTGTCGTCGTTATAATTTAAAGTAATTTTGCGGACGATTTCGGTGTATAATATATGAGCCCTGCTTCGGATTACTCTTTGTTCCCCATAAAAAGTTAATTTATTTAAAAGGCATTCTTTAAAATTATCAAAATTTAATTTTTTTACTGCAGATGATTTTACGCCTTTAATCTTTTTCGTTTCATCCTTTTTATTTTCTTTACTATTCACTAAAAATGAATAAACTTTTGCTTTAAGTCCAGCAAAATTTGTCATTATTTTACCTGATGTTTCATCTTTCATTAAGCCTATTTCTTTTTTATTTTGCGGGATTATACCATATATATTATTTACATCATAATCTGATGTATCAAACTTTAAAGGATTGCTTTTAATGATATCATATACATCTGTTGTAGAAGATAGTATAAATGAATCAGTATCCATGTATATGACTTTTATATCATCCGACTTTTTTTTTAAAAAAGAATAATAGAAATCATACATTAACCATTTCGATAACTCTAAAACAGTTACCCCCACATATATAGGCTTGTCATGTCTTATTGGTAACATCTGCAATCAACTTTGAACAGTTACCATTGAGAGGAGTTTTATTTTCGCAACAAAAAGGTAATGAATTGTGTTTGTCGTTGTTGGAGAAGTACTTAAGAACTAGTGCATATATATATATAGCCTAACAGTGCATACCTACATAACATATATATTGTCATCGCTAATAATAAAGATGACCGGCTTTTGAAGATACAACAGTCGTGTATATCTGTAGGGTAGTCCAAGTCAACTTCTAATATGTAACCATATTCCCCCTCATAATTTACTATTAGAATATCAAAATTATGAAATCCATCGTTAATTAAAAACTTAAAATCGAAAATTGGTAATTTTTGTGACATCGCCCATCCATACAAATTATTTGCATCAATATACATTAAATAATTATCTGGAGCATTTGCGTTATAGTCAGCCATATATTTATTATTAGCTTCAGACAACCTATGCGTACATTGAGTAATACCCCCTCGAATTGATGTCTTTAAAAATGTATGAATTTCCGGATCGCTAACTAAATGTAATTTCACCTTAATAAATTTTAACATAACATCCCAAGACAATGACGGTGCAGTTACGTAATTGCAGGGATCTAGTTCATATATTTCTAAGCATATATTTATGAAATTTTCAAAAACATCTGCTAGTATTAACACATATTTTCTAAACACACTTGCATGTAATCTTTAAGCGTTTTACATTGAAAAGTATTTTGCAAATTCATAATCATCTTCACTACATTCTGTATTGTTAAGATGATTATAAAAATGCTCTTTGGCGGGTAGACTCCTTTCTTGTAACTTTTCAAAGTTATCAATATAATCATATGGAAAAACCCCTTTGCGCATCATTAACTCAAATTTTGACTTATTATTATTAAAATAATTACCTAATATCCTAAAGTTAATTGGGGTTAAATAGCTACTTAATTTGTCTAAACTACAATTTAAAAACCTGTTTGAGTCTATAAAAATCATCTTATATTTAAGAAAAGTTCGGCAAGCCGAATATACTTTTTTCGTTATTGAAATATATAATTCTTTATTACACGGAATTACTGATATATCATCCCCTAAATTTTCTACAAACAGATATATATCAATGTACACTATATGTACACACATGTATAATTACATGGACACACACATATCCTAAGTTATATTACAGGCGGTTTTATAGGCGATACCATAACACCCCCACCGTTAGATCGAGACTCCGGCGAGATTTGGAGAACTGCGGACTTTTTTCTACTAAGCAAAACATATATCAATATTAATATTATTATGAAAATTACAGCGTCTGTTCCCGTGTTTACAATTTTAGTGATTTTTTGGCTTCTAATTGAGCCATCCAACATATCTTTATAATGTACAAATTAAACAAATTTATATTTTATTTGTTTTTAAAAAAATTGTTTTACGCTGAAAAGCGTCTTTATTCAAGTGAGTACAAAAGTGGACTAAATCTTAAAGTTAACTTACAGCTACGCCAAGCTACGTTCTATGATTGATTTATGGTTTGCTGAGTTTGCTTTTCCTAACACTTTAAAGAAATGGGTGTTAGCGATTGTGATTGCGTGAACGAACAGCAATGCTTTTAAAGAAATGCGTTTTGCTGCGTTTGCAACTATGGCTGAGTGAATAAAGGGAAATAAAAATAAATAAATGAATAAGTGGGTAATTATGACTGAGTGAGCGGAGAGCAATAAAAAATAAGTAAACAATTGAGTGAGTTTTGCTGCGTTAGCAATTATGACTATGTGAACGGACAGTTTCAGCATTGTTCTGAAGTATGAACTTAGATGGTGTTAACTCCTCCCCCCTTAAACTTCAAACGTTCTCGTTTGAACAATTTAAAATATTCTGAGCGTCTGCGACACTCAATGGGTTCAGTATAGTTATGCTGGGAGTGGTCGGACTTTTGGATTTACTTGTACAACAATGCCATAGACATATCACTATTATTATCACGGACACAAGCACCGTTATTGCAGAGGATGTAACCACCATATTTCGGTGTTCAATCAACTCGATCTTCTTGGTGTTGCCAGTGTGCAATTATTTTATCATTTCCAAGGACAAAACTTCTTCGGTTCTAGTCCTGTTAGAAAATGGCTGAAAAATTGAAGGCAACGGGTGATTATTTGTGACGCGTGTGGACTTAAAAATTCTTCCGTCCACATCAACTGACATGTTTTGATATTTTATCAAGTATGTTCCGTCAAGATCGATGCAATCGATACTTACGCAGACTTTTCCTTTATAATCATTTAAAAATACTGTGTCACTTTATTATTACTTCACTTCTTTACTTCATAATCATATTCATATTTTTTTTTAAATACCACAGAATGAAGTTTTTTTTATATTATACAACAGAATAAAGTTCTTTGATTTCTTTTACGGTAGCCAGCACAAATGTCACCGCCTAGAACACTGAGCACAGAATGATGCTCGCTCTCCATTTTCCATCCCGTGTACCCTCGGTCGCTCTCTCCCTTTGTCGCTGATTCGCTTTCTCGAAGCTTCGTCTCACCACACTCGGCCACTTGCTAGTGTTGGCGGCCCTGGATCGCTAATAGCGTACACCAGTGTGGTGAAGTCGGCGAACAGCTGTGGGAAGAAAAATGCTGCGACATTTTTCTTCTTTACAGTTGCTATAACAAGCTGCCTGTCTAAAAAGATATATTTTGACAGTGCATCTCTTTTTCATTGATAATATTTATTTTAGTTATAATATAAGTTGTCTATCTGAAAAGATAATATATTGACAACCTATTATTATTTACTTTCCTATGTTGCCTATCTGAAAAGATAATTTGTTGGCAATTCAAGATCATTTCATATATTTTTCTCACATTTTTAATTTGAAATTGTTAATTTTTTCATTATTCTGAAATATAATAATTTTCTTCTTTTTTCTCTTCCTTTTTTGAGAGGTTTTTTTCTAATATTTTAAAATTATTTTTTCTATTTATTTATTTATAATTTTTTTTATAATTCTTAGACTAATAATATATTTGTTTATTAATTTCTTTTTTTCTATTTTACTTTATTTTATTCTTTGAATTAATTCTGGGGGTAATCACGTAAGCGATAGTGATGGTACGACAATAGTTATTTTCAACTTTTCATTTTCGTAAGCGATACGTGTCTCAAAAGACGCTTTTGTATATATATTAAGTGAAATGGATGTTAACGGGTTAAGGAATACTTTTATTCTACCCGTTTTAAGGTTAGCGTCCGATGTTTCGGTCGCACAAAGTACCCTTTGCGCAATATTGGAAGAAACCACTACACAATTGGAACATAAATTGTGTCCAAAGTGGATTAATTTCAACATCAATAACGATACAAAACAGTGGTTTTTCAGGAAACCACTGGTGGTACGCATCTACATTTTAAGTTTTCTATTTATACATTTCAATGAAATATATAAATTTATAAAGTTCAAAGTTTAAAGTAAAGAAATTTTGAGAAAATTTCTAAAATTTGTTCATTGAATTTTTTTTGATTTACATTTTGTTCCTTTAACAAAATGTTTTCTTTCTTTAACAAAATGTTTTGTTCCTTTAATACAACGTTACGTTCTTTTAAAACGGTAATTAAAGAATCTTGAAAATTTTTGTCATTTTGAGATTGCTTCTGAAAGAGATTGTACGCATCCTCCGTACGTGTTCTTTTTGAAGATGACGCCGGAGATGCAGTCCTAATAAATTAAGTCTGTTTATTAATTTTTAAAGCATAAAATTTACATATCTTTACTTACTTGCGTTTTCTACTTTTATCATGCACCTCTTTTTCTGCGCAATTTTCTTCAAATATTAAATGTCTACATTAAAAATAAATAAAAAATTAGAAATATGTAACGTTTATAAGTTTTTATATCCTATACTTACTGTAAATTGTTGGATGTGCTTGGCATATTTACAAATATTTCATCCACTTCTTTGGACTGGGGAGCGCCAAAACATAATGTTTCTTCATTTCCACTTACTGTGGTTTTTAACTTGTTCAATTCTGCAATTTTTTCTTCACCAACAGTAAGTGGAATCTCCTCCGGCGGTCCTCCACCAGTTTTTCTCAGGGCCAATTTATAGAGAAATAACCGTCTATAACCGAGGTATAACCGTCGACACCAGGGTTCAGTTAATCACGACTTTAAATTTTTTTATTTATATGTTTATATGTATAAATTTACAACTTTCCGATTGTAAAAATCAAAATTTGAATCGGTCTAATTCTATTATAGCTTCTTTACTTCATTACTTTATTATTACTTCACTTCTTTACTTCATTACTTTATTATTACTTCACTTCTTTACTTCATAATCATATTCATATTTTTTTTTAAATACCACAGAATGAAGTTTTTTTTATATTATACAACAGAATAAAGTTCTTTTATATTATACAAATGAAAAAATTTTTTTTATATTATACAACAGAATAAAGTTCTTTGATTTCTTTTACGGTAGCCAGCACAAATGTCACCGCCTAGAACACTGAGCACAGAATGATGCTCGCTCTCCATTTTCCATCCCGTGTACCCTCGGTCGCTCTCTCCCTTTGTCGCTGATTCGCTTTCTCGAAGCTTCGTCTCACCACACTCGGCCACTTGCTAGTGTTGGCGGCCCTGGATCGCTAATAGCGTACACCAGTGTGGTGAAGTAGGCGATCAGCTGTGGGAAGAAAAATGCTGAAGGTGTCCTGGCTTGTAGCATGTGAGCGGAGCGACGGCGGAGTGGTGTCAATGGTTGATCGGGCGGTGGATGGATCTCCTCTTGCGGTGATGTCAGATAGCCGGGTTAGGGTCCCTATTTCTCGTGCATTGGGGTGTGCTGCTTGGTATTCCCCTGCTGGGCCCATTAGCTCGTCAATTCGGTCAAGTAGGTGTGACAGATCTTCTGGACTGGACAGCTGGTGGAAGGTTTGAGTCGCCTCATCTCGCGTTGGTTTCGGCACTGCTTCTCGGACTTCTTCTCGGACTTCTTCGGACAATCGCGGCAATATCATGTGATTTGGAGAAAAAAGGTGTACTGGCTTGAAGATTTTGGAGATGGTATATGATCGTTGTATTCGTAACGAATCGCCGAAGACAATATCGATTTTGTTCGACACATGAAAGTCGTACATCTCCTGACGGCGTGGTGGTGTAGGCATACTGCCTTGTTTATGTCCCTCAGTATGGCTATGTTGGGGTGGAGGCACATTCCAGGTATCACCCTCATTTGAGTCACTGCTAATAGTCCATATTGATGAATCATCCCCAATTTCGATCGTGTCGGGAAAGTTTGGACGTTCGTCGTTGACTGGGTCGGCAGATGCCTCTGGTGACAATGGGCGATGCTGCAAACATTCAGGATCTGCCTCCTCCTCTGTATTTGGAACTCTTTGACTCTTGGGATCTTTCGGGTCGGGAACCGTTTCTTCAGACCTCTCGTGTGCGTCGGTCGAAGTGTTCACTAGGACGTCGGGTGGACCGAATAGCTCGCCCCAGGCGAGAGACTCCTCGGATAAATATAAGTCTTCGATGACGTTGGTCTCCTTGCTCAGAACGTGTTCACCGCTTGTTTTTGGGGATTCTACAGCTATCGTGTCTTCTGGCGCTTGTGCCCTGGTTGGGGAAACTACGCGCACTGTTGCGCATCTTTCGGGTGGTATCGGCGATGAGTGGATGAATTTTGCACCTGGTTTCAGGGGAGGTGCCACCATAAATTTGGTGCGACCACGTTTGCGTGCAGTTGGATTATTGTTCGGTGAACCGCTCATGCTTCTGGTGCGTCTGGCATTAACTTTGCGTTTCCGGGTTTGACCGCTTTGAAAACCGCGTGACGTTGTAGGAGGACTATTTAGGAAAATAGCGTGTCGTCGTTGGTTAATTTTCGCCATCAGCTCTTCCTTGCATCGGTTGCTTGTGCGCTGGAATTTGTCGTCCATGTTATTCTGACTTAATACTTGTTCTGTGGTTTTAAATGGTGTTGTTGACTTTTATTTTCTAAAAAGAAAGAAAGATTTATTCAATATTATCTTGGTCGCTGAGGCTTTCTTCGGAAATTTTAGCGTTGCAAATATGGCTTGAGGTCTTTTACGTGAACTGTTCTACGTTGCCCGAAACCTTCAACTTCAGCGATTACGGCTGAGAGAAACCCTGTTACTGAGAATGGACCAACAAATTTTGGCGCCAGCTTTGCTGCGAAATATCCATTTGCTTTAGACAGAGGGTGTTGGCGAACCAATACTTGGTCCCCAACTTCTGGCTTCCACGAGCGTTTTCTCAAGTTATAATGCCGGCCTTGATCTTTGGATGCTTTAGCCAGGTTGCTGCGCACTAATTCCCATATTTCATTTAGAACGTTGGGCTTGTCTTTGGTGCTGATGGGTTGTGTGCCTGTGCCATTGGGTATAATTCAACCCATTTTGAGAATTTATCCACCATTACCAGCAGCATGGTGTTGCCGTGCGTGGATTTGGGTAACGGGCCTATAAAGTCTGTGCATAGTACCGACCATGGTTCGTTTGGTATTTGGGTTAACATCTGGCCTGCGGGTTGCTGTTGGCTTACCTTGTATCTTTGGCAGACATTACATTGGAGGACATGTTTCCGTATGTCCCTAAACATACCAGGCCAGTAGTAGAGTGCGGTGATGCGAGCAGTTGTTTTTCGTATTCCGAGGTGTCCTGCCGTGGGGTCATCGTGGTTTTCTTTAAGCACTCGCTTCCTGAGTGGTGTAGGAACACATAACTTCCGATATTATCATCACTATCTTTCCCCATCCAACGCATGCTACTGTAGACCTTGTACGGTAGGGTAGTATAATTGGGTCCAATTATTACTCTTTTTTCTCCACGATTATTTATAATTTCATAGGGATGAAAATTTTCCATATTTATAGATTGATTTTGTCTTTGAACGTCGACTATTGATTTCTTTAATGTCAAATTGTCATTTTTGACATTTTTCTCTAACTTTATTTGATTCAAATCCCAAATAAATAATTTATGTGTCCTGTCCGATTCAGTGCCTACTATTCCAGCCGTTTGTTGTTGTTTTTCGTTATTAATTTTGGCATTTGTCGTTCCATAGGTTTCTTCTATTAAGTGGTTATTACTTAAATTATTTTGAGGCATTGCTCGAACGCATTCTATTAAACGATTAATTGTGGAGGCTCTTAATTCCAGGTCAGGCACTATTTTTTCTTTTATTATGTGCTTAATCATGAAGGAACTTGATCCATTATGAGACTTTACTCTACCTTGTTGATGATTAATCTTGGAGGTGCTTAATTCATGGTTAGACTTTAATTTAACTTGTTGAAGATTAGCCATGTAGAGGGTATATGGTCTTTGGCTACGTGCTACCTTTGCTTCTTCCATAGTATGATTCATGTTGAAGGTAATTGATCCATTCATAGACATTACTTTAGCTGGTTGATGATTAATCGTAGAGGAGGTGATTCGTTCATTGTTAAACATTGCTTCAGCTTGTTCAGCTTGATTAATCATAGAAGTACTCGTGTCTGGTTCTTCTATTAATTGTTTCATCATTGGACCACTTGATTCATTGCTGGTTGTACTAACAGTACATGCATTATTATCATCCAGTTCCATTGAAGTTGCCAAACTGAGTAGAGTGCAGGCTCCTTCAAGTTTTTGCTTATTATCTTTAGAGTCCTTATAAACAACAGATTCTAAGGCTTCAATACGCTTAATCAAAGGTAAAATATTAGTAGGCAAGGCGTAGTCCTCACTTTTGCTTCCTCTCCGTTCGCGTTATAACTATATAAATAGTTATTTTATTTAATATAAAAAGTGAAATACTTACATTTTTTTCAAAAAAGAACAAAAATTATTTATAATTGACGAATTTTAGTTGGTTTGTTTACTAAAATAAACGCCATATGATAAATTCTGTCATTCACAATGAATAATAACACGACGATGAGAGTGATGGTCTTATATGAACGAAACTGAAACTATTATCGACTACCATCATCGCAACAACGACAATAGTTTTAAAAGTTACGTAATTACCCCCCTGTTATCTTCGATAAACACATGTCTACGTTGGTAGAATTAAATAGAGTTTATCAAAAGCCATATTTTTAATTTCTTGTTGTACATATTGACCAATTGTTGTCCAGTCAGCTTTGTGATAAAGAGAAACTTTCGCCACATCTTCTGCATAAGTACCATGTAAGGTGCACGAAATTGGAACATGATCGGAATTCAGTTCATGTGGATGTGTTTTTAGGTCAGATATTCGTAAAGATGAGTTTGTAAGAACTAGGTCTACTGTTGAAGGTCTGACAGGAAAAACACCTTGGCCAAAACGAGTATAATCGTCAGGTGCAGATATATAATAAGTAGAATACAACTGATGATTATATAAAGCAATACCGGAAGTGTTGTTATGCGTAAAATTTCAACTATTGTGTTGAGAATTCAGGTCCCCAAAAATAAAAAAGTCGGAAGAGACATTTGTTATAGCATCCAAATCATTAGTGAAAGTATGCGTATATTTAGCACTATACGCAGAGATTAGGAGAACTTTACGATTGTTAATTTTGCAAAGCTATACAGATATTTTCAATGATGGTTGTATTGAACTTGGGTATGAGTTTCTGAGCTATATTTTTTTTATTTTTTTTATTTCTGATGTTCTAGTACATCCTGGGCCAAAGGTCATATTTGTTCTTTTTTAATAACAAGACATGTATTTTCTTATTTTTCCAACGTTTCGTTTGTTGTTACAAACTTCTTCAGGGACTTTTTATTATATTTTTTTTAATTGCAATTAATACACCTCCTCCATGTGTAAGTCTATCTTCTCTGTATATTATGTAGTTTTCAAGTCGAACTTTATGGTGAGGCTTCAAGAACGATTCGTTTACTAAAGCTACATCTATATTTTTGTTAATAAGGAATAAAGCAAATTGGGCTTGAGATGATTCGGTTGTCAAACCTTGAGTGCACAACATGGAGCTTTGAACATAACTTTGAGTGATTATAAAACATGCTTTAGCATATTTCTTAAGACACGTAATTTGTCATATTTATTTTTGCATTTTTGTAATGCAACAACAGCTTCGAAATATATTTCAAGAAATTTTTCAATTGAAATATTATCACTTGGATCATTATTAGCGTTAAAAGTACGAGCATTGCCGGTAGCTTCGGCATAAGACATTTTTCCTTTACTCTCAAATGGAGTGGAGTACACTGCAAGAGCATTATTTAAACGCTTCTTCCGCATCCCGTGAATGGTTCCAGTAGTTTGAGAACAACGAATTCTCCAAGCGGAACTGAAGCTGTTCTGTTTTCATCCTTTCCCAAATATGGAAATCCATTTATAATGTATTTGGTGTTGACGTCAGTTGCTAGCCAGAATTTTATACCAAACTTATCCGGTTTATTCGGCATATATTGCGTAAACCTACATCTCGCTTTGGTTGGGAAAAGCTGTTCATCGATAGTTACATGTTCCCCTGCCTTGTAACAACTTTGGCTATTCTTGATGAATTTGTACCATACTTCAGAGATTAGAGCAAATTTATCTGTTTGTAAACGATGGCTTCGTTGACTTTATTTATCAAACCTGGTAAACCGCATAATTTCACAAAAATCATTCCTGCTCATGGTTTTTGAAAAAAAGTTTAAAAAGGGTCATTTTACCCCTCGCGGTAGCTTTAGTGTTAATAGAAGAATTATAATTTTTACACATTTTTTGTATATTTATAAAGATTTATAAAGATTTTCCACCAAACTTGCTGTTGCTAATAATAATTTTTTTCCATTGTAATTTTTACATCTATCTTTATTGAAGATGACGGCGTTACCATTTTTTGCAAGTTGTCTTAGAGATAATAAATTTGTACAAAGTACAGGGACGTATTCCACATTTTTAATAACAGCATCAGTGCGTTTATTTTTTAATTCAAGAAAAACTGTAACATCTCCACTAAGTTTTGTTACCAACACCGCCACTACTCACCGCTCCCTGCATCCAGATGCTTATGCCAAACAGCCAACTCCCGGCCAACCAGCTATCGCAAAGGGTTTTCAACACACAGTTTGGCACAGGATGGATGGGTAACAAAAAAAAAAAATGAAAGAAACGTTATAATAGAAAAGTGAGTAAGAGAAAAAACACAATCACACCCGTGTCAACCACAACGGAAAATTCAACTCGGTCGGTGGTTGTTGATGGTAGACCACCTTCGCTATATAACTCTCCCCAACATTGTAGCCATTTATAGCGATGAACGTGAGGCTACCCTTCACAACAGAATAAAAACTTTTATCCCAACGTTATTCCAATTAAGTGTTTTTTTTTTTTTTAATATAAATCTGTGACGCAGTTATTTCTTTTCTTCCAAATACAATTCATGACACAGTTATTTCTTTTCTTTCAAATACAAATCTATAACGCAATCATTTGTTTTCTTCGTTTTTTTAGTTACGTCTAATGGAACACTGAAGCGAGGGATATAATTATTGAAAAATGTTTGACTTATAGTATTTGAATTAATATCCCTTAATGGATAAACTTCTATCAATGATAGTTAAAAGGCAGCGGTGATCTTTGGAAGGAGGTAAAGGACCTACCAAATCTATATGGATGTGTTCAAACCTGCCCTTGGGTATAGAAATTGGAGAAACAGGTGATTTAGTATGACGGTGGATTTTAGATTTTTGGCATTGTAAACATTGACTGGACCAGGTATTGAGTTCTTTACTCATACCAGGCCAAAAATATCTTGCGCTAATGAGTTTCAACGAAACCTACATAGCCATATCCTTTGGTGAGATTTCTATTGCGAGTAGACCTTCTGACATTCTCTGAGGATGTGATTCCATTTTCCAGTGAATCACTGCGTGACTTCTCAATACTATTTTGCTCAATATCTTCACATGTAGTGTGACCTCTTTCATCAGCTGTAGGATCTTCATGCTCTTCGCTAATGCTTCTCAATTCATCCACTTGCTGTTCAGTACCAATGGATTCACTTAAATCCCCCACTGAATCACATCCTGGTGTTATTTTGTAGAAATTCCATGCATTTTCAGCATCGTCATTGAAAAAACTATCTTCAAGAAATTTTACATCTCTACTCGTAAACACCGTAAACACCGTGGATCGTAAAAATGATACGTTCGTGGATGTTCGGTATAACCGACGAATACTGCGTCTTTGCCTTTTGGATCTAACTTTTTTCTCTTCTGTTTTGGAAGGCCAATTACAGCCTTGCAACCGAATATCTTCAAATGATCTAAATTCGGTTTCTTCCCGCACCACATCTCTTCAGGAGTGACTTCTTTGGTGTTTCTACACGGTGTTCTATTTAACTAGTACACAGTAGTGTAAACAGCTTACCTTATTGATTTATCTAATTGATTTTCTGCATAGTTTTTAAACTCGGTGAATTTGCTGGCGACCTCATCTGTGCTTTTGATGAAATACACGAAAGTCTTTTGAGAGTAATCGTCGATGAAGGTTAGTTAGTAACAAGAACCTCCCAGTGACGCCGTCTCCATAGGACCACAAAGGTCTGAATGAATCAGTTGTAACAGTTGCGTTGCTAGATTCTCCATTGCATTAAACGGTAGTCTTAAAAATTTGCCTTTCAAGTTACACAGCTCTCAGTTGTAATGTCACATTTGACGTTTCCATGAGCCCCCAAAATCATCTTCTTTAAAACATCATTGTTTGGGTGTCCACTACGCTTATGCCATAGTTGAAAATTGCTTATTTTTGCTTTCGTTGCTTTTGCGAACTCTTTCGCAACGTTTAGTTGGAACATGCCGTTGTCATGACGACCAGTGGCTATGGTATTCCCAGCAGGATTGATTACAGTGCATCCTTTGTTGGTGAAAAACACTTTGTGGCCTTTTTGAACAATCTTTGAAACTGACAAAAGTTCTGGGACGAACGAATATTAGCTTTTATATTATGTACTTCTTTCAAGGTCGAACCTGCTATTAGTAAATCGTCTACGTATACGGCAATAATATTAATATTTTCATTTTGATGTTTTGTGTATACGCACGGTTCACTTTTATAACTATTAAAACCCCTATTTTTTAATATACAGTCTAGTTTTTGGTTCCATTAACGCCCCGACTGTTTTAGTTCATAATCATTCTTATGGTTTCATATCTAACAACAGGTAATAACGTTTCCAGATAATTGACTCCATAAGTCTGGCTGCAACCCACCAACCTAGCTTTTAGAGCTAGGTTTCGACTTCACCATTTTTATTTTTATTTAAATTTTTAATTAAATTATGTTTATTTAAATTTATTTTTTAATAATACTTTATACTCTTCATTCATATCTTCTGACCAATAATCGGAGTACTCACCAAACAAAGCTTTGCTTATTGAGCTAGGTATCGGTGTGTCATCCACGTGAAGCATATTAAGCACAATAACACAATATTGTTTTTCTGTACTCCAATTTTTGCAAGCAAATTCTTCAAATATATGGCTTCCTTCACAGCAGAAGCAATCGCCATGTATTCGGCTTCGGTTGTACTGAGCGCAACAATTAGCCAACATAAACGCATAACCGGTGTAGGACTTTCTGTCAATAGGATTGCTGCCCCAGTCGGCATCTACATAACCCACAATAGGCTCGCCTGTTGCTCGATACTCTAATTTGTACTTAATTGTACCAGCCAAATTTCGTAATACATGTTTAATAGCAGATTGATGTTCCTGATGAGGGTTCTGATTTCGCTGTGCAAGTTTAGCAACGGAATTTAAAATATCTGGCCTAGTGCATAATGCCAAATACATTAGTGCACCTATAGATGATTGATAACTAATTACGTCTACTTGTGCACAATCTGTTTTTGTACAACCAATTTGGAAATCAGCGTTCAGTGGAGTTGAAACTTTACGACACTGTTCCATTTTATGTGATTTCAGAAGTTCTTTTATATATTTTTTTTGACCAATCGAAATTGCACCTGTTTCCTCTTCACGCAAAATCTGTAATGGGACCTTTATCCACACAATCAAACTCATGATTTGTTTTTTAATATGGATCAAGTCATCTTTAACTTCACTGCTAATAATAAGATCATCTACATATACAGCAATTAGCTTTAATTTAACTTTAGAATACATTTTATACAGGCATGGTTTGTTGATATAAGTCGTAAAACTAATTCTTCGGAGAGCATCATCAAGACTGATTCCACTCCCTTCCAGACTGCTTCAACCCATAAATAGCTTTATTAAGTTTAAGCACCTGATTGGGGCTTGCAATACATTCGAAAAATTCGGGTTGGTGCATATAGACGACATCATTGAGTTTACTATTCAAGTATGCTGTACATACGTCCACTTGGTGAGTATACATTTTTCGTTATACCGCTAATGCTAGTATCATACAAATAGTTGGGTAACGTACTACTGGTGAAAATGTGTCTATGTAATTCACGCCAAACTCCTGGTTACTACCCTTAGCTACCAAACGGGCTTTAAAACGTTTTCCACTTACATTTTTATCATATTTAACAGTATACGCCCATTTTGAGTTTACTATTAAAGTATGCTGTACATACGTCCATTTGGTGTGTATACATTTTTCATTATACCGCTAATGCCAGTATCATACAAATAGTTGGGTAACGTACTACTGGTGAAAATGTATCTATGTAATTCACGCCAAACTCCTGGTTACTACCCTTAGCTACCAAACGGACTTTAAAACGTTTTACATTTCCATTTTTATCATATTGAACAGTATACGCCCATTTTGAACCAATTACTTTTGAGTCTTTCGGCAAATCTACTACAGTCCAAGTATTATTTGAAATAAGCGCATCATATTCTTCTTTCATGGCTTTTTGCCACTCATTGGTATATATACTTTTCTTTACCTCAGCCAAATTTCGAGGAATTTGTATTTCTTGTGTGCTTTGCATTATATTCACAGTATTGTATTGTTTTCTTGGCCTTCCAGGCTTACCTGTCCTGATGATTTTTGGCCTACCTGCTTTAATTGTTTTTTCAGTATTATTATTATCACAATTATATGGAACCTCTATTGTTTCTTTAGTGTCAGTATCAATAACACTATCAATATCGTTATCGTTAAATTTGTTACATTCTGTTTCATTTTATATATGGGTGCAATTCTTGGATTTAAGTCTTTTTTGTTGAGTGTGAGCGTAAGTGAATCACAATCTGTGACTATTTTAAACCTTTTTCCATGTAAATAGACACGAAATCGCTTTAATGCGTATACAATGGCTAAAGATTCAAGTTGTAAAATATTTTTTACCTCCTAATCTGTCTAATAAATCATCAATTAAAGGAATTGGATAATTATCTTTGGCAGTAAACTTATTCAATACTCTATAATCAACACACATTCTTAAATCACCAGTTTTTTCCTTTACTCAGACTATAGGTGATGCAAATTGTGATTCGTTCGGATGTATGTATTTTTGTTTTAAATATTCGTCTAAAATTTTTTGTAAATTTTCTTTTTCACTATATGACAATCTTCTAAGGCAACAACTATATGGCTTTACGTTTTCCAATATAAGATTCATTTCACTTTTTACTTTTGGTTCAAATGGTCGCTGAGGTTGTACCTATTTATTGATAAAAATCTTTTGAAATTTCATTTTGTCTTGATATGATAATTCATTTGAAAGAAGTTATCTTCAACATCAATTTCTATTCTAATGATTTGTTCATTAAAATGGTCTTTGTTCTAGTTTAATTATAAACACTGTTTTTTAACAATTTTAGAATCAATTTTCTCTGCTTTACGTACTAATGTAAAATTGCAAGTTTTAATAAAATTTCTACCTAAAATTATGTCTTCACACAGAGTTTCGTTTGGTACAATATGAAGTTTGAAAAAATATTTGTTACCGTCCAACAAAACAAAGCAAGATATAATTTCACATATTTTTAATTCACTTTTATTTAATCCATAGTAAGAATTATTACACATTTTATTAATTTCAATTTTTTTCGGTAAAATTGATAATTTTGCAAAGCTAATTGGACTTCCCGAATCTATGAGGCAATCTAAGGTTGAAGATATATTATTGTTATTCTTATTTACAAAATAAATTTCAAAATTTCTTACAAATTCATCATCCTCCACCAGATTAACAGATACTTTCTTATTTGGACAAGCCGCAATACGATGACTTGTACTACCACAACCATAACATGCACCAGCCTGACGTTTGGGTTTTTTGCAGTCGGTCGCAATATGTCCCAATAAATTACAGTTAAAACATTTTGGTGTCTTTTTCATTAATTCCACTTTAGTAAAAGCACGTTGCAATTGATTTCGTTGTGTGAAACACTGCATTTTAGCTTGTAATTTTAAATTGTTATCGGGTATACCTTCTATTATGGCATCAATAAGTTCATCTTCGTCTATATTGATACTATTTGACAAAATTATTTTATTGTTGAATTATTTAGTAAAACTTTCATTAAACTTCCATTTTCGCGAGTCAAATTTTTGACGTAACTCGAGCTTACTCTCAGTTGTATAAAATATTGCTTTCATTTCATTTAACAAATCGTTGACATCTTCGTTCATATACGATGGTTTTGAAAATAACCAATTTTGAGCTTTTCCTTTTAATTTGCTAGCCAGGAGTGCTCGTAATTTATCTCCAGTTAAGTCATAAACGGTGGCAATGTTTTGAAACTGTGCAGCCCACAAATTAAAATTTCCATTGCCATCGAAATCAGGTAAGAATTTTTTTATAACATTTAACGGAGTATTATTGTTATTTACTTCTACACATACCGGTGGTGTTTGTTCTAATGAACGTGACAGTAGCTCATTTTCTCTTTCAAGTAAACGTTTTTCCCTCTTAAGTAATTCTATTTCACGTCTGTACAAAATAAGCGCATCACTTACTTCGCTTTCATGGTGTCCTTCATTTTCATTTTCATTAATTTCATTAATTGGACATACACCTCTTTCACTGGCTGGTATTTCATTTAGACGTGCTACCATTGCAGCTTTTGTACCACCTGAGGGTAATCCCAACTCTTTTCAACTGTACGGCAGATTATTCTTGTGCATTCACATCGGCGTCCAAACGGGTGTTTTTGTTTTAGTTGCTAGTAGCCACAGTTCCCTGTATTCAGATGTATATGCCAAACTGCCAACTCCCGGCCAACCAGCTACCTCAGCGGGTTCTCAATCCACAGTGTGGCCCAAGGCGAATGGGTAACAAAAACGAAAAAAAAAATGAAATATCATAACTGATAAACAAATTGAAAAAAAGCACAATCACACATACCACTTTCAACCACAACGGATAAGACAACCCGGTAGGTGGTTGATGATGTTAGACCACCTTCGCCATGTAACGCTCCCCACCATTGTAGTTATTTATAACTATGAATGTGAGGCTGCCCTAATTTGTACAGTTACCGGGTTTACCTACATTGCCAACACTATCACCATCATGAGACATTATATCTTTCATTATTTTATACATATTATTTTTAATTCAATTTTCAATAAACATGTAAGATCAAAGCTATACAGTAATATTCTTATTATTACAATAATCAAGTTTTAAATATTGGTGTGGATATATGTATAAATATATAACCGAGAATGTATTAGTTTACACAACTAATTTGTCGTGTATTCAACAAAGGAGAAAAATCAAAAGAAAGATTGATTTTTTATTTTTTTATGGCCGGTACGCCATAGCACAAACTTAAAGTGCTTCTTATTTAGGTTATGATCTTAATTCATCAAGTTTTTTACAAGAAGGAAGTTACAAAAAGTAGAATTATATTAGAGTTACATAAAGTATGCAAATAACTGAAATATCATGAGCTATAAGTTTATATAAAACGGGAATCACAAACATTGTTACATAGTTGTAAGATTGAGTATTATGCAAGGTTGCTCATCAATACGCCCCCTCAAGCTTGTCCCTAAGTCCCCAAACTTTGTATTTTTAATCTTCTGAAGGTTTTTGGTTAATATATCAGCTACATTTAATTCTGTTGAAACGTGCTGCAAATTAATCCTCTTCTCTTTTACTACCTCACAAACATATAACACTTTGACATCGATGTGCTTACTTCTGCCATACCATACTTTGTGCTCCTAAATTGTCACCTTTTATGATTATAGACTTCTTTTCAATATTATCACATGCTTCTTAAAGTAATTTATTCAAATAGACGGCTTCTCTTGAGGCTTCTGATAAAGCAACAAATTCTGTCTCAGTGCTACTAAGTGCAATGGGCGATGGTTTTTTGCTTTCCAAACTTATGGAACTGCCTGCTAAAACAAATGTGTGTCCACTGTACAATTCGACGATACGACGATCATACGGACAACTGGCCCAGTCTGCATCAAACATACGCCTCTAGGGCTTTACCTGTTTTTGAATATGTTAATTTTAAATTAATTGTAGCAGGCAACACCTTAGTATGTGTTTAATTGCTTTTTCATGTTCCACATGTGGTTCCATATTTTTCTGGGCCAACATACACACAGAATGTAGAATATTAGGACGCGTCCAATAGATACAATAGGGTTCCTAGTATCGATTGGTACTTTTTAGGATCTACTCGTAAGCATTTTTCATTATTACACACAATTTGAACACCTGGGTTTAGTAATGTTGAGGCTGTTCGACAGTTCTCAATTCCATATACCTTAAGTATATTTTACATGTATTGTTTATGACCATCATGTACATATTGCATCAAGATCAACATCTCTATCAATTTCCATTCCGAGAAAGTGTTTCGCATTTCCGTTGTCGATCAAACATGTTCGCAATTTTATTTTTAATACAGTTAAGATTTTCTTTGTGGAGTAAGCGATTAAAATATCATCTACATACACCGCTATTAAATTCAAATTACGTTTGCTTTATAAAGACAATCACAGGTTACGAAACCAATTTCTCGAATAAAAGAATCGAGTATAGTGTTCCAGGCTGGACATGACTGCTTCAGGCGATAAATGGTACGATTCAATTTTAATACATGGTTTGGATTTTGGTCATTAAAAAGACCTTTTAGTGGCTTCATGTATACGGTTTCGTATAATGGACTGTTAAGATAAGCAGTCGATGCATCAATATGATGTAAATAAAGCCCCCTTTCTGCTGGCAATGCCATAATCATACGAACGGTTGAGTACCGAAGTACTGGTGAAAAAGTCTCATTGAAATAAATACCAAATTGTTGGCCACAGCATTTAGCTGAAAACCCATCGGCATCCAATAATGTTTTAATTGGGTGGAGCTTCTACAATAGTCCATGTATAATTTTTTCTAATGATTTATATTCACGTGTCATGACATCTTTCCACTAGTTAGAGTATTCACTTTTAAGCGCTTCGTCGTCTGTTTCACGAATTGGTAGAGTATCATTTTTTAACATATTTAAGTGTTGGTTAATTTTCTTGCGCCTGCCTCTTAAAACAGTTCGAACAACGTCTTCCACGTCCTCTTAAATCATTTTGTTCTTTAAAAGCTTTTTCGATATCACTATTTTCATCAGCTGTTAAAAAATCTAACACATCATCATCGTTTAATACGTAGTCTTTTTATACCGTCCACCTTAGGGAAGAATTTTGATCATCCGTTGGCAACACAGCTTTGGAAGCTTTGGAGACCCCACAAACCATATATATTCTTAATCAGCATGAAAGGATAAATCTTTTGAGACATGTCCGTCCGTGTGTCCGTCTGTTGTTGGGACTCTCACGGTCGTAATTTTTGAGATATCAAATTGAAACTTTGCATACGTATTCTTAGTTCAATTACGCTATTCCGTATTGAAATTGGGCAAAATCGGTAAAGAGACACGCCCACAATAAACGAAAATCTCATCATACCTCGAAAAAATTGTATCTCTACTCTGTGTAGAAATTAATTAATCAGAAGAAGTATCTTTACTATACCAGTCAAAAATTAAATTTTCTTGTTGTCTGATGATTCTGATGTCTAAGTATGAAATTTGCGAATTATTTTCTTCCTCAATAGTAAATTTAATTTTGTTGTGGTAATTATTTAGTGTGTGTAGAATTTCATCCTTGTCTTTGATGTTTATAATGGCTAACAAATCATCTACATATTTATTTATGTATTTGATATGGACGTCTTTAGTTCTTAATGTTTTTATTGTGTCATCCAGAATTTCGTCGAGTAATATGTCCGCTATTGTAGGGGACAAAGGATTGCCCATCGGCATACCGAACACTTAGTTGTAGAATTTGTTATTATACATAAAGTAATTGTTGTCATTTAGACAAAATTGTAGTATTTCTAGAAATTTCGATTTGGGAACGTTTGTGTGCTTTTTGATTTCTTCCCATTTTTTCATTATGATTTTCACAGCATTGTATATCGGTATGTTAGTAAATAGTGAAACTACGTCGAAGGAAACTATTTTCTCAAAATAAATGTTTCCTTGGTCGGAAAGCTTATAAAAAGAAAAAGATAAACCATTACACGGCCGATAAATAATTTTATATTTTTGTATTATTATGTATTATTTTTGAATCAGATTTTTTATTATCCGTAAGAATTATTTGGATTTTAAATCTATTTACAACTGTATCTAATATGTGAAAATGATCTTGCCTATCTTCTTCTTGAGAGTGTATTGTTAGATCATCATCATCAACATTATTATACAAGGATGATGTGTCTCTATATGCATTAGTAAACACATTGATTTCTCCTTTAACATTATCAATTCTGCTAAGAAAGTCTGCCACTTGATTTTTTTTACCTTTGATATAATTTATCGTTATTCACTTAGTTTAATAGTTTTGTTAACGATATTTGTTAAACATAAAAAAAAAAACATATTTTATTATTAATTAAAAATGTTTTATTGACTCAAGAGTTCTAGATGTTTTAACATAGAGTGAGTTTTCAAGAGTTAACTTAATTCTAAGTGTATTCTTATATTTATAAGCTTAGTACATACATGTGTTTGTGTGTTTATGTTATATGTGGTTTATACGTGGGAACGCTGTCATTATGATGTGTCGATTGGACATTCGTCCAGACGACACATTCGCAAAATAAGCAGTTTTTGTAATTTCATCCTTTATGCAAAGATGCATTTCTTTGGAATGCACATCAATATACATGCTCATGTAGTTGTGCATTATGCTGTTCTTTGGAACAGGATTTATTATTGTTATCATTAGTAAATCAAAGACATGGCGACATTTCCACTTGGTTGTTTACACAAGTGTCGAAAGTATTAAATGACTGTCGCATAATTTGTTGCATTTTGCTTGCACATCAAAAATGCGACAATGCAATACAAACAATGATTGCTTGGCATGGTCGACCGGAGAATGTACACTATATGTACACACATGTATAATTACATATTCTAAGTTATATTACAGACGGTTCTACAGGCGATACTATAACATTTAATCATCCATCTGTATAATCTAGGATTCATATTCATTAAATTCTAATGGTAATTCAGTTATAATTTCATCAGTAATATTAGTTTTATTATTTAAAGAACAAACATGGATTGTGTGGTTGTCTAATTTGGTTTGATTGATATTGTCTACATTGGTTTGATGGTGGTTGTTGTAAAACACGATTATTACTTAATTGATTCTGGTAACGTTGTTGTGGAACGTAAACGTTTTGCCTATTTGATGTAGAATTTGGATATTGTTCATTATTATTTACATTTTAATTAAGATTTTTCTTAAAACTTCTTCTTATTAACCCTTCATTTTCTAATTTAGAAAATGCTTCCCTTAAATTATCTATTTTATTATTTATGATTACAGAAGCTAAATTTACATTAATGTTGTTCATGAATGTTCTTAGAATAACTTTTTCTGCATGAACAGGGCTAAATTCTACTGGTTTTTCACTATCAAATTCATATTTTTCGTTTACTTTGCACAAAATATATCTTAAATTTTAAAAATAACTTACGATATCGTTGTTTACGTATGAAAAAGCCTCCTGATATAGTTGATGGTAGCTTTCCTTCACCCCAAAATTAGGAATTAGGATTTTTTTTATATCGTCCCACTTAGGATCTGGACCCAATGTCCTCATAGCATGTAGAGCTGGACGTTGTATTATGTTCAAGATTACCCTTTGGTGGATATACTTCAGAACATCCTGGTTGTTTTCTGTTAGCTGCCTTGTAATTTCAGTGACAGATTCCACTTCCCCTATAAATGAGCTCAAAGCATACACATTGTCACCCAAAAAGACATTTATTCGTTGAGCATCTTTAATTAGCTCAGCGAGTGAAAAGGTTAACGACATCTTTGTTACTTGTGTTTATTTCCTTTCACGTAATGAACGGTAGATTTAAACAAAGGAATATGTTGACTTTGATTTAAAGTAACTGTTTGTATAAGTACAGTGAACTTAGTTGAAGTTTTTTCAATTTATGGTTTAGTTAATTTACTAATTTATTAAATTTATTTAAATAACTTTTTAATTATTTTGGTTCAGGAAACGACTGCGCCAGTTATGTTTCTACTTTAATAAAAACTTTTGTTATATTTTATTTTATTCTTTATTTAAATAGATCAAATCGACTTTTCTGATTGAATGCGTACTTAAGACTAAAGAAAATAACGGTCAATATTGAACAAAGAAAATAAAAAGGGTTACCATGTTGTAACTCGCGCGTGATAAGTTGAATAATTTTTATTAGGTTTTTTGCATAATTGATTTAAAAAACCTTACGAAAAAGGTTGTTTAACTGTATTCTCATTGTTAAAGCTCTGGGTTAATGTTGCGATAAATGGCTTTATGATTTTTAATTTTTGATTGTCTAAATTGTTTAGCTGATTTATAATTAATGATTCTAGTTTCTGCAAACAGTTTGAGCGCGTGAACTCGAGTGCCGGGGCAGCCGCGATTCTTTTTTGCGGAAGCAAATCAGATTCCTCCAAACGTGACTTCTCAATACGTAATCGCTTAGATAGTGAACTTTTCTTCGGTCGATATGGAAGATTGGGAAAAGCATCGATGTTGTAGGTGTAATTTATGGTTGGGTGGGCGTAAGAGCTTTGAGTTAAATAAAAGGCGATAGTTTCAGCTGATCTGCCTTATCTTTCTTTGATTTGTATATTTTTTTAAAAGATAAACAGACTTTAGAATTAAAGGCGTGACCACTTTTGCAGTTCACGCAGGATTTGGTTAAAAGACATTCTTGTGAAACATCATGAGCATCGTCACAATGTGGGCAGAGGGCATGCTGTTTAGTACAAACACGGTTGGTGTGACCAAACCGGTAACGATTTTAATTTTCTTTGATATGAAGAATATGTCAATGTTTGTGTGTTTCTCGTGTAAAATCTTACCCAGCTCAATTAATTCAAGCTGGGCATTTTTTCTAGATTGTAAAAAGACAGTGTACTCACTTTTGTCATGCACAAATTTCCTAGTTCTATAAATTTTAGTTTCGCCGCCATTAATATTTACGAGACGGCACTTGGGCCAAACCATGCTTCAACAAGAACTTTTAATTATTTTAGAAATAAGAAAAAACGTTTATAATATGTAGAGTAAAAAATATCAAAAACACAATAAAGAAATTTTAAATGTTCAAGGTCAAAACACTAAAATTAATAAAAAATTATTAGAGCAATTTATAAGCACGTGTACACAAGTTGCTAGTCAAGACAAGAATTCGAAAAAAAATGTGAATGATATATAAAAAAGATGATACAAAAAAGCAGATGATTATCGATAAACAAAAGAAAAGAAAAAACGAAACGCTTTCGTCTGAACGCGTACGAATGTATAACCATATATTGACGTATACAACTGTAACATGTAACACATAAAACGACGATCGTATTAGACTTAAAAATATTTTTATCACGGTTAAAAAGATTAATTTAATCGTGCCGGGGAAAACCGTCAGCACCAGGGTTCACTTATTTCACTTTAAAATCTAAATTTTATTTATTTTATTACAAAATAAATTTTAATTTTCAATAAGTTTACAAAGTTAAATTTTACAAAATGATTTTTTTTAAATACTCGAACTCTTCGACTGCGAATATTCTTACTTTTCACTAGTATGCTTCGACTCCGAACTTCTAGACTCTGAATGATGCCTCAACTCTGTTCGTGCTCCCTTTTATGCACGGAAATCGCTCATACGCTCGCTCGAACGTTCGATTCTCGCACATCTCGGCAGGGTTGGCAAAATCATTGATGTGGTGAAAAACGAGCGATTGTAAAAAAAAAATAGGTGGCGCTATTTTTCTTCTTTACAAAATGCAACAAGCAAAGCTAAAATCAACAGATCAAACTTTCTTAAAGGTCTTTTATTATAAATGATTAAGCAATAATTTTTTCTCTTTACAAACCCAATTAAATTTTCAATGATGGGTGGGTTCTCTTGGACATTCATGTGGGGGCACCAATTTTGTGTGCCATTGTAATCATTAAAACCAAGCTGATACAAAATACTAACACCACTCATAAGTTTCTAATTGCTCATACATAGTCAGGAGCGTTTCCTATAAACATATCCGTGACGTTGATTTACTACCCGTACTACTACTACTATCCGCACTATAATGGATCCTTTGTCATAAGGCATGAGCTGCGCGTAGTAAATCAGGTGAACCAGACACTACTAATTTGGTTCAACTGAACCTATAGACTGCCTGTTCAATTCATACATTACAAAACAAAGAAACATAACTAAAGCTAACTTAAATTGAAATAATTTATTCTTGCGAAACCATAGCTAATTAAAACCAATACAATCCATTAAGTACAATTCAAAATAAAAAAGTTTAGAATATAAAGTGTTGTTATTTATATTTTACCCGATGTAAGTTTTTTTAATTAAAACTAAAGCTTTCTTTTTATATTAATTTATTTTAACAATATATTTCAAGACGTCTGTACATTTTGAAGTGTAAAAAGGAAGAGAAAGAAAAAGAAGAAAAATTTCACAAGTACATTTGTTGTGGTACATGAACGATAACAATGTCGATAACTAAGAGTTCCATTCTTCTATTTCGCATATTTCAACACCTCCCCTCGAAATAGTGAAACCGTAGTTAATTTTGAAGTGTTGTTACACCCAATGCAGAAATACATAGGTAGTGTTTGTTTGTGGGAAGAGCTTTTGTGAAAACATCGGCAGGCATAACTTCAGTGGGCATATATTCTAAAATGATGTCACCTTCTTGATGCTTTTCTTTTATAAAGTGATGCCGAAAATCTATATATTTGGTTCGTGGATGGTAACCAAAATTTACAACCAACTTTTGGGCACTCTGACTATCATTGTAGAGTTTTATCACACAATTTTGCACACCTATTTCTTGAAGTATTTTCTTTAAATAAACTGCTTCCTTTGTTGCTTCTGAAAGTGCAACATATTCCGATTCTGTACTGGACAATGAAACAATACGTTGTTTTCGTGCCTCCCAACTGATTGCACCTCCGCCAATATAAAGGCGAAACCAGAGTAGGATCTTCGGTCAGTTAGGTTTCCACCCCAATCAGCGTCCACCGCGCCGTATAGCTCATCATTATTACTGTTATACAAGATACCATAGTCGATAGTACCTTTCAGATATCTCAGTACTACTTTAACGGCTGACCAATGATCTTCATTGTAGTTTGTATTAAACTGGCTTAGAAAATTTATAGAGTACGATATATCCGGACGTGTGTTCACAGATAAATACATTAGAGCACCAATAAGACTTTGACATGGATATTTTTTCATTTTGTCTATATCAGCATGTTCTGGTTTGGTTAAAGTGTTGTTTTTCACCATTGGGGTTTGTGCTGCTTTGCAATCTGACATTTTAAATTTGTTAAGAACTAATTTCATATATTCTCTCTGACATATAAATACTTTATTTTCCCTTTGCTTAAATTCAATTCCAAGACACCGGACCATGGTCTTTCATCATGAATGTACTTGATAATGTTGCTTTACAATCAATACAAATACGTATGTCTTTATTTGGTTTAGATACTATAACGATAGGTGACGCGTATCGACAGTACTTGACTGGTTCTATTACACCATCCGTACATAAACGTTCTTATCGCGTAATTTATAAGGGACAGAATATGCTTTGTGAAAAATAGGGCTACTATCGGGTTTAAGGATAATTTCGGCAGTAAAATGCTCAATGTAACTGTTCGACGAAGGTATAACTTTTGGGAATTTTTCTTTAACAAATTCTATATCAAAATCAAAATCTTTTAATTTACACAACTTATTATTGTTTTCATTTACTTTTTTTATATGAAAAAACTTACGCCAATCAGGAAAAAACACATCCAACCATGTTCTACCAAACAACGGTTTACAATTTTTTTGACTTCGAATAACCATTAACTCCAATTATATATACACCAACCATGATTTTTCCAACACAATGTATTTGTTTTCCTGAAACTGACATAAATGTTTGACAATTTTTAATTAAAGGTATATTATATAATCTATGTTTGTACTCATCTTTAGATATAACTGAACAACACGCGCCAGAATCTATCTCCATCTCCATCGGTATATCTTCAACCAAAACTTTAATAGCTGGATTACTTCCGTAATTTGTATCCATTTGTTATATAGTATTAATGTTATCTGCTCCATTTGAAATATCCTGAATTGATGTTTATAATTGTTTTATATTTTTTATTATTCCTACATTGATGAGATACATGACCCCTTTTGTGACAATTAAAATATTCCCAAAAACGTGCTGGACATGTTTGTGGATTATGATTTCTACCACAACGATAGCAAGATTTATTTTGATGACTTTGATTTGTGGAACAACTTGTAGAACGCTTTGTACCAGTATGTTGATGACTTGTTTTATTTTTACTAAAATTTCGACCACGTACTTGATTTTGGCCTTTACCATTTATTTGTGTTGCAAAAGCATTTATTAGATCGAATCTAGGCTCAATTAAACGATTTTGACTCTCTGCCATTTCCCAATTTATGGCCATTTCACACGCACTTTTGAACGTTAATTGATTTTCTTTTAATAATTTTGCGCGTAATTGGTTGTCTCTAATCCCGCACACAAATTTATCTCTTAAAGCTCTGTCTTGAAAATTACCAAAATTGCATTTTTGAGATAGCTCCTTCAATTTTATAATATATTCTGCTATACTCATGTCTTCTTGTTTCACTTTATAAAATTTGTAGCTTTGCGCTATTTCACAAATATGTGGCTCGAAATAATTTTTTAGCAAATTTACCAATTCATGATATGATTTAGTACATGGATCATCCGGTGTACATAATTTTCGTAACACCGAATATTCGTCAGCTCCAATGTGGGTAATAAGGAGTAGCACTTTTTTGTCGTTTGCGATGCCATTTAAAACAACAAATTGTGCTAATCGCATTTCGTATTTGATATAAAACTAATAAAACATGTTTACTCTTCTATATATTTTATTAGAAAAAAAAAATTTTTATTTCACAATTACAATAAAAGAAATAGAACTCAAAGCATATATGATATTTTAAAACGTATATTGTACATGAAGTCAAGTGTTTAACGTGTGTTCCTGCCGTGGAGGCTTAATCACGCGGCATCTCAAGCCGAAGCTCAGATGCAGGGGAAAGATATGCGCTTCCCAACGCCCCGTTAGGTACCGATTTAGGAGTCATACTGTAAGGTTATGAGCTCCACTCCTCGGTGGGGAGGTTACACCTACCTTACACCCGTAAGGGGAAAACCACAACCACCACGATGCTCCCACAAGGGGGTCTTCCCATAATGCTAGCAGAAACAAGTTCCTGGGGCTCTAGCATCCCGTGGTACCAGAAATAGGTTCCTGGGTCGAACCGCGTATTCCACTAGTAGGAATACTACCAGTGTAAGACCTTACATCTCCGGACTGAACGTATATTGTACAGTATATTTTGAAGAAATTATTTTGTTTCCAACAGTATTCCGTAAAATCGTTTCCCATGATGTACGGATTCATGTGCCCAATGGTCGCCATTTTATATATATATATAATTTTTTTTTTGACTTGTCCGACCCCTCAAATATTTTATTTTATGTATGACTTTATAAATTTTTATTTATTACAAACATGTGGGTACGACCGCCTCGTCGCCACTTTTATATTTGTACCCTTTTTCCTTGTCACTACTTTTAAGCACACCACCAATTTTATAATTTTATAATATTACCCTTGCTATTGAAATTATTCTTTTTTCCGCAACATATGACTTATTGCGTAGTCAACTCTTTATTCCTTTTTTTCCCTTTTACACTATTCACACATAATACAACATCCCATATTTTAACAGCAAATATATATAACATCCCATAATAGTACATATCAGTTGGGTTGATAATTTTAATTCACCAGCTGATGATAGTGATGTCAAGGGATCGATTATTTTTTTTTTCTTTGAGATGCAAAATTAATCCAAAATGTGATAAAAAATCTGCACCAAGTATTGCAACTTTTACATCTGCTATTATAAAAACCCAATTAAATTGTCGACGGAGGCCTAAGTTTAATTTTAGAGACTTAGTACCATACGTGTTAATAGTTGAGTTATTTGCTGCAAAAAGTTTCAAGTCGTTTGATATATAATTTGCCTTGATGAAATATGATTTCGGTACAACAGACACAACGGAATCTACTAAAAATTTTAAATTGTTGTTTTTATCAAAAATGTGTAACCTTTTTTCGATGGTGCGGATAGGTTTTCCAACTTACACGCAGATAAAATGCAGCGTATGTTAGCTGTAATGTGTTGTAACCAAAGAGCAGTTAAAGCATCGGTAGCTATGCTAGCACCAGCCAGATCTTTCATTTCACGCAATAATTGACTAGGCTTTTTGTTACCTAATTCCATTCCAGTCAATAGTTTTATAAGTTGTTTTTCTTTAGATGTGCCAAACCGATTGATGAGTTCTTTTTTAACTTGTCATATATACCGGTCGCTGGTGGATTTTTAGCTACATCAGATATTTGCATTAACGTATTAGGATCCAACGCAGTAATGACAGTGTAGTACTTAAATAAATCTGAAGTTATGCGGTTGACGTGAAGAAGACCATCTACTCGTGTAAACCATAATTCTGGATCAGACGTTAAAAATTTTGGCAAATGAACGATACCTACAGCGTTTACATCTAAACTTTCTTCTTTGGTTTCATCTGCGATTTTTTCCATAAGTGGAGTAACTGACGTTGCCTTTTCTGTATATGTAATTTTTTCTGGAGAATGTTCGACAGGCATGTTGTTTGCTTAACCATGTTCGCACAAGGGTGTTCACCAATTATATATAGGTTTTACTATTCTTTCGTCGGGGTCACCAATTATACATAGCTCTTTGTTCACTATATATTATTCATTGATTTTATTTTTATACACGTGTGTTTTCTGCAGCTGTCATATACTAACTCTTTTAAAAACTCTACTTAAACTTATATATCAAAAAAAATGTCACATCTTTATATTTTATGCCAACAGATGGCCGATAGACATTTCTGATACCGCTACAGCATATTTCATTTAGAGGTCTCTGCTGGTACTGTTAAAAATTGAGAAAAAGAGAAAAACATCTAATTAATTGTTTAGAGTGGCAGCTTTAAAAGCTTAATCTTAGAACAAAAGCTTGTGTATCGAATACGTATCTATTAACTATAATTTTAGCAGCACGAAAGTTAATATAGCTATAAAACGCAGCAATTGTTGTTCTATCTTTGAGACACCATTATAAATGAATATACATTTAATGTAAAAGTACAGAAAATACAATGCGTACATAAGCACAAACATGAAGTGCGAAATAGATCTGTACATTTGAAAAGCCCATGACTGCATATACCACTATACATACAAATGCCATGAAAAGTATAAAAGTAGATAAATTCGTATGATTTAATTTATAGTTAACTTCAAGCGATTTATACATATATATATTATACGTAATATAAATTTGTAAGTATGTGAAAAGAAATTTAAAAAATAATAATAAGATGATGATTTTTATGTACGATATATGAAATTAAAATAAAAAATATTTAATAAAAGCTATTATAAAAGATGGATTAAAAATGGATTTTTTTTATTTTTATTTACAATAACAAATGTACTGATGAGGTAAGCACTTCTAAAAATTCACTCTAAAGTAGTAAGAATTCATTTCAAATATTACTTATTTATTAGGAAATAGAAAGTTTTTGGCCAAGAAGAAATTTACCCTTTTTACTTTATTTACTTTAAATTAAAACTCGCAATGCAACGAATATAAATGAAAATTTATAAAGGTAAGTATGTAAAGTAAGGAAATAGTGACGAGGTGAGTAGATGGTAAACTTTATAAAGTCCACAAATACACGTACGCTCATATGCAAGTGTTCATCAAAAATAGGGCATAACTGCATGCACTTGTGGGAGGAGTACATTGAAGTGCACGCAGCAATATGTAGATAAACGATATGTATAATGTAATATTGTATATTTGTGAAATGAAGGCATAGGAATGGCTCAGATAATATGTAAATGAGATAATATGTAAATGAGAAACTGTTACGTCCACATAATGGACGTAACAACTTAAATTCAAAAACAAGTACAATAGGAAAACTAAATTTGGCTTAGGTCAAATCTTAAATGTCCTCATTTATAACGGTATATACAATATATATATATACATAATTATATATATATATATAAATTATAATATAAATTATATATATAATATAATATAATTATAATAAAATATATATGTTCTTATCGTAAAATCGCGACTAATGTGTTTAAAATTTTTTACTGCTTCATATATTGCAAGTAACTCGCGATCATATGTGCTGTAATTATTCTGTGACAGTTTTAATTTTGATGAGAAAAAACCTAAAGGTTTCCAATCACCTGCGATCAAATGTGCACCAACTGCAACATCAGATGCGTCAGTTGTTAACATCAATGGACTATAAGGATGTAAAAAGTTTGACAGTGTTGTACTAGATAAACATTTTGTACATTTCGAAAAGGCTTTATCTACCTATATCGTTCAATGTATCTTCCGCTTGTCATTCTTTTTCGAATCTTTGAAAAGTCCGATTTAAGGTTCCTGTAGTGTTGCTGCATTGGGAATAAATTTTCTATAAAAGTTTAGCATGCCCAGAAACCTGTGGAGTTCTAGAATATTATTCCGCCTCGGAAAATTTTCGATTATATTTACTCGAACTCTTAGACTTAATCCTTTTGCGGAAATATGATATCCTAAGAAGTCTAAATTATTTGCACCAAAGATACATTTCAAAGTGTTTATAGACAGGTTGTGTATGTTAAGTTTCTCCAATACACACACATACAACATTTCTGATGCCGCTATATATTTCACTAATGAGAGACATCTGGAGATAATTTCAAACTTTTTACAATCCACTCTCCACTTAAGCTTCGACAATGAAGTAAATGAATCTACGTTTTGTAACTAAAAGCGTGCATATATGTCGTTAATCTCTTTGTAAATATGCAACTGTTTTCTTTGCACTTTGCTACTGCAACAAGGATAAACAATACAAAGTAAAACATTTATTATATTTGCAATGCATTAATGCAGTGTCACATCAATGTTCGCTATCTTGTTTCAGGCCTAAATGCGTCGTTACATTGCTGCAATACTGCATTAGAACATAAGCCTAGCATGCCTTTGCTGCATTAATGCAAACATTAATTAAAAACAGTTGCCAACTTTTTTCATTGACGCAGTTATGTAGTCAAGCAGCGTCTAAATACAATCAACTTCATTTTGGCAAAATAATGCAGCTCAGCAATGATGCGCTGAAGAATATATGTTTGAGTTTTAATGCAGTAAACAACTTTCTTTCAATTTCTACTTATTATTGCTTATTTTCGTTTCAGACTAATTTATTTGTCTATGAGCCATAAATTCGCTTTCATTTTAAATTCTGCTGTTTTTGAGTGCGATTAGTTTTCATTGGGTCGTATAACCATCTTTGCATAGAAGGGTAATAATAATTAAACCATCACTTACTGGTAATGGACGTAAAATGGATTTTTTCCTTACCACACATGATAAAAAGTATAAAACATATGTGCCGTAGGCTATGCTGTTGTTTCATTTTTCTTATGCCGCAATTTTTAATATGTTGAATCACAAATTAGAAAGAAACAACTATACTTCCTCTATTGTTTGTTCATATTTTTTACAAAGTCAACTATATTTTTATTTCTATATTCAATCTTATACAAAAGCACTTGCCCATCGTAGAGTTACCAGATATTCATTCTTAAGCAAAACGTTCCAGAATAATCAATCCTTTGGAATGTAAAGAAACTTACCCCAAAGATATACATGTGAAAAGTTTAAATCCTCTAATAAGACTGTGACTGGGACATACTGAATTTACACACAGTTATTTATTGGATAATAATAGTGTTTGGCAATGCCGTCTCCGTTTTGCTTTGACGTTCGTTCCCAGTCCTAGACTTTCTAATTTTTAAACAACACATAGAGTTTTTTTTTTAATTATAGGCGTTTGCGTTATTCAATCACGCCCATTTTTAGCGTAGTGTTGGATAACGGTACTATTTATATGTATACCAAATTTCAACTTGATAGGCATAGTATTGTGTGATATATAATTTTTTAAAGATACAATTTTTTCGAGGTATGTTGATATTTTCGTTTATTGTGGGCGTGTCTCTTAACCGATTTTGCCCAATTTCAATACAAAATAGCGAAATTGAACTAAGAATACGTATGCAAAGTTTCAATTTGATATCTCAAAAATTACGACCGTGAGAGTGCCAACAACAGACGGACACACGGACACTCGGACGGACATGTCTCAAACGATTTTTCTTTTCTTGCTAATTAAGAATATATATGGTTTGTGTGGCCTCCTTCGATGTGTTGTAAACGAATGATCAAAATGAATATACCCACTTCCGTAAGGGGGAGGGTATAAAAAATATTGTACTTCATTTAAATAATTCCCATTTTATTTTATTGTTTTGTTTTTATCAAAGAAAAGTTTATGACAGTAGAGCATGTATACGTCTGAAGTGTTAAATTCGCGTGCAGTCAAAATTAGTTATTTTCTACATAATTTTTTTTTTTAATTTTGATTTTAAAACCCTTTAAGATCGAAAACATGCAAAAAGAGTACCGCGTAAAACGAGGAATGGGTGTATATACATAAACTTATATATTGATATTAATAATACCTAGGCGAGCCTTCGGCTTCTATGGCTAGAACTCCTTCTTTTTTTTTTATTTGTACATAAATTTGTTTTCTGTATAATTTTAAAAATAAATAAATAAATATATATAAGGCCAACGAAAAAATTTACGTAAAATAGGAATTTTTACATCCCCTATTTAATTAGAGGGAGCTAACTATATTTTCAATGCTTTCCTTTTTTAATTGAAAGACCAAATGTGAGAGTGAATTGAGTTTTTCGTTTAGTTGTTTGATGCATTTCCTAAAAGAAGCATGTGTGTGTAGAGTTTGTGTTGTATCCAAGCATTCTAGCTGGACTGAATGTTTAAATATTATTTAAAATATTGTTCCACTGAAATTTAATCATAAATATTCAATAAATAGTTAAAATAATTTATTGAAATAACGTTTCAAAAGAAAAACAATTTATATATATATATTCGAAAATGTAATCTTCAGTGTCTAAAGAAAAACCAAAATGGTTTCAATTGTCAATCCAAAAAGTGCCGTTATGCTTGATACAAGTAAGTTTTCGAATTAATCTTACATGTGCTTTTTTCGATATTGCTCCTTGAAATAAAAAACATGACTGAATGAGTGACTGTTTTATAGGTAGCACCAACTTTTACCCCTTTAATAATATTTTGGAAAAAAATAAGCAAAGGGAACGAGAACCATTGATGGAACGTTTACGTTCCTATTCATCTCAACACAAGTCATACCCAGAATTGTCCAAGGCAATACGAATGGGTTTATTGGAAAAGCGTTATGCAATGGATGTTGTAGAGAAGTCAATTAGGTTTGAAATTTATGGATGGTACGAAAGCGCTCTTCATATCTACAGATATGTTTTTCTTGGTGTTGGATGCGAACTGATGCTAAGGTTCATCATGAGTGCAAAGTGGAGTAACAATCCTGCAGTGGATTGGTAGATTGCTTAAATCGAGGTGATTTTGCTCTTTTCATCGCTCAGCTGGAGGGCTTCTCTTCCATCTATCAATTAAATGCTGAGCCAAAAATGAAGACAAAAGCATTTGACGCCATGTAGGCAATCGAAACGGAACTATATAATATATTTCAAATGCAAAATTTTTTCAAAGACATGCAAAACGTGATGAAAAGTTCTGTGGTTGGTATTGCCCTGAAACGTCGCGGCGGCCATTCCATGCGTTTGGTGTACTTTGTATCGCCTTACGATTTAATTTCTTTGGAATCGAATAGTTTACAATCTTTCACCCTACATTTGTTGCAAAATAAACAAATCGATTTTAGTGCCACTGTCAATTTGTATGCTGCATAAGCTAATAAGTTGCAAATTTTGCCTACTGTTACGTTCGTCAAAGACACCCAATCGTGCTCGGAAGTGCCCGTCTTTGCACCGTTAACACCATTGAATTCCATGTTATTGCCGGCAACATTTGTTTTAAGACTTAACAAACCGTTGCCTGTGTGTTACAATAGTCTACGGTCAATGGGATTGGGTGCTGTGAATACATCTCTTTCGTTGGATCCCAATATTGCCACAGCTACACTTCCCAGCACTAACAACACTAGTAGTTTGGAGACCACTGTAAATAAGTCACCCATGGTAACCAAAAGTGTCATGAGTCTTGTCATACAAACGGCATCCGATTAACAATTGAAAAATATACAAAAGGGCCTGTTCGTTTGTTTGCCTCATCAGACGCACTGCTACTTTTTCACCGAAAATAAGTTGCTAGAGGTATGCTACGTAACCAATATTATCCATCCCTATATGTATTAATATGTTTATGAAGTTACATAAATTTTTCGATACACTTTATAGTGTCTACATAAGATGATGGTATACATAATCTGTCATTCCGTTTACAACATCCAAAAGGAGGCGTCAGAGACCTTATGAAGTGAATATATTCTTGATCAGCATTAAAAAATGAACCGATCTAGACATGCATGTCCATGTGTCCGTCTGTTGGCAATCTCACGTGCGTAAATTTTGAGATATTGAGTTGAAAGGGCATGGTCGGGTAAAACTCGCCTACAATTTACAAAAAAACATATGCACAATAACACTCGATTTGCAAGTTGATATGTAATACATACACTGTTAGGGAGCGTAATCATATACCTGCCACGCTCAGCATTTTATATGTGGAGTGTGTTTAAGAGTTTAAGCCAAACGAAAAGAGTATTGCTAGTGTTCCGTGGCTGTTTTATTATTTAGCTTAGTTGCATTCATTTTTCCTCGTATTTCACAAATGCGAAATAAAAAGCATTTTCCGCGAATTGCAAGTTCTTGCAATTTTAATATTTTTTTGTTGTCACTGATGGTGTCTTCTAAAAACTTCTTTTAAGTTCAGTAAGCTGTAGCATCTGTTAAACGGGCACGTTCAACATTCCGCTTTGATGATAATTGTGAAACCGACCTCCAACTATAGCGACATTTTCTTTATAATAATTCTATGAATTGCTGATTTTTTTGCATATTGTTTGTTTTTTTATTTTTTTCAGTCTACCGTAATAAATTCTGTGCCATTTACTGAACAAAGCCAAGTGCCAAAGATATTGGTTTTCCTTAAGAAGCATAAATTATTTTATTCACTGCTATCAAGTTGTGTTCGTCCTCAATCAAAAATGGGTAATGGTATGTATGTATGTATGGTAGGCGCAATGGCTTTAATATCTCGTGATATTTCTTGTCTATCGATTTCAGACATCGACTCGACCACTGTGCTGGAAGTGAATACCGTTTCATTTACACTAATTTCAGTATCGCTACAACATCCGTACGAAGAGTACATGATTACTGGAGAGTTTGAGTTGCGTAACGGCAACATTCAGGGCACAATATACAGTTTAAGTAATAATTACGATCTGCTTTCATTAAAATTGACAAATATTGTACAGAAGTGCTGCTCGATACCATTTACCATTCGAGCGTTAAAATTTTGGGACTAAGAACGAATGTATCAATGCGGTGGAGGCGGTAGTAGTACCTTAGCTTCAGGTGCAAGTGTTCGTCCCCCTACTGCTGGCAGTAGCGATTGTGCCGCTAGTTTCGGAAATTATGGTATGAACGGTATGAGCGCTATGTCAAATGATCCAGGAAACAGTAGTAGTGCTCTATCTCGGTGTGTTGGTGGCGGTCATGTGGGTACAATGAAAATGGAACAAAATGGACAGCAACCACAAGCACATGCCAATGGATATTTAAACTTTAATGGTCCAGAAATAATTAACGATGATATTCGTGAAAGCCAAAAGAGCCAAACGATAAGAAATATGGCACTACAACAAAAACAACGGCGGCTACTATCAAGCAAGGGAGGTGAGCAGCTCTTTGGGCCAACAACAGCAACAACAATCTCACCAACGTTAACAACAGCAGGTGGCCTTCGTTAGTTAGTATTAGTTAGTATTACACCAATCCTTGGGCAAAATGATGGTAATGGGACGACGGACGTAAATAAATGTAATGTCGAAGGCATTGGTGGTAGCGGGGGCATTGAAATCATACACATAGGTGGGCAAAGCAGCATTCCTTGTAGTGCAAATGGTGCTGCATCGGGAGCAACGCCTCCAACATCCGTATTAACGAATAGTATGATGTCGGCTGCAGTCAGTAATAGTAGTCCGCTTGGTGGTGTTACTGGCACATTACCACCCACCACTATAAGTATAACACCAATCAATGCAAATGAAACATTGAGCAGTGGCGGTATTAAGGAAAAAAAACCCACAAGCAGAAATGGTGCAAGAGATCGTGACAAAAAGAAAAAAAAAACAACACACAGAAAATACAAGCACCACTACTACCACGATTTTTTCAAATATAAATGGTTGTGATATTCCCAATAAACCATCAGCAGCTACAGTACCAGTTACTAGTTCTACGTCACGTTTAGAATTATAAGAGATAACAATCAAGATTATGCTGCTTTTCAACAACGACAACACTTTGATGTGGCAAATATGAAAAATACTCCTTTTTTTAATACACTAAGCAATCAATCAACAATTTTTTATCGTCTGCATCGTCACCTACAACGAAAAATAGTTCCACCATGCTACCGGATGAAGGTGTTGTGGTCGACATTCAATTGTCATATCTTTTGCTGTTGCTAAGAATGGCGTTTCGCTTATCAAAAGGAGATTTCATCACGCTATCATAATGTATTTTAGAATGTAAGTACAATTTTTTTCTTTTCATGGTATTTGTTGTATGTATGTCATGAGGCTTTAAAGTTTAAACTAAAATGTAATGGCTCAATGCTGCGCTAGTGGCCAGCGGAAACGATCAGCTGCCTTTTAGAGCATATCTATTGTTAGATGAAAAGTCTTTTTATATTATTTATTATCGGTATATCTATTTCAAAAAGATATACAAGAGTTTTTTCAAATGGATTTTCTAGCAGCACGTTGATATATCTTTACAATACAAAAAGACGATAAATGAACAAGAAAAAATGTAGCTAAAATAATGTGTGTTTGTTTTAAGTGAAGATAACAATTCAATTTATGTTTCAATAATTAGCGTGTTGCTCCAAAATCTTTTTATAGTAACTACCCACAGCGCGCTGCTTCATTTCGGTCTATTTCTAATATCACTGATTGTGTTGTGTTGCATGACTTTGATGAGACGTTTCAATTATAAAGAACTTTGTTATATATCGAAGATTTCACTATAATAACTTTCTAAAACACAGCCAAAATATATTTGTAATTAATTCAATTTATTAATCAACGCATTCAATTATTGATGAAAAATATTTTATATATGTAATAAATAATTTAATGCAAGAAATGTCTTCACTTCACGAGGCAGCAATAGAAAAGAGAACAGGAAATATATGAAGAAGCAGGTTTTAATTTCTTTACCGAACAATTTTTAGCTATATGCCCGTAGTGATTACATTTAAAACATTTAATACCTTTTTCTTTATTATTACAATCAACCGATTTATGTCCTTTGCTTCCACAATTAAAACAAAGTACAGGTAACCCTCCTACAACGCGGTTAATTGGTTCCTGAAAAACTCCGCGTTGTAGGAAAATCGCGTTGTAGGAAACTTTTTTTTCCTCCATTTTTCCTTTTCTTATACAATATCACGCAAGTAACATGTTAAAGTTTTCTCAGCCGAATTAATTATATTAGACCTTTCATCGAATAAAAAAAAATTATTTTTTCAAAGATATTTTTCTATTTGTCTATTTCAACATAATAACATAAATTAATTCATTTAATTAACCAGCAAAAAGCAATTCATTTATTTAAATAACATAAAACTAAGGAAAATAAAATCTGGGAAAAATAGACACGGATTTTCAAATCTACATATTTCAGAGGATTTTAAATCTCAACCTTCTACAAATCCTCTTCCTCGTCCTCGCTTTTTATAATTTGCTTCAAACGTTTTGCTCTTGGTCGTCCTATTTCAAAATCCGAGCTTGACCCACTATCACATTGATCCGGTTCAGCTATTATTGCTGGTCTTAAAAAATCTTTTATTGATGTCTGCTTTGTCCTACTTCGTAAATCTTTATAGATTTCCTGGTAGGCAGATAAATCATGTTCAAGATTTCTTTTGAACATTTCTGCTCTACTATTTAGAGGATCGTTTTCCAAAACATACTCTTCCAACTCCTTCGCCAGATTTAAAAGTTTCTCCACACTTTTTAGCGAAAAGTTTTTGATTTCGGTTTTAGGAGCTCGTCAGAGCTTTCTTCAATCGATAATGCTTCACTTGTCATTGCTGCTAAATCTACTTCATTTAATTCGTCGTCCACAACTAATTCTCGAATATTAGCCACATTTATTTCGTCAAATCCATCGCCTTTTATTACGTTTGCCAGTCTCACTATGTTTTCATATTCATCCTCAACGAGATTAACAATAGTTTCCTGTACTACAACCTCTGGCAAAAGTGCTTTCCAGCAAGCTCTCAGTGTTGATTGACGAATGTCTTTGAGTGATTTGCCGACGATTTTACAGCAATCTAAAATTGAGAACTGTTTCCAGACTTCTTTGACCGTTATATTCAATGATTCTATCTTCTCTAATATTAATTCAAATGATTTGCGTATGTAGTATGCTTTAAAGGTTGATATTATTCCTTGATCTAAAGGTTGTAATATTGATGTAGTATTGGGCGGTAAAAACTCAACTTGAATATTTGGATGACTTAAATCTGTTGCATGAGATGGTGCATTATCTAAAAGTAGCAAAACTTTAAATGCCAAGTTCTTTTTTTTTAGATAGTTTTCTACGTCGGGAACAAAGCAATGATAGAACCAATCATTAAATAGTTTGGCAGTCATCCATGCTTTTTTGTTCGCTCTCCAATACACTGGAAGATTGTTTTTATTGTTTCCTTTCATGCAACGTGGATTTAATGACTTGTTAATAAACATTGGCTTTGTTATAAAATCACCAGATGCATTACTGCAAAGTAACAATGTTATACGGTCCTTAGAAACCTTAAAGCCAGGAGCTCTTCTTTCGTTCCTCGAAATAAAAGTTCTTGATGGCATTTTTTTCCACCACAAACCTGTCTCATCAGCGTTAAATATTTGATCTGGCAAATAACCATGTTCTTCAATAATTTTTATGAACTGTTCAGGATATTTATTCGCCGCATCAGCATCTGCGGATGCTGTTTCTCCCTGAATTTTCAAATTGTGTAGAGCATACCGTTTTTTGAACTTTTCAAACCAACCTTTGCTAGCCACGAATTGGTGGTTATCTTCGTCGGTTGTTGATTGTCCTGTTTCCTTTAAATAATTGAATATTTTTAATGCTTTCTGTTTAATTATATTCCCATCAAGAGGCAACCGCTTTTGCGTCATATCTTCTATCCATACCGTTAGCGATTGTTCCATTTTTTCTATTATCTTCGCCCTTGGCCGAGAAGTGATTTTTGCGAGGACCGATGATCCAGATGATACCGAATTTCTAATTTTATCTTCGTTTTTTTTTTTATGGTTCTTATCGTGGACTCGTTTAATTTAAAATGTCTAGCAACATCAGCTATTCTCTCTTGATTTTGAATCCGATTCAAAATTTGAATTTTGGTTTCAATCGTGATAAACTTTCGTTTTAATGATGCGTTTTCCTTTGCTTTTGGCATTTTTATGGCCTAAATTACAAATTAATTATAAAATCTATTTATCTTGATTTTTACAAAATTATTATTATACGAAAAATGGTTTCACAAACGTTTTAAAATTTGTTTCAACTCCTCTTCACAACTTACTGTGAATGACTAAACCAAATCAAATTTCCAAAAACATTCTCAAGAGTTAATTTTCGGGGAAACCCCTTGTTTTATCTAAAAACGTGTGTGTAAATGTTTGAAAAAATTGCGGTTTGCAAAATTCCATAGTGCATACAAACATTCAAACACTTTTAGTATGTACATATGTATAATACAAACATATTATTATTTCTTTATGAGACTAGGAATAATAGATATACACATATACACAAGTAATTTTTGATAATTGTGTGTTTATAGAATAGTTTATAGAATATGTATTTAAAAAATGCTTAAAAATCGCGTTGTAGGATTCGCGTTATAGGAAACATTCCGCAACTCGCAAACCGCGTTGTAGCGAAATCGCGCTATAGAAGTACCGCGTTATAGAAGGGTTACCTGTAATGCTTTTTTAGAATTATGCTGTATTTTCTCAGTTTTTTCTTTTGATTCATTTCTTTTTTCCTGTGTTTTCTTAATTTTTCACATATTATTTCGTATTGTTTTAGTTTCTTTTTTAAATCGTAGATATTTTCTGCTCCATATAAAATATAAGTTTGTTGGTGTTCGAGTCTTGAATACCATCAATGATATATTGGATGAGAGATTCATTTTCAATGTTTCCTCCAGAACTCCTAGACTCCTACACATTTTCATCATTATATTATTTGCTTTCCATAAGCAATTTGTGCATTTTTGCATTGTTTACTTTGCTTCCAAATTCACATTATAGTGATTTTTTAAATGCCAACCAAGAATTTATTCCGCGTTCACTACAAATAAATAATTTTGCAATACCCTTAATGGATTTTTTTTACCATAATAAAGGAAAATTAGATCTAAATAGCGGCATTTTAAGTGAATAAAGAGGAGGCATCTCCATTTTTTGTGCGAAATGCAGCGACACATTTAAGAAATACAATACCCCAAGAATTAGCACAATATATATTACTTTATTATTTTATATTTATTTTCATATATAAAGTAAATAATATAATAATATAATACATAGCAAATATTTGTACTTATTTATGTTTACATACGTTATCTTAGAGCTACATGGTACTTCGTCATAAATTTGTTAACTTTGGTGTTTGAATTGCCGTTAACTGTCGCATCTAAATTAATAATTTCCACTACAGCTGCTTCGTTGGGCCACCTCCAGTTTTATTTAACTCTTTAACTCTTCCCATAATTCATTTAATTTTTGTTGTCCTAGAGAAGAGTTACTGGATTTTATGGATTTATTTTTGTAATTATGTCTATCTGTTCTTGTGTTACTGACCTGTAACAAAAGGTACGAAAATGGCAGACATCTGGAATTCTTTCTGTAATGAGTGTGAGGGCAGGTAAAAATGAAAAGGACTACTGGTGACTTGGCTGTGAACTGTGTAGCGTAGTGAATAGTACTGTATGTCATGCAACGTTTCGATCCAGCAGAAATGCTTGGTATCTAGTACTGTAGTCAATGAGACTACCTCGTTATGAGTTTTTAGTCTGTCTTTGTTAAGCAAAATATGACTTCTTATATACTAAAATTATTACAATGATTTATTATTAATACAACAACAATTTACAATTATGTCAATACTGATTACACTGAGCATGTTTGTTAACTAAACATAAATTCGATTAGTGCATGCATATGCAAAAATTTTTACATTTACATCAACTTAAAATAAAAATAATAATAATGTGACCTACATTTACATTTCGCTATAGTAAACAAAAAGTTAAATATAATAATTGAATGAATGTGTTCATTTAATTGTGAACACACTACATTCCAAAGCAAAAGCCAAAGCCATTTCAACCGCTATAACAAAATTTTCAAAATCTTTTGGCAAACTTGAAAGCAAAATAATGAATAATAGTTCTTCACTAATTCGAATGCCATCATCTTTTCATTCAACGAAACTGTGCAAGTGTTCTGACATAAATGAAGCATCCGTTAATCGCAGTCCAAGCAGTTTTTTATATAAGCAATTTTCTTTATTGGGCCTTTTGGTTTGTAGAAAACTTCCAATTTTAACCAGGCTTCCTCGGCAGTTTCACAATTTTTTACAAGATTTAGATGAGACGCCTTCATACATAACATAATGGTTGAGAGTGTTTTTTTCATTTTTTACCTCCCATTCTAGTACGTGTTGTAACGTAACTGGGATGTTATGTTGTCTGTGGCGTTCAGGGAGAGAAGACCACTAGATAGCGTACAGAATAAACGGAATGGCCACGGCCAGTAAGCATGTTCTCCCTCAAGGGGGGATCTCAATCACAAATATAGCGTCTAATTTCATCAGCTGAAGTATCAGCAGAATGTCTGGAAATAAATATTGATTTTCTGAGAGGAATGACTTTCAGACCAGGCTCGGAAAGCAAATCCTTACCTGAACTTGAAGAGCCAGTAGTTGTAAACCTAGAGGTGCATGGCAAATCGTCAGGAACAGAAGAGCTAAGAGCGCCATGATTGGGTACAAAACTTGTTCCAGCAGGTACAATGCGTTGATCAGGAACACTTTTACTATTGTTAGTGATAGGTATAATTACATGCGGCGAAGGCAAATCAGATAAATCAGGTAATGATAATGATGGAACAGTCAGCGCAGTTTTGCGTTTAGGTGAACCACTAAACAAATCAGTATATTTAAAAGCATTAAAAATAGATTTACAATGATTAAATTTGTTAAACATATTATGCAGCTCATTACCGATTTCATCGAAAAAATCATTCACTTGCTTAACAAATGTATCCAACTCACTACAACGTAACTTACACTTGGAACAATTCCACTGAAGACGGATCACCAAACAAATCAGAATTTTTTACTAGTGCAACTAGTGTTGTTGTTGTGCACCTTTTTTATTGTCATGTTCAAGCACTACTCGGAACAGTGGTTGTGGAATCTTCTCACGATTATGTAAATTGTAGACAGACTTGACTCTATGTCCTTCACCTTCCAACGCCTCCTTAATATCATCTGTTGGCACCGAGCTTTCGATTCCTCTTATTACAACTACCAGTCCTTTTTCACTCTTCAGTTGATGAGTGTAATAACTTTTTTTAGAATTTTCGAGGTATTTAATGCCAATTTTGTATTTTTCCTCCGTATAAAACTGGATTTTCGCTTCAGCTATAGCACCTCTCTTAATACCAGCCACATGAAATTGATTATTACCAACTAATTGAGCAAGAGCATTGATGAGATTATTATTTAAAGCTTCCCGCAAATATATAGGAGGGGGCCGAAGTTGAACTTCTGCTACTGCATCTTCGTCAGCATCATTTATATCTGCAAGCGGTGCAAATCTATTGGCCGTTGCAGCTACTTTAGAAGAGATAGGGTGATTTTCGTTCGTTTTCGAGATTTTGGCAGCGTTTTCAGTCGGTGAAGAGATTTTTCTTTTTATGTTGCATCTTTTAGTGATTTCATGATATTTTGTATGCTTTCACTGTGAATGAGCAAGCATTCCACTGTTTCTCTAGCTTTACCTTTCAAAGCCTTTTGTAGACGAATTAAATTTTGTCTATTAGTATAGTTGTATTCGTCTGATGTAGCAGTGCATGCCTCTTTAAACATGGGCCAGTCTTCTGGTCGACCATCGAATTCCGGTAAGTCATATAGACGTCTCGTTCTCTCTTGAACCGCTGCACTATTAGTTTGTTCATTCACAGTAATCGAGGCAACACTAGTTACATTTTGTTGTTGTTGTTGTATAAAGCTTTGTAGAGTCTGCATTTTTTGTATCATGTCAGCCATCTGCTGTACCAAATTTTTTACTGATTGTTCCACTGGAATTTTTGCTTCGCACATTGTAGTTTCGCTGTCTTTATAATTTTCATGTTCTGACATCTTTTTTATAACTGACCTTGTTATTGGCATTAAGAACCTCTTACCTTAACCAATTTCAATAAGGATTTTACCAATTACTACTTTTAAAGTCACTTTCACAAACACGTGGCGTCGCTTAACCAAATTACTGCGCCAATCCACGGTCTAGGGATCACGCTTTTGTATTAAATTTTCACCACTCAAAAGTCAAAAAAAAGCTGTTTGCGAGTTTCCTAAGGCTCTTTGAAAATAACAATATATTTTGTTTTAAAGAATAGAACAAAATTAAAATATTTTATTTCACTTTTATTTCGCCTTATACCAACTCTGCAAACTAAAAAAAATGCGCTACAATATACAGTATTGCCACCATTTTTCTAATTTGCAGAGTTGCCTACTTTAGTAACATAAAAAAATAACATAAGGAAACATAAATAAATAAAATGAAAATAAGAGAAATTCTGTGCAACACACGGCATCTGGATATTTCTGTTGAAAATCAGCGGCATTAATATTTTTTACATAGTGAGGAGGCGAACATGCTGCTTCATATATCATCACCTCCATTCTATAAACATCTGGTTCTCTAGACTGATCATATTACGCCACAAAAACGTTGTGAATCTCTATCTTCTGTTCTTATCATAATTTGATGGAAAATCTCTTTTATATCAGCGCATATTATAACCGCTCCTACCCTAAAGTTGAACAAAATAGCGTATATTGGTCTGTATTCTTGTGGACCTTTTAACAAATTTGAATTTAAAGAGCACCCATTGATCTGTGCTGCTGCATCAAAAACCAAACGAATTTTGACCGGCTTATTGGGATTAATTACTGGACAAAGAGGTAAATACCAAGTTTTTGAACTAATCGTTTTTTCTTCTTCTGCAGATAATATCTTGGCATAACCTTTATTTACATAATGTTTTAATACATTATGTTGTCTTTGTCGTTTAGGGACGGGATGTAGGGAATGCAGAAAAACTTTTTATTTGTGTTGTCCGCGTTGGTTTCTTTTGTTTTGTTCGTGCTTTGTTTTATTTTTTTGATTAGATTGTTGAAGATGTAGTTTGGGTAACTGTTAATTCTTATATTCTTAGATCGTATTGTGATATTTCTGTCTGCCCTCTTTGCAGTTGTAAAAATGTTGCTCCAATCGTGCTTATTGTTTCTGTTGTTCTCCCGGTTAAGTTATATGTGTTGCTTATTAATTTGGCTTTTGTAATTTGTACGATATATGATTTTATTATTGAGATGTCAGCTCCTGTGTCTACTAGAAATTTTATGACTTTATTCTGCTTTATTCTGTGAAGTGTTACGTAAAAGGTATTTTTGTTTGCTATGTTAAGAATTTTGTGAGTTTTTATGCGCCAGTGATGGTGTCGTCCATCACCACCGGAATTCCGTTTCCCTGGTTCTGTACAACATTTAGTTGTCTTCTTCTATTATTTGGATTAACATTATATGATCTTTGATGATACCTTGAATTGTTCTGTGGGGTTTGTCGGAAATTATTGTTGTTTTGCATATTTCTTATATTATTGTTTTGCATGTTAGGATAATACCTGTTGTTGAATGTGGTGTTTCTGTTTCTTTGTGTGCAGTTTCTTTGAGTGTTGGGTTTTTTTTTCTTTTTAACGAAGGGGAAAGCGTTGAAAACCCAGTCAGTGCGGGACTCTCACCCACTAAAACCCCTTCAACGTCCGACGGTAAACCTCCTGGAACTACCGTTAAGTATTACGTCAGGAGAACCGTCTGAGCCTTAGCTCAAATCGTACCTAACACACTGTAGTAAGACGTGTTCTGTTGTCTCCTCTTCAAGTGAACACACTGGACACCACGGCTCACTATCGTGCCCAAAACGGTGCAAATATTCGCGAAAGCAGTCATGACCGCTAATAATCTGTGTTAGGTAGTAATCCGTATCTCCATGCGGTCTATTCATTCATACTTCAACATCTGGGATAATTGCATGTGTCCACCGCCCTTGTAGGGACCCTTGCCATCTATTTTGCCATTCCCTATAGCTTTCTCTTAATATATCCTGCTTTTCTCTCCTAACAAGCTTTCTGTTACATTGTTTTTGGGTAGTGTATATCTTCGCGGATTGTCGGGCTAAAATGTCTGGTGGTACGATGCCCGATATAATCAAAGCAGCATCCAAAGATACGGTTTTAAATGCACAGCAGACTCTTAGAGCAGTTACACGATACACTTATTTTGTTAAATAGCTGTAGGTAAACGTACTGTGTTAGGCAATTTATTATTTTCTTTGTAAATATATTGTCTCACGAACGTTTTGGCAGGCCAAAAGTTACTATTAACAATTGTTTCGTAATGATCTTCAGGAACAACAATCTTAAATGAGGCTTTCGAACGTTTGTAAAAAAAATTAAATTTGTATGTGTTAATGTCAATATCGACGTTTAATTTAGATTTAATATAATAGTTTATATCATCGATCGTTGTGTCTGAAGCAAAGCGTGAGACAAATATTGATTTTTTTAAAGGTACAATAACTAGATCTTTCGGTTTATTTGTCAATCAATATTAAGGGTCACTACTTCCTTTTTTTTTCTGCTTGTTATTACAACTGCTTCAGTTTTTTGTTGTGCTAACTCCAACTTCAGTTCTGTGAGTGAGGCATTCCTTGATTTTAGCAACAGTATTAATACACATACCTTGGATATCGGTTAATACTTTGCCCACAATGGTAACCACAATATCATCTGCATATCCTACTATAGAAACACCTGATGGTACTGGCAAGCTAAGAACTTCGTCATAAACTATATTCCATAGTAAAGGACCCAAAATGGAACCTTGAGGGACTCCCGCTGTAACTTTGTATATTCGGGCTCCTTCATCCGTGTTATATATTAGCGTACGGCATGATAAATAATCCTTAATAATGCGGATAAGCTATGCAGGAACTTCTTTTTTGATCATAGCATCAATTATGTGGGGCCAACTAGCCGAATTAAATTCTTTATCCCCATGTTTCCAGCGCTTGCCTTCAATAGCCTTTTCAGCAATAGATTTTACATGCATTATCGCATCTACTGTGGATCGACCCTTTCGAAAGCCATATTGATTATCTGAGAGGGCATTCGTCTGTATGATATGAAGCTCAATTCTGCTGTACAGAATTTTTTCTAGCACTTTGCCTAATGTAAAAGAAAGATTGTAAAAGAAAAATAGGTGGCGCTATTTTTCTTCTTTACAACCGATGTTTACTTCCTTTTCTGATGACACTGCAGAGCCAATTATTGTTTTGTGTTTTCTATTTGTTAAATAAATTTCAAACCTGCACTATGATCTACGCCAATAGATTTTAGCTTGAGCATCAGTATATTACGATCTATTGTTTCAAATCCTCGCTGAAGATCAACGTATACCGCAATAACACATTTTTTATCATTCAATTCATTTTTCCAAGTGCCCAATACCATATTTAATGCTGTTTCACATGAATGTTTCTTTCGGAAACCGGACTGCTGAGGTATAATTATATTATTTTTATCAAGATGGTGTTATGATATTATAGTGATTATGGTAATAATAAAGTGAGATTGTTATTTATGTTATTATTTTACTATATTTACTAACCTCCAGCTGCTAAGAGAGAGCAACGTCCTTTCGGCTATATGCCTGGTAAGGGGAGATGTAGTAAATAGATATTGAGAAAAAGACTGGGAATTGTTCTTTTGTTGAAGCCAAAGTCTTTCTGTTTTATTATTCCAACTTACTTATAAAAATTCTTACTCTAGCACAATTAATAACCTTGTGTTACTTAAGTAGGTTATTAGGTGACATTTTGTTTACTTAACTTACCTAATGTTATTAAATCTATGCTAAGGTAAAATTTATTAAATGCAAGTATGCATTTTTATAGTTGTGTAATATTGAATCAGCTTATTGCTAAAAATGTTGGTGTAGGTAATGTTTATGACTAATCTAAACGTGTGAGTACACTACTAAGTTGTATTTTAACCACTGTTTCCAATATTATCCCATCACATGGTAGTGTGTTTATGGGTTGTAATAGTAAAATCTATATGAGGACAGGTGGAGAAGATGATAAAGACTTCTATAACATGGCTGTAACTTTGTAGTGTATAGTACTGTATGTCGCGCAACGCGCAACGTTTGGATCCAGCAGAGATACTGTAGACAACGACAACGAGACTAGCTCGATATAAGTTTTTAATCTGCTTTATTGAATCAAATTTGATTTCTTATATACTAAAATTACTATAATAAATTTACAACAAATTACATAAACTTAAACTAGGTTATTCTTATTGCTTACTTGACATAAATTCTATTTTTGCATATACATTTTGCATATTAACTTAAAAATAAAAATAACAATAATGTGACCTGCATTTACGCCTCACTACAGTAAGCAAAAAAGTTGAATGTATGTTAAACTGAGTTAATGTAATAATTGAGTGAATGTGTTCACTTAATTGTGAACACACTACAGGGACTAATTTCGATGGGGTTCTGAGTATTTTTTACCTTTTCTATGGGTACCACAGTCGACACTTTCCATATATAAATTTTCCTTTAAATAATATATCCATGATATAATTTCAGTCGTTTGTTTTTTAAGTTTTGAATTTTTTATTTGTAAATCAAACTCTATTGTCTCATGATCTGTTATCTTCTCCAACTGTAGTTTTCTGCATTTTATATCGTCTTTATTCGTAAACAGTAGATCAATTATTGTTTCACTATTTTCAGTGCTGCTTGTAGGAAAATCAATCACTTGTTTCATACAATAGTGTTTACATAAACTTTCGAGTTTAATACTATATGTTGTGGCTGTCATAAAATTGATATTAAAATCGCCAATAATAATATTACTATTATTCTGGTTATTATCGAAATAGTTGTTAAAAATTTCTTCCAAGTAGTCTAAAAATATTGGATGACTTGCATTAGGTGAGTGATATAATACCTCTATCTGCCACTTAAATGATAATTTTCTTAATTTAAGAATTACATTCTGTCAAATAAGTACCCGGAAATTTGAAATAAAACAAACAACTTATCAATCATCTAAATTTATTATATCCCCTTCAAAATAGGCCCCTTCTGAGGCAATACACTTCTTCCAACGAACAATCCAATCATCGAAACACTTTTTAAAGCTATGTATATATTACATATTAAAAAAAAAAAAAAAAAAATGAAAATATAATAAAAAAATTAAATAACAATAAAATCTAAAAATTAACTTTGAATACGCTCTATAGTTTCTCCAAAAAATTAAAAAATTAGTTCTTATAATATGTTGAGTTGGCCAGTTGCTGAGATGGCGTGAAGTCCGACCGCTTGGTCCGCACAATAAATTAAACACAATTTTCTTTTCTTTTTTCCTTTTTTCAATTCAATAGAAATTACAGAGTTTTATTTTAGTATTATAATTTTTGTGTTAAAATTCAAGCGCGTATTAGTGTTCAAACAATAGAGAAAAAACGAGATAATAAGAATAGTGTTTCGTTAACGACAAACTTTTCTCGAACTCGGTATGAAAAAAAAAGGAAACGATGATCGAGGAGAGTTGGAGACATTTTTGACAACTTCAACACGTGAAGTTGTCAGCATAAACATTAACATAATTTATACGAATTTGGTTCCTTGAATAATTTTCGGCAATAGCTTTTAATTCGGATGGCAAAATTTCAATTCTTTCAAATTCTTCAACGTTCTCCTCATAGCTAGGAATTTCAACACATTCATTGCTAACGTTGTAATGTACACAAACATTATGCAATGCTGCACAAATATTTGCAAAACTTGCTAGCTTGGTCGGACTATAGCAACTTTTACGCTCCTCTAATAGAATTCGCCAACGACCTTAAAATTAAAATCATATATAATAACGTTTAGTGGCACATTATAACAGTTTACCTTTGTAAACACCAATGGATCTCTCTATTATACATCTAGCTTTTGCACAAATAATAATAAAATTTGTTTTAGAAGGATCATTTGAACTTCTATAGGGCGTTAATAACCATGGCTGTAGAGGGTACCCGCTGTCTCCTAAATATATAAAAAATTAAATAATTAACTCCTCGTAAAATATTATAACATACCTAAAAGCCATGTATTTCGCTCACTTGAATACCATTTGTTTTCAAGGTACGTTCTCTCATTAGAATGGCTCCATACATGTGAATCATGGGACGTCCCAGGAAACCTAGCGTTTATAGCAATAATTCTCATCTTATGGTCGCAAATCTATTTAAGCACATATATTGTTGAGAGAATATTAAGTTTATCATTATATTATTGCTCGGCCTAAGCCGAAAATAGTTCTTTATTTGTTATTATTTATAATGATTTTACTCACGAGCATATCGTTCAAACTGTGCTTCGATTAACGTATATATTCTGCTGTTCCCTGGGCTTACTCAAGTATATATGTGTCCCATCAACACATCCAAGCACTAAACAATAATTAAATTTATTGATAAATTTAATTTAATAAATATTAAAATTAATTTAATTAATTTAAAAGAAAAGCGGTCTTTACCTCGTGGTATACCATACTTGGTATAAAACCACTGTTTCGACTCATTTGCATTTGTGTCAAACCTTAACCATTTGCGACCCAATCTCCTTTCTAATAGGCGAACCATGTCTGACACAATCGTAGAAACAGTGCTGTAACGAGATTTTCTCCTCTAGCCGGAGTTAAGCCGTCGGCGTAGGGTATCTCGTCCATAAATTTATTAAAAAAAGACACTCACTTACGAATTCATATATATATATATCCTTCTTAACTTTATTCATAAATTCACATTCGATAAATATACCTAAGTCGGTAACCTCACTCACACTTACCACCGGCCTCACGCCCCGTGCGCTTTAACTTTGTCTTCGTGTAACGGCAGGATAACTCCCTGCGTGTTACTTGTGTACGATGATATTTTCTTCTAAAGCTTCGACGTTCACTCGTCGATGGTTGATATTAAAAAGACCGCGATCCTTTGTCGATCATTATCGGCAAACCTCGGTTTGGTCAAGCATATTGGAACATTGGAAATATTCCAATATGCTTGATGACGTGGCGGTGAGTGGAGTTACCACTCAAACAGAATTTCCTTAATCCTACTTACTATATATATTATATATATTTATGTTACATATATTTAAATAAAAAAAATAAAAATAAAAATTAATAATATATTTAATAAATTTTAACTTATGTGTCTTAGGGGGAGAGGAAAACGAGTGAGTAACGACTTTACTCGTCACACTACCCCCTCCCCTCAAGAAGAAAAAAAAAGAAAACGAATTCTAAATGTGAACAAAGCTATAATCTTAATTATAAAAAGATTTTAAATTAGTTGTGCCGGAGTTAAAACCGTCGGCTCCAGAGTTCACAGAGAATTTTACACACTTTTAAAGTTTTATTTTTCTTCCAGTTTTATTAAAAATTTCAATTTTAAACAAACTTTATTTTTAATATATAAATAGAATTTTCACACTCTTTTAGAATAATAAAACAAGATTTATTTTTAAATTCTTAGACTTCGACTAGAATGTTTTATATTACTTGACTACAATCTTTAGATGTTACGCCTTTGAATAACTCGACTAGAATGTATTTTTTTCACAAAGAAATTATATTTTTAAACTCTCTTATATTACAATATGTTAGTCACTTGAATTTCTCGACGAGAAATATTTTTCACAAAGAAATTATATTTTTAAACTCTCTCTTACATTACAATGTGTTAATCGTTGGGACTACTGGACTAGAATGGCCTGTTCAACTCTGTTCGGCTTCCTTTTATCCACCGAAATCGCTCATACGCCCTCTCGAACGTTCGATTTTCGCAGACCTCGAACGTTCTTTTTCTCGTACGAGAAGTAGGGTCATTTGTTAAAGTTGGCGGCCCTGACTCGGCAGGGTTGCCAAAAATCATAGTTGTGGTGAAAACCGAGCGATTGTAAAAGAAAAATATGGGGCGCTATTTTTCTTCTTTACAAGTACTATAACATTGTTTCAAAAGGTAATTCATTTATAACGATAAACAAAGTTTAATATTCCAAGAGTTGATAAGTAAAAAAAAAAAAACAAAAATAATGACGGATGACACTTCATGTGTAGACTGGTATAGCTCGAGATGCGATGCCGGGCGTCTACGCTTGGTAGACTGAGACTCTACCGCTCTTCGCAAAGGCAACACGGAATCTTCCCTCTTGGAGCTCGAATCGGTGCTTGTAACGTCGGCCGAGTGGTACTTCCGCTCGAAGTCTTTCGACCTGCGGCACTATTTGTCGTAGCACCGAGGATGGTATACCGGCTACATGCCAATCGGTTGGGACTACGGTGTGACGTGGCGCTTGGCTAGGACCTCCCAGGTCCGTAGGGTGGCGCGGTGGCAGGTCTGGCTTACGGCAAAACTGTTGAGATGGTCGCCGACTCCTGATCCCATTCTGACGGGTTGGTAATGCCTCCCGCTGTGGTGGCCCACTTGTTTGACGATCACGCCCCGTATTTCTCGTGGTTGGAAAGGGGCGACGGTCACCCCGTGTAGACTTGGCATGACGATACCTTTGAGCCACTTTATTACGATTATTGCGTTCAGTTGCTGGTGGGGTTAGGTTGGTAAATGTTGGTGGGGTATAACTGGCTGGAGTTATTTTCTTGGCAAGGCCAGGCGCTCGCCATGACTCCAACGCGACTAGGCCGCGTTCAGCTGTAGTGCATGGCTGGTCAAAATAAATTGTTATTCCTGCACAGGAAAGTGTTGCTTTGAAAATCGCTAGAAAACCGAATCCTAGGATGACATTTTCACATGTTCCGGGCATAATTCGAAATTCGACGTCCCGACTGGTGTCACCAAGTCGGACATTGCATGTAAGTGCTTGTGATATCTGGCGACGCGAGCCGTCCGCCAGAGTTATATCGATAGCAGTACTTTCACGTATGGCGTTAGCACCAAGTTGATAAGCGTACGACTGGCTGAGGAAACAGCATGTCGCCCCAGTGTCGACCAGAGCTGTGACTTCTATGCCGTTTAGTAATACTGTAGCGGTGAGTCGATCCTCAGTACATTTAAAGATCGTGTTGATGATTTCGGGGTTTGACGCCGGGACCCGACCACCCCTCATTAAGTTCGGGCCCCTCTGGCATTTCCCTGCGGTTGTTGTTGTCGGCAGCAATCAATAGTGCGGATGCCAATTAATCCGCAATTCCAACAAAACAGCTTTGCTGGTCTCCTACAATTCCTCGCGGTATGGCCTGTTTCTGCACACCGGTAACAGGCTGTTCTGACATTCACTCGTAATGGTTGGGCAACATTACTAACAGTTGGGCGCTGATTGGCGTTTGTATATCTCAACGGGTGGCCCTTATTCACTCCACGATTAGGGGCTCCACCCTGAGGCCTAAAATTAGTCGTTCGGTCGGTTGACGTCTGTCCAATATTATTATTTACAAGCTGATCGTGGTTCGCCACTCTATGAGACTCTCGTGCTTGTGGCGTTCGTTGCGGAATGTTCGGGATACACTCATAATCTCCCGCTAATTCTAAGAGTTCGGCCAAATTTTTAAAGACCTTACGGCGAATATAACGGAGGTACTCCGGCAGCGCATTGCGGAAAATTTGAGTTAACTTTTCGTCTTCACTCATCATCGTATGCCTCATCTTCGTTTGAATGTCCAAAACATAATTTTTGAACGGTTCATTTGGACGCTGCTTACGTGCACGAACTTCGTCCTCCACCCTCTCCAAGTATCTAGGTGGTAGAAAAAATTTCAAGAAATCCTCCTTGAAGCTCCTCCATTTGTCCCAGTGGGCATTATTGTTACGGAACCATGCCAGTGCATTATCCCTTAAAAACTGTGGCATTGCTGCTGGTAACGCGTGTACATCTAGGGCGTATGTTTCTGCCATCTCCTCCAGGCGTTCTATGAAGGAAAAGGGTTCAGAGCCGCCGGTATAAGAAACACCCCACTTCCGCACGGTTTCCATAACTTCTCTTTTATTGGAGATATAATTTTTTTCGGAATCGGTTGGTTTCTCGATATATACCCTTTTCTTACTTTTTGCCGGGGGTATCACAGACTTGACTGTGTTGGCGTCATCGTCGTCGTCGTCATCTTCCTGGTCAACCAACGCGACATCAATTTCCTTTTCATATGATGTTCTCTCTGTGGAAATTTTAATTCCCTCATGATGGGCTTGTATTGTCAGGAGTCGTTTCAGTTCTTCCGCCGTATGCGAACCCGCCAAAAATTTTTTGAACCGCTGGCGTAGTTCCTCTACGGTACCACTTGAGTCGATATCAAATTCTTTAAGGTATGCGGACAACTCCTCCTTACGCAGGGGATACACCCATGTGGTACGAAATTCCGTACTAGTCATGGTTAGGAATTTTTTTCTTTATAACACGACCCAAATAATATGAATAATGAGGTTAGGGCAACAAAACACACAAAAAAAAACTTTGGTTGTGGCCAGGTGAATTTGTTATTCGATTATCTAAAGTAATAAAAAAGTCACGTCTAGCTATAGGGTGCCTCAGTTAATGCTTGCGTATAAAAAAAAAAAAATCCCAAAGACAAAAATAAAATAATAAAATTTAGTGTTAAGCCCTTAGAATTTATTGGTTGGCCACCTCTGACTTCTGCTTTATATAAATTGTCTTTTTAATAATATAACGGTTTCTACAGTTATGCGCCAAAGTGATGCGCACTCTCAAATTATTTAATGCGTTTATAATTACCGTTAAGCTTTTATATACATATATACGGATACACCAATATATATGAACCTAGGTATACTTAAATTTAGTATGGTTTTAATGTCTTAGTGTTTTTATGCACATACGGTTACACCCATATAATAGTTCGCTTTTAGAGGAAATATGCTGGACTTGTATATACGGCTACACCAGTATATTCGAATGCAAATTCAAAGTTTTATTTTAAACTTCTGACTACCGTTATGCCCATATATATACGGTTACTCCTATATATATATATGTTCATATACATATCTTTAAATTTTCCTCTTTTAAATCTTTGCAGCTACCGTTTTGTGAATGTATATATACATATATACGGTTACACCAGTATATATATATATAAGGCTTGCCGGCGTAATTTTGATATATATAGTACATATAAGATATGTACCAATTTAATTTCTTTATAGAAAAGCTTACCTTAACTTAGCGATTACCCCTTTTTTTTTCAATTTAAATGTTGCTTATATATAGTTTAAATATTCACTTGTATATATATATATAGATTTATGAAAGCCTAAGTGTACGGTATCCTGATGTATTCAAATTTTCCTTTACTATTTATAGCTACTGTTATGCACGTATATATACGGTCACGCCAGCATATATATATGCATATGAATATTTGTATGTCGATATGTAAAAGATTACCTTTTCTTTTTTTTTTAAAACTATGTATCATTTATATATATATATTTATAAATATATGTATATGGTTACACCGATATACATACATATAACAGGTATATATACAGAATTAAAATTTCGTTTTTTTTTTTTTGAATATATATTTACCTAGATCAATGTGTGGTTACCTTGATTCCTGCCCTTCGATTTTCTTTAAGCTTGATTAAGATTTATTCTTTTTTTTTTTTTTTTTTTTTGCTACACGGTTAGGCTATTGTCACTTTTTTTTTTTTTTTTAACCACTATATAAAAGTATGTACCTTAATTTCCTTTTCAACTTTAGGTCACTACGCAATTGTTTTTTTTTTTTCTAATTGTCACATCAGTATACGCAATTTGTATTTGTTGCAATATGTACCTTAGCTTATTTGTTTTTATTTCAATATTTTAATAATGTTAATAAGTTATCTTGATACAATTTTTTTCCTATTCGCAAGAATATTATTCACGCGACCACTTTTCTGTCAATTGATCATAAACGTATGCCTATTACTTTAATATATTTTTATTTTTTTTTATTTTTCGTTAATATTCACTTGCACGTCTACTTATGTTCAACTCTCGTTAATCACTCCTTTACCATTCACTATTTTCTACTTTGCTTAAAGAGTTTGACTAGCAGAAGTGTAACAGTGTTTCCCTTGTATGTAATTTTTTTTAGTTACTGTTTAATGATCACCCGATTTTCGGGTGTTCTTTCACAGTTAGGTATGATCCAGCTACTAATATTAAAGTTATATAAATTGCGTGGTAGATTTGTGACTTTGACTTGATTTTGTTAACAAGTCGAGTGTCACTGCTTCCTAGCATATATATATATATGTTTTAAGGATACTTATGGTTCTTTTGAACAGGACGAGCGTCCCTGCTCGGGCGCCAATGTAACGAGATTTTCTCCTCTAGCCGGGGTTAAGCCGTCGGCGTAGGGTATCTCGTCCATAAATTTATTAAAAAAAGACACTCACTTACGAATTCATATATATATATATCCTTCTTAACTTTATTCATAAATTCACATTCGATAAATATACCTAAGTCGGTAACCTCACTCACACTTACCACCGGCCTCACGCCCCGTGCGCTTTAACTTTGTCTTCGTGTGACGGCAGGATAACTCCCTGCGTGTTACTTGTGTACGATGATATTTTCTTCTAAAGCTTCGACGTTCACTCGTCGATGGTTGATATTAAAAAGACCGCGATCTTTTGTCGATCATTATCGGCAAACCTCGGTTTGGTCAAGCATATTGGAACATTGGAAATATTCCAATACGCTTGATGACGTGGCGGTGAGTGGAGTTACCACTCAAACAGAATTTCCTTAATCCTACTTACTATATATATTATATATATTTATGTTACATATATTTAAATAAAAAAAAATAAAAATAAAAATTAATAATATATTTAATAAATTTTAACTTATGTGTCTTAGGGGGAGAGGAAAACGAGTGAGTAACGACTTTACTCGTCACAGTGCGCACGGAAATTGCGTAAGAAGCTATACTAAAAGAATTAGTATGTGTTTCAAAGTGCCCCGAATTTTTCGCTTACATGTGTGTGGGCATTGATAATGGGTTAGATGAGTCCCTTAGAAGTCTCCTCTCCCTTATAATTCTTTGCTTTTGGACACGGCTCCTTTCTCTACTCACCAAAAAGCAAGCCACAATGTTCATTTTTTCCTTTAATTATTTCGAAATTTGTACAATTAAAATTAAACTTATATAAGTAAACTTTATATTTAATTACGTATTTTTTTAAATTTTTTATTGCTTTTTTAAATAAAATATTTATATTACATTTGTCAAATATTTTTATTAACGTAAAAAATTTGTTTTTGATTGACTAATTTAAAAAATAATAATTAAAAATACACCAGTAAATACACAAATTATTCTTTTTATCGATTATGTGGTTTTATCATTGTATTGTAAATTTTTATTACTGTTAATAGAGATACTTTACTTCTTAATCTTTTGAATACGCCAATGTTTTTACCTATCTTTTTACATACAATTTTACTTTGTCAATGTCATATTTTAAGTTTTCAATGCATAATTCTTCCGAACTTGCTTCCGTATATATTAACATATCATCTGCATATAAGGCTATTTCACATTTTTCTAATACATTTGGCATATCATTTATATATAATGCGAACAGTAACGGACCCAAAATAGATCCCTGAGGTACTCCATAATCATTTACCAATGGTAACGAGATAATATCTTTGACTTTTACACGTTGTGTTCTATTTTCCAAGTATGATTGAAACCACTTAAGTTCTACTCCTCTTATACCATACATTCTTAATTTTTGTACCATTATGTTTCTGTCTATTGTTTCAAATGCACGTTTGAAATCTAAGAACATCGCCATCATTTTATTACTTCTTTCTCGATTTTACCATCGGCTTATAAAATTTGAAAAGGAGAATACTTGGTGCTACGACTAGGACTGTTGTTTATGAATTGTTGTATTTTGTTGACATGCTTGTACCATTTTGTAGGATCGTGATGTGATAGCTTTGCTAACATTGGGACAACTATTTTGTGAATCCATTCTACCTGACCGTTGCCTCTTGGCACTCCTGTGGTTATTAGTAAATGCCTTATATTTTGTTCTTCACAGTATGATTTGAATGTAGCTGAAGTGAAAGCGACGCCTCTATCTGAAATAACGCGTTTAGGATTTCCAAATATGGCTGCTTGTTTTTTAAGACGACTACTGCGTCTGCGCTTGTATCCTTAGTAGGATATAACCAAACAAATTTTGTAAAAGAATCAACTACTACAAGAATGTATTTGTATTGTTTACTGTGGTTGGTTTTCTTTCTGAATGGGATGTAAAAAACCTTCCTTTTTGCCTTTTTTTGAGTCGATCATCAGACACTCTACACAACTGGACACTACTTTTTGGATTTTGTTAAGTTGGATATGTAAAAGAATTTTTCTACATATTCTTGCGTCTTTTTAACACCAAAATGACCGTTCTTATGGGCGATCATAATAATTTCAGTTTCCATTTGAGATGGTATTACAATTAATTCTTTGGAATGATCTTTGTACAGAACATCATGTTGTAAATAATAGTCCTCAAAGGTACTATTTTCTAAAACTTTAATAACAGCCTGTATCCACATGTCGTTCTTTTGTGCTTCCTTTAATCTGTGGTGTAAACTGTCTTCAATAAATAAACAATCTACGACCTCCAATCGCATTGGCTGCAGTCTTGACCACGCACTCTATTGCATCTATTGTAGATCTGTGCTTCCTGAAGCAAAATTGATTTTCAGAGATACCACCACGATTCTCAATCTCAGATTCCAGTCTAAACTTAATAATCTTCTCTAAAAATCGCCACATAGGTGTGTGAGTGCATGCGTATAGGTACTAACATTGTTATTTATTCTTTTGCTCTCTGGTAATAACAGCGTTTTGTCTAAATTAGCATCACTGCACATTAAGTTTAGTGTTTTACGTCTATGCCTGTCGTGGAGACCTAAACAGACGGTTTTAAGGGAATTAAGCGCCCCTGGAAAAAAAACCAAGAAAAAATAATAATTAAAAAATTTATAAAGAATTCAAACCGTATAGCTCATTCTGCGCCACCCTGTACTTTTGAAAAATCTTATTGGTAAACTACGTCCCGTTATCCGAAATGGCCCTTTTACTCCACCAGTAACAGATCCAGCAACAGGAGCAACACTCGGAAAATTCCTAACCTCCATCTTTCCTTTGAGGAAAGAGTTTTCCATTACGAGGGTCTAGCAACAGAGATTCATACTCCGTTGCCATATTCACCAGCTTTCTGGTGTCCTCCTTATCGGACAGACCGAATGCAATCTCATGCATTGTCTTTGTCAACATTCTAATTTTTTCCACATCACTTGGATTTCTATACTTTTTTGGCACTTTTGCCACAACCGGAGGAGGCATAATCATATTGTCCGTCAGTTCTGTCTTCTTTTCCGTCTGCACAACCTGTTCTTTTTCGTTCGTCTTTTCAACATTTCTATTCCTATTCTTCTTTGTCTCCTTTACAATACCTTCAGAATCCTCCCCAGAGGATCCTGACTTCATCCTTTTCTTCCCTAGCTTTGTCTTCCTAGAAGTGGGATCACCACTGAGGAACTCATCCTCAGTGGTACCCACCACCTCTTAATCCGAATTCATAAACTCCCCCTCAATATACAAATATATAAGAATATATGCAAAATATAAAAAATATATATAAAATAAATATAATTTTAATTATAAATATAAATATATAAAAAATGAATAAAAACAACTCACCCAAGTCCTCTCCAAAACACCACGTAGTCCAACGTCCACCGAAAATCACCTAGAATCACTAAAAGAACTTAATTCCATTTTTTCACAAAAAACGCTAAACACTATTAAAAACAGCTAAATTCGCACACTGTTTTTAAATAGACGCTATGGCGTATGAGTATCAATTAAATGTAATGCCGACGCAAAAACACAAGCAATAATATGTTTTGCCGACGGTAAAACACAAATTTCACAACAACCACACTGAATTTAATTTTATCCGCGCACAGATTTTACGACCGCACACTTCAAAAATAAAACACCGAATGAGCAATGAGTACACCACCACCCACTTTACCAAACCTATCCTCCCTATAAACCTGATACCTAGTACTAAAGATTTCAGAATCATGAATCCCATGAATTTGCAGGTTTCGGTGAAAGCAATAATGTGGTAGTCACAGTTAAGAGTATTAAGGAGTAAAGTTGACAATTTAGTATTTAACCCACGCACGTTTTGGTACAGGAAAGACAGGACACTGTTCAGTTTTTTGGAACATTATCGACCGGATTGGAAATAAGTGACACCACAGCTCTTTTACGTGGAATAAAGTCCTTAATGAAAATCCCCTCAAGCCAAAAAGCTTTATTCGAAACCAAATTATAAAGATTAGCCGGTAATTGCATTTTAAAAGACGAAATGTCACGCTGTTGGGGGACGCTAAATTTAAAAATGCCAATATTAGCTGTATCCACAATTGGAATTTTAGATTTGACGTACTCCATAATGATGTCAACCGTTGTATCAGCAACAAGACGACATATAAAAATTGCCTTGCGAGCAGGTACAACAGTTAAAACATTTTTTGGAAGAACAGATTTTACTCTTACGCCAAAAGAAAAATTTACCGTCACGGCAACAACAATTTCCTAACAATAACTGCATCAAATTGCTCACCAAATAAGAGAAAAATAGGCAGTTATTCACCAAATTAAACAAAATTAATGCTTAATTTGTAATATTTGTACAAATATGTATAAAATTTTTTATAAAAGTTTTATATTATTTCACTAAATATCGCAATTTTTTGCACAAGCGAAAAATATATAACAATTCAAAAACAGAGATGCCAGATTACTGGTTCGTCTTAATCTCGTGTAACATCTTTTTAAGCCATGGGCATGTTATATTTTCGTTTGCTGGATCCTCGGGTGTGATGATGAGTGGTATGGCCAGTTGACACTCTTGGACTGGCTATCTTGTTAATGCATCGGTTGTTAGTAAGCGGTTCCACCGGTGCGCCACTTGGCGATGAGATGGCGTCCTAGGTTGGAATTTTCCGGCAAGTACGCTGGCCGATATCTTCTTTGTTCGCCAAAAGTTTCTCTAATATCTCCTCAATTGTTTGTTGGACATATGATATCGGGGAAGCATTACACTTCAGTACTGGAGACGACCCTTGCGAACTGTGGTCGTTGGCCGAGAGGGCAACCTCTCTCGCCAAGTATGCCGCATGTCGCGTGGTGGGGAGGAGTATTCTCCATAAACTCGTTACAAACGATCTTGACGTCTCCATATGAAATATAAGACTTTACGTCCTCTTGAATCCTTCCGTCCCCAGCCTTGATTACGTGTTGAGACCATCGCGACGTGCATGAGGGAGAACTGATGTCCTCAAATCTAGCAGGAGACATTACGTCCTCCTGCACACCTCCGTCCCCGACTTCGATAACGTGTTGGGACATATGAACCTCACGTGTTGGAGAGCTGCCGTCATCGTATGTAGCAGGAGACATTAGGTCCTCCTGTACACCCTTTGTTGTATAAGATATTTTTAAAACAGTTTTCTCTTACATACATGTGTGTATGATTCCTTTACGTTCGTAGTAATGTATATGTAATATTGTATTCTAAGATATGTATCGTATAAGATTATATTCTATAACTCTTCCGATATTTTGTTGCCCAACACACGATCACTCAATCAATTTTACATATTATATTAATTATATATATTTTCATTTATATTTATATATTACTTTTTTTCAATCCAATTTTTTTCTGTTTATTAAGCCACTTTAATTACATGTTTGTTTGCACGCTCCGTGTAACTGAAATGTTTACTTATTAAAATTAGAAGTAGTGAATGTTTTTTTGACATGTATGACATAAGTAAAAACTATTATCATAACAATAGGATATGCACCTTAAACAAATAAAACTTGAGCATTTACCATATTTTTTTGAATTATTTAATGATATATCTGTGGAACAATGTCGGCAAAAATAGTTGTAGTCACAAAAATTTCGTACAAGCATATCTTTAAGGTATAATTTATTTTGAAACATATCACCTAAGTTATTAAGGCATTCTTTTTTTAAAAATTTTTCGGTATACATTACTACAAATACTGCACAGTTAGAAGAGTCTTGTTGCTTCTGTCGATCCTCTATTTGTCTATATTTCCATGTCTTAATGTTTAGAATGCTTTTAATGTGATCAAAATAAGTATTACCATTATATTCTTTTAAAGAATCAACATATATAAATCTCTATTTAAGAAATCTAATATACAAAGTGTGAAGTGATTTGCCCTAAGTATTGGTACTATTATAAAATTTGAATTTTTTTTAAATAATATTTCCAATTTTTTAACACATATATTCTTAAATTGGACAGGAAGACTAAAACAATTTAATATGTCATTTTCTTTTATTACGCATGATATTAAAGCGTCAATAACAGAGTCTATTAATCAATTTGATTGGTTTAAAGAAGACCAATCCAAATTATCTAAACAACAATCAAAACCTAACATCATTGGGTTTTCAATTTGATTTATACATTTTAATAAGTTCGTGTATTTAAAAAGAATATTTTTAACAGTTTTTTCATTAAATGAACTGCTGTGCTGTTTTAAATCTTCCTTTGCTTTGTTCATATTCTTTTCTAGTTTAGCCGTATGCATAGATGTTGGTTTAATAATCTTCTGCGCTCGAGTGTTTTCCTTGCACCATGTTTCTTCTGGTTCGCTGTCGTCACTAACTTTTGTATAACTATGTTCTTTTATTATTCTGGATGTGTCATATTCATTTTCGTCTAAAATAATAGTGTTTTCAATTTCAGTGTTATAGAGAAATAAATTTTACCTGTACGTGCCGAGGTATAACCGTCGACACCAGGGTTCAGTTAATCACGACTTAAAATTTTTTTATTTATATGTTTATATGTATAAATTTACAACTTTCCGATTGTAAAAACCAAAATTTGAATCGGTCTAATTCTATTATAGCTTCTTTACTTCATTACTTTATTATTACTTCACTTCTTTACTTCATAATCATATTCATATTTTTTTTTAAATACAACAGAATAAAGTTCTTTATATTATACAACAGAATAAAGTTCTTTTATATTATACAACTGAATAAAGTTCTTTTATATTATACAACAGAATAAAGTTCTTTGATTTCTTTTACGGTAGCCAGCACAAATGTCACCGCTAGAACACTGAACACAGAATGAATCTCGCTCTCCATTTTTCCATCCCGTGTACCCTCGGTCGCTTTCTCCCTCTCGCTGATTCGCTTTCTCGAAGCTTCGTCTCACCACACTCGGCCACTTGCTAGTGTTGGCGGCCCTGGATCGCTAATAGCGTACACCAGTGTGGTGAAGTCGGCGAACAGCTGTGGGAAGAAAAATGCTGCGACATTTTTCTTCTTTCTTTACAGTGTTTATGTTATCAAACATGTTGTATTTATATCTGATTTCTTTTAAAGAGTTTAAGTTATCTAGTCTTGTTAATTTGATAAAGGTCCCTGGCCTTAAATTACACTTATTATTAAGAACGATATGTTTTTGAAGTAAAAAACTGGCTTCTACTGCACCGTTACTTACAGTACTACTTGAAGGATCTACATAAATTCCCATTATATTCGTCCAAAAAGGTAACAAAGAACAATATTTTTTTATTATGAACAAGCAAAATTCATCATGCCTATATTCATTAACATCAGCTCTACCACTTGTGATATTCTTTACATACTCTGTAATATCATTATAAATTTGCATAAACATATGCGTAAATGGACTTTTAGAAGTAATAGTATCTATAAATACTTCTTTGGATTCTCTTCATTATAAAAGCAATAAACCTTCCCGGAAGTGTCGTGTAATTCTTGCACATTTGCTTTTAAAGCATTAAAATTTTCATAAAATCTACTTGTTTTATATGGTAAAAGCAAAACATTAAAAATATGACGGAACCATATTTGACAGTCCTTTACGTTTGTAATATAATAGGCCTTTAAAAGTAGATACGCCTAGAAAAGAAAGATTTTAATATATTGCGCGCTTTATGCTTGCTATCTAATTTGCAATCCAAATCTTGGCACATTATTTTTATGTAATGGCTCTTACAGAATTGCAATACCACAAGTTTCAATGATTTTTTTTCAGAGTTATTGAGGTATGACGCGCATGCTTCTAAATATTGTACAACTGACATATCGTTATTATAACATTTCAGGACGCTTCCAATCAAAGCAAAGCTTACGTCTGTAACTACACGTTTACAAGAAGGCCCCTTGTATTTATTAACTTTGCAAAACATTTTTAATTTATATAAGAAATTATATATATCAGTTGTTGTGTGTCTTAACAAAATTGCTTGAGCAATTACTAATATTTTTGATAATTTAGGTATCCTTATAACCAAATTATATACAAGAACGCGCTTTTCAGCACAGTAAATTTTTTTGACACTTTCACCAGAAGCGTCTAAATGAAAACTAAAGTTCGCATCCTCTAATATTTTATTATTTTGTGTTAAGGTTTCAAAAATTTTATTTTCCCATAAATAAACAGTGAGCGGAGATGCAACATATTGAATATAATTTTTGTAATGGCCTTGCTGCATGATTAGCACGTCTGTCATGGGATCAGCATCATAGTAACTGTCAAAATTTCTTTCGGATTTGCATTTCCGAAAAGTAGCCAAATTTTGGATATTTTGCAAATTGCCCTTTACGGCAATTTCATCTACAGCATCCAGTATTTGCTTATTTCTATATAAATAAGCATTTGTGTTCTTAATCTCTCGTTTAATTAAAATACTTTGAACTCCACGCATTTAACTAACAAGTTTCTCTTTATTTGAATGTATCAGTTCATTTGTTCGATAAACTGTTGCGTTCCTTACGTCAGTGACTAAAATTAAATAACGCTTTAGGTATAAGTTGGTAACTCCACTCACATAACTACAACAGGCTTTACGCCCTGTGTACTCAGACTACGATTTCCCGTGCAGCCAGGATTACTCCCTGTATTTGACTCAAGAGATCTTAAATGTAACTTGATGTTCACTCGTTGAGGGTTGGCAATTGAAGAGAGTGATCCTACATCGATCACCCTCCACAAAGCCTCGGTTTTGTCAAGCATATTGGAACATTGGATATATTCCAATATGCTTGATGACGTGGCGGTGAGTGGAGTTACCACCTAGACTTAAAAATTAATAACAGTGTTGTCTTAATTCTATTTATTTATGCGACCTAAGTGAGGGGACAGTAAAACGAGTCAATAACGACTTTACTCGTCACACCCTTTTTATTTGAATTCAAAAATTTTCTTGTAAATCACTATTTGCAATATGATCACTATTGCGTATCGTTTAATTATTGCACACGCACCGCCAAAGGTAGCTGTTTTTGCGTTACGTTTAATTACCCATTTACGTGAAAATAAAATACACACTTCCAAAAATCGTTTACTGTTTTTTTTTTAATTTTTTTCTCCTATTGAAAATTTCTTTCACGTCGATCGAAGGATGGCGAAACCAAACCCTAGTTATTAGGTGGGACTTTCGGATTTTCTCCCAAAAGCCTCCTTTATTTGATTTTATTTGATTTTTTTTCCTTTAAAGCAAATTCTTTAATTAATTAAACACATTAAAACCGCCTATGTTTAACTTTTATTTTTATCTTTTTTTTTCACAAGCAAACCAAAAAATATCCACGCACTAAACTTTGTGTAACAACGTTAGATAAAAGAATGACAATTTCAATAGCAAAGCTATGCTTAAGCAATATTGTTAAAGTATATAAGAAGAGTACCGTAATTTTCCAATCTTATTGTTTTCTATGTATTACAAGTTATGTGCTTGGGTACTGTGAGGAATTTCTGTACCGTTATGCCTATTGCATTAATTACGTCTTTGCACATTTTAAAACATTTTAAGAAAAGTGATTTGCGGTACTTTCTACACTTGTTAAAACTTGTTGTTAGTTTTATGTCATATGCATATGAATGTTAGTCTTATATCAGTTTTTTTCCTTTTGTTACATTTTAAGCAAACTAAACGTTTCCCTTGGGACGAGTGTCCCTGCTCGGGCACCAATGTAACGAGATTTTCTCCACTATGCCGGGGTTAAGCCGTCGGCGTAGGGTATCTCGTCCATTTATTTTTAATAAATAAAAGAAAACATTTATTACTATAAATATTATTTCCTTTATCTTTATTGATAATCAGTTTTACCCTACCACTCGCTGCTGTTAACAGGTGGTACACCCTGTCCTACTCTTCTCTAGCGCAAAATGTACAGACGGTACGTCCTGTACCCTAGCTCACACACTTTATAGTTCTCAATGTACAGACTATCGTCCTGTACCTTTGTTACAGCACCTTTACATATCGCAACGTACAGACTTTCGTCCTGTACCCTTGTTATCATTCACTAAAGCTGTACAGACTTGCGTCCTGTACCCTAATTATCATTCACTATAGCTGTACAGACTTGCGTCCTGTACCCTTGTTGCTAAACCTTTATATAACTCGATGTACAGACTTTCGTCCTGTACCCTAATTATCATTCACTATAGCTATATAGACTTGCGTCCTGTGCACTAATTATTACTCACATGCTTCTGTTCACCTCGACGGTCAGCCAAAAAAAAAGAGCGAGAAATATGCTAACATCGCTAAGGTCGATATTTCTCGTTGGAAATTATTGGAATGACGTGGCAGCGAGTGGTAGCCAGATTTACATTATTTTTAATACTAAGTTTCCTACTATCTATCTTATATACGAGTATATATTACAATTTTATTTTAACAAATTAGTTGACGGGGAAAACGAGGGACGACTTTCCTCGTCACAAATGCATATATTATTCTACTCAAGATACTTTTGCTTAAGTATATATGCTAATACGCTATTGTCTTTTGTTTTGTTATTTGTTTTATTTTTTTTTTTAATATTGACTTGTTTGTTTTTAATAGAATTTTTAAATTTAAATCTTTTAAATCAACGTAAAACCTGCAATCTACAATATTCCGCCTAAATCTATTTTTATTTTTTATTTTTGTAGGTGAATCGTCTGCCACTTTTATGGATTTATTTATTTTACTTATACATTTTTTGCGCCCATCAAATTTAGAATAATCCAAGCTAGTATTCGTATGTTCAAAAGGGCCTAATGTTTATTTTTTAATCTTGATTACTTTCGAGATTCTCGTTACTGTCGAGCCCAATTTTTCCTAACTCTGGAATAAAGTTATTATCATTGTGGCTCTCAACGTTTAATTCTCGGAACTCTCTATGTTTAATTAATTTTTGAAATTCCAATATAAATGGGTCGAGTACCATTTTTAAATAATTACTACACCGAATACCATTTTGAACAATTACTTCTTTAAATACCTTAATGCCATAAATACAATTGGTAAGTCATTAATTGTTTTCAATAGTATTTCGAAAAAGGTTTCTAAGCCCTCTTGAGACATATGTTATAATGGTAAATTTCCTGTACGTACCGGGGTATACTACCACGGCATCAGGGTTCAACAGCGAATTTCCTTCTGAGATTAATTTTTTCCTATCACGTGTTGTTTTATTCTCCTTATGAATGTTCTAATTGATTTAAATATATTTAACAACACAGGTAATTTAATATAAACCACTTTTGCCGATTACAGTAATTTTCATCAATATTCAAATGCTTATACTTATATTGTTTTGATTTAAATATGTAAAATAACGCATGTAATTTAATAAGAAGGATCACTTTGCCGTAACAGTAATTTTTATGAAAGTACAAAAGCTTATACTTATGTTATTTTTAGTATATCTATATAATAACGAGAGTAGATTAGTCAGAAAATCACTTTACCATTCACAGAAATAAATGACCGTTCTAATCCTTATGTTATCTTAACGCACCAACTCAAGACCACGCACTACAATAGTTCAACTACAAATGAATTATAGTCTTCGCTCTCTTTTGATTTTTAACTCCCCAGATCGCTCGGCCGTTTTCTCGCACGTCTCGAACGTTCGTTTCACCACACACAGCCACTTGTTGATTTTGGCGGCACTGCATCGGCAAAGGCATAACAGAAGTGTGGTGAAACAGACGAACACTTTTCTTCCTTACAATGTTTATCTTTCTTAAAATTGCTATTTTGGTATGAAAGTGTAGGGACAAAAACCTTTTTATATAGATTATCCAAATCCTGTGGACATTGAACAATATGTATGTGTATTTTTTAGGTGTAGGATTATTTTCTTTAGTATTAAAATTATAGTTGGGTAATTTAGATATGTGAAAGGTTTTATTAAGACTATTTAAATCTTGATTGCATTTATATATACATATATAACACCAAAAATTGAAATTCCACTATATAAATTTCTTTTTCTACTAAACGAATACATTAAATGAAAGCCCATTAAAAATTTAACAAATCTGTATTAATCGCAAATCGAATGGGGTCTCTAATTTTGCTTTTCCAGAAAACACCGCATTGAATTTATTATGATTGCCAAATTTTATGATTATCTTAATATAAAACATACATATTTATCTACGAAATATATTACATACCAATTGCACGAACAAATAGTGTATAGATTATGTAGTCGTTGCATTTCTGAAACTTTTGCAACGTAATCAATGATCTTACGCAATTACACAGTAATGTATTCATTTCCTAATTTATTATGTTTTATATTAAGATAATCCTTAAATATTTATATCGGAAACCCCACAAACCATACATATTCTTATTCTTAAAAAGAAAAATCGTTTGAGACATGTCCGTCCGTGTGTTAGCCTGTTGTTGCCATTCTCACAGGCGCAATTTTTGCGATATCAAACTGAAACTTTGGATACGTAATCTTATTTCTTATTTTTATTTCATTATTTCCGCTGTTCTGTATAGAAATTAAGCAAAATCGTTGTAGAGACACGCCCACAATTACTGACAAACTAACACGGTTAAGATGAAATTTGATATATATTGTAAAGAAGTTTTGTAGTAGCTGGGGTATGACTCAGCGAGTCCAAGGTTCCTTTACAAAGAAATTTGTATGACGAGCTGTTTCTTGTCTCTTATTCTTAGATTCGCCTTCTTTATTCGACGTTTTTTAACGCGGTAACGGCTTGTGGTGCGGGGCACGGCGTTACTGCAAATCGGTGTGAGAGCGGGTTTGTGTGGTGAGTGGTACAGAGTGGTGAGCGGTACAAAAAGCGACGTGCGGTACTGGTCGATGAGCGGTTGGATACAGAGCAGTGAGCGCTGCAGGACACGAGAACGTTACTGGATTTAAACGGCAAGCAGTACAGGATACAAGCGGCGAGAGCTGCAGAGCGGCGTACGATACAGAGCGACGAGCGTTGCAAATCGATGAGCGGTGCAAGATGCGGAGCGGTGTGCGCTGTAGGATACGAGAGCGTTCTGGGTTTAAACGGCAAGCGGTACAGAATACAAGCGGCGAGAGCTGCAGAGCGGCGTACGATACAGAGCGATGAGCGTTGCAGTTCGACGAGCGGTACAAGATGCGGAGCGGTGTGCACTGTAGGATACGAGAGCGTTCTGGGTTTAAACGGCTAGCGGTTACAGGATACAAATGACGGGGCTGCAAAGCGGTATACGGTACAGAGCGGTGAGCGTCGCAAATCGATGAGTGGTGCAAGATGCGGAGCGGTGTGCGCTGTAGGATACGAGAGTGTTGCTGAGTTCGAACAGCAAGCGGTAGATGCGGAGCGGTGAGCGCTGCAGGATACGAGAGTGTTGCTGAGTTCGAACAGCAAGCGGTAGATGCGGAGCGGTGAGCGCTGCAGGACACGGCAGTGGTTATTGTGACCACGACGGCGGCGCGACCTAGGCGCTTGCAATATAAATATTGCAGGATATCTAGGCGCGGGGAACAAAGGAACTGCGACGTTGTATTACGACGGCGCGGCCTAGGCGCATACAATATACAAATATTGTAGGATATCTAGGCGCGGCGACAGAGAAACTGCGTAGTAACAACGATGGCGCGGCCTAGGCGCATACAATATGTAAATATTGTAGGATATCTAGGCGCGGAAACTATGACGTGTCGGCGATGGCGCGGCCTAGGCGCATACAATATATAAATATTGTAGGATATCTAGGCGCGAGGACCGAGAGACTGCGACGTAGTGACAACGATGGCGCGGCCTAGGCGCATACAATATATAAATATATTGCAGGATATCTAGGCGCGGGGACTGAGAGACTGCGACGTAGTGACAACGATGGCGCGGCCTAGGCGCATACAATATATAAATATTGTAGGATATCTAGGCGCGAGGACTGAGAGACTGTGACGTAACGACAATGGCGCGGCCTAGGCGCATGCAATGTAGAAATATTGCAGGATATCTAGGCGCGGTGACAGAGAAACTGCGTAGTAACAACGATGGCGCGGCCTAGGCGCATACAATATATAAATATATTGCAGGATATCTAGGCGCGAGGACTGAGAGACTGTGACGTAACGACGATGGCGCGGCCTAGGCGCATGCAATGTAGAAATATTGCAGGATATCTAGGCGCGGCGACAGAGAAACTGCGTAGTAACAACGATGGCGCGGCCTAGGCGCATGCAATATAGAAAAATATTGCAGGATATCTAGGCGCGGGGACTGAGAGATTAACTAAGCGACGATGTCGCGACCTAGGCGCATACAATATAAAAATATTGCAGGATATCTAGGTGCGAGAACTTGACCAACGCTATGCTTGCAAGAAAACAATCGATTAATTCATTATGTTTGCTTTATTAATAATAATTCTTGTGCTCACCTTACTAGCTTGACGGCTCCAGCCACACTGCATCATTTCATAAAATTTGCTTCGCCTTTTATAGCGTGGCAGGGCTCACAATTATATAAAATTTAACTAATATTTACAAAAGATCAACGGTATAGAACTAGCAACAATAACGCAGGAATTTATATATGCTAACTAAATAACAAAGATCAACGGTATTATGCTTTTAAAAATAAAAATAACAACAATGCAAGAATTCATATATGCTTATGCTTCGAGAATTTGAAATAACAACAATGTAAGAATTCATATATGCTTATGCTTCGAGAATTTGAAATAACAACAATGTAAGAATTCATATATGTTCACTGGATATCAACGGTACTTAGAAATAACAACAATGCAAAGATTCGTACAAGTATATGCTTACTAGGTATCAACAATAATAAAGCAAGAGTACATATATAATAACATCAGTGCTAGAATTCGTATATGCTTACTAAATGATCAACGGTATTATAACTACGCATTCAATTTTAAGTAAATGACACAGAGTATGTATTCGACAATAGGTCTTTTCCCTTTTAATTGTAAAAAAAAGTGAAGGAAATATTTGGTCTGTTCGGTGAGACATATGTGTTGGGACATAATGTGTGGCGCAAAACGAACAGTAGTGACTTTGCGCCTTACACTACTCCCTCCCCTCGCGGATGAAGATTTCGCCGTTTGTCTTCCGAGTTATCACAAAACGACGATTTCCAATGAAGTGTTGGCAACGGTGTCGCCGGCGTGTTTCTGTGTTATGCATGTCCGAGCGTTTGCTGAGGTATGCTTCTAGCTTCTCTCTATCAATTGAAGTCACCCTTGAATCGAAAATGTAAGTTGGTTTGTTCGCGTGTACCTTTGGAGTCTCTTTTGTGTACTGTGGTGGTGGATGGCACAGATCCGCTATTGTCCGGATGGACGTTGTGGGTTGGGTGGACATCCGGTATGATACTGGAGACCCCATGTTGTACTCCTTATAATGTCGGAACTCGACCGGCGCGTTGGGCGAAATCACATGGTTGATATTCGGTCTGCCCCTCTTAGTTATGCATGACTTTGATGAACTAGTACTACTGGCGCTCCATGGGCTTGGCAATACCCCTATCGGACCACTGTTGGTTTCAGACAGCAATGGACTATGGCTACCATCTTGCTGGGGTGTTTGTGTTTTGCCAGTCTTCATACCCTTTGAGGTGCTTGGTCCTACGTCGTCTAAAACTTCGTTGCAGGTTTGCGTGCTGATCTCCCTGGTGAGTGGTCTTTGATGAGGGATGTCCTCCTTCGGTAATGACCCTAGTAGTCGCGGCAATTCAGCAGGTATTGGCATGCTGTTGGGGGGGAAAATTCCCGTCCAGGAAATGGTGCGCTGGAGACAGACATGGTTGCCGAAAGCTCGCTTGATTTTGTCCTTTGTCCTATACCATAGGATTCCTGGACAGCGTGGTGGTGTGGAGGTGTCATCCGTATCTTCAGTGTTGTCCCCAGTTGATGAATCTGCCTCCTCGTTGTCGCTGCTAATGATGATCGTCGCCTCTTCGTATGTGGGATGAGAAGAAGTTCCCATGGGTGGACTGTGCCTGTTGGAATCATTCGACTCCTGGTTACTTGGGGACGAGTCGGGTGTTGAGGAGTCTGGCTGCACACTTTCAGGTGAAGGAACTGGTGGCCCTTGATAGGTGTTGTCACTTTCCGTGTTAAAAGAGTCTTGACTTGTATCAAGGTCGACGGTGCTGCTTATTTCACCCTCGTCACTGGTATGGTGATTCTGTGTGATAGGTATTGGATCTGCAGCCAGTGGCGGTTCATTCATAGGATGCCCGGAGGGTTTCCCTATCTTTACGTGTGCGCAGCGTTTCGGTGGTGTGCCGATTATTGTGTTACTGGTTGATTTCCGGGGCGGAACCATTTGATATTTGGCGCGACCGTACTTGCGTACTGTAGGATCTTGGCTAGGCATTTGGGTTGGAATACTGTTATGGCGTCCTCCTTGGTTTTTTGGCATTCTTCCTCGTAGTGGGCCTCGTCCGCGTGTGGCCCGTGCCTGTCGGGAAGTTGTTGGAGGGCTACTTAGAAATACTGTCCGTCTGGTCTGGCGGCGGTGATTTTCCATACGTTCTCGGAACGTATCGCTTGTTTGTTGGAATCTTTGGTTTGCGTCTTGCGGGTTCATCATGTGCTTGTAGTTATTCTGTAAATAAAAAGAAAGTAGTTGCTAGTAGTTGTTCGTCATTGTCTTTCTCTCTCTCTTCTTTTTTTTTTTTTTTTTTTTTTTTTTTTTTTTTTTAATTCATTAAGTCCCTGCTCGGGCGCCACTTTGTAAAGAAGTTTTGTAGTAGCTGGGGTATGACTCAGCGAGTCCAAGGTTCCTTTACAAAGAAATTTGTATGACGAGCTGTTTCTTGTCTCTTATTCTTAGATTCGCCTTCTTTATTCGACGTTTTTTAACGCGGTAACGGCTTGTGGTGCGGGGCACGGCGTTACTGCAAATCGGTGTGAGAGCGGGTTTGTGTGGTGAGTGGTACAGAGTGGTGAGCGGTACAAAAAGCGACGTGCGGTACTGGTCGATGAGCGGTTGGATACAGAGCAGTGAGCGCTGCAGGACACGAGAACGTTACTGGATTTAAACGGCAAGCAGTACAGGATACAAGCGGCGAGAGCTGCAGAGCGGCGTACGATACAGAGCGACGAGCGTTGCAAATCGATGAGCGGTGCAAGATGCGGAGCGGTGTGCGCTGTAGGATACGAGAGCGTTCTGGGTTTAAACGGCAAGCGGTACAGAATACAAGCGGCGAGAGCTGCAGAGCGGCGTACGATACAGAGCGATGAGCGTTGCAGTTCGACGAGCGGTACAAGATGCGGAGCGGTGTGCACTGTAGGATACGAGAGCGTTCTGGGTTTAAACGGCTAGCGGTTACAGGATACAAATGACGGGGCTGCAAAGCGGTATACGGTACAGAGCGGTGAGCGTCGCAAATCGATGAGTGGTGCAAGATGCGGAGCGGTGTGCGCTGTAGGATACGAGAGTGTTGCTGAGTTCGAACAGCAAGCGGTAGATGCGGAGCGGTGAGCGCTGCAGGACACGGCAGTGGTTATTGTGACCACGACGGCGGCGCGACCTAGGCGCTTGCAATATAAATATTGCAGGATATCTAGTCGCGGGGAACAAAGAAACTGCGTAGTAACAACGATGGCGCGGCCTAGGCGCATGCAATATAGAAAAATATTGCAGGATATCTAGGCGCGGGGACTGAGAGATTAACTAAGCGACGATGTCGCGACCTAGGCGCATACAATATAAAAATATTGCAGGATATCTAGGTGCGAGAACTTGACCAACGCTATGCTTACTAGCTTGACGGCTCCAGCCACACTGCCAACAAAATATACGCAGCCTATTTTGACATGTTGCGCCAATGTGTCCTTGCTCACCACACCTGTGGCAAGCCGTTCTGGGATTTGTGATTCTTGTTGGTGGGGCGCTTCTTCCTGGCTGATATGGAGCTAGTTGCGGGGTGTCGGTTGTTTTAATAGTTTCTAGATCTCCGGCTAATTCTAGCAGTTCGGCCAATGACTTGAAATCTCTCCTTCGGATATACCACTGATATTCTGGGAGGGCATTGTGGAAAATTCTCGTTAATTGTTCTTCATGTGTCAATTCTGAGTGCCTCATTAGATCTTGTAGAGCAAGCAGGTAGTCGTGAAAACTTTCACCTTGGCGTTGTTTACGACCGCGTATATCGTCACCCAATTTTTCAAAGAAACGAGGCGGCAGGAAAAATTTGAAGAAGTCCTTTTTGAAGGAACTCCATGTTGTCCAGTGTTGATTATTGTTACGATACCATGTGAGTGCTCTCCCCCTGAGAAGTTCAGGCATGGCTTTTGGCAATTCATCACATGGTATACCGTAGGTATGGGCCATCTCTTCGACACTTTCAATAAACTGAAAGGTGTCTGTGACCCCATCATAGAGTATTTTCCAATCGCGGATTACCTGCATCATTGTCCTTTTATTTATGCTGGATTTTGCCGGTTCGGGACTTGATGACTGAGATCTTTGTTTATTCTCGGCTGTGTTTTGTGACATCAATAGCTTCTTTTGAATTTCTTCCACTAGTCTTTCTAGGTCTTCTTTACTCAGAGCTTTAGGTTGCGGGATAGGTGAATGACCCCTACTGGTTGGATCATTACTTGGTAACAATGTTTGTATTCTTGATTCGTATTTTTCTTGTAACTGTAGGATCTGGTATATCTCTTCTTCGGTATGTTCTAATGACAAGTATTGTGCGCAGGAGCGCCTCAGTTCATCCACTGTGCCTGTGGTTTCGAGGCCAAGTTCGTTCATCAATGCCATTAACTCCTCTTTTCGTAAGGAGCGGATCCAGGATGTACGAATTTGAGACATCTTGATTAGTATATTTTAATAAACGTGCAGTTGTCAAATATTTTGGATGGCAAATCGTATGTGATTTTATTTCAGAGACTTAAAAAGTCCCTGCTCGGGCGCCACTTTGTAAAGAAGTTTTGTAGTAGCTGGGGTATGACTCAGCGAGTCCAAGGTTCCTTTACAAAGAAATTTGTATGACGAGCTGTTTCTTGTCTCTTATTCTTAGATTCGCCTTCTTTATTCGACGTTTTTTAACGCGGTAACGGCTTGTGGTGCGGGGCACGGCGTTACTGCAAATCGGTGTGAGAGCGGGTTTGTGTGGTGAGTGGTACAGAGTGGTGAGCGGTACAAAAAGCGACGTGCGGTACTGGTCGATGAGCGGTTGGATACAGAGCAGTGAGCGCTGCAGGACACGAGAACGTTACTGGATTTAAACGGCAAGCAGTACAGGATACAAGCGGCGAGAGCTGCAGAGCGGCGTACGATACAGAGCGACGAGCGTTGCAAATCGATGAGCGGTGCAAGATGCGGAGCGGTGTGCGCTGTAGGATACGAGAGCGTTCTGGGTTTAAACGGCAAGCGGTACAGAATACAAGCGGCGAGAGCTGCAGAGCGGCGTACGATACAGAGCGATGAGCGTTGCAGTTCGACGAGCGGTACAAGATGCGGAGCGGTGTGCACTGTAGGATACGAGAGCGTTCTGGGTTTAAACGGCTAGCGGTTACAGGATACAAATGACGGGGCTGCAAAGCGGTATACGGTACAGAGCGGTGAGCGTCGCAAATCGATGAGTGGTGCAAGATGCGGAGCGGTGTGCGCTGTAGGATACGAGAGTGTTGCTGAGTTCGAACAGCAAGCGGTAGATGCGGAGCGGTGAGCGCTGCAGGATACGAGAGTGTTGCTGAGTTCGAACAGCAAGCGGTAGATGCGGAGCGGTGAGCGCTGCAGGACACGGCAGTGGTTATTGTGACCACGACGGCGGCGCGACCTAGGCGCTTGCAATATAAATATTGCAGGATATCTAGGCGCGGGGAACAAAGGAACTGCGACGTTGTATTACGACGGCGCGGCCTAGGCGCATACAATATACAAATATTGTAGGATATCTAGGCGCGATACCAAAACTGCGACGTGACAACGATGGCGCGGCCTAGGCGCATACAATATGTAAATATTGTAGGATATCTAGGCGCGGAAACTATGACGTGTCGGCGATGGCGCGGCCTAGGCGCATACAATATATAAATATTGTAGGATATCTAGGCGCGAGGACCGAGAGACTGCGACGTAGTGACAACGATGGCGCGGCCTAGGCGCATACAATATATAAATATATTGCAGGATATCTAGGCGCGGGGACTGAGAGACTGCGACGTAGTGACAACGATGGCGCGGCCTAGGCGCATACAATATATAAATATTGTAGGATATCTAGGCGCGAGGACTGAGAGACTGTGACGTAACGACAATGGCGCGGCCTAGGCGCATGCAATGTAGAAATATTGCAGGATATCTAGGCGCGGTGACAGAGAAACTGCGTAGTAACAACGATGGCGCGGCCTAGGCGCATACAATATATAAATATATTGCAGGATATCTAGGCGCGAGGACTGAGAGACTGTGACGTAACGACGATGGCGCGGCCTAGGCGCATGCAATGTAGAAATATTGCAGGATATCTAGGCGCGGCGACAGAGAAACTGCGTAGTAACAACGATGGCGCGGCCTAGGCGCATGCAATATAGAAAAATATTGCAGGATATCTAGGCGCGGGGACTGAGAGATTAACTAAGCGACGATGTCGCGACCTAGGCGCATACAATATAAAAATATTGCAGGATATCTAGGTGCGAGAACTTGACCAACGCTATGCTTGCAAGAAAACAATCGATTAATTCATTATGTTTGCTTTATTAATAATAATTCTTGTGCTCACCTTACTAGCTTGACGGCTCCAGCCACACTGCATCATTTCATAAAATTTGCTTCGCCTTTTATAGCGTGGCAGGGCTCACAATTATATAAAATTTAACTAATATTTACAAAAGATCAACGGTATAGAACTAGCAACAATAACGCAGGAATTTATATATGCTAACTAAATAACAAAGATCAACGGTATTATGCTTTTAAAAATAAAAATAACAACAATGCAAGAATTCATATATGCTTATGCTTCGAGAATTTGAAATAACAACAATGTAAGAATTCATATATGCTTATGCTTCGAGAATTTGAAATAACAACAATGTAAGAATTCATATATGTTCACTGGATATCAACGGTACTTAGAAATAACAACAATGCATGAATTCATACGTGTATATGCTTACTAGGTATCAACGGTTCTTATGCTTCGAGAATGCAAGAATTTATATATGCTCACTGGATATCAACGGTACTTAGAAATAACAACAATGCAAAGATTCGTACAAGTATATGCTTACTAGGTATCAACAATAATAAAGCAAGAGTACATATATAATAACATCAGTGCTAGAATTCGTATATGCTTACTAAATGATCAACGGTATTATAACTACGCATTCAATTTTAAGTAAATGACACAGAGTATGTATTCGACAATAGGTCTTTTCCCTTTTAATTGTAAAAAAAAGTGAAGGAAATATTTGGTCTGTTCGGTGAGACATATGTGTTGGGACATAATGTGTGGCGCAAAACGAACAGTAGTGACTTTGCGCCTTACAATATTTAAGGGGTACCATAATCCAACACTAAGTCAAAAATGAGGAAAACAGTAAAAACTTACATAAATACAGAATCCATGTAGTTTTACATGAAGAACCCAATAAGAACTTTTTTTGTGTAATTTTATTTACACCCAGTATTTTATGACATATAAAATAACAATTATCAAATAAACTATTATAAAATATTTTAAAAATATTTTACGAATTGTTTGGTGGTAAATATTCATTTAACGCTTGTTTTGAATTTCTTATTTGGTAATAAATTACGAGAAGAACAAACAAATACACTAAAGAAAATAGAAAATCACTTAGAAAAAATTTCACATACTTTAGAGAAGCAACAACGCCTTAACAAAATTAAAACGGATTTGGAAATTGAAGTTCTAGAGCTAAAGAAAACCAAGTTGGAGTTGCAGTTATCAAAAATGACTTAGTTTTTATTTATTTGAATTGCTGAATTGCTTTTTCAATGTTTTTTTTAATTATTTAAAATAGAATTCATTAAATTCCTTCCAATAAATATCGCATTTGAATCATGATCCCTCTCCTCATTTAATGGCATATCCACTGTATCAACTGTATCTATTAATTCTCTTGGTTCGTCCCACACGTTATATATTTAATTCTTAAATTATGCAAAGCGCAGCATACATTTATAATCTTAATAGCCTTTTCGGGCTTATAGTGAAGTTCGCGGGCACCCAGCAAGCAACGAAACGTATTTTTTAATACACCGATTGTTCTTTCTACGGCGTTCCTTGCTTTTGCATGACTTTCATTAAATCGCCCTTCATTTGATCTCTCTCCTACATAATGGTGTGTTCGGAAGGGAGTAATTAAATATGACTTTAACGGGTACCCACCATCCCCTTTAAATATATAATTTTTTAATATGTTATAATTCAATACAAAACACTGTAACTTATACCTAAAAGTCAAGAGCTTTGTGTACCCACACCATACTATTCACCAAGTTTAGCATCTAATCCACTGAGATTCCATATAAATGAATCATGTGAAGATCCCGGGTTATTGGCAACTAAATACCTTATCCGCATTTTATAATCACAAACCTACATGAATATATGTATGTCTTTATAATAAAATACTATACCAGCATAACATTTAAACAATGAAAACCCTTTCTATTATAACACAAATGATGCAGTCGTGGACTTGGTGATATAATTTCAACGTGTGTCTCGTCTACACAGCCAATAACATTCGGAAATCCAAACTTATCAAAAAAATGTTTTTTATTTCCGTTTTTTCACTTTCCGCAGGAAATTTTTTAAGTTGATTGAAAATTTTGCTTTCCAAAATATTTAATATCTCATTTAAAATTATTGAAAATGTGGATTGTGCCAAGCCCACATTAAAATCATTGCCGACACCTTTTTGGTATGCACCTTCAGCAAAAAACCGTAAGCATGCAGCAAGTTTTATTATGGGTGGCACAGCAAAATTCCTTTTTGATACTTTATCCACAATCTTTAATAAATCTGTAAATGCAGGCTTTGAAACCCTAAACAATCCAAGGAAGCTATAAATTAAACCAATGATTTTATGCTGGACTTATTTATATTAATACTGATTATTTTATTTATTAAAAAACAAAAAGGTTTCTACTATAGGAGATGTTTTATACAAGTGACGAAAAAATTTTGACAAGACAGTAACTTAAAAAACAAATGTATTCTTCCAAAAACAAAAACTACAATACAAATACAAAATAACAGAATTAAACGTCTTATTATTATATTACATTTTTTAACTTCACGCATCTCTTTGCTAGTACCGTGTTTTTCCGAAAATAAGACATCCTCCGAAAATAAGCCCTATTGCAATTTTCGAAACTTTTTTTAATATAAGACATCCTCCGAAAATAAGCCCTAGATAAAAAGACATGAGGGATTTGGACCAATGATTCAACAGGAAATAAATTTGTTTAAAAATCAAAATATAATTCAGAATTTACTTTATGACGATGTTTATGAAGAAGATGAAATGATTGTAATTGAATAAATTTTAAATTCTGTATGCTGTGTAAAATTTATATTAAGTTATACGTATATTTTGGTCTACCCCCGAAAGTAAGCCCTAGCGCTTATTTGGGACTTAAAAAACTTATAAGACAGTGTCTTATTTTCGGAAAAACATGGTACTGTTTTAAAGTGGCAGCTTTGAAAGCTTATTCTTAGAACAAAAGCTTATGTCTCGAATACGTAGCCTGGTAGCACCATCTATAGTATAGAGGGAGTGCTCGGAGTGCTTTTTAAAACTTTTTAACTTCAAGCATATCTTTGCTAGTACCGTGTTTTTCCGAAAATAAGACATCCTCCGAAAATAAGCCCTATTGCAATTTTCGAAACTTTTTTTAATATAAGACATCCTCCGAAAATAAGCCCTAGATAAAAAGACATGAGGGATTTGGACCAATGACTCAACAGGGAATAAATTTGTTTAAAAATCAAAATGTAATTCAGAATTTACTTTATGACGATGTTTATGAAGAAGATGAAATGATTGGAATTGAATAAATTTTAAATTCTGTATGCTGTGTAAAATTTATATTAAGTTATACGTATATTTTGGTCTACCCCCGAAAGTAAGCCCTAGCGCGTATTTGGGACTTAAAAAACTTATAAGACAGTGTCTTATTTTCGGAAAAACACTGTACTGTTTTAAAGTGGCAGCTTTGAAAGCTTATTCTTAGAACAAAAGCTTGTGTCTCGAATACGTATCTATTTACTATAATTTTAGCAGCACGAAAGTTAATATAGCTATAAAACGCAGCAATTTTTTTTCTTACTTTGAGACACCAATGTAAATGACTGTAATGTAAAAGACTGACCAATGTAAAAGTACAGAAAATACAATGCGTACAAAAGCACAAACATGAAATGCGAAATAGATCTGTACATTTGAAATGCCCATGACTGCATACACCACTATAATATACAAATACCATGAAAAGTATAAAAGTAGATAAATTCGTATGATTTAATTTATGGTTAACTTCAAGCGATTTATACATATATATATTATACGTAATATAAATTTGTATGTATGTAAAAGAAATTAAAAAATAATAATAATAAGATGATTTTTATGTACGATATATGAAATTAAAATAAAAAATATTTAATAAAAGCTATTATAAAAGATGGATTAAAAATGGATTTTTTTATTTTTATTTACAATAACAAATGTACTGATGAGGTAAGCACTTCTAAAAATTCACTCTAAAGTAGTAAGAATTCATTTCAAATATTACTTATTTATTAGGAAATAGAAAGTTTTTGGCCAAGAAGAAATTTACCCTTTTTACTTTATTTACTTTGAAGTGAAACTCGCAATGCAACGAATCTAAATGAAAATTTATAAAGGTGAGTACGTAAAGTAAGGAAATAGTGACGAGGATATATGACACATCCCAACGGTGAGTAGATGGTAAACTTTATAAAGTCCACAAATACACGTACGCTCATATGCAAGTGTTCATCAAAAATAGGGCATAACTGCATGCACTTATGGGAGGAGTACATTGAAGTGCACGCAGCAATATGTAGATAAACGATATGTATAATGTAATATTGTATATATGTAAATAGTGACCGATCTTGCCCATTTTAAATAGCGATCTGCGTGCAAAAACTAAAAGTGCCTATATAAAATTTCAGCTCGATATATCAAAATTTACATCCCTGAAAGTGCCAACAACAGACAGACACACGGACACCCGGTCATACACGTTTAAGTTGACTCAGTTTTTGACGCTGATCAAGAATATATATACTTTGTGGGGTCTCTGACACCTCTGACACCTTCTGGATGTTGCAAACTGAAAAACAAACTTAGTAAAGCCTTATCACTAATTTCGAGGATATAAAAACAAAAAAATGGACTATATTAATTGTGCGCTAAATCTAGTATCTCCATCGTCATAAACCTGTTCCAAATATTTAGGTAAAATTTTATATTTATCATATATGTATGTACGTACATAAGTTCTTAGCAATTGACTTGAAAACTATTGTGCGGTACAGATGTAGAGTGACGTCCTTTGCTCGATTTTGTCGAATTGTAATAGGGAACCGTAGAAAACCTCGAATATTGCGTGTACCAGATCTTCGTGTGATATCTCAATTTTTACGACTGTGAGAGTTCCAACAAAAAGATGTATTATTTACATGGACGGACAGATTGGTTAAATCAATTTTTCTACTGAAGCGGATCAAAAATATATACACTCTTGCGGTTGTGGCTCACCCATCTGAACCAAAAACATCATTATGATGATGGGTAAAACAAGTAAAAACACTAAATTTGGATTAAGCTAAATGTTATGTACCTACCCTCCACCTCCGTTTATTATGTATATTAATTACGTAATACGTAACAACTTTCGCGTTAGATTCTCTAAACGAAAGGTTTTTTTTTATCGATGAATGCCTCAATTTTAATATAATTTTGTGGCTATGAAAGCCAAGTGCCACGCCCAAATGCAGAATTTCGGCTCGATATCTCAAAATGTACAACTATGAGAGTTCCAACAACAGATACTGAGTGTTTATGCTTAGTATGCCCTCATCAGTGAGGGGAGGTTATAAAAAAGCTACATTTTCCTTAGATTCGTCGTTCGGTAGTAACGAAAGAAACAACAAATTCAGCACAGCCCCCTATCTAACATGAAGGGGTACACAAACACCATTAATAGTTACCCCAACCCTTTTAGGTAACAATCATTCATTCATAAAGTTAGTTATAAGCATATACATATATATTTCCTGAATACATCTACTTCTTCTTCTTAGAATTCTATGTGCATACAAGTATAATATATCAAAAGTAAACTTCCAAACAATGCAACACACACTTTTTGGTATAATTTGTCATTTGCGAAATTGTTGGTTTGTCGCATGTTTGTTATACGCAAATGCTGTCACTTGATTACGTTTGTTTATATCCTTATTATATACTATTCTCTTATACTGAGAGTTATGCAGCCATTTCTATTCACTGTATGTGTGTTAGAATCAATTAATCACGCTGGCAAATTGCAAATTTCGAAAATAGAAAATGCCTCCACACACATAAGCCCAATTATGAAATATATATAAATTTTATTCAGCGAGAGAAAACTGAGAGCGTGTAACGTAAATGGAAACAAGTGATAATGAACCTGTCCATTTGGTGGTGATTATTTACGCAACGATGTAAACATAATTGTAATTCGTTGCAATGAAGGGACGCATCAGAGGTCCTACAAAATTTGCATATGCTATTGCATCACATGTACCTATATGGGGTTAAACATTTTTGCAACACCACAGAGCAGGCGTCGGGGACACAAAGTATACATATTCTGAATTCTGAATCGGCATCGAATAATCGGTTGATCTTGCCGAGTGTCACGTGTGTTTTGTTGTAATCAACGTTCTGTTGAGATATCGATTCGAAACTTGGCCGAAGTATTGGTAGATTTCATTCGTTTATTGGTATTGCAATTCGGCAAAAGCGATATTGCGACACAACCACGAGGCAACAAAAACTGAAAAAGGAGCATTTTTTTAAATACATTTTCTGTATTATTTATATGGAAAATGAATGCATACTCCTCGAGAAGTTGAAATATTGTACAAAACCAAGTAGGTTTGTGGTTACTTATCGTACGGATAACAGATATGAAAACAGATGTTGAGGTAAACTGGGACCACAACCATTTGCGCTGCCTAGAGGAACGCTAGTTAAACAATTGACAACAACAACAACCATTGTAGGGGTAATTGTAAAAGCGGTTGCGGAGTTGAACGATTATTGCTTGAATGTCACGCACACAACGTCCAATGGAAAATGTTTCAATTTCTCAAATGACTTCATTGGCATGGCATAAAATTTATATTTTAAAAATGATTGAATTCTTTAATTGAAGAAAGCGGCCTGTGGTTATTGAAGGGGATATTTAGATATTTAATTTATATAATTATTTAAAAACAGTGCCAAAGTTTTGTTTTTCAACTTTTCACTTCGTACACATATTTATTGTTATTGTTGCTGTAACAATTTAAAAGCGCTAAAAAGTATTGTATGAACGTGTGGGGTATTGCAGAGGTATAAATTTTATAAATGCCCATCGGCATATTCACATGTCCGTAACAGTTGGTTGAACAGTAGCAGCAGTGGTAATTGTAGCAGGATCATCATCATCATCTCAACAGAGCACAATAGATAATATGTGTACAGTAGAATACATACACATAAAGAATTAGTTAAACTAGAAAAAGGTTGAATTTCAGATAAACACAATGTGCAGGCAATATATTAGTTAGTTCATAGTATAAAACTGATTATGAAAACGTTTTCACTCAGCTCTTTGAAAAATTTCTATTTAATATAATTATATATATTCGTATATTTTATACCCTACATCCTGCATTTATGGTAAAGAGTATATTAAGTTTGTGCGGATGCGTTTAATTTCTAAACGAAAAATGTCACACCCACCTTCAATCATACCGATCGAATCAAAATCGGAATCGATTTAACCATGTCCGTCTATCCGCTTTTCTGATCACATCTCTGGCCCCTAGCAGAAGAAGACTTCATAAATCTTACAAAGTATAAAGGTCGCAGAGTATGTAAATTCGCACTACTTCAGGTATTTTTCAATAACAAGGCTGAGATGTGTACGGTATTACATGCTCTCACTTGATCGTTCCACATTTTAGACCATCTCGTTCTTGTTCGTTTTATTGTCTAATCTAAATTTTTAATGAATCTGAAGAATATTTATAAAAGTTGTTGAAAGTTTATATGGAACATAAGCATATGTACTCGTATGTGTAAAATGAAAATGACGAGTGCGCTATATGGTTAGCAATAAGTGTAAGTTGAGTGCATAACAAAAAAAAGAAGGTAAATTTTTACAGAGTATGGATTTATTTTTTGTTTTTGTTTTTGGGCTTGGCTCTGAACCTATTTCACCCAAATTAAATAAAAGCTTAAAAAAATGTCAGCTACATATCTTACAATTATGACAAGAAGAGGGTCGAGTTTGGTTAGATTGGATCAGATTTTGATGCTGATTAAGAATTTACGTTGGCTTACTTATGGTATGAAAACCTAGAGCATTCTTATCGCAAATGCTGGCTCTAAAAACGTTATGTATGCGTACAATATTTGTATTCATTTTGTGGCAATTGTTGGATTACGTTGTCGTATTATGAAGATATCTGACAAGCAACCCAAGTGATAAGCTTTTAATTGCATATTATTTCTTTAGTGACAGAGAGCATTGTCGGGTGTTTAATTTTAGCTTCTTTATCTTAAAACATGATGTTTGTAAATTTATATGTGATATTATACACACACACGCACAAAGCCACTTTTCACCACCATTTCACCGATCTAGACACTAAACTGCGCTAACTTTCTAAATATCATAAAAATTAACAATGTGGAAAACTTTGTAATACATACACTATCTAATAAGTTGCTTGCGTTATTCATAACGTGTTGCTATTAAAAATTGTCTATCGATTCCTCTCGACATATGACATACGATGCACTTAGTATGTACCTATATGAGTCCGTAACGAAGGCTGTACGTTATTGCAATATACAATAAGCGTAATCTCGGAATGAAGGAGAACGAGTAATTGAATGAGATAAGAGAACATGAAAGCAAAAGTGCATTAAGTGAGAGTACGTTAAGTAAATTTATTATCCGCACAATTTATTGCCAATAATTTACAGTTTCATTTAATTGTTGACCTTTTAAGAAGATATTAACCCACTTATGGCTACCACCATTGCCACCCTGCACTACGTCCCTCTTCATATCATAGTTATTGATACACTTGATGACATTTTGTTGTTGCATGTTCTTTTTTTGTGATATGTGTTTGCCTTTGTACGTATGCGAGGTGGTTGCTTTAAGTGTTCTTTTATCCTATATCACTTTGTGGAGTATATTCAGGCTATAGATATAATTATTTATCATTTACACCTTGAGAAGCAATTTTGTTAAGTCCGCTTGTTTGCCTCTCTGATGTTACATATCTGTCACGTATTTCTACGTTGAACCAAGAATATGTCTTGGTCCGTAGGTGACTTCTTTTAAAATGAAAATTAACTCGTATAATTTTTTGGGAATGAAGATTTATACGTCAAGGACTCACCTTAACTGGTACATTTTAATAAATATGATCGAAAATTTTAATAATTTTGGTTGAATTGCCACACGCGCAACTGAAACATGGTGTAGGGTTTTTTATGATCCATTCGAACCGAGTTTAACACCTTTCTTTTGTTTAATATTGATAATAATGCTTTCAATTTAATCAACGCATAATTTATAATGCTACGGCATTCATACCGTTATCTTATTGCATTAAATTATTTTATCTTTATACTCTCAACATTATGGGAGGTTTGCAAAGTTTGTCATTCCATTTGCAACATCCAAAAAGGAGCGTCTCAGACCCTACAAAAATCACCATCAAAAACTGAGTCGATCTAGAGATGTATGCACGCGTGTATGTCTGTGGTTGGTGTAGATTTTGAGATATTGAGCCGAAATTTTGTTACTTTTAGTTTCTGGTCGCTATTTAAAATGGGAAAATCGGTCAACAGGCACGCCTACAATTGATAATAATAATATGCCACAAAAATTGAGCTACCAAGTTGAAATTTGCTACATATATATATAATTACTCCATTCATCGATGTGCCACAAATGGGCGAGATCGAATAAAAGACACGTTCACAATTTACAAAAAATCGTACTCAGCGTAAAACTTTGCGCTTTGCAAGCTGATACGTAATACACGCTCCAGTGAAGAGCGGAATCATGTAACTACCACGCCCACTCTTTGTATGTATATATATATATATATGTTGTAATATAAGGTGTCGAGGGTACTTAATTTGGCATAAGCCAAATTCAGCTTTATTTGTTTTTACTTCACTTTCAATTATACCGATCAATTAGGAAAGTGATTATGAATCGATTTGAGATGTCCGTTCGTCCATGTAAATTTGTGTGCATTGCTATAGCTGGCATTTTTTGACATATTGTTAAGAAATTAGTGCAAAGGCGTCTGTTGAAAGTGGATCGTTTGGACCATATAATGTCCTATTATTACAATTATTAATATTTTTTGACATAAGTAGGTGGTTTATAAGTAAGTTGTCTTAATAATTGGCAAAATTGTGAACCGATGGGACCCCTTTAGAGCTTCTTTCCATATAACGACATTTCACGAAGAGATTTATATGACGATGCCTAATGTTAATTGATACAATTAAATTACTTATAACATAATACCCTGGAAGTAGTTCAGGGTATTAAGTAGCGGATAGAACCGACTTTTATATTTTTACTTGTTTTTCTTAAATATTTATAACATTTATAGCAAGTGGATTTTATCTTGAAAGGCGGTTTTTTAAATTGTCATGTTGTTGTGTTTAGTATGATATCATTTACATACATGTCTGCTCAAAATATATATGGGTCTGTGGGTGTGTAATTCTTTTTACCATATATCAAGCATGTCATACAATTGAAATTCCATACATTCTTACACTTCATTATACGATTGCTGCTTATGTCTATTTTTTTCTATGTAATGGATTTTATTGAAAAGATGTCTTGGGCCCTAGTTTCATTATATTTTTGGTATATTTTCATTCATATAAAGGCGGTTATTTTTGTCTTTTACTCTATTGTGTCCTTATTGAATCACATGTTTGGATGTCCTTAATCGCGTGAAAGTTAAAATGGCATATGATTTATGAGAAACTCTTAAATAGCATTTTAAACGTTTTTCTTATCGCTTAATATATTCATTTTTGCATATTCAAAATTTATACAAATTTTTTGTGAATTTTTCATAAAAATTTACGTCAATCTAAACCTAACCGATTTCTATATAAAAATGGAACGGATTGTGATAAGACCGATAATTTAATATACTGCACAACTTAGTTCCACAATTTATCTTGTAATGGGTTCAGTTGCATCATTGTAATGTGCGGTTTTATCATATAAGTCATGGGTCAATAGAGTTACACTTTTGAGACAAAAAAATATCCTTGTACCAAATTTAATTAAAAAGGCGATCTGTTGCGCTCAAATTGACATGGACTTACAGACGGACACACGGACATGTTCAAGTCGATTCAGATTTTAATTCTGAAGATTACAGATTTCGTCCTTTTGTCCAGTTCAATTGTATTTATTCAATAATGATGTAATTGTTGAAAGGGTTGGTAAAAAATAGACAGAATAGCTCAGCTTACGTGTTTCAATCATAATAAATTGTACAAATATTTGTTGTTATTAAAATTATTGATGAAATTATTAAAAAGAACAATAGAAAATAAATTTAGCAGGCATTGCATAGAGCTAATCCAGGTGTGTCAGCCAGCACGTTTTAATTAAAATGTAACTGCTCTCACTGTCTCCCTCATGTTCGCAGGCATATAAACACATTCTTCTGTGCATGTATAGATGACTTCATCCAAATTCAACAACGTTTATGTACATGAATGTATACCTTTTGTACATGTGCATATAAAAACTACAATCAAAACAAATGGATTATAATATAAAGCAACTTGGGCAACACAAACATCAGCACCAGCAACCATTCCCAACTGTACGTCGACGAAATGAGCTGAAATCCAGCTAAGGCAGCTGACTTGCAAACATTACGCCAACTGGCAGCTGCCAACACATGGTCACTTTTTTACGCTCATCTCGTGTTTTCTCTTTTCATGTGGACGTAAAACATCCATACCGCTGCAATACGTGTACAAGCGTACATGATTAGATATAAATGTGTAGATGAGCGGTTCCAACTAAATGTGAATATTTTGTGGTAAAAAATAGTCTTTCACTATTTGTTCCTAAGCACGTACTCATACACAAACTTGAACCACATTTATTCTTATATGCATAGATCACGTATGTAAGTTAAAGAGCCACGATATTTCTACTACTCCTACTACATACACTAAAGCTTTCGTTTCGAGTAGTTTTACACAAAACTTTTCTGCGATTCATTACAACATAAACGTCACTGTTTAGATTACTACCCATCTGTGTCTGTCCGTTTTTGGCATTCTCAGGGGCGTAAATTTTGATATATTGAACTGAAATTTTGCATAGACACACTTTTAGTTTTTGCACGCAGATTGCTATTTAAAATGGGAAAAATTCGGTCAGTAGCTACGCCCACAATCAACAAAAATCTATTTATCTGCCAGAAAAATTAAGCTATTAAGTTGAAATTTTGTATGCACATTTATATAATTAACCTATCCAACGATGTGCCAAAAGTAGGCGCCCTCGGATAACAAACACGCCCACAATTTACAAAAAACCATATTCACCATAAAACTAGACTTGCAATGCATACACTATTAGAGGGCGGAATGTATTTATATCTGCCCCTCCCACTACTGTAGATATGGAGGGCATGTAAGATTTGGCCTAAGACAAATTTACTTCGCACTTGTTTCCTTGTACTTTTGTTTCTATTGTCTCAACTATAGTGTGAAATCTATTTTTTATACACTCAACATATATTAAGTTTGTCATTCCGTTTAAGACATCCAAAAGAGGGTGGATGTCAGAGACCCTACAAAGTATATATATTCTCGTTTAGCTTCAAAATCTGAATCGATCTAATCTATTGTAGAAGAGGCGAATGAACAGGGCAGCAAATTACTTATTGTCATAAAATTTATCGAACTGAAATTTGTTGCACTTATTCTTCATTAAAATCGGCAAACTGGGTTAAAATCCACGCCTACATTTGTCAACATTTACTCTTACGGCTTCAGAAATGTCTCTACAAAAACAACATTGTACTAAAATAATTATATACAGAGGAGGTCGAATTTTGGACAGGCCCGCCGTTTACAAAAAAACCTGTAATTCAGAGTTAGGTGTGTTAGATGTTATGTAGCACGTCCGTTAATGCATATATTTCCCTCAATATAAAATATTTTCTTTTCACATTCACGTAACAGCGTAAATAAACAAATTTAAAAACAAACAAACAAACGAACTGTTTACACCCGGTACCGTGTACAATTTAGAATGCATTCACTAAAAGTGTCGCTAACACCTGCACATAATATCTCCTTGGCAAGAAGAACCGCTAACGAGTTTTAGGAATTGCAAAAGTTTAATTTATTGTGTGTGACATGAGCTTACCAACGAAAGCAGACATAGACAAAAGACAAAGAGAGAGGGAGAGAGAGACTAACAATTGCAATACACATATAATTTGGTGCACTTTAGTTTATTCTTACAAAAGTTGAAATGTTATGCAATTCACTTCACAAGTATTGTGTTTTGCCAGCAAAGGAAATGTTCATTTTTTCATCTTTGCACTTTGTTCTTTTAATTGTGTATATATGGAGGAGTATTAGGTTTCTAAAGCACTTTCGGTAATTACGGTGACACATTTCATGGCACACAACGAGTTGGTTTGATTTTAAACGGTTATACTAAAGTCATAAGTAAAAATTGTTTTTTAAACCAAACGATGCAAGTTCACTGTAAATGATGCAAAATAATTATGTTATATTACAATGTAGAAAATGTCACGAAACTCAAAGGGCTTGAGGCCTAACCGCATGAATTCTGGGAAAAGTGAGAAAAAAGTTAATGTCAAGTGAAATCGCTCTTTAAATTAAGCAAAATCTACTATGAATTACAAAGTTGGAATTTCATACATAAGCTATACATATTTATAGTTAGCCCATTCATCAAAGTGGGCGTGGTCGCATAACAGATACGTCTATAATTTACAAAGAAACATATCCAGTGTAAAACACGACTTGCAAAGTGATACGCAGAGAACCACTATTAGAAGGCATTCATGTTCCGGTAGTATGTAGATGTGAAGGGTATTTAAGATTTCGTCCAAGCCATTTGTTCATGTAGAATCAATTGCTTGTGGAAAGCAATGAAGCGGTCCATTCTATAATGTAACACCACAAACAAAGCAAATTGTCTGTGACAACGGTTATAATAGAAGTTGACAATTAACCAAAAAATGTTCGATCTAGCAATGCAAAAATCACATAATCCAGATAAGAAGGAGATACGCTGAGTTGGTTAATCTGTTTGCTACTAGCAGCAACAGGTTTTAGGAAGCTCTGAAATAAAATATAAGGTCTAGATTATTCGATTCATTGATATTTATGTGTTCGCGCATACGCCAAAATTGAGCTCAAATTTGATACAGAGATTCTTAGCCCAGGTAGGGAACTTTTTTTTATTGAAAATGGGCGATTACTTTTTACAGTCATGTACGCAATTGATGAATACGTCTTGGGGTTACAAAAATGAAAATTGATATTTAAAGCAGGAGAAGAAACCACCCGCCATTTACAAAATAAACTTCTTGGTGCAAAATTTTTAGTGAGTAAGTTAAGGTAAAAGTATATGCCGTGCCCACAATTAAAGCAAAAATGTGGCCGGTGTCCTCATTTTGGCCCAAGCCAACAACTTTTTAGTAGGTTTTGGTCGGGCTTGAGCGACTATTATATTTTCACTCTTTTTTTTGATTTTATCCATTTTCAAAAGGGTTTCCTTTTGGGCCAATACATATACTTATACCAAAATTCATCCAAATATCTCAAAAAATGCGACCTGTAGCTTGCGTACAAATTTGCATGGATGGACAGATGGACATGGTTAAATCGATTCAGATTTTGATTCTGAATCGATCGATATAATTAAAGGTGGGTGCGGCATTTGATGACATTTTGGTTATTTAGAACTAAACGCAAATCAGTAAACATTTTTAACAAATTTGTGCTGATTTGAGTATTATTCAATCCCTCTTCCTTCACCCAACTAATCATTGTTTACTTACTTATTTAGAAACATTAACACCGCGCTTCTCTATAAAGAACATTATTGCTGGAGAGTAAAGAGTGTGTGTGGTAAGTGTAGGTATTAAAAGGATATTAAAAGGATATATGGCGTGCTACACCGGAAGTCATTAATATGCCAATAGAATCGAAAACTCGCACACATGTATTGGTACGTTTTTGTTTCTATTGCCATAAAGAGTCCAGGTGGTTAACAGTCTAACTCTAATACACAAGTCGCTTGCATTTCATGGTAATACCTAATATATATATTTAATATGATAAGGGAGAAGAGGAAAATGTATTCACCTATTTTTTCTGTCTCCGTTGTTTGTTTTTTTTTTTTGCATTTAAACCTGTTATTCAATGACTTTAACGGTGTTTACTTTCTTTTTCTTTTTTTTTCCTTTTCGCTTTCTGCAGTTAATGCAAATTTATGCTCTGTCAGCAGTTCCCGCTGACATCAATGGCGGAGAAATATGCGCTCTGAATATCGCATTTGCATTAAAATTGAAATTTAATGTGAAATCGATAAAGTTCAAGAATTTTACAGTTACGAAAACAAGAACATAAATAAAACAAGTAAAACCACTAAGTTTGGCTTGGGCCAAATCTTAAAAACCCTCCCCTACTATACACAAAGTGTGAGAGTAGCTATCACTTGGATATTCCCTTTGATACTACGTGTATACGTATACACGTTAGATCCTGGTCAAAGGAGACTTTGACGAGTCTTTCGGCATGGTAGCCTAGTTTTTCCCGATTGTAGACATTTCAACCGTTTCAATCAATCTAAACAAACCTGTAATGTATTTGTACAAAATTCTAGCTCAATATCTAAAATTGTAGAGACCGTGGTATTTCCAATGACAAACGGAACAATAAACATAATCCCCCACTTCTGCGAAGGGTATAAATAAGAAGAAAAGAGGAAACTATAAAATAAATCTCAACTCAATAAATTTTCTTTACCACCATAGCCAAAGAAGGAAGGGGACTAATTTTTAATCTCCGTTACTTTAAATGTGAACCGCCCTTGTATTGTATATATGATATATGATATATATATGCACCATAATTGTTTTCTATATATTTGTAACTTACAATACAAAGTCCATCACAGAGTTATAAATCTTTTAGTTATTGAAATATTTGTTAAAAATAAGAGCAAATCGAATGCAAAACAACCAACTATCGTCATGCTCTAGAGTTTGTGAATGAGTGTGTAACTAAATTGAAAACAAGTAAAAAACTAAAAACTTTGTCTTAAATACTTACTCAAGTACTTACACAAAATGGGCGTGTCATGAATATATTACGTATCAACTCGAGCTTTACGCTGAGAATGGTTTTTGTAAATTTTGAATGTCTGTCAGCCGACGACGCCTTTTTTTTGCACATCGATGGAGTAATTATAAATTTGTATATCAAATTTCAACTTCATAGCTCGATTTTTGTGGAACATAATTAGACTTTTGTTGATTGTGGTCGTGGCTGTTAACCGATTTTTCTCATTTTTAATAGCAATCTGCGTGCCGAACGTAGAAGTGTATGCATAAAATTTCACTTTTCAGATTGTCGCTTAAAAAAGTTTGTAGGATCTCTGGCGCTTCTTTCTGGGTGTGCCAAATAGAATAACAAACTCAGTTTACCCTCCATGTTATGTGGAGTGTATAATGAATATTGAAAAGTTCATAAAATACAAATTACTTTTGTCACAGACTTTTCATACATACGTACACATCCCAATGAAATTCATACATATACGAGTACAGTGTATGAAACATAAAAGATATAAAAGAGTTATCCCCAACAAGACCGGCCGGCAGCAATTACTTCGCGTTCGAATGAAAATAAAACAATTTACAAAAGATTCTACGCAATACACATACCGCTATACCAACATGTACATACTGTACGAATGTATGTAAGTGCAAATATCAGCACACTTACATAATGTATACGGAGAGAGGGCGAATGCTTGCCATATTTGCACTGACATTAAGTGACACAAGAGATTTATTTGGCTTAGACCAAATAATTTATACCTTTCCTTTATCAAGGTCTAGTAGGCGTTTCACGATGCCTTGTGTTTACTGACACAACTACATTAATTGTAGCATAATTTGTGGAACTAAGTGGTGCAAGGTATTAAATGGTTCAGCTTGACTAACTATAACATTTTCACTTGCTTCACATAGCATTTATCCGATTCGTTCAAGCACTTTTGCCCAACCCTTAAAGAGATCCATTTATGTCCGTTTATTTAAGAAAACGGGACTATGGTTAAATAGTCTCAGATGTTGTTGCTGATACAGAAACCAGGCACATAATATTCTCTAAACCTTTATTTTGATTTAAGTTAAAAGCTGAAAAGCGGTCGCAGAGTGTAATCGTTTAAGAAAGTTGAAATCTGTGAATCATTCATCATCAACTTTACATAGGGTCGCAACGAATTTGATTTACGGTGTAAATACTTACGCTTTTTTAAGAGGTTTTCTCAATGTTACAAAGTTATTAACCAAAGTGCATACATGTCTAGCTTGAAGTGATATTTAGGGAAATGAAGATGCAATAGGAAAAATATGTAAAAAGTAAGTTCCATTTGATTTGGTAAAATCTTGGATACTCTACACACATTTGAGTGTGACACGCAAGCAATAGCGCCTTTTTTTATTAACTGTTGGAGGGTCTATTGACACAAAGGTCGAAATATGCAATATATTTGTAAATTGTGGGCGTGTCAGTTATCCTTCCAGGTCCATCTATCGTAAATCTATTATTTGAGATCGGAAGAATTTCTTATCCTGACAAAGGGACATGACTAAGAATTGTTGCATCTCCGAATGATACACCATATAAAGATGTAATAATATGAGTGCATCCCTCACTTTTAGGTGATGGGGTATAAAAAATGAAACAATGGCAAGTGGAAGACAAGCAAACATCTATATAAAGTCAAAGACTACGAATCACTGAATTGGATTGCGGCGCTTATATTCTGTTCCACAAGCTATTATTTGCTGTGTGTGTGTGTACGTGTATTATGAATATGTATTTGTATATTTACTTATGCGTTACACACCTCTTTACGCATGCGTAAACAAGTTGCTGAGGCTATAGGGACGTATTATACAATCGTAGTCGGTATGTCTGTCTATTTCTAAATCATGACAGTAGTTTCATTTCAATTGATTTTTTTCTACCAATCCCTTAAAGAAATACGTATGTTATGTATATTGTATGAGGTATGAGGAATGTGTGAATGTGTATGTGTGTTTGTGTTGTAAATGTTTACATATGTATAAATGTGTGTACCAATGCACATTTAATGACACATATGTTATATAACATACCCACGAGATACATAAGTTTTTTCGTTATTATTGTTGCTACGTGGATTAACTTTCATTGTTTTCTTCTTTACTTATTCAAAATTTATTGGATGGTTAGAGATTGTTGAGAAGGTTAAAAAAGGATTTTACAGAGTAGAATTTTTACAATATCTAAGAGTGGAATGCATTTAAAAAATTCCTTATTTTGCTTAATTAGTGACCCTATGATTCTATGGTTTGTATTGTGTATTCGTAGGTGTACGAAATTAAGAAATTCAGAATTCTATTCCAAGTTAATAAAATAAAAGTTTATAAAAAAAGTTTAACCAAAAAAAAAACGTCAACGTGAAACGGATACATGAAAGAATAATGTGTAACTTGAATGCATTTATATGTAATTCTCAACTGCACATAAATTGATGATGTCGGACAATAGGGCAACCACTTCCTTGTCAATGTTTGGTTTCATTTAAAAGAGAATTGTTCCCCTAAATTGATGCTTGACTTCTTCTCTTCTCTTCTTTCTCCCTCCCACTCTTTCTTATTCGTATTTAAACATACTGCAAAGTCTGGTGCAATGACTTCCTTAAGCAGACATTTATTTGTACACTAATGTATTTGTTTAGACGCATGCATTCATGGCTTTGGACGTGTGCGTGAGTTAAATCAAATATCAAGCAAACTGATTTAAAAGCATATAAATTTAGAAACATTCCTCACACAAGTACAATATTTTGTGTCACAATATTTCATGTGACATTTTATTGCTGAAGTAAATAACTTAAATGAATAAATATTTATTTTTTGCAACAAAAGCTTGACAGATGTTTACAGGTTAAGGATAAAATACGATTAAAATATTCATCTTTCATTGTGCACACTTCCGCACACACAAACTATATAAAAATGATTAAATTTCAATTTGATGAGACTTTACTAGAAAACGAAGCTTAATAATTATATTATTTGTAGCATGTATCGCACATTTGATTGCCATTTATTTATCTTTAAGGCTTTTAGCTTTCTTTCCGTCTGCAACACCAAAAAGAAGGCGTCGGACACCCTGCAAGATATATATATTTTAAATCAGTATAAACAAGTGAGAAAACTAAATTTGGCTAAGGCCAAATCTTAAATACCCTCCACCATCACAACGGTGCATGTGGCAAATATATATATATATATATTCAGCCCTCTAATACTTTGTGTATTACGTTTCACTTAGCAAGCCTAGTTTTAAGGTGAATAAGGTTTTTTGTAAATTGTGGGCGTGTATGCCCATTTTTCGCATATCGGTGGATGGGATATCTATAGATACGCATAGCAAATTTCAAGTTCATAGGTTAATTTTTGTGGCAGATAAATAGTCGTAAATTTTGAGAAACTTTTAGTTTCTGCCAACAGATGGCTATTTATAATGGAAAATACAAATAAAGAGCCACACCCGCAATCGATAAAAATCTACTTATCTGCCACAAAATTTAGGCTATTAAGGTAAAATTTGGTACGCTTATGTATATTTATTCTATCTATTACATATCGACTTGTAAGCTTTTACACACATTAATATAGGGCGTAATCATGTATCTGCCACGCCCACAGTTTGTATGTAACTGTGGTCTAGGCCAAATTTTGTTTTCCTTCTTGTTTACATTGTAACAACAAATCAGATGTTCGTTTGTTTAAATGGAGTTGAATGGAGTTCATTTATGTATGAATTATTTATTAGCTATGAAAAGAATATAATGTCATTTGGCAGCTGTCAAGTGACAGCTACCCAAGTCAAAGTTTTTGTCGTTCTGATATTTGCTATTCAATAATCTAATGCTACTGGATCGTTTTAAAATAAGATTAAATGGAGAATTAATTGGAATGTACACAATGCCTACAAAATAAAAATATTTGAATATTCTAGGTTGGTAGATGGTCGCAAAAATTCGAGTTATTGCGAAATTATTGGGAAATTTGGTACGGTAGACATAATCTACATCTGCGTTTGTTATTAAAAATGGGTAAAAACAGGCCAAGAAAGTGCTCACCGCTTACAACGTAACATACAGTGTGGATATGATAATCGTGGTGGGTAAAACCTTTCATTATACATAATATTTTTTACTGTCAACGTACAAGTTTTCCAACTAATACTTTGAAGCAAAATTATTCATTGTCATTATCATTAATTAATCATTCCGTTTACGTTGTTTAAGTGTTCATTTAATTTAGATTCATTTTTGTCAACACTTCCGTGATTACCTTGTCTCTCCAAAGTAATAGTTTTTTTTTTTCTATATATAATATTTATTTTATTTAATAGATATCTTTCCAAATTTATTTGATAAAATTACAAATTAACAAGACTGGGCATGAAACTCTGCCACATACATGCTGCTCCCGATATATTGGCAAATTTTCGCACTTTTTGATCTTCTCCTTTATATAAGAATCAAGTGTATGGGGATACAGCAAATTAATGGCTTGTAAAGTGTAAAAAATTTAATTCAAGATGTTTATCGTAAACCCTGCTTGTTCTCTTCTATCTCTTATCTTGCGTCCACATCAGGTCGTAGGTGGTCGGTCATGTAAAAGCATTTTTTTTATACTATGGCGACCGCAAAATACAAAAAAAAAGTTACATTGAATATTCTAGACGTAATTTTTGATATTCCTGCTGAGAAGATTTATTGTCCTAGGGAAATATAACAAATATTGCAACAAAATAAATTGATTTTATAGATATATGTGCACAATATATGAATCACATCACCAGCACGTTACTGAATAAACAAAAGTCCCACGCGAGCTGATGTGTACACACTAACGATCCGACGAACTTTTCCAATGCAGTTCAACCTCCCTTCGATAATTGCAAATTATTGAAAAGAATAATAAATGAAAAAAAAAAAAAAACAGAAAATGTTTAAATAGATACACAACGGGATGATGGAGAGGCGGACGCATCGATATACGAGTGCACCAAGTAATTATACCCTCCACCTTAGGGAAGAGGGTATATTCATTTTGATCATCCGTTTACAACATATCGAAGGAAGCCTCGGAGACCCCACAAACCATATATATTCTTAATCAGCATGAAAAGAGAAATCGTTTGAGACATGTCCGTCCGTGTGTCCGTGTGTCCGTGTGTCCGTCTGTTGTTGGCACTCTCACGGTCGTAATTTTTGAGATATCAAATTGAAACTTTGCATACGTATTCTTAGTTCACTTTCGCTATTCTGTATTGAAATTGGGCAAAATCGGTAAAGAGACACGCCCATAATAAACGATAATCTCATCATACCTCGAAAAAATTGTATCTTTACATAAATATGGCAATAGGAACTTATTTTTAGAGGATTATAAAAGGTGGAGGGTATTTAAGCTTCGGTCTTAACCGAACTTCTCTAACTTGTTTTAATTAAGTTGTAATCATAATAAAATTAATTTGTTTGACACCTAAGTTTTATACACAACACCTTCAATACACATACCCATGTTGATAAACATTCCGGCGAACTGCACGAGAGACTGTAAGTGAGGTTCAATTCCAGTAAACAAGTAATAATAATAACAATAAACTGAGAGGGGGGTTTTTAATATAAAAGTTTCACTTGAAATTCACGGGCTCGTATGAGTGAATTATTTCATTATCAACGCCATGTAAACGGTACTCATTTAATATTGTTTGCTTGAAGGATTAAGGCATTTTTGAGCATTCATATGAATGTGTTATTTTAAAAGTGGCTTAGGTACAATTTTTCAAAAACATCCCCTCTTGATATTTGAAATAATTGAAATAGATAATTCAATATTTTTGGAAAATGGACTTGGTCCGTTATGCGATTTTGCACAAATAAAATTTAAAGTTTATTTCTGTTCTCTTTAAAAAAGATGAACAAGACAACTCATACACATGTGCTGCATAAAATATTTAATGTTCTATGCTAGACACGGGATATTAGTACATATAGCAACCCTTTGTTATAACCACGTATGCCGGCTGCTAGTGATTGTAAGCTACCGTGACAGTTAGTCAGCCAGTCAGCCAGCCATTATAAGTATGCATTATGTATGCTTTTTGTTTTGTAATTGTAAAGTAACTCTCCTTAAGTGGTACTTCTCTCTACATATGCATCTACTCGTCTATTTACACATAATCCTCGTGCTGTATATTCAAGTTTACTGTATTTTTCTCATTTATTCTCATTCATGCATCCACTTACAATCCTGCTCCATCACATAAGTAAATTGCGTTGTTGGCAGTTTGCTGCTTGCTGCTTGCCTATATATATATATACCCTCTACATAAAATGGGGGTGTACTAAGTTTCTTTTTCCGTTTGCAACACCTAGAAGGAGGCGTAAGAGACAGCATCGAATATTGAGTCGTTCTAGACATACATGTCCGTGTGTATGTACATATGTTGTTGGCATTCTTTTTACTTTTAATTCTGCCTGCAGATAACAATTAAAAATGGGAAAAATCGGTGAACAGCCACGCCCACAATCGATAAAAATCTATATATCTGCAACAAAATTAAGCTCTTAGTTTGAAATTTAATATATTTCATCGATGCGCAAAAAAATGGGTGTGGACGGATAACAGATACGCCCACAATTTACAAAAAACCAACACTCAGCATGAAAGTCAACTTGCAAGATTATCCGCAATATATTTATATACTCTTAGAGGGCGTAATTATGTACTTGCTGCGCCTACGTAAGTAGATGCGGAGGCCTAAGGTAAAGTGTAGCTTTCTTACTTGTTTCATTATGTATTTCGTTAAAGTCTGCAAAAAGCAAATACAAAAAATGAGTTTTTTAAACGCATGTATGTACATGCGTACAAATTCATATCTATGAATATTTAATAGCAGTCGGTGGCACTTATCTACACCCTACCTTTGTTGTCTAGGCCAAGAGCCGGTAATTTCGTGCTGTCCGTGCTCAAACGTCTCAATTCTAAAAACTACAAATGCTGCTGTTCAAATTTATACCCAATCTAGTGTTTTACCGCAAGTCATTTAGACCAAAGTCTGAGGACTGGAAATTCGACTTATGTACCAAATTACAATAATTTGTCTGAAATTTTGCAAAGTCAAGCTTCGTATTAAATTTATACGTATTATGTGCAATGCGTTCGAATGTAATAAATCTAAGTTGTGTTGATGATTTATATCTAATCAGCCAACCAAGCCTTGATTTAAGTTACGTATAAATTGTTAAAACATAAAGTGATTGATTTTAAGGTATGGCATGTGATACGAGTAATATAAAATTGTTGTCCTCTACCCAGGTAGCTAGCTCACTAGATAAGATTAAAGGGGAATACTCAATAGTTTAGTGTATCCTTGATCGCAATCAAAATTTTAATGGATTTAAGCACACTCGCTTGTATGACGGTTGTTGAGAACAGTCAAATTAAGAATGTGACTGAAGTTCAGTAGAAATTCAATTCATAAAAAATCTTTTTTGGTGCAGAAATAGTTGTTAAGAGAGAGTACACCTGCACCCAAATGCTTCGCATACATGTCACTTATGTTTAATGTCTAGAGTATTCAAGATTTGGTCTCAACCAAATAACTACATATAATTTTTTTGCTTTCTTTTAAAAATCAAATACGCATATAAAGTGCTTTTGAAGAGGTTTCTAGGCTACATGGCGTATTATAAACATACCTAACAAGTGTCATGTGTCTATGCATTTTTCGTAGAAACGTTTATTCTTTAAGAATATAAACGAAATAAAAAAGCAAAATGGACTCAGGGGTAAAATTAAATTGTTAAACACACAGAAGTTTGGCTAAAGGTCTACTTAAATTATCCATATAAGCAATATTTCTTAGAAGATGAGAAAATGCTTAAAGGATTTTTTGTGTGACTCAGCTTAATGAGTTGGTAAATGTTATTTATTTTAAATAAATAACAAGTAATGTAAAAGTCTTTTTAAGCGTCTATTTCATAGTTCATCGTATTGTATTCATTGCTTTGTTTCCTTTGATACTTTTGAAGAATTTTTATTAAACTTTATGGCACTGTTTAGCTTATCGCATTCTGCTCTTTAAATCGTCTCGTCTGACGGTCACATCATATAAATTAAAGCCTTGGGCCGCCATATTAAATGTAGTATAATTTTAAGTAAATTATTTCAAAATTTCAGGGATTACCCTATACCTTTAGGATCGATGGTAGTTAGAGGTAAATGCGGTAAAATGGTGTATGGTTGAATAGTATTCATTTACAATTATTCAAGTCTTGGCTTGAGCTCAATACAGGTTTCTTCGTCTCTACATTATATAGGGGGTACACCAACTTTGTCATTCCTCATACAAGTACCACCAGGACAATTCAGGGAATCTGTGGGGCTGTAAGGGTTCAAAATCTTCGACAATTTAACGATGTCCATGAGGTAATTTAAGTAATATAGCAAAAATCGGGAATTTGGACCAAAACGAGGGAGACCGTGCTTGTCCTCGCATTTCCATAAAGCATTTCCCTGAAGCTAAATTAGTTAAATGTGAGAGATTTAGACTTTTTCTTTGTTACATATTTATTAACTATGGATGATTGAGGTATTTTTCAAGTTTAAAAATAACACTTGAACAACATCAATATCATTATTATCACTGTTGCTATTATTAATGGTGATAATATTTTTCTGTAAGCCCACAGCTTAGCAATGTTGGTAGCCGTTGGACACTTACACTTTCTCCTTGATTATGTTCGCTTCGTGGCATGAATGGAAAATACAATAAATTCTCCTTATGCTTGCTACATAATGCTATTGAATGTAATACTCTGTCTGTATATTATGTATAATAAATGTTAGGAAGCTTAGTTAAGGAAGCTGCAATTAAACCTATCTGTTGTTACACGTTTGGATAAAGTAAATGAGAAAAGGGTAAACAGGGACACAAATCAAGCAAGCACATGTTACGATGTACCTTCAACTCATGCGTAAACTTAAGCACGTTCTTAAAGCTTACAATACAATCATTGAGTGTGTCGTACAAATATAGTACGTCCTCTAATAACAGGAGTTACGCCTCATAACAAATACTTAGGATGGGAAGCTTTGCACAGCAAAAGCATAAATTCACATTGTATTGCGTTTTGTTCGAACGGTATTTGTGTTATATAATGAAATCAAGCGTATCTAATAATCTCCTTCATGTTGACATCTCAGGATTATGACTGCATTACTCTGCCTTGACAACCACATATTCTGGTATTATGTTTAAATCAAACCAATAAATACATGTACACATACCTATACATATAATGTGTACGTTTATTGCATATGAAAGTGGAGCGTGCACTGTTTCTGGCATGAGCAGGCACCGTCATCTCCATTGTAATCTAATAATATTTTTATTATTTGTAACGTAGGATGTACGCAAATGCTGCATTTTCAAGAACAAGTAAAAATTTATATTTGAAAGTATTTTTGCAAATTGTTAGCTATTGTGGTTAATGAGTTATGTAATAAGCTCCAAACAATGTTCTATTTCGAGTACGATAGATACCTTTCGAGCATATCGAATTTATTCATGTTAAAAATACAGCAAGGGTTTATAGGAAATTGAGCAATAATACATTTTTCTCCCAGACAGATTTGGTGAGGTGGGCACAAGTGTAATACAAATGTGGCAAATACTTGCTTGAATTTTATAGCGTACGAAAAACTTTCACAGATAATTCCTTCCTGGCTTTCTCACAACTTTTGTAGAGCCGTTGTCCTCCAAAGTTTGTGTCCGAGTTGACAAGTATTGTTTTGATTTATCTTAACACCTCCACAACAGTTGCAGAGTTTCTGACGTACAGCTACGCTACTTACCATTTGATTTCGTAGTATTTCAATAATAGAACCATTGCAGATTTTTTCTTCAAACATGTACATATGTATTTTACTATTTACGTTTTTAATAATTTGTTTAATTTATGTAGATTTCAGAGTTTAAAATCAGTTTACTTGTTATTCGTTTCTATTATTTCGTTTAGCTGACAACTCTTTCATAAACGCGACACTCATAAACTAAGTATCAAGAACTAATCAGGCCGTTTGTGTATGATCACACAAGTGCGAGGGTTGCTCGCATCCGTGATCGCATTAAAACGAATACTTGGTGTGTGTGTTTTATTTTGTTCTCATTTTTATATAAACAGTTTTATCTTAGCAATGGTATAGCTAATGAACACTCTTATAACTACGAGTAACATTAAATTAATGATATAATGCCGTCCACCTAAAATGTACTAAGTCTGCCATTCCCTTGTGCAACTACCAGCGTGTCAGACACATCTACAATTGACAAAAATCTTTCTCCTTTTCTTTAGGGTACATATTTATAGACACTGTTCTTCTCTGAAAATGGGTAGAATCGAATATAAGATACGATACTAAAGAATTCAACCATAGTGTCAAAAGTAACATTAAAAGAAAGCGAATGTCTACAATTTATACATAAATGTGGAGAGTATTTGAGATTTGCCTTAATCGAACAATAGGTTTTTAAAATGAACATTTTAGGCTGTGTATTTTTTATATCCTCCACCTTAATGATGAACGTATACCAAGTTTGTTTTTCCGTTTGCAATACTGAGAAGGAGGTGTCAGAGACCCTACAAAGTATATATATTTTGGATCAGCATCAAAAACTGAGTCGATCTAGACATGTACGTCTGCGTGTCTGTCTGTTATTGGCATTTTCACGGGCATAAATTTTTTCAGAAATTGAACTGAAATTTTGTACACGTACTTTATAGTTTTTGCGCGCAGATCACTATTGAAAATGGGCAACATCGGTGAAGATCCACGCCCACAATCGACAAAAGTCTATATATATGCCACCAAAATTGAGCTATGAACTTGAAATTTGGTATACGTATACATAGTTATCCTAGCAACCGATTTATCAAAGATGGATATGATCGGATTACATATGCGCCCAAAATTTACAAAAAAAAAAACCAAATTCCCCATAAAACTTGACTTGCACGCTAATACGTAACGTGTACATTGTTAGAGGGCGCATATATCTATATTTTCCACGCCAACCGTTGTGGAGTTGGAGGATATTTAATTTAGTTTTCTTACTTCTTTTAATTGATTTTCTTTTTTTTTATTCATTCGAATCAGACATCCAACCCAGAGATGGTGTAGGGAAAGTTTTTTTATATCGCGTTCATGAAATTTATTTGTGTTTTTAACAATTTTTATTATTTTAGTAAAAAAAAAACTCTTACAATCTACACTTTATAATTGTATGTGAGTGGAATTTCATTGAGTTTTCTATTTATTTTTTCTCTTACTTAAATAAATGTTAATTGTACATAATAAGATCAATTTTTAATTCACATTTATATTGTTGTATTTAATATGTATATGTAAAACTTTTGCAATGGAAACTAGTCTTTAATATCAACAGCCAGTTATGTGAATATAATTTTTTTTAAATACTTGTAACAACACATTTAATTCATCTAAAATTGATTTTTTCCTTGATAATAGTTCAATATTTTATATAATTGTTATTTTTGCATCCACCACCCTGAGGTTAGGGGTAGAACGTCTCTAACAACCAGACGGAGGCTTCAAAGACTCTACAAAGTGTATGTGTGGACCACGTCTACTTGTTAGTCGGTCTATGGTAAACATTCTTGTAGTCTTTAAAATTGAAATATTTTAATTATATTTTTGGCTAAAATGTTGTTGTTGCTGATTTTTATGGTCTCCATCTAAATTAGAAATCCTCAGCAGATCTTACTATATGCTTTCAAAAACAGAGACGATCATCCGCGCCTACTACAAATCATTTTCTGATGTTATTAAGGTAGGAAAAAAATGAAGTGGGAGTTTAGGGTTACGTTAGGTTATCCCCATCGGTTGCCAAATAAAATTGCTTTTTAATGTACCAAAGTGACTTTGACATTTATTTGTTTGTTTAATCACTCTTGTGAAACATCCAAAGCTTTGTGTGGATTTCCGAAAAAATGTAAAGTAATGTACATGATGTCATTTGTTAGGCGTCCTTTCCTGCATATCTCACTTTTTGGCGGCTTTAAAGTGATGTGAAATTCTTTGCTGGTTTTATTAGCCTATCAAATGGGGGCTCATCTGCATCTACATACATTAGATTGCATACCTTGTGGACTTACTTAAATTTATGTACACATTTCTATTGTTTTGCTACCTTATCAATATTTACACAATTATATTCGTTGCCGCTTCTTTATCGTTATTTGTTGTATACAATGATTTGTTAGTTTTTTATTCGATAGAATTTTGTATAAATCAATTATCCTTTAATACTGCTACTGGGAATACTGTTGAGTGGTTTAATGTGTTCTTTCCTTTACAAATGCGTTTCTATAATGTGGAAGAAAAGTGGAGAGGCGCATTAAGTTTCGTTTGTATTAATAAATAAATGTGTCTGCGTAAAAGACTTGTATCGTTAGGACCTAGTTCATATTTACATACTATTTGCCCTATTTTTTACTGAAGTTATTAATATTAATAATATGTTATATTTGGCTTAGAACAAATCTTGGATAGGCTTTACATTTATACGCAATGTTATAGCGATTGTTACATAATGTATTGCATTTTAACAATACGTTCGCAATCTGTACCAAAGGGTTTTTTTTTACAATAGGCGTGTTTCAACACTTTACCGTAGTAAATAGATCTTCATGTTCTAAATGTCAATTTGTAGCTCTATTTGCAGCCGTGAAAGATTTTTTTTTGATTGTGGGCGTGACTATCGATCAATATTTCCTATTTTAAATAGGAGGCCGCTTCAAGAAGTAAGAATACCTATAATAAATAGACACAGAATGCTTATAAATGGACATGGACTGGTAATGTCAAGTTAGGGCACATAAATACGCCAACTTGTACATTTATTTATTTAAGATCTGACTTAAGGCAAATGCACTTCTTTTACTTCATAATTTTATTCTTGCACTAAAAATCTTTAAAAGGACGTTTACCCTAATTTAATAGAAGACGTATTGCTCTTTCGTTTTTTTCTTTTTTTAATAATTTTACAAGACAATCAATCACTATAACTATCAATACCTTTAACAGCTTACACGAGTTGCACAAACGGAATAATAATTTAAGCAAGTGTGTTTTTCATGTATTGTACTATTTATGACAGCAAGATTGACAGAGTGGGAGTGAGAGAGAGAGAGCAAAAAAAGAGCAACCTCAATATAAACATAACTAATAAAATTTTTACAATAAGTCGTGCATTGGAATGAGCTTGTGAATGTCATATAAAACACACTCAGGCACACACACCAAAACCATACACTTAGACGTGATTTAAGTGACACTGATTTCCTATCCTTGACACGTTGACACCAAACAAGCTGAACGAGCGTTCCTTCATTAGTCGCTGTTGCCTGAGTAGTGATAGCGATTTGAAAATGTATGGTGGTGTGAAAAGGCATGCGGCAGAGTGGCTTTCTAGTTCATTACGTGTAGCAGGTATTTGTGTACGTATGTATGTACGTACTTGTGGCATAAGTATGCACTCTATACATTTGACTTTTATGAGCCTGTTACAGTTTTATACTACGTAAAAACTACAAGCATAAGAAAAAGTATTTATAATAATGACGAGAAAGTTGTAAAACTCTTCAACAACACCACTATGGTGCACAACAAAATTGTAGAAAGCTGTCACATGTACGAATAAATTGAAATTAAGGGAATATGAGAGGATTTGTTTGTGTTCTGGTATTACAACGGAAACATTCAGCGCTTGTTCTGATTGTTTTCGGCATTTAGTTAGTTGGGCAAAATGGTACAAAATCCAATGTTACGTTACATACAATATTTGGACAAAAGCACTAACATTTGTTCGTTTGTTTATATTTAAAAGTAAATTTAAGAAATCGGAAGGTGAGACTTTCTCATTATTTAGATTAAAAATCCTAGAAAACTTATGACACAATTTTCATATTGCTCTTCGTTCCATTTAATTTCTTTGCAGTAAAGGTCTCCATTATAACAGTTTTGATCGGTGTCTTCTTCTCTGTAGAAAAATCAAATTCTTTAGAGAGTTTGTGTACACACACATACACAGACTTAAAAAAGAAAGAAAATCAACAAGGAAAAATTTTACACTTGGCTTAAGTCAGCTCAAGGGCATTAAATTAAATTTATGATTAGCAATAATGCTTATGTATTGTGGGTGGGGTCTAATTGCAATTTATGAATGAAAACCGATTAAAAACGATTAAAAATGTCTTGAAAGACGAGATTCTTCAGTTGTTGCTTAACTACGTGCATGTTCTTCGACCCAATTTGCCCAAAAGTAAAATCAAACTAAGTACAACAAAAATACACATGTGTTTATACTAAGTTTGCAGTCGATGTCTCAATTTATGCAACCGCGAGATCTCTCTAATGCTTCCTGTTGGGCATTTCAAAAGTTTTGACAAAGACGCTTTACAGTAGTATATCTAAATACGGATCTGGAATACCCAGTTCTCTTATACCTTTGTTTTACTCTGTCAACAGTGTGTGCTCAACTCTTACTTTTTCTGCATTCGCTTATGTGCACAAGCTTAACATTATATATTGTGGAAATTGTAAAATATACTTTGAATGTAATTTTTGTTGTTATGTGATTATAATTTATATGTGTTTGCACTGCACTCGCCCTCTATCGCCAAGGGGACATCCTTTACAGTGTACGAGTAGAAATGCCCCGGGCATTATTTTAAATTTATATTCACATTATTAATGTGCATCACGTTACTAAGCAGTGGCACATGTTGCTGTTATAAAATTTGCTTCATTTCGTTGCCTTTCTTGTGCACGTTACAGTTATAGTTGATGGGATGCGATAAAAGAGATTCTATTTATAAAATAATGAAATAAACATTAGAAATATGTTATGCGAAATACACATTTTAATCATGTTCATCTCACATGATTAAAATATTGCACTAATCAAAAATTGTGGTTTATTCCTAAATAAACAAGAAATTAATGAATTTGTTGTACGAGATGTCTAATAAAGGATTTCAACAATTTTATATTTATTTATATATCGCACATCTTTAGGGCACTTCACATCAAGGCAGAAATTTATTATAAAGCAAGTAAGAAAACTATATTTGGTTTAGACCAAATCTTAAATACCCTCCACATGTACAATAGTGGGCGTGACATGTATGTAATTACACCCTATAATAGTGCGTGAATTACGTATCAGCTTAAAAGTCGAGTTTTACGTGAAGTATAGTTTTTTGTAAATTGTGGGCGCGTCTGTTATTCGACTATACCCATTTTTGGTACATCGATGAATATATGCACCAAATTTTTAAAAATGTTATAGTCGGTAAAGCCTAACCATTTAATATCCCACACCACTTTGCTTAAGTCTACACACACTGCCTTATAAGTTATTTGTCCAATATCATTATATGTATATGGAAAGTGATTCTATTGTAAATCCGTTATATGGAAAATGGAAAAATGGTCGGTCCAAATTTGACACAATCAAATATGAAGCAAATTATTTATTCTTTACTAAATTTTGCCAAAAAACCTTAAAAATTACGATTTTTCCATATAAAGACAAACAATATAATGGGACTTTATATGAGAAGGAATTCTAAAAATGGTTCGAACTGGTCCATCAGAGTTCCCCTTTGGGCCAATACATGTCTTTGCACCAAATTTCATCAAAGTATCTCAAAAATTGCGACCTGTAGCTTGCGCACAAATTTATATGGACAGACAGACGGACATGTTTAAATCGGTTCAGATCGGTACAATTGAAGGTGGGTGTGGTAGTTGTCGTTTAGAAGTTACAAACATCTGCACAAATGTAATATACCCTATGCCACAAGTAGTGCAGGGTTACGGCTGATGATAACGGCAGCAGCACTAAGTTATATGTTTACTTTTTATACCCTCCCACAATTAAAATGGGCAAGATTGGTCAACAATCACGCCCACAAAGAGTAAGGTATGAAGTTGAAATTTATAATTACGCCATCCTCTGTCCACAATTTAAAACAAAAACCATAATCAGCGTAAAACTCAACTTTTCAGTTAAGATGCAATGCTAACAATATTAAAGGGTGTAACAGTCACAGCCACTGCTTGCATGTGGATGCGGAGGGTGTTTAAGGTTTGGCCCAAGCCAATGTTATTTCTTACTTGTTAAGTGTGGAGTGGTTTTTAATTTATTCATGCTTTAAATACGAGTTGTGAAGAAAGAGATGTGAGCGGGTGGGTGTTGTGTTTTGGGTTCATTTTAAGTAATTTTTTAACTTTTATTTACGTTTTATGTACCTTGTATGTATGTGGTTTAGTTTTTATAATTCAAAACAGTATCATCACCATCGTCCTGCTACTGCATTCTTACACATACATGCATAAAAAATTAAGTTCATTTTGAATAAGATTATATTACATGCTTTGGTGTGGTGCATGGTTAACCAAACTTGTAACGTTGTAGAGTTAAAAGAACGAATAAAACTTTACATTATATTGGTATAGGACGAATATGGTAAGTACTGCTACAAAGGGTGTCTCAGATTTGGCTAAAACCTACCTTGCGTTTTTAATTGTTTTATTTACTTTACCTCAGTTGGGCCAATGTTTGTCAACATCGTTAGTGGTGGTACTGCGGTCTTCCACCTCGTTAGTGGTGCTTGTTGTCTCCATTATGCTGATGCTGGTGTGTGTATCAGAACTAATGAATGGAGTTTCTGTGAAGCGCGACTCCATTATTTCAGAAGATTTGTTTCGATCGTGTTGGTGCTGTTGTGGTTGTTTATAGGATATGGTATCAGTTAATAAGATTTCCACTTGTTTAGCACTTTGTACAACGGCGCCACTAATGCCGCGGTCCAAACAAGGAGATAGAGCATTATTATCACGTCCGTTACCGTAGGTGGGTTCACGTGGTATTATAAGTAATTTCTCTTTGGCGGTGGTTATATTTAGACAGGTGTCCTGGGTGATGCCATTCTCATCATCCATATTATTATAATCATCTTGATCTAGACTGCTGCCGCCATGACCTAAACTACCGGCTGCTGCATTACCTCCGTTACCGTGGTGCAGGCGAGGACCGCATGTATTGCGATCAGAACGATTAAAACCTCGCCCCCCAACATTATTGTTGGGTGACGGATTGAAACAGGGCAGCACATGTTTAAATTCTTTACGGAAATTCTCATTCAACCAGGCATACAAGAATGGATTGTAACATGTAGAAGACATGGCTATAGAGTGAGCCACAAAAAAGAACAGCGTATAGTACCGCCACTCATTGGACTTTTCATAGAAATCATCAAACATGTTGACAACGTTGAGTGGTAGCCATGATAAGCCAAATACGGCCACCATTGCAATCAACATGCGATTGGTGCGTTTTTTGCGGTCGCGATCTGCCTCGTCTTTGCGGGATGATTTTGAACCGGGTTTGGCTTTGGCACGAGCGCTTAATTTCATCGAGATCCATATATAACAAATGGATATAATAACGAAAGGTAGTACGAATTGCAAAATAGTTGTTAGAGATCCGAAAACTTTGCGATAGTGTTCGGAGGGCCAATTTTCTTCACAATAATGAATGGTATCTAACAAACTGTTATTGTTGTTGTTGTCGTTCGTCAATACGTCGTAATATGTTTCTTCTGTACTCAAAGAAGAAGCCGTAGAGGTGCTCCTGACATGATGCATGTATGGGTTTGTAATAACACGCTGTACAGTGTTGTTGGTTATGCTCACATTTCGGCCAAAGATGGGAAAGGCAGCAATATTCAATGCTTTCTGCTCAGTACGTAAGGTGTCGATGCTATCGATTGTCGTGTTTTCATTGTTATGTGCCATCGTCAAGAGACTATCAGCCGATATCACTTTCATGTACATGCCATAGGGTAACGTAGCCAACACGGCTATTACCCATATACTGACTATGATGGCTATACAAGTGGAGAGTTTCATGCGCGGATGAAATGGATAGATTATGACAAAGTAACGGTCTATTGCTATGGAGGTGAGAGTAAGCGTTGATATATAAATACTGCATCCCTGAGCGAAAGACACCAGATGGCACAGAGTGCGTCCAAAGGCCCATCGACCCATAAACGTGTACAATGGCGTAAACGGTACTGCCAGCACGCACAACAATATATCCGACAGGGCTAAATTTGTGATGAAAATATTTGTGACCGTTTGCATGGCTCGATTACGCAACACCACGAAACACACCAATACATTGCCAAATACACCCAACACAAATACCGTGGTGTACAGCATGCAGAAGAATATTTGAACCAGTTCATTATGTATCAGATCGTCGGCGTTGTTATCGGTGGTGGCAACAGTGGGCGTTAATGGTGGCATTTCGTTACCGGTATCAGGTACCTCAGCATTGACATAGCCGTGCGTGTTGGTGGGATGTAGTGGCGGTGTTGTTGACGGTGGGTGTTGCACGTTATTAGTATTGTGTTGGGCATGCCACTGTGGCTGATAGTGATACAATGTGGGCAGCAAACGTTGATCGTAATCATCCAGCCGATGATAATAATGATGATGTTGATGACGATACGTATCGTTAGCAGCCTGTACGTTGCCGGGAATGAATGCCGGACTTAATATCCAAGTTGGCCAATCAGTGGCGGAGGCAGCAGTATTTGTTAGCGGGTAACTGTTATTGGGTAGAGACGAGCTTACATTTGCGACATTGGACATGTTGTTTTTGTTGCTTTCTTGATAAACGTTTAAATCTACACTAGTTATTATTGTTGTAGTATTTCTGTTCACTTTTCACTCTTATCTATCCAACGTTTTTTCGCGTTGTTGCTATTACTGTTGTTGTTGTTATCATGGTTCCTACTCTCTGACGCTTAATGTTCAACACTTCATTGTTGTTATCACTTATCGAAGCATTTTCCATGTACATTTTTCTATTGAGGGCTGTTTGTGTGCTCGGAGCATTGGTATTGTTTTCAAGTCTTTTCCTCCCTTTCCATTAAATTGGATTAATTCTTGCTATTACTATTATTCCTATTATAATGGAAGTGTTGTTCTTTCTGTTACTCTATCTCTTATAAGCTCTCTAGCTGATATTTTATTAATTGTCATTCCTGTCGCACACCACGGCGTTTACTCTAATCTCTAAAAAAACAAAAAAACAAATCAAAGGAAAATAATGTTGGGAAAATTTGTTGCAAATCACATTTTAATGAAGTGTATGTCTGAGGCGGGCGTGCTGTGTTTTTCAAAAGTAGATGGAAAGGATTTTTTATTGGCAGACGATATATCAAGTTTGTGCGGATGTTTGTAACTCATAACGGCTAATGCCACCCCCAATTACCACTCTAAAAAACGATTTAACCATGTCCGTCTGGCCGTCCACATAAATTTACAAAAATAACCAATCGATTATAATCAAGAGCATGCATGTAATTTACTTCGCAGTAAATTTAATTGAATGGATTGTAGCGGTTGGAATTCCATATCATTTGTTGCACTGAATAGTTAAAATATTACAAGAGAAGAAGGGGAATCGATCAACCGGTGGCTTGTACGTCACATGTGTTTTATTAGCGGAAAACTTTGTCATATGAAACTTGTTCACTTTTTAAGTAAATAATGAAATGCATACATGTGTGGGAAAGGGGTTTACAAAATAGATGAAGAAGTATTTTTTTTATAATTTCATAGCAATTACAATAAAAGCTACACGTGTGATAGACTAAATAGCAACAGTTGCAAATATTCGACCAAACCCCAAAGTAAAGCTAAAGCTAAATAATCTATCGGCTTTGGCATACCAATAACCACAACTTAATACTCTTTAATAAATATTTCATAAATCTGTGTACAAATGAAATTTTTAATAATAACTCAATAATATGTATATTCTATAACGCGGCAGTTGGGTTATTTCATTTTCATCGAATGTGCGAATGTGTGTATTGCATGATTACTTTTATTTGATTTGCGGCTAGTTAGTATGCTACTGAAGCTGCTATTCCTATTAAAAGTATTATTTATTTGCATGAATGTATAATATGGCCTAATTGCCATTATGTGGTATAATTGCCTCTTCAATGTTTGTTTGTTTGTTGTTCGTGGTTTTATTTTATATATTTTTGTAAAATCAAATTAATGACCCTTGATGCAATTTGAAGAGACAATTAAAATGTATAAAAGAAATTTCAGAGATAATTACTTGCACACAGAACAGACTTTTCGAATGTATTATAAAAAGACAAAAACAAAAACAATAACATAGAAATGTCACATTTGATATACATACGAGTATGTGGAAAACAAGTGAAAAAGTTATAATATTTTGCTGGGACGAAATCTGGAACACCATCCACTTCCACATATAAACAGTAGGCGTGGCATGTATCCGATAAAACCCTCTATAGTTTTTGTATTACGTATTAACTAACAAGTCTGATGTCCGCTCTAAATAAGTTTTTTTCTGTAAATTACGTGTGTGTGTGTGTGTTATCCGATCGCGCCTATTTTTGGCATATAGATGGATAATTATAAATATGTGTACGAAATTTAGACTTTATGGATATATTTTTATGGCTGTGAGAGATATTTTTCGATCGTTGGCGTGACATTTGGCCGACGTTGTCCAATTTAAGTGCTTACGACTGTAACCAAGAAACATCGTCGAATAATAAGATAAAAATAAGTAAGAATGAGAAATTGAGACATTTATTATTTAATGGCCATAAAACTTGTTCTTTGTAGTGTGTTAAGCTTGATTAGCAAAGAATGTTCTTTTAAACGTAGAAAGAAGTAAGTTTATCGCTTTGGATGAACAGTTTATGCATTTGACTCGTACAACTCGGATTCATATGACATTGAACGTATCTACCGTGTTATTTAGGGTCTCTACTGTATATAAAAAATTTAAATATTTATATTCTGCACTACTTGTGGCAAAGGTGTGGATATTTGTAATTCCAAAATGGCAAATGCCACACCCATTTCCAATTACATCGATCGACTGAAAATCAAAATCTGATGCGATTTAACTATGTCCGTCCGTCCGTGTATGCATAATTGTACGCAAACTACTGGTCGAATTTTTTGGGATATTTTGATGAAATTTGAAATTTTAATAAACCAAAGAGGAACGCTACTGAATCGGACAATTTTTATAAACCCTCCCCATATAAGGTCCCTTTTAGTCTTTATATGGTAAAAAAAGGCAATTCTTAATATTTTTTAACAAAATTTGGCAAACAATAGTTAATCAACTTAATATTTGGCTTTCCCAATTTTGGATCCGATCGATTTCACGAAGTAGCTTAGCTCACCTATTAGGATGCAACTAAACTAATTGTAGCATAATTTAAGGAGCTAAGTGGTGTGGTGTATTAAATGGTCGGGCTTGACCGACTTTAATATTTTCACTTGTTTTGTTATAAGATTATTATAACTTTTTATGTCCAATTTTAATTGATCATTTTTTTTATATAAAATTTTTTCTACTTTTAGAAATTTCTGCTTTCGTGGGACATGAATAAATGATGTTATCATTGAAAAACATGGCGTTGCGGGATGCAAAACTGCACGAGACCTTTACTGACAGCACCATCTTCATCTTGATTATTATTTTATTGTTACTTGATCCGCATTGAAATTAGTTACAACAAAGTCATTACAATCACGTTACACAGCCGAACTTTAAAATGTAATGAAAACAATCTTGAATAAACGAAAACTTTAGCAATTACTGAAAGTTATGCCGTCTTGTAGCCTTACGACGGTAATTATAAGCGAAACAATGTATCACAACCACAAGGACATACATATGGGCGTACTTTGTTAAAAATTTAATGAAATCATGTTTTAAAACTGTAATTAATCAATACATAAACTTCAACCGAAATGTCAACTAATTTGACTAAAAAATATCAAGTGCAGCTCAAGCCCGCCCTTCCCCTTTGTTCTTTCGGGACTTATGTCCTTCCCTATATCTGTATTTGGAGAGGTAAATTGGAGAGATAATGGTAGCAGTGGCGAAAACTGAGATGTCGACAACTGACTTGAAATTATGCTGTTATAAAAATTACTTAAATAAATTTAATTCATAATAAAATAATTTTATATATATTTTACCCTCGTGCTTATGTAGCTCTCTTACTGGCATTTTGAAGCTCAAGGGAAATGTAAAATAATTAATAACTTAGTTGTACAGGAGATAGAATTGAAAATGATGCATGATTGGCTGACACATGACCCAATATGCTTTTTATATTAAACCCATCCATAATGGTGTCACAACATAGGCAAGCAATTAGTTGTTGGCATCTTTTACGAGTAATGTTGCTCCAGTCCTCCTGTACATGTGCTGTTCTACGTAAGAAACTTTCGTGCAAAAAAGTGCATTTCATTCCTGATGCACATGATTGACAGTTATTGCATTATTATTAAGTGTTTTTTTTTTAGAATTTGGTACACAAACACACACATTGCCCCATTCATCGATGTGCCAGAAATGGACATGGTTGGATAACAAACAAATTGTTCTGAATATACTTGGATTGAAGTGAATTCTTTAAAATTAATTAAAACTCTCAAACTATTATTTATATTTAAGAGTGTGATGGCAATGGCTCAGTTACTTTGAATAAATAAAAGGCACAGGTCGGAGAGAAGGAGCAAAGCAAATATAAGCAGTAATTTCGGACTGGAGGTTAACTAACACAGCCGTGTTCTATCATAATTTTAACTTGGTGACACCATCACTTTGACTCAACATCTGAACTTACTGAGTCTATGAGTATATGATTAGAGATTAAAGGTTTCAATTTTGATGATTTTCTTTAAGGTGCTAATATTTCTCTTTTAGAGTCAATCCTTTAATTAGAAGTAAAAATTAATGCAAAAAATATTAATACGAGTATATTTCTCTATACCTTGTAAATGGATTATGTGTGTATTTGTTGAACGTGGCGCTTACATGTCTTTAAAAAATTTACAACTACAACAAAAAACTACTATAAAAATATTAGTAAAACTAAATAAAATGCGTCAATGGTGTGTAAAAGTGTGTTCATTATTGTATTAAATTCATATAATACTAACAGCAAATACAACAATAACAACAACAACAACAAGACAGTGTACTACTGTGCATACTAACTAAAATCTCAAGTTTTTCGTTTGAAATGAATATTTCTCCATATGTTTACGTATGCATTCGTACATATTTGCATATATTGACGACGACAACAATAACAACAACAAAAATAAGACAATCGTCATGACCCAAATACGTAAATGAGAAGAAACAAAACCTTTTGCTTTTATATCAGAACTCATACGTACTTATATAGGTCTGTTAAATATGGCATCTTTCATACCTATCACGTTAAGGTCAGGTGGCGTCTTCAATTTATTAAAAAGTTTGCAACTGCGTATTAGAAAAGGACTTTACACACAACATACGTTAATATCGAACACCTAACTATGCATTTCTAACATTTGTTGCAAGTATTCTTTTGGATGGCTAGGTTATCTCGGCCGTATGGATGAAAGTGCTCCAGCTAGGATGGTGTTCGAAAAGGAACCGGAAGGACGTCGCGCAAGAGGCACGCCGTAACTTCGGTGGAGGGATTAAATGTTTGATGCCCTGCAAATACTTAGTGTACAAAACTAAATTTTCAATAATTTGGTTCCAAGTTTTTTGTCAATTGTGTTCATGCCTTTTACCCGATCGCGCCCATTTTTGGCATATCGATGGAAGGACTAAATATTAATGTAGGCACGAAATTTTGTCTTCGTAGCTCAGTTAAAGTAATTAGATAGATTTTTATCGATTGTGGGCGTGGCTCTCAACCATTACAACCTAATTGAAATGTGAAACTACATATGTGTGCTCGATAACACAAAATTTACGACTGTGGGAGTCGTAAAGAGACGGATACACAAACGGACAGACTCAGATTTTAAAGCTGATCAAGAAGACCTTTGACGCCTATTTCTGGGTATTGCAAATGAATTGATAAACTTCATATAGTCCCATCACTAAGGCTTACTCATTTTTTGACCAAAGCATACACAAATGTCATCTCCTTTAATAAAAGAGTGCATGTTAGGTTTCTCTTTTTGTGCAATACTTAAAAGGGAGCTTCGGCGAATCAAAAAATATATATACCATACTGCTGATCAACTTCAAAACTTGAATATTATTAACTATATTTATCGATGTACATAGAGTTTGTGTTTTACGTGTGTAACTGCTGAGGGGGCTTAGGGTTACGAATTTTTAAGCGTACCTAGCGCCCCTGTAGGTACCAATTTTAGAATTGCATTTTAGTATACAGATTCACCCCTTGGTCGAGGGTTTTTTGCCATGCATCACTAACCACAGCCCCGGCGGTGCAAGGGGGCCATCCCAAGTAGCAGGAACCGAAGTTCCTGATGCTCCAGTACCCCGCGGTACCGGTCTCTGGTTGGAGCCACCACGGGCTGGTAACCCGTTCATATTATTTGCTACTATAATCTTATGATCTTTGTATTATGAACAAAGATCTTCGAGCTTGTTAGCACGTATACTGTTGCCAATTTCGATTAATGGAACACCTGGGCCAATGTTCCGTATTAGGGCGTGGTCCATCTATCGATGCCCTTTAGAATTAATAGGTACGGCTATAATACATACTTCAATAGTCATTTAAATATGACGCTGTGGTATAAATGCTAAGTCACGCCTTCAGTTGGGTAAATAAGTGGAGAGTATCCCAGATTGGGGTTATCTCAAAAATGGGTTTTTGCTCTTTCACTTTTCTAATAATGTTTTTAGGTATGTTTGCGAACATTATGCCGTTAGCACAAATATTTGAACCATTCACGTAAAAGAAAGTTGAATGCGTATTTACTCTGTACTTGCTCTTCTTCCTTTTCTTTTTACTTCTTATGATTGCCTTCCACATCTAAAACATATTGTTACGTATATATATGAACAAACACATTTCTCAACGTAGAATGATTTCCCCATAAACATAATCTCTCAATCCGCTTTTCTCTCTTTTTGACTCAATCTCTTGCACTTATTATACGTAGCACACATGCACATCATGTGCGAGTACTTTTTTTGGGTTTCAGGCTAAATATTGTTAATGCTATATTGTATTATACTCGGGTTGTGTATCTTCATTCATTATTTTAAGTGCTTTTTCAAGGGTCATTAAGTAGATTTTTTATCGTTATTCCGGCCATACGATCGAACAATTTTATGTGAAACGATTTCTGAATAAGGATAGATAAAGTGAATAAGAGTTAAATTTGGCTTGGGCGAAATCTTAAATACCCTCCACATCTACAATAGGGGGGTGGCAGATATAAGATTACGCCCTTCAGTACTTGTGCCTTATGTATGAGTTTGCAAGTCGGGTGGATTTTTTGTAAATTATTACTTTTTTCGCATATCGGTGGATAGGTTACGAGTACCAAATCGCTTTTTGTCGATTGTGGGCGTGGCTTTTGTCCGATTTTTGTGTGTGCAAAAACCAAAAGTGTCTGTATAAAATTTCAGCTCAATATCTCAAAACTTACGCTCGTGAGAATACCAACTACAAACTGACACACGGACATTCATGTCTAGATCGACTCAGTTTTTGATGCTGATCAAGAATATGTATACTGACGTCTCCTTCTGGATGTAGCAAACAGCATGATAAAATTAGTATTAGTATTAGGAAACCCCCACCTTATGTGGATGTAATAAAACATTCAGTTAGAAAGAGAGAGAGAGAGAGAGTTTTATTTTTATTCAATAATCCATTTATTTTATTTTACGCACAAATTACATGCAACATACATAGCTGGAGCATAATTAACGGGTTAGTGATCCATTTCTTTTCTATAAAACATCTGTGATAATTAATCAACATCTGAATAAATTGTAATTGTTTCGAATTTCATGTTAAACCTTTACAATACGCTTGTTTGGCTAATGGTGCGTATGAGTGACATTCGTATGCTCTGGATTTAATAATATATAATCATACATATGTATGTATTTGTGTACGTTTAATCAATTTCATACGAATTCATTTCCCTGCCTCACCTGCATGAACGCAATAAACATAAAGTATACAGTTATAAAAACTGGAAAATTTACAACGAAATTTTGCATAAAACAACACTATGAACGAGTTTTTCATTAAATTTTTATTGCTAAAATGCCGCACACCAGCGCTACTGGTGTTTATTCTGTTGAATCTGTAATTATTATCGGACCCCACAAAAGCGATGATATAATGATTGTGTGGTAGTAATAAACTGACTTTAACTTGCTCGTCAATAATGTCAAAAAGGGGAACCAATCTGTGGAAATGTATACACAATGGTGCGGTTGTATGTGTATACATACATTAACAGCAACTGTTTGGTTTTTGTTTTTCTCTTCTTCTTCAACGCAAGAGTTTTATAGTTTGATAGTTTCATAGTTTCACATCATTTAGTTTTAATAGTTATGAGAAAATCATTATCTGTCGTTATGGAAATTTTCCTAAAGAGTGTTTTTTGTTTGTTTCAAAAATGATGAAAAGAAAATTAAAACACGGTTGCTACCCATGGCTCCGTACTCAATACAAGTGTCGCTTAAAAGTTAACGGCTTACGTAACATATTCACGTATTATGTGACGTATTCACTCACGCGTTGATTTAATCGCTATGTAAAGTCCATTTGGCCGTTTGTCGACTGTGCAATGTAATTGTCATTTATGCAATAACAAAACAATTACAAATAGATTTACTTGTACGTTTATTAAGGGCAGCTCTTGAAAGTCTCAATTTTTTAAAGATTTTACAGGTATTCAAATTTTGTAGGATCTCTGACGCCTACTTCTGGGTGTTGCAAGGAGCAAAAATGTTAGCATGCCATCAATCTTATGTTGCGGCTTTAATAGTGTTATGTTTAGCATTATGTTAGTATAAGTATAATATTGTGCTTTGTTTCTACGCTTGGGTTCGAACTTCCTTTAGAGAAAATTGGGCCAAAAGTGGCATGACTATCACACACACGCACACACACACACACATCGAGTAAAACGTACTAATAAGACAATATATTCAACTTATTTATAACGCGCCCATCCATTGATGTCAAAAAAAAGGCGTGGTCGAATTAAGTTACATAAGAAAAATTTTTGGTGCAAGAATGTAGCACACGCTTCAATATTCGTGTAAGTTTGCCACGGCCACAGTGGACGTTTAAATTTTGTAGACTCGACCTAAGCTAAACTAGTTTTTTATTGTCCTTGCGAATTTCGCATGATTTCAAATCAGATATAAAAGAAGAGTGCCAGAGTTGGCTAAGGATTTGTTAATTTAACAAATGATGTGTAAGGCGGGTTCTAATCTAGTTGAGTAGCAAAGCAAAGTAAAGTTTTCCTGCTGAAATTTGAATTTGTAACCCACCAACAGTCGGAATATTACCATGAAAGCCGAGATTGGAGGGTTTTTCTAAAAATGACTCGATTCGAATTTTATTTGGTACTTGTTAGTATTCTACTTTCTAACACACAACGTTGTGCCGAATTTTATAGATAAGTGTTCAAATTTAGCCTGAATGTTAAAACAAGTATGTAATACACAAGGAATACACACACATAACTAAATAGCTTAACTTGGCCTAGTGAGTACCTAATATGTTTAATTAAAATTTAATCAAAGAGACAAAAACAGCAGGAAATGGTTGGTGTCCATGTTAACACAGCATATCATACAACAGAGAGAAAGAAGGAAGGAAGGACGGAAGGACGGAAGAACATAGATATAAAATACATACTTGAAGCATAAATGTGTGTGTGCTTCGGACGTAAATCATGTTACACCATTCCATTCTCCGGTCACTCACACAAACCGCTCATTATTGGGTGGTGCTGAGACATTGCTGTCACTGGCATTATAAATTCCTTTAGCTGAATTAGTTTAGCTATTCAAGTGAACGTTACACAGGACACTTAAATCAAGAGATGTGATAAAACTTTCACAATATTTTTCAACTTTATTTCTTCCACAACTTCCACTACATTATGGGCAAATTATCTCTAACTTGCATTAATGTGTGACAATTTGCCCGGGTTTGTCACATGCAAACAGCAACAAAACTGTAAAACAACAGAGTAAAGACGATTTCTTTTTTCTGTGCAACAAGTGCAAAAATGTATATATTTTTAGAGAACGGAATCCATTATGGAGAATAGTTAACAAACTCGCGTTTATCTCTCTTTTATTTAACAAACCAAGCTGAACGAATAATGAATTGAGTGTCAATAACTTAGTGACGATATATATTCATCCCATCGCAATCGTCGTCCTTAGTAGTGGAGAATTGCTATGATTCCCGTTATACCTTCCACATTAGATGGACGGTATACTAAGTTTATCAATCCATTTGCAACAGCAAGAAGAAGGCATCAGAGACCCTACAAAGTATATACATTTCTGATCAGAACCAAAAACTGAGTCGATCTAAACATTCGTGTCTGTTGTTGGCAATCTCACAGTCGTATATTTTGAGATATTAAGCTGAAATTTCGTATAGACACTATTAGTGTACGCGAAAGACTATTTATAATGGGCAAAATTGGTCAAGAGCCACGCCCAAAATCGAAAAAATTTACTTATCTGGCACAAAAATTGAGCAATGAAGTTGAAATAAATAATTACACATATATCCCTTCCATCAATGTGCCAAAAATAGTGATGGTCCTATAGCAGGCATGCCCACCGTACGCAGCGTAATTCGGCATTCATCGATATTTCGAAAATGGGCATGGTAGGTATAACATACACGCCCACGATAACCGCCCTCAGCCTAAAATTCGACTTGCAAGTTGATACGTAACACATACATTATTATAAAGCGTAATTAAATACCTGCCACGCCCACCGTTTGTATGTAGACGTGAAGGGTATTTCAATTGTGGCCTAAGCCAAATTCAGTTTTCTTTCTGGTTTTATTATTCGCTTCATGAGATAAAAAGTTGTCTGTTAGTACAGCAGTAATATAAAACAAAAATTTGCAATTCTATCGTTTTAAGCATATTGTGGTGGAATATGCAAATGCATACAAATCTTTCACTGGAATGCAAACTAAACTGAAATGATGTGTAAAACATTTAATATTTCCACAAGATTTAACAAAACATTTTTTGTAGCAATTAACCTTAAAGGACTGATTTTCAAAATGTAGAAAAAATAACAACAACCGACGACCAATATAAAGGTGGACCCGGCTAGATTAATTCAGATTTTTATGATAATCAAATATATAAATACTTCGTAAGGTCTGAGTGTTGCAAATGAAATAACAATTTTAGTTTACCCCTTATCATGAGTACATAATAATAAAACAAGTGAAAATATTATAGTTGGTCAAGCCTGAGCATCAAATACCTTACACCACTTGATATTTTATTCAATTAAATTTTATTCTTAGAAAAATGAAAATTTTTTTTTCTATACCGACTAGTATTTTCAAAAATTTCAAAATGATACGTCAGAATTTTTTTTTTTAATTTTTTGTTTGTTTAATGAAATAAAAAAAAAAAATTTTTTTTGGGAGGGGTTCTAAAAATGGTTCGATCCTATGCATTTTCAAAAGGGTTTCTTTTTGGGCCAATACATTTCCTTCATCGAAATATCTCAAAAAATAATAGGACCTCATATGGGGAGGGGTTCTAAAAATGGTTTAATCCGGTCCATTTTCAAAAAATCCATTCAGATTTTGATTCTGAATCGATCGGTATAACTAAAAGTGGGTGTGGCATTTGCCGTTTAGGAGTTACAAACATCCGCACAAACTTAATATACCCTTTTCCACAAGGTGGTGCAGGGTATAAAAATGCAATAATAATAAAAATAATGTAATTTTCAAACATTTTCATTTTGTTTATAAAACGTTCTGTTTTCGATATCCCAGGAATTGTTTGCTTTTTTCCCTTGTACAATAAATTCTTAATTCTCTAATTAATTGCTGGAATGTTTTTAATTGAAAATTGAAATTTTTTTATGACGTTTTAAATCTAAACCAAAAAAATTATGCAAGTTTTATGCAAAACTAATAATAACTTTCTCTTGCCATTGGCCTAAATATTCTGCATCTTCTTGCATCTTATTACTTTATTATCTTTAAACTCGGCCATACTCAATTATCTTCAATGATGATATTGATCAGATGCTTTATGTAGTATTGTAAGATGTTCAATTATGTGAACTACGCCAGAAATTGGTCAAAACGTTTAATGACAACATGAAACCATAAAAAAGACAATGCTGTTCACTTTGTGTACAAAAAACGGTGCTCAGATAAGTTTAAAATAGTTTTCAATCATGTAAATTTTATATCAGTAAATAATTTTTAATCGATTGTTGTCCTTGAGTACAATTAAAAATATTTTGTGACGATGTTGACATGCTGAAAACAAACAACAGAAAAATACTAATTTGAAAAATTCACTTTCCTGCTCAGTGTTTACAAATGTTCGAATTAAATCAAGTTATTCGGTTGTTGTTTATGTAACATCCGCATTCGTACGATTGCTTTTATGTGTGTACGTTCAAGTAATAAAACTGAGATTATGAAAGTTTATGATTTTTTTCCGTACTGCACGCCAAGAATTTATTTACAAGTAAAATTTTTAATTGTAATAAATAGGCAAAGAAAAACTTTTCCATATCTTATGTTTTTTTATTCTTTTATTTTGTTGCTTTTCTCTTACAGAAGCGTAATTGACGTATTTCCTAAAAGGATTTACAATAAAAATAATAATAATACAATAACTTCTATATTTATGTATGGAAATGGTTTCATTTTATATAAGTCGGAGGTTATATTAAGATGTCAGAGACCCTACACGATCTAACCATAGTCGAGCGTGTGACGGTCGCAGAATTTTACATATTACCTTGAAATTAGATTCGAACACTTTTAGCGTATGCACGCAGCTTTCTATTCGAATTAGAAATAATAAGTCAAGGGCCGCGCCCACAATTGACGGATATACCCCACAGCCATTAAAAGTAAGCTACAAAGTTGAAATTCGGTATTCAGCGTGATCGTATAACTGACACGCCTACAATTTGTAAAGCAATCATTATTTGGCGTAGAATACAACCGTTGAGGGAAAACGTAACACTTACTGTGGTGTTTTATTTATTTGAAAGAGACGCAACAATGTCTATGCCACGCCTTGGGGGTATTTAAGATCTGGTTCATGCATTTAGTTTCTTACTTGTACACATCAACGTACATTTGTATGCTTACTTACCAATGTTATGGAGAACTTGGGTGAATAAATAAACATTGTTATAAATATTAAATGTAATGTAGGAAGAATGGATATAAATACGACGGCGAGAAATGAAGGGAATAAAGAACAAAATAATACAGTATGATAAGCGGAGATTATGAGATGACAATAAATGCAGTAAACGTGGCAACAAATGCTTATAATACAGACGCCACTGGGTATTGTAATAACAGTTTAACTAGTTAAAATATTGTATCACGTTCTCACGTTCTCATGTTCTGTGTGTATGTATTCGAGAGCGATTGTTCGGATATTTAATTAAATTTATATAATCTGAGTGAAACTTGTTATCTGCAATTCAACCGATTGCCGAAATTTTCATTATATTGTTCAATAAATATTTTTATGTACTTGTAAAAAGTTTGTACTGGCTAAATATTTTATAAACAAGAGTTCTTTGGTATTTGAAGCACATTTTAAAACTCCGTTATAAGTAAGTTCATCTAGCGGTGAACGAGGATAAAAAGAAGTGTATGGTTTCTACATATAGGGATTTATGACGTCTTCATCCGCAAGTACTGGGAGAATTCGAATACTTAGATATATCTATAAATATCTCCAATAGTGTCACCATACTACTGAGCAACTTATCGTAAAAGCCTTCTCTTTGGATGACGAAGGTAACACTCTATAGAACCCTCAGCATTACTTCAGAAGTATGAACACACACTCTAATGATAAGGTTTTTCTAGGTGTGCTCGAAGGAAAGGTTTTCCAAAAGGCTTTGGTTCCGTACTCGGTCACAATTAGTTGCAACTTAGAATATACCATGAGCTGTACGACGATATTGATATAATGCACCGCATAAAAATGATACCTTTGCGATGGCTACGTCATGTTGGTCGCATGGACCAGCCAGAATGGCGTGTTAGATTGAACCAGACGTACCTCGTGCAAAAACTAAAAAAGATGTGAGAAAGACTGGAACGTGTGGTGCTCTCGTTTGCAACAGGCTAAAGATGGCCAGTAATGATGATGATGATGGTTAAGTTTAAAAGTAATTATTATTCTAGTCGGTCACTTAAGTCGGTTAATAAGGACTTTTAATCTTCCCTTAATAGGAGTCCATTTAATAATCAAATTATTTGTAACTACATTTATAATAATTCGAAATTCTCAGTCAATGTAGTTAAAATTGTTTGTCTGGCTATCGTTCTGCTCCAACTGTCTATCGACTTTAAACTTCTGAAACTGAGCTAAAATTTTGTATAAACATTTCTTCATACTTGAATTAGGCGAGTTTGCTACGCCTACAAAAACCGAACTATTAAGATAATTATTGCATTTGTAATAAATATTTAATGCTATGATATCTACGGCAAGTAAAGTTTCGCTACAATTTGAAAGGGAGATTCTTCTTTTCTTTAGTAAATCTGCTATGACTACTGATGTATAAGTGGATATTCCATACATAAGTGGGTTTTCTAACGATTTTTATCGCTCTCATCAATTGCTTTTATTACATTATTTTATGGATTGTGTATATTTTATGATATTTTATACACTCATAAAAACTCTTCGTATTGAGCACAATGCATTATCGTTTCGATATGTATGGTTTCAATGAAAAGAAAATGCAGATAAATGAATTTATGGGAGATTTAGAACAAATGTATTTTGCTCAATAGTTTGTATGCTAAAAATTGTACAACAGAACGACAACTTTGTTTTTGGGGAAATAGTAAATTAATATATAAATTCAGAGAATAATTTATTTTTAACAGCCCCAACAATATGACATAATTAAATAGACGCCACACCTACTCTTTAAAAGTAAATGTTATATAGACACCTCGCGTCTAATGTAATAATTCTTCAAGTCCCTACGGCGTATGATTAACATTTTGAATTATATATATTTCTTCTACATCACACCCCATTGATTTTAAACAAAAATTCATTACATAAGAATGGGTTACACCCGACCATTTAATACCCCACACCACTTAGATCTTTAAATTATGCTACAATTTGTTTAGTGGGGTCTGTATATAAGTTATAATTATATGGGAAGAGGTTCTAAAGAGGCCCGATTCGATCCATTTTCAAAAGGGTTCCTCTTTTAGCCAATATTTGTACCATTGTACCAATTTTCATATAATATCTCAAAATATACCACCTATAGCTTGCGCACATATACACATGGACAGACATGAATAGTGTGTGTTTATCGTCCAATACCCATCGTTGAGACATAGAATGGACGTTCATAAGGGAATTGAGCGTCCCTGGCGCCCCCCCCGAAGGAGGTCCCAACTTTAGAACTTACATCATAGGCTATGTAGAGTTCACCCCTTGGTGACCAGGGTTTTCAACCATGCACTACCAGCGAATTTACAGCCCCCGCGATGCTCCCACAAGGGGGCCTACCCAAAAGTACGTACTGGCAAGAACCTTAGTTCTTGGGGCTCCAGTACCCCGCGGTACCAAACTTAGTCTTTGGTAGGACTGTCGATCATTTGATCTCCCAACTTCGGACAGCCTATTGCCCATGGGTTGGTGCCCTATTTATGTTATGTTTGCTAAAAGGTAGTTATGATCCCTGGAAATTATACAGGGGATCTTTATATAATTTGCTTTTTGCGATATTACTGTTGCCCCGTGATCCTTGGACGAAGCACCTATGCCGGTACTCCGTTTCAGGGCGGGGCCCAACACATGGACAGACAGACGGACATGGTTAAATCTATTCAAATTTTGATTCTGAACTAGTAACTGATAACTGTTTCTTAAACATAGTGTTTGGTTTTTATAGCCAACAATTTACTTGAATCCGGGGATATACTCACTTCGCCAAACTGTTTGTAACACTCAGTCGAAGGAGTTGCAAATCTAAATATATACATATATATATTCTTGATCAGCATTGAATTCCGAATCGATCTAATAGTGTCTGTCCGTCCGTTTTTAGTAACCGTATTTATTTGGTATTCATAGTCGTAAAAATATTTGATGGTTTTCAGTACACTAGTTGGTATTGAAAATAAGTAAAGGCCATAGTACATTAAAACCTCAAAAAGGAAAATGTTTCTTGTTGTTAAATATGAAAAAGAGAAATTTGTGTAATATTTAAAACGCTTTCGTGCATCGCATTGTGTTGTTTTTTATGTCTTTGTTCTTTATATTGTTTAAGTACCCACCTAAGATAGTTACCACTAATAGATATTAATCACGTCCGCGTAATAAGATACATTTTGTAAATTTTAATTGTCAACACACATGTGCCATGGTATGTATACATTTTAATAGTGCACCATAAAGATGAAACAATAACAAAGACAACAACTACTTACAACTGTTTTAGAAAATAATTTTATTTCACTGTGCATATAATTTCTGGGAACTGATACATTTTTTTTTTGTTTTTTGTTTTTTGTTGCTGTTTTAGTTTCTTTTATTATTTAGTACAATTGACCGTAATTGACAAATATTTTTAGTCAGTTGATAAATGTATTCCTAAAAAACGTGCATTTGAAAAGAAAACATTCAATCTGAACCAAAAATTTTCTAACGGTTCTCTAAAGAACTGGATATTATTATACCCTCCACCTTAGGGAAGAGGGTATATTCATTTTGATCATCCGTTTACAACAGATCGAAGGAAGCCTCGGAGACCCCACAAACCATATATATTCTTAATCAGCATGAAAAGAGAAATCGTTTGAGACATGTCCGTCCGTGTGTCCGTCTGTTGTTGGCACTCTCACGGTCGTAATTTTTGAGATATCAAATTGAAACTTTGCATACGTATTCTTAGTTCAATTTCGCTGTTCCGTATTGAAATTGGGCAAAATCGGTTAAGAGACACGCCCACAATAAACGAAAATCTCATTATACCTCGAAAAAATTGTATCTATAAAAAATTATATATCGCACAATACTATGCCTATCAAGTTGAAATTTGGTATAAATATAAGTGGTACCGTTATCCAACACTGTTATAAAAATGGGCGTGATTAAATAATGCAAACGCCTATAATTAAAAAAAACACTATTTGCGTAAGTACATGAAATACATAAATATGGCAATAGGAGCTCATTTTTTAGAAAAAACCAAAAGGTGGAGGGTATTTAAGCTTCGGTCTTAACCGAACTTTTCTATCTTGTTTTTTACTTTGATTCAATATCAATGTTTTATTCGATGTTTTATACCCTCCCCATTATATAGGGGGTATATTAAATTTATTATTCCACCTGCAAAACACGTAAAGAGAGCGTCAGAGACCCAACAAAGTAAATGTTTTCTTGAACAGCATCAAAATCTAAGTTCATCTAGACTTGTATGTCCTTGTGTTTGTCTGTTGTTGATTTTCTCAGTTTGCAAATTTAGAAATATTGAGCTGAACTTTTATAGAAACACTTTTAGTTTCTGCACGCATATCGTTTAAAATTTAAAATTCGCAAAATCGGTCAAGAGCTACGCTCACAAGGGATAAAAATGTTTTTATGTGCCATAAAAATTGACCTATGAACTATATTAGTACGCAAATCTAAAAGTATCCCATTCATCGATGTACCAAAAATCGGTGTGATCGGATAACAGGCACGACCACAATTCACCAAAACCCGTACTCAGCGTACAACCCGATTTGCTACTTGATACGTAATAGCTACATTATTAGAGGGTGTAATCATGCCCAATATAAATGCGGAGGGTATTTAAGATTTGGCCTAAGCCAAATTCGCTTTTCTTACTTGTTTATTATTTATTTCTCTTCTAAATATGTTTTCATATTTAGACCACAATGTTAAGTTAATTAAAAAAATTGTTGTTTTTTATATGTATAAGATTAGTTGTTTTTATCCATCGTCATAATCATATGAGGATATATTGGATTGTGCAAATTTTATAACGTCCAATAGGAGGCTTGTTCAACATCTATAGCCAAATCCATTTAGCCTTTTTGTCTGTCGCTATGCTAATAAGACACAAAATAATTTGTTTTCGAACGGCACTCGCGCGGCCACAAAAACTGAGATATTATTCTGAAATTAGACATATATATGTAGAATAATGCTAAAATTGGCTTGAATCAGACCAAGGATACAAATACAAGGTAGGGTTTTTTATTACAGACCAACCATAGAAGATTCTAAAGGCAAATTTTACCAGAACATTAAAGAAAACTTTATAAGTATTTAGAACAAAACATTTTTACCCCGCCCACTTTTAATTAACTTTTCATAGACGTTAATTTGTTTTAGGGGTTTATTTAAAATATTTTATGTGAGCTTGATTGGTTAACGTAAGCCCATACAATGGCTACATAAAAACTTCAATTACGCATTACCTGCGCACCGTTCATTGGGATGTTCTGTGCCGTCTGGTGGGTATCATAGATTTGGCGTACGCTTAATGTAGTTTTTTTTTTTTTGTTATTTTCATTTATTAATTTAATAAAAAAATTATTTATTTATTTATACTTCAGGGCAAGCTGGTAGGTATTTAAGATTTGGCCTCAACCAAATATAGTTTTCTTTACTTGATTTTATTATTACATAGTTGTGCTGATTGGTTTTAATAATTTTTTTGTGTTTTTAATATTGTTCTCTTTAAATTTTATAATTTTGTTGATTTTTTATTTTTCCCCTTAAGTTTTAATGGGACCCTAATATACTGATTTCATTTTCTTCATTCACTCGTACGCTTACAAATATTTTTTAATAAGAATTTCACTTTTTATCAATGTTTTAGCAGGGTGGCAAATTATGAATTTTTATTTTTAACCATAAACCAACAACCATCGCTGGCGAGTGTTCGCTAACAACTGAATTGTGTTGTAGCTGCTTTTTGGATTCTGTTCCTCATTGCACTCTCGCTCTCGTGTGCATGTGTATTTGTACAATATATTGTCTTCATTGATAATCTATAGCCGATGTATCAGACTGTTTGAGTGTTGAGTGTTTGTCTGTATAAGTTTCGGAGAAATGGCCAGGAAGTGTTTAAACGGAGATGGGGGTAAGAAGGATTTGTTTTCATTGTGGTTGTACGAGTACATACTCATACGCATTGTCATCAACAACAGGTTATTTTATATAGGAAAATATAGAGAGACGCCAAACATGTGTGATAAGAGAGACGACATGGAAAATTTATTGAAAAAAACCAAAAAAAACATAGAGTATCTCTTTCCATCCCTTTGTGACCGTGTGTTGATATTAATTGAAGGGTTATGCTAGACGTGTATTAGCATTAGTTTACCTCTCTTTTTCTACCGGCATTTCTTGTTGGGGCATAATTAATATAATATTATGCCTTCTCTAATTTCAAAAAAGGCTTAAAAGCCAACCATGTTGGCTATTCTACATTTTATTGACATCACAATATTTATCAAACATAATAACGACGATGTTAATAACGTTTTTTTTTTATATTCTCTAAACTAATTGATTCAGACACTTTCAGTTTTTGCACGCAAATTACTATATAAAATGGGCATAATTGGTCGAAATCCACGCCCACAATCGGAAAAATTTAGTGCACACATTTAATATTGTGCCAAAAATGGGCATGGTCGGGTAACAGATATGCCCACAATTTACAAAAAAAAATATTCAACGTATATATATATATAAATATCTGCCACGCCCACTATTGTAGATGTGAACGGCATTTAAGATTTGACCAAAACCAATTTAGTTTTTTTTACTTGTTTGTATATGTGGCAGGTACGCTTCCAAACAGATATGTAATAAATATAAACTTGCAAGTAAAATTTTAGATTAAATAGAGTTTTTTGTGTAAATTGTGGCCGGCGACGCCTATTTTAGCATACAAGTTCATACTAAACTTCAATTTCAAGCTCTATTTTTGTGCAGATAGAAAGGTTTTTATCGATTGGGAGCGTGCCTCTCTAAACCGATTTTGGCCAATTTAAATAATAAATAATGCGACCGTGAGAGATATTTTGGAGCTATATAAAAAGCTTAATGTAAGAAAATGCTTGTCGTAAAAAATATATATAACTAGGGTTTTCAAATTATACACTCAACGGTTGTTCTATGGTGGAAAAATTTTCAAAAGTACAAAATGAAAAAAAACAAGAGATTCCCGAAAAGTATTTATCAGACTAATTATTACATTACTATTATAAAATTATGCAGCCATTAATAGGAATATACTTTTATAATTATACGCATAAATACTCTTTGCGATAAATAGGTAGATAAGATTTTCATTAACATTAAGTAACTGTTTTATTCAATTTCCATTTTCCCTTGGTGTGTTTTTTTACTCAGCTGATACGTAAAACTCTTTCGGCCTTCTTCCTTCTTCTTCTTATTAAGAAATATTTAAATGGGATCATGGCATCTGATACTTGTTAATAAAATTTTACCCCAAGTGCAGGTAATTAAGCAGAAATATCCGTAAAATATAAAACATAGAACACAAGCAAAAGTAATAATCAATCAAGAAAATTACAATGAAAACTTTCACAACTTTTCATTTTTCAATTAAAGGTTACAGTTAACAGTTTGAAATCAACAGACATTCTTTCAAGGCCGGTAAAATGGCACACAAGTAAAATAGAAAACAAAAGACTTCTAATATCTGGACCTAATTATAGAATGGCGACACCCCAAGCGAGGCAACTACATATATATATAATAGTTTTCAGTATTTTTCGTCATTTTCAATCTTAAAGATTATTTGTGTGACGCTGTATTGAAAAGATAAGATCAGTGTAATAACAGAGTGCAAACAAATTAAGCAACATGTGATCTTTACTACAATGTTTATGGGAATATTTACATAACATAAACAGAGCCCATTTTTTATCACATCAATTAATTTAGCAACATGTAAGGCTTCTGTCGTAAATTTTGAGATAATGATCTGACATTTTGTATAGGTACGTCTACTATTCGCAAATTTAGAATCCACAATTTATAACTGTGGAGGGTAAATAAAAATTGCCAAATGTCAACCATAGTTTTTTAACTTGTTATGCCCCACAGTACATGTGGTAAGGGGGTTTATTAAGATTGTAACTCCCAATTTTTTTTCTCAATAACATTTGGTACAAGGATCTAAAGGGAAATGATATTGAAAACTAACCGGATCGACTTATTTTTAGAACCCTTCCCCATATTCTGTTGCAATGGAAGTCTTTACATTTTTATATCAAAATATCGTAATTCTTAACATTTTTTGACAAAAATGGGCAAAGAATATTTCATTGAGTCAATATTTGACTTTGCCTAATTTTAATCCGATCAGACCACTATTAGAACCCCTTTCCATATAATGATATTTCTCGAAGTGACTTACATGGCAGTGCTTCGCCTATACAGATACTATATATATTAAATCTCTAAGTTTAATTTTGTGAGTGGTTCTGCCTTCGATCCTTTGCATTATATAAATTTAGAGATATATGTTTCGAACCAGTAACAATTTTTTATATCAAGACAAGTATTTATTATATCAAGAAGACATAACTTGATATGGATAAGTATCCCTATTAACAAATCAACAGATAAGAAAACGTGTCTGGCGTTTCTTACTTAAGAGGATTTCATATGACATTCCAACCATTTATTGCAAATTGCATAATTGCCCTCCTTTTACAGATAATAACGAAACAACTAAGCATACGAATGCACTTGGATGAGTAACCAAAATTATTGTGTACGAAGAATTAAAAAAAAACCTATTTGGTTACTCTGCAGCTGGAGAGAGATCCAACGACTAATGAGTTTTGAGCACATAAGCCGGCAACTATTGTACAAATGCGTTCCTTTAGGACATGCGAAAAAAAAACAAAAACAAAAAACGATTACGCTTTTGATTGAAACGGATGGGTAAGCAACAATCTTACTCACCGTATTTTGTGTAACGTGACTGTATTTGAAATGGAAGCATCAAATGATAATCAGGTTTACCAATGTGGGAAGCGGGTTGCTACTATAACAACAGTTTTAAGTAAGCGAGACACATATTCCAAAAGAAACCACTGACTTTAAAGTTTGAGGCAAAGATTCTACATTTATACAAATTTCATCTCGAGGGTCAACAAAAAAACTATTAATAAATTTCATTAACAGTATGTTGCGCAAACTTAATTATAGATTCAACACTTCCCTAAATAACATCTATTAGTCTGAAATAAACCACACACATGAGGTAATTTTCAATTGAAGATATTAAAAAAAAAAAACTGCCACCACACCCAAAGTGTTAGACAATAAGGCTTGTAGTTATGAGTTGCGCCTAAATTTATTAAATAATTAGCAAAACGTACGTAAAGAGATGTATGTGCGTATAAATTTCTTAGTATATGATTAAATTAATGCAAGGAATTTATATATGGCACGTATCCCTAGGAGCACAATAAAAGCAATTAATTGGATACACGCGTGCCTTATTTCTCAGTGGGATACAAGCTAACAAACGTTTAATCATGAAAGCAGATGGAATAGTGAACGTTTTTCTACCCTGCACATAACATATGGGGTAAGGGTATGCTATGTTTGTCATTACACTTGCAACACCCAGGAGGAGGTGTGTCTCTCTGTTTTAGAACGACCTCTAACGTAAAGGTTTGAACATCCTTTTATACACACTTCCAGTGTTTAATGGAAACTGACTTAAACTTGAATACTTGTCAACAGTTATAAAAGGTAGCATAAGTGGATATGTAGATAAGAGAACAACTCCAAGGAATATCAATAAGGTGTGAAAAGCCTCTGCTGCACTGTTTTAAATAATGAATGGCATGCGGGACTATGTGTTCGGGAAAGGTAACATGTATTCTCAATAGTCGAATTCTAACTACCGTTTACGATACCTTTTTTACATCTTGAAACAGCGACATTCTGCAAGGTGCTTTATTAATTATTAAGTGTGTACGCGAAATGCTTAAAAAGCTTACAACTACATATGCACAATCTGTGTAAAATACAATTTTATGTGTATAGACAATAATTTATGTCATAATCGAAAATTATTTAACTGTCACTCACGAATTGTACAAAAATTTGTCCATTTGTCATTACTTCAATAAAAGTTGTGATGGATAATTTGAATTTATTTTACAATTTTATAGAATAGTTAAATACATAAATCGTATTATGAGCATAAGGGGAGATTTTTATACTATCAAATTCGATTTATAAAAATGCAACCAATTGTTATAGAAAGATATACGCAACAACATATACGAGTATATGAAATTTACCGAAATTTATTACGATATATAAGGGTTCATAGGCATTTACAGAATCGCTTATTAGAACATGATAGTGGCCGCAGTATTGATTGATAATATTATGACGACTTCAACCTTGAAAGACTTGCTCTACGGTTTGTCACAGTTTGTATTAAATGTAGTAAAGTAATTTAAAAAATTTAAGGACACTCAAATGTAGCTGCTTTGTGACTTCGTTTAATTGGCATGAGTAATGCATAGATTTAAATACATTTAATTATTGAATAACGAACAAAAATATTTTACTATTACTTGGGACACTACATTTAATCATTAAAACGTTTGCAATTTACAGAAGAAAGCTTCAGGGACGTAAAAAACTGCATGGTTTGGAGATGTCTGTCTGTCCGCCTATTTGTGAGAAATATTTACACTTAATACTCCAAAATTGGTCACAAAAGCATGTCGACAATGTAGAAGCAATGAACATTACTCATAAATTTCAAAATCTGGAGATACGCAAGCGTATCTCTCAAGAATGCGAGTTTAAAAATAGATATTATTTGGCATGGATAGCACTAAATGTAGCATAATTCTTTTCAGAATGGACATGAAACGTACCCTTTGCCCATTACCAATGACCAGGCTGTTCTTTAACGTAAAAAATTTTATTTTATTGTGTGTCTGTTAAAGGGGTGGATGTAAAGTGATGGGCATCTAGAATGTGACCTAAGCCAAATATAGTTTTTGTGCATATAATGGTTATGCACAATATTAATGTTATACGCATTATCCACTTTGCATGTCATTTATTATTACATTATATTCCACATAAATTGCAGTAATCTGCATAGCCTCTCACTTAAATAAAGAAAATATTCATAGTGCACAGTAATAAGAGTTTGTGTGACATTTGAAAAAAAACTTTTCAAATGCGATACTTATCCATGTGCAGAAGACTAATGCATACAATTTGAATAAAATCAACATTTATAATGAATCTGGTATGTATGTCCGTACTACAACCCAATAACCCAGCATCCATTTTTTACACAACAAAGTTTAAAAGGGGCTTTCAAAATTCGTTTCCAATCATATGAAATTATTTTATTCGTAATTATTTGTAAATTGCTATGGAAATAAATCATTTCTGTTATACTGTCAGTTGTTGCCATCGCAACAATATGATTCTGTCTTAAGCGTAGTGCTGCTGATGATGATTTTATTTAATAATAAACAAGTGGGAAAACTAAATTTAGCTTAGGCCAAAAGTTAAGTAGCCTACAACGGTGACCTTGGCAAACATATATATATATATATATATTACATCTTCTAATAGCGCGTGTTTTACGTGACAACTTGCAAATCTAGTTTTACGTTGAGTATGGTTTTTTTAATGCCTGTTATCCGCCATATGTTATTTTTAGCCATTAATGTGATACTTATAGATTTGTGTACCAAATTTTTAATTCATAGGTCAGTTTTGCTCATTTTAAATAGCGATATTCGTGCAAGAACTAAAAGTGCCCGCAGAAAATTTTAGCTCAATATCCCAAAATTTGGACATACGAACATACATGCCTAGATCGACTATGTTTTTGAGGCTGATCAAGAATATATGTACTATATAATAGTATCTCTGACGCCTCCTTTTAGGGGTTTGAAACGGAATGACACACTTAGTATACCCTCATCACTAAAGTGGAGGGTATAAAAAATATAATAAATCAGAAAAAAAAAAAAAATGGGTTTTAAATCATTGCGAAATTTTAAATGATGTGTATGTTGTATAATTTTATTATATGTGTATACACATACAATTAAATTTATGTCGTGTAAAATGTTTAAAAAAGTATTTATTATGCTTTAATTTAAATATAAATTATATAAAAAACTCGTACTGTATGTTTCTGACATATTCAATGACAACGTTCTGGAGCGCTAATAGTGGTTACAAAGCACTATTTCTCTTTCGTAATTCAGGTTACATTATTATAGCCTGCACCACTTGTGGCAAAGGGCGGAGTATTGAGTTTGTGCTGATTAACTATTGACAAGTTATGCTAGATATTGTAGGCCCGCCATAATTAGATGTGGGGGTCTCTCTGAACTCTTTTGGGCACCATAAGCATTTAATAAGATTTATAAATTAAATTTATGCCTATTGTCTCAATTATAAGCTTATCCTGATTGTTTTGTGTTTGCTTTGTATGAGTTTGTAATGTCTAGTGTTTGCTTACCACAATGCTCGCGCTTTCTAATTAAATGCTTTCGCCCGGATCACTCTTAACCACTTAATTATCTACATGTTCGATATATGCGAAGAGTACAGTAAATATTGTTTAAGTATACGAGAGAGAGAGAGAGAGAAAGAGAGAGGATGATTGAAAGATATGATGATGGACATGCTACCACGAACAGTAAACACCAAAAATAAAATGCCGCAGAATCAACAGGCCACACGGTATGAACGTGTACAAACTATTGTATAATAATGAGTAGAAGATTTTAAGCGGTAATTAAACAAAATGTTTTACAATATATACACACAAACTTGAGGTGAGCGGTATTTTGTCACAATATTTATAACATTCTTCAAAGGCCCCGTAATGTGAACCATATGTGTATACCTTGACTAGGATCAAATGCTGAATTAAACTAACTTTGTGTGTTTGTTGAAAACATTTTTGTGTGTGCTGCTGATTTACAAATAAATATCTTTACGATAAATTTTATCTAAATGTAAAAAGGAACCTTTCCCGCTCAACTGTTGAATATTATTGTTATACACTTTAAGCAATCATCTCTACACTTTTATAATATTCTCAATTAAGGAAGCGTAGCCACTGGGAGATTGACGCAAAGTTCGATTTTGTTTAAGGATACATTTAATTTATGACTTTTATGAATACTTGTTGTCAATGATATTAAATAAAAGTTGGATTCTACAATAATGAATTATTAAAAATTGATTGTAATCATTTATGTACAACATGTCCCAACGCACTGATATGGAGAAGCAAGTACAGTAAGAACTGCTTCATGCATTTTTTGTTGTTACACTTTAAAATTAACCAAAACTTATTACGGTATATATAAATTAATTTTCTGTAAATAATTGGATGCCACAAGACATTTAAATTCTTGCATTCTATATTAGTATTTTCACCTAGTATGTGCACTGTAAAATTGTCGTAAGAAACCACTACCTACTATGGTAAGTGTAAGATTAATAGACATATACTTGTATGAATATATTAAATATATATATGAATGTATTAAAAAATCAATCTGAGCCGAATACACCATCAAATGTTAAGACCCACCCTGTGCCATCATAATTTACCGTTTTATGGAAACGTATACTAAGGAAACTTTTGGTAGACTGGTAATCATCCGGATCATCCTGTGAATGAACATATAATAGATAAAAAACAAGTAAGAAAACTTAATTTGACTTATGCCAAATCTTAAGTACCCTCCACATGTACACACACACGCTGGGCGTGGCAGGTGTATGATTACACCCTCTAATAGTATATACACTACATATCAGTTTGCAAGCCGAGTAAATTTTTGTAAATTGTGGGAGCGTATGTTATTGGACCACACCTATTTTTGGTATATCGATAGATTTGATAATCATACATTTGCGTACTAAATTTCAAATTCATAGGACATTTTTTGTGGCAGTTATATAGTTTTTTTTCGATTGTGGGTGTGGCTCTTGACCGATTTTTACAATTTTAAATAGCGATTTGCGTGCAAAAACTAAATTGCTTGTACAAAATTTTTCTCAATATCTCAAAATTGAAGATCGTGAGCATTTCAAGTACATAAATACACAGACACACGGAAAAAATGGACATTTTACATGAAGGGTTCTATTCATTCGTGTTTACATACCCCTCCGCAAAATTGTCGCATTACTTTCTCGGAACCATCATTCTGTTGTTCAATAATCTGCAAATAATCCGTGTGACATGTACTACTAGCTCCCATATCAAAAACTAAAAATAATAAATAATCATATAGAATATCATGTCTAGGCATAAAACTACCGCCATCACCATCTTACCCCGAAACTTGATTAAAACTTTTAAATTGTGAGGTACTCGTATATTCCAATCACATATTGAATTATTCCGTATATGTTGAGGATAATAGGGATTTGTCAAAATACCTGCAATGTTGTATAAATCACCGCCGCACCCTGGACCCTGGGTAGAGGCCACGTAACTTAATGACATTTCCGAATAGGTCCCATCTAGTTGTAAATGCAAACGTAATTCATTTGTCTGACTAAATAAAGCTTTTCCCAGTTCCGTAAAATGGCAAATTTTTTGCAATGATGTATTCGTATGCACATCGAATACTTCAATGTATTCTTTTCTACAATCGATCTCACTGAAAATGACTTCTTGATAGTATAAACTGAGTGTAGTATTTTTAGGTGATGTTATATATATAACACAATCGTTAATGAAATTCCTAAAAAGTATACGTCCTTGAATACCAGTGAAATTTTGATAGCAAACACCTGATTGTGATATTTTTAAATTAAAGCCTGTGTTAGTGACATTTTCGTTGGAATGGAATTTAATGAACACCGCTTTGGAGCCACTATAATAATCGCTAGGTTTTTGATTTCCACAATAGATGTGCTCGGCTGAGTATTCATAACCAACTAAAAATCCATCTAAATGTACCAAAGGTTTGCCTCCATTAAATATCAACTGGGAACCAAACCCCTTTTCCACCATGCCTATGTCCTGAAACCGCACATAATACCTTTAAAATTATTTCAATAAAAAAATTAAAATAAAGTCATCTTACTCCACTATTAACGAATTTAAGATAATCTCTACTGCAAAAGCCATCGTTGTCGGGACCTTCCAGATCCAATTTATCGAAATGAAAATGTATGAAAGTCTTACTTTCAATTTTCCAAATGCAATTGATGTTTGTGGGGTATTTACCAGTGGTTTCCTCAGGAGACTGTATGGTAATAATCTAAAAAAGTTTGTATTGAGTATGCATCAATTTTTAAAGGAACATGGGACATTTTCACCTGATTATTATCTAAATATAAACTATGTGCGCCACACAATGTTGGTATAGCTTTAATATTGGCGGAGAAACCTCTATTGATGCCCTTTGCATCACTGACGAATCTTAACATAACCGCATTACCCGATGAAGTTACATCTAGTGGTATATTATGACCACAAAATTTACCAATTAAATCCGCAAATATTCCCTTGCCATCATGTATTTCAATATAATCATCCATACAATCCTTCGAATCTTCAATATGAAAGCTCTCAAACTCAATTAACAACTGGTATCCCGGAACTGTGGTGAATAGCCAAGAACAATCCAAATTATTATTGTACTGCTGAGAATAGTCATTAAAGTTGTAGGTGGCATTATGTGGTGGATTCAAAAATATAGTGCGATCACAATTCTTAATGAACGAAACTAAAGCACGAAAACCCCTAGAGCTGTCTTGACTATCGGAGTAGCTGACTAGCACAGCCGTATTTTGAGGTATATGCATAAAATTGAAATGTTTCGTCAAATTACCGCAAAGTTTAGCTAAGCGATCATCTGGATTCGTTTGAAGGCCTTTATAAATTTCTAAACCATCATAAGAGCATGAATGCTGAGATTCAAAATCAAATTGTTGGAATTTCAGAAGGATTTTATAATGTTCTGGGGCTTGTAAGTACCATATACATTTTGTGCTATGTGGGTAATGATTATTTTCATAATCTTTAGGTGATTGAATTATTGTACTATTGGTAATGGTGGCGCCACACTTGTTCGGTCCATACTCAAAAAGAAATCCTTGCGAACTATAAGATTCATCAGTGCGCAATACAATTGATATGGACTTATTGCCTCGAACTTCATAATTTAATTTTTTGCCGCATAACACCGATTCAGTAGTACGATCATAATAATCCGTTGTGTATATGGTAACATTATCAAATATACATGACATCACCATCGCGGCTTCCACTTCAAAACTTAAGAAACGCACCAATAGGTTGTTACCGCCTTGTAGATGTGTTAATTCGGGAGAAGGCAGAATTGTATAATTGCAGGTAATATTGGAAGGATAGGCGAATGGGTAACCAGGCGATTTGATTTGTTGCATTTCATTCGTTGTATAGAACTCACCACCACAATTACGTTCAATTTGGATGGTGAAACCATCTCCCGTAGTATCATTGTCGGATCGGAATATAATTCGCATTTCAGAGCGACTGCTGTTAATTATAGGAGGTGGTGTGCGACCACATAATATATAAAAGTCCTGCCACTCCGCCTCGCCGGGAGAACGTTGCTGAAACTTAAGATAGTCCTTGCTACAATTTGTACTGCTTTCGATAAAGAAACGATGTAAAAATCTGATTCCGAAATGAAATCCCGCTTCTGATACCACTTCCCATATACATTCGATATTATTTTTATAGGATGGATATGTTATCTTCTTAAAGGGATACGTAAGTTTTCCGCCACATTCATCACTTTCCCAAATTGACATATTAAACGTGGACTGATTGCTGTAACCATTGGTGACAAACTCAAAAAATAAGCCTCCATTAATTGTGACAGAGGTGATTGACGATTGCTGACAAAACCGACCTAAATGCGGCCAATTTTGATTCGGGCCATTATACACTACAATGTATTCATCATCGCACTTTCCCTTGAAGTCGGTTCTAAGTTTAATATTTATTTGCATATCTTTGTTTGTTACAGAATTGTATATAGAAGAAAGACTACTTGAAGCTAACTGCGCACGAGGTAATACCAACCAAGCACATTCTACACGACTGTTCTGATTAAATGAATGTGGTTCACTTATATTTAATCCATCTCCTACTAATGACCAAGTACCTCCGCACTTATACATTTGGTATTGCAACTCTAAGAAATGCAACCTATTCCGATTGTTACCCGATAAAGTCAATTGAATGGGATCAGAATAAGGTAACCGTATGACAGGTTGACTTACATTTGGACATAATATATTAGGGAGAAGTCTTTCATCTCCCATCATAATTTTCAAGGGCGACCAAGCAACACACGTGTATACGATCATAAAGGCAGGATCATATAGTTTTTTCTGTAAAACTTTCAAAACTAAGGTGTGATTTGCATCTATATTTATATCAAATTTACAATAGATGGCCGTTTCATTGGATCGAGTAAAGTTAAAAGTCTGAGGGTCAGAGTGACTCAACTGTAGTGGAAAGTCACATTGAATGGAATTTTCCATGGCAGTGTATCTTAATTTAATACCGCGATTTTGGGAAAATGATAACAAAAAAGCATCTATGCCCATTATGTTATCAGTAGAATATAGCACAGCAGGGGGATTTGAAGAAATTCTGGCTATAATGGATGTCATGGCAAAATCATTGGCTACTACTAAGCGGCCTCGAAAACCAGGTGGGGAAAAATGCATATGTGGAGACCAAGTTCCGGTATCAAAATCTAAAATTTCCAATTTAATACGTTTACCCTTGGGCGCCTGTATACGCCATGAGCACATAGTAGGCATACGTGTGCCACGGGGATACTCTGGTGTCTGTAAAATACCGTGGTAGCCTCTTATAGTTTGTCCGCAACGTGTACCCACTGCACTGTATGATATTTCGAACTTATCACTATCAAGTAATTGGTTTTTAATTCTAAATTTGATTTTCAGTTTATTCGCTTCCACAATAAAACGGGATGGAAATTGCATACCACATAAAATCAAAGTATCTGTTACGTTCTCCTCCACAGCATTAAGAGAAATAATTTCTTGTAATTCAATATGTGTTACTTTAGTGCAATTATAATCAAAGGGTAAATTTAAGTTCTTTACTTCAATTGTGATTGTAGAGCCTAGCGGTACTTCAACATTATATATACATTCTACTTCTGTCTCATCACTTCGAAATTTAACATTTTTCGGTGATTTTATAACACCATCTTTATCATAGTATGAGCCTCCACAACGTGTTATCGTTACGTTGGCTTTAAATCCCAAATGTGGCTCAGATAAATCAGTAAAATATAATAAACGCAAAATATTAGAAGTAGATTGTAATGTGTTGGGCTTTTTCGTACCACAGAAACGTCCCAACAAGGGTGCTGCATTTGTTGACCCATCGTTTATCTGGACATACTCTTGATCACATACAACCGTGTTTCCCTCAAAATTCTGCGCTAAGTCATAACTATCCCAAAAATGTACACTAATTGTTTTATGGAACGGTGAGGTTATCGTCCATATGCACTCAGAATGGGGATTCGGTAAATTTGGATAATTTGGTGATGTAATCGTTTCTGTACTATCACCTTGATAATTATCGCTAAGATCTATATCTTTTGAACACCCTTGTACTATTTCCTCATAGTGGAAGGAGGCACGAAATTTCCGAAAATTAGACATAGAAAATTTCACGTAAGCATGATTCGATGACGTCTCTAATATATCGTTTATGTTATTATTACAGTATTTGCCTTTATTGAGAAACGGCGAATCTTCAGCAATGCCGTTGCGTATTAGAAAATATGTGTTGCATTCTCCAACGATTTCTTCCGATTCATGCAAAAAAGAATCGAGAATTTTAATTCGAATACGACGTCCGTGTCGCACTCGTATTGTCCACACACAGTTCACTTTAAAGTGATTATGACTAATTTCTGTTATATTGACGAAACCACGTCTTCTATTTAGCGGAGAACCACATTCAGTGGTAACAACTGATGAAAATCCAGTATTATTTACGTAACTATCGGTTACAAAATCCACTTTCAAATACGGTTCACCTTTATATGTTACGATATTGTTAGTTGCTTTTTTACACGTGTTTTCTATGTGTTTCCAATTCTGTAAATCGGAACTGGATGATATGCTTACATAATCAGCACATTCATCATCATTCTCCAAATCAATTACTTTAAAGAGCAGTTCTACATGAAGAAGGTCGTTGGCGGCAAGTAGTACCCATGAACAGTTAAGATTACTTTCATAACCAAGAGGATAGCCGGGTGACTGGAATTGTATTTGAGAATCCACACGAATCAAATTGGAACCACATAATTGTGCAATGCGTTGTGCAGTGCGATTTTCTCGAACAATGTCCTTAGATAACTGTCGCCATTCAAAATGAAAAGGACCCCGAGTAGCAGTAAAGTAAAGGATATTAGTGCTGCTCTGTAATACCCGAGTATTCTCGTATTCGATTGGTGCTCCAATATCCGTATAACCATCATAAAACTATGAGAAATCATCAGTTAATCAATATATGTATACATGACGCGTTATAAAAATTTACTTTAAATCAGGTTTAATTTTGCTTACCTGTATAAAAGGTATATCTTTATCACGAATTAATTTGATATAAAGCAATACCACATAATCTTTGCCCACCGTAATGCGCCAACTATATTTTTCTGTACTATAGAAATCACCAGGAAAGGTGGGAGACTGTATCGTGCCCTCAGTGGAATTTAATTCATTATGCATAGCTTAGAAAGAAAAACGATTAAAATAACTATACACACTATAAGTGGTTGCTTTTATACCATAATTGTAAGAGGCAACAAACCCTCCACCTACGATTCCATTTCCATCACTTCTAAATTTTAACCATATTTCAGGTTTCGGCCCAAAAGGTTCAGGTAACTGATTGCCACAAAGCACTCCTAATAAAGCACCTGTTTCCCTATGTTCTCGTATCTCCAGAAAATCATTATTACAATCCATTGAATCTTCTAGATCTAGAAATTCAAAAGTCATTATCATAGAATTACCCAAAGTGGCAGTTAAAGTCCACTCGCAATCCATATCATGCGTATAAGATGCAGGATAGTATGGAGACGTAAATTTGCCAGATATTGTACCAGAGTATACAGTATGCATACCGCAGGTTCGCGTCATGAGTGTGGCAGAAACACTAAATCGGCTTATAATGCCCATAGGAACAGTTAAGGTTAAGGCATGACCATTGGATATTACGGCTGGTGGATTGTGCTTACAAAATTTTTCACGTACTGGTCCTGAAATTTTAAGACCTTCATAAATGACACCTCCATGATCTAAACAATCGTCTTGTGTCGCAAATCTCTCCGACCAAATTTTATTTAAGTGAACATGATCTATAGTTAATAAAACTCGTTCAACAGCATCTTTGGCTTCAAACTGCCATTGACATGTTTGGTTACGATCCTCGAATGCTTGTTCTAATCCCATGAACGCGAAAAACTCTTTTTCGAGTAAGATGTGTGACCCACAATCCTGAGGGCAATGAAAAAACATTTTACATTTATGCTTTCACACGTACAAGCCTTTAAAATACCTCATAATAACTTAATTTGAATCCTCTACCGCCTACAGATGTATCTGTATAAAAACGAACAGTAACAATATTGGATGTGCTACGCCAAGTAGTGTTGTTTTTCCATTCTAAAGTACCACATACTTTAAATAATTGAACATTGTTAGAATCTTCGGCCTCGACATAGTCTGCAGTGCAGCTGTGATACTCTTCTAGATTCAGTTCTTCCATAACTAATATAATCGAATGGTATGGTGATACCTTGATAGTCCATTCACAATCTGACTCTATAGGGTATTCGTTGGGGTAGTTAGGCGATGTGATAACGCCATGTTTATTTTTGAATACACCGCCACATACTAAAACAATGGATATTTAACACATAATATAGTATAAATATATTTAATTATAAATTACCACTTGGAACAGTTGTGTACCCAGCTAGAAATCCTTGACCAGTAATTGTAGCATCACTATAAAACCTTAGATACAAATGATGACCTGCACTAGTTATAATCGTTCCATTGCTAACACCACAATGTCTCTCCTTAACATGGGGAGTTTGGGGATGCGAAGTAACTATTAAAGCATCCTTTGTACAATTAATGGAGTCCTGCATGTGCATTTTGAATATATGTAACCGTATGACTTGCCCTGGTATAGTTATAATATCCCAAGAGCATTCGATATTGTTAGCATAGTTTTGTGGATAGTTTGGTGTTGATATGTTTCCACTCGGAGCGAACAAATTTTGTACGCACCCTAAAACTTTATATTCTAAACGAAAACTTACAAATTTGTTGGTTTGCCTTAATAATAATGTATTGCCGGTAGAGATTAATTCATAATGATTTTCAGCAATCTTAAAAGTTTTATTACCATCTTCAACAGATACAAAATGATGATCGTCCAAAGCAAAGAAATGAGAGAACTGTAAATGTACTTGATTTCCTTTCGGAGCTTTTATAGTCCAAGTACAATTAATATCTTGTTCATCGTGATTCATGTCTCCTCCAAAATTTGGACTTTCAATAACCCCGAAAGCTTGATTTAATGTCGCAGTACAATTGTAATAAAAGGATAACAAAAAACCTCGATATCTGTTAGAGACATCTGAAACAAAACGGACCAGAGCCTCATTGGATTTCGATATAAATTGTCGCGTTTCGTTTCTTTCATCGGATGAACATATTAAACCAATAAGATTATGCATTATTTTCGGATCCTCAATTAATTCTAATACATCATATTGGCAACTAGAAGAAGATTCCAAAGCAAAATCGTCTACGCTAAAATGTATTGAAGAACCGCTGGGTACACGTATATTCCATTCGCACACTGCATTGTTAGGGTAAGGTTTTGGATATAGTGGCGAGGTGATAATGCCAGCGTTAGCATTTAGATTTCCTCCACAATCCTTTGATAGAATAACCCAATGTATTTGAAAACCTCTTTGATTTAAAAAGGCGTTGGTGTGAAAGTTCAGCCATATTTGATTCGTAAACGAGGGTATCACATCAGGTATAGTGGAATAGTTTCCACAAAATCTTCCCATTAAAGTGGAATGATTGGAACCACCATTTCTGAAAATTATGCCAACAGCAAAATGAAAGGGAATTGTGGGAAAATTATATTATTCACTTACCTGATTTCCAACCAATCATTAGCACAGTTTTTACTAAACTCCAAATCAAATATTTCAATCTTTAATTCCATTTGTGTGCCTACAGCCGTATTGATGATCCAGGTGCAATCCATATTAGATGTATAGTTTAAAGGCCAGTTTGGGCTATTAATTCTCCCTGTTGTTGCATGTATATTACCGCCACATTGATCACTAGCATCAATGAAGTCATATGTCAGTTGAAAACCTTCCATTGTATCAAAGGCATCCGACACAAATTTCACTGTTATAGCAGATGAGAAATATAAAGTTGGTTGTGGTTTGTGAGCATTGCAGTATCTGAAACAGATTATAAATATGTTTCATAATATATATTTCATAATAAACTCTATGTAACCTTTCCAAGGGGGTATTCTTTCCCAAGTCATCATATATATCTACGTAATCATAACTGCAATCGGCAGAATCTTCTAACTGGAAAGATAACCAATTTAGAAAAATAATTTGTTGGGGGGGAGCTAATATAATCCAATAGCATTCCATATTATGCATATAGAAACCCTCCTCATCTGTAGGTAAACGTATCTCATAGCCTGGCTTCGTATACACCCCGCCACAATCTGTTGCACCCATTGGCAGAGCTTTATATTCCATTTTGAAACCTCGCCCTGACGAGGCAAACGTACTCTTGAATATAAATGAAAGCATATTTGTTTTTGAAACCAAATGTTGAGCAGGAGGGTTCGTGTTACAATAAGGACCCGTAGTATTCCAGATATCCATATTTTCGAAAACCTACCCAAAAATTATTGGGAAAAGCATACTTGAAGAAATTAAAATAAAAATACTATTGTGTCACACCTTCAAGTATGTGTTGGAACAATCGTCCTCATCCTGGCTGGAACTAACTACCTGGAACAAATCGAAATCACTAATATCAAGAGATATAATTGTATTTGGCTCTGTAATAATTCTATAGGTGCAGTAAAGGTCTTGCTGTAGCAAATTGGGATAATTTGGCGAGAGGACAGTACCAGTCGGTGCTTCATATGTTTTTGAACAATCTATAAAGAAACAATTTGAAGATATAAATTTTCCACCATTTATGTTAATTAAAACGTTACATGAAGTAGAAGAAATCGCAATATACCTGCTTGATAAACCACTCGGAAATCAGAACCCGTTTTACCATAAAATTTCAATAAAACCCGGTTAAATGCCAATCGTATTATAGGCGGTATTATGTTATAATCTCCACAGTATTTAGCTTTTAATAGTTTTTCTTCACCTCTTATGCCATAAATCTGATTTAAAAATGTACAAAATAACATTTTATTTTACACTTATTTATATTTAAAATAAAACTGGCTGGGGAACTTTATTGTTAAACTTACCATAACGCAATCATCGGCGTTACTTAAGTGAAATTTCTTGAATTCCAATGTTAATGACTCAACACTCGGCATAACAATTTCATATTCGCACGATAAAGTGTCCTCAATAAACGTTGGTGACTGTATTTGTCCTTTCCGGGCAGTATAAGTACCGCCACAACCAGGTATACGTTCCTCAGTGGAATAATATATCTGAAAGCCGCTGTCCGTGCCAAGGTTATCCGAATGAAAATATATGTCAGCCTCATTAGTGGGCAAAAGCAATGGCTGTGGGTGAGTTGTGTTGCAATATTTCTCTAATACGTTGCCGGATATGGCATCAGTGATCTGAAATGTGCTTCTGTTCTTATATGATCAAAGAAAACTTCTAATCTCTCTTACCCACCTTTACAAAATCGTAGTTACAATCATTGTGCTGTTCAATGTTCAAGCGGAAAAATGTCAGTTTTAAACGTTTGTCATTTGCAGCCTTCAATTGCCAGCGGCAATCACGATTTTTTGGGTAATTTCCGGGAGCTCCCGGTGTGGCAATAGTACCATGGGATTGGACTTGTACTATACCACCGCACTGAGGTGGTATGGAAATCCACTCTAAATCGAATCCCTCTTTTGAGGTGGAATTATCTGACTTAAACCACAAATACAAGTTATGGGTGGAAGATATAATGTTACCACCCAATGGTTTACGAGAACCGCAAAACCGTCCAATTAATTGATCAGCTGCGGTGCGACCGTCATTCATTTGTAACCAATCAAAACGACACTCAGTTCCATCCTCCAATTCGAATTTGTTAAAAGTTACATTTAAAACGGACGATTCATTGGTTCGTATAACCCAAGCGCACTGAGCGTTATTTTCATAAAGAGATCCTAATGGATAAGTTAATCGGCCTTTATCACTAGCCAAAACACCGCCACAACGATTGAAACGTCTTTCACAGCGTCGTCCACCAAATCCAGGCAAGCATTGACACCATTGTTGGCCCGGCTGAGAAACGCAGCGTCCATTATTTAGACAAGGATTAGGATTGCAAGGATCCTGTTCGGGTGTACAATTTGGTGGCACATAACCACTTGGGCATAAGCATTTGTAGTTGTCACCATTATCGAAACATGTGCCACCATTCTAAGGGATTTTATGTCATGTGATGTGTGATTGTGGATTACAATATACGAAAGAACAATACCTGACATGGTTGGTTAATACAATTCTTATTTGTGCCTCGAACACAACCGTTAGGACCAACACCACTGCCTACCATACCATCTGGGCAACTGCACACAACTGTATTAGAGATTTCGTTGCATGTAGCCAACGGATGACAAATATTATTATTCGAACAACTGGCTACACTATTAGAACGAGCACCAGCTCCGGCACCATTACCACCAGTTGTATCCATGGCATTGGTTGAAGTACTTTGAACACAAGTATGGCCATCACCCACCCAACCAAGCGGACATTCGCCACAATAATAAGAACCCTATAATTAATTAAAGGATTAAATTCTATTACCAAATCGCTTTGGCATCTTTTAACTCACATATGTGTTGATGCAATGGACTTTCGGATTTTTACTGCAACCACCGTTATAAACCGCACATTCGTCAATATCCATACAATTAATGCCATTGCCCGTCAAACCGGTAGCACATGGAGCACATGTAAATGAACCTGGCAGATTAATGCATTTCGTAGTGCACGTTGTGTGACTTTCGGTGCATTCATCCACGTCCACAGTGCAGGCGGGTGTTAGGCCATTCGTTTTCCAACCTTGATCGCAGATACATTTATAACCAAAGGTGTCGTTGCTACTAACGCAAATACCATGACCGCACAATTCCCATGACGAAGATTGCATACAATCGCCTTTACGCTGACTGCAGTGGATGCCAAACCAACCGGGCTGGCAAATGCAACTAAACGTTCCGAACTGATTGACACATTGAGCATCATTTTGACAACCCAAATCAGTGCCGGCATATAAAGCACATTCATTGACATCGACATTACATGTTCGTCCCTAAAAAAAATCACATGTATGCTCACACATGAAAATAAAAACGCCCCTAACGTTCGAATCATACGACAATAGTAAGCATTGTATTATATATTGATTACCTCAAAATATTTCGAGCATTTGCAAATGAATCCTCCGAAACCGCTGAAACATGTGCCACCATTTTCACAAGGATTTGAACGACAATTGTCCTTCTCCAAACGGTCGTAGAGATTTTGAACTCTGGTCTCCACGCGCTGCATACGAACAGCGTAGCGCCTCAAAAGCTGTTGAGTGATGCGTGTATTATTTAGCAATAAACCGAAACGTTGCTTCAACCCAGACGACCCAAACACGTGTTGTCTTATAGAATCAATCTCTGTCGCCAACTGCTTAAGTGTTGCTTCTTCCTCTTCGGACCACTCTTCATGATCTCCATCCGCTGTTGTCACAGATGTACGCCCCTTTTTTGTTTGCATCAATAAATCCAACAAATCGTATTCATCGTTTATATTCAAGCGTGATTTTCCCATCAAACGAAAACTAATATTCCGATCTAAGCCAGATTCAAATATTAAATTTCCATCTTTAGCTATAATTTTGGGACTGCAAGTACAAGAAATACATGATTGTAAATGTTTCAAAACACCCACAACCACACACGTTGAATTCTTACGCATTGACTAAAGTTGATGCTTCAGGAACATTGTACATAGCTATCAAAATGAGAACTATCACATTCACCACACACATGGTGTTCTTTGAAAATGTTGTCCTTAATTATTTAATTTTATATCCTGTGATCTTATTTTAGTAACTTGATTAAACCGTTTCCAATACCTAACGTTATGAGGATCACTTCTATACTAATTATTGTATAGTCACAGAACTGTTTGAAAAACTTTTTGTGGGCGTTTTCATGCATTCATTCATTCATTCATTCTTTCACTGAATATTTGATAAGCGCTCCATTCTTCAGTTGGGTATGGCAAAGTTTATTTAATTGAAAAATTACAACAAATCAGTAAGAAAACTAAATTTGGCTTAGGCCAAATCTTAAATATCCTCGACATCTACACGCAACAAGTAGGCGTGACAGTTATATGATTTCGCCCTCTAATAGTGTATTAAACGTTTGTAGATTAATTTTTGTGGCAGATAAATCGATGTTTGTAGTTTGGGGGCATGGCTCTTGGCCAAGTTTGTCCATTGAAATAGCGACCTGTAAAAACTAAAAGTGTGTATATGCAAAATTTCAATACATCAAAATTAAGGACAGTGAGAATGCCTAAAAAGGACGGACACACAGGCATTCATGTGTATATTGACTCAGTTTTGTATGCTCATCAAGAATATATGTATATACTTTTTAGGATTTTTAATGCCTCCTTCTGGGTGCTGCAAACGGAATGACAAATTAATTGTACTCCCCATTTTATGCGAAGGTTATAAAAACACACGATGATGCGTTTATAACAAAAACAAAACAGAACTTATATTCATATTTCCACTAGACAAAGTGTTTTTTAACAGTTGTTGCGGTGTTTGTTGAAACTGAACTAGGAGTGCATTTGCAACATTTTATTCCTATATCTCAGTTTAGACGACTGAAGCTATTTCTACGCTAATAAAGACACACACGGTCACAAGAATACCGTTGAATTATTTTGCATCTCTTGAGGTAGTTGTTGACTTGATAAAAAAGTTATATTTTGCTTGGGCGGAATTTTGGTTAAAACCAAATATGTAACGAGCAATGATACATATATATTGCGTACGTGGTTTTAACGTAACTCTTGAGTGAAATCTCGTGTTTCTTTTTCTTTAAAAATTTCCAAAAAACCAAAATGACGATTTCATCCATCTCATGTTTGTAAGCGTGTATGGCCGTGTATGTGTTTTATGCAAAAATCGCTTAAAACCTTACCATTCCTTTTAACTTTTTGGCAAATTTCAATACTGTGACCAGAGGAATCATGAAGTTTATCATGTGCGGACACACGAACTCAGATTTGGTGAATGTAAAAAAGTAAGAATAACTTTTATTTTATGAGTGGAGTAGAACCGCATTTTATTGATTTATATTTGCAAACTATTAATTATTCGCCATTTCCATGTCATGCTATTAAGACTGAGTAGTCACGTGCATTTGCGACCATGTAAACAACACAGACAAACCTTAAATGCCTAATTGGTTATGGTTATGAATTTTAAAAAGGTCATCATCATCCATCATCATCCATTGCTTTCACCAGCCCTCAATATTTTTGCAATAAGGTGAGCAGTTTCACGATTTCATTTGCGTAAAGAATTACTCCGCTACGTCATATTGGTGTAAATTGCTTCTTTTTTTTTTTTTGTATTGTTTATTAGGAAATATTCCGATGTATTTGTACACATGAATATTGTCCGGTAGGGCATCTTGGGACCATAATTAAGATCGTGTAAAGGTTAGAGGCAAATATAACAAAGAGATTTATTACCATCTAAATAAACAAACGAAAGAGAAACCAAGTGCCAAGTGTTATAAATCACTGAAATCTAACCATATAAAACTGTTCACTATTTAATTTTTAGTTTAAAAACAATTTAAGCACAATCCTTATAATACGATTATGGTCATAGCTTTTTTTTGTATCTAACTCGGCGGGATAGGACGGCTGGTACCAAATTCTGTCTTAGAGCTAATATGCAATCAGAATAGTGCATTGTGTAGTCGTGCCCTGAGTAATGAATGTAAGGAATATCTCAAATGTACATATATTACTTCTCTACTAAATTCGCTTTGTTCAAAATAGTTCCATTTAGATCCAAATTTGTCACAGTGTAAAAACACTAAATAAACTTATTTACTTATATTCGTAGTGTGTTAGTATTAACACAACTATCGCACTTAAGACCGCTACATTTGAAATATGAATATATTGAAGCAAGGAAATAGTTATTCGTTGTTATATAGATCTCCTAGAATTGCACAACTTTAAAAATACTGTTTCATTGGCCTTTATATGGGGCTTTTCAATTGGAACATAACAATTTTGTATTTTAATACAAACGCATCCTTTAATGTTTTTTATGATTTGTCAACATTAAAAATTTACATAAAGTTAACATTTTTATTATTGTGAAATTCATAAACGAGGAATGCTTGGAAATTTGCAACTTTGCAACTTTGGGAGCGCTTACTCCAATTTTCAGTCGAAAAAATCGTTCCAGGCTGTGCGTACTATAGGGGATAAGTTCGAGTCAAAATATTCATTATTGAATGTTACTGTGCCAGTGAGCGGTTTCACGATTTCACATACTGGTGGAAGTACCGAAAATATTGCAGCTTTTTACGCTTCAGTTCAAAATAAGCCAAATCAGCCAATTTCACGACGTTCACAAGACTTATGAATCTCAAAAAAAACTGATTCTGTTAAGTATGTAGATAGCACAAAGCTGTATAAACATTCTGTAATTAAAATAATACACTATAGTTTTACGTTTTGCTCTTTTATGCTTTTAATTTGTTTTTTTGTTTTTTACTTTTAATCTCAATAAACTTAAACTTTAGCTTAGACTCAAAAAAATTATAGCAAATTTTGAAATTAGAATTGGACTTCACATCAGTGACTTGTAGATGGTGCCTCGTGCCACACAGGCATTCAAACAATTGATCTATTGAAGGCGGAATTCGGTAACCGTGTAAGCTCGTGTAAGTTTCGTTGCACATTTCATTACACAGAATAATAGTGTAATAATACATAAAGATTGTTATTTATAAAACCAAATAAATATATGTATATCTAAAATCTATCTATGTACCGTATGTATGTAGAAAAGGATATATCACAATCGACTTACGTGAAGTGTATGTTCATTCGATTACATTCGAATCTTAAGCTGAAGAAGTACAAAAACACGTGATTCACTTCCTTCCCCCCCTTTGTTATATAAGCATTGCATAGTTATGCATTCCCACTATTCACACACATGCAATCATAACGAAGAGAAATGCTAGTATTAGTATCAGTAATAAAGTACGTATTCATAACATGAAAGGCACAGTCAAGAACGCGCACAAACACACCTTCAATACAAATAATATTGTTTATCAACTGAATTTATAAACTCTTATGGAAATGATTGTTGAAAGAGGGTAGTAGACGCAACACGGTTGCACAACTAGAGTGTGTTCTTGTGATGATACGTTACCCCAAAAACTGTTCAAACGTGTGTTATGCGCATAAATCTGCATAAAATAAATCTTTCTTTCATTGCATTGTGTAGCAAACAAAAATAATTCATCAAATACACATACATTTGTAAATTTGTATTTTTATTGAAAAGCATTTTTTACTATTAAACACTTTTGCAAAACTCCCAAAACCACAACGATTGCTGCTTTTGTTAATAACATTTCATGGAACGAAGTTTATTTTTCGTGGAAAGCACACACAAAAGAGTTAAATTGCATGTTCGTCAAGCAATATCAATAAATATATTGCGCATATTGTGCGTGCAGTAATTCTTGCATTTATTAACAACCACCAACCACAAAATCCACTCAACAGACATGAATTACTACTTAGAATCAAGACTTAAGGAAATTTTTTCAATACCCTTGTTGCAGAATTCATTCGCAAACTGAAATAGTCCAAGTTACGAATGCAATTTAAAACAGTTGAAAAGGTTAAAAAAATGGACCAATAAATTGGTTGCAAAATGCAAATCCCTACCTTCTGCCCAAGATGCTCACAATTACATTAATAGTTAAAAACGTCTGCACAATTTTAATACATCATTGGCCACAAGTGCTGTTGGGCATAATAACTCACTTGGAAATTCTTTGTTATCTTTATCGTTTCATTCTATTCCAAAATGTTCCTTGAATGCATTTTCAGTAATTGATTTTTAATACTTTCAATTTATTTACTACCAACTCTTTCTAAAATATTTGATTTGCTTTTCTATTAAAAAAAAAAAATTTCCTTTTACAAACATTCGAGGCACTTTCAAATCAACAAACCGTAATAGTGATTGTATTTTAAATCGATACTATATATGCAGTAAATGAAATATTGCAAAACGGTAAAGAATTGTTTAATATTGTATTTACATTAACCTCAATCATAAAGATCAACAAGAGACAAAAGTATAGTCTACAGTGCAATACAAAATATTTGAAATAAAATGCCATTTTGTGTACGTATGAGGTGGGCAGGCTCTTTACTACCCTCCCCTAGTGCAACACCCAAGAAGGAAGTATCAAAGACCCTACAAAGTATATATATTCTTGATGGGCATCAAAGTCTGAGTCAATATAGACATGTACGTCTGTTATTAGCACTCTCTCAGTGTTTGTACTTAACGCCAACATGTGTACAAGACTAGACTGTACTGACATAATAAGTTTGATGATTGAGAATTGAAAATTGATTTTCTGCTAGAAAACGTTCCCTTGCAGTTACTTAAAATCCTGTCATGACACTGGCAGAATGCTTTACAATCCAATTTCATTAAATGCAATGAACACTTTAAACCATCAAATGAGTTGAGAATGTTTGTCAATTTCAATAAATCGTTACATTACCTTTAAAAGCACAAGTATTGTATTCAGCATTACTTGCCGGTCACTATACACACATATTTGACGAATTGTGAAATTTCGCCATATATAGGAAAGGGGTTCTAAAATTGATACTCCGCAATACACATTCTTATTAAAGGACCTCTTGGGATTAATGTGCAAATTCTCATTGAAAATAATTTATTTAGTACATATGCTTGTGAAGCATTTTCAACTGTCTCCTTTACGCAATCAATTCTTCGCAGGAATATGCTACAAACTAAATGATTGAAATGTTCTGTACATTTTGTTTATTATCACAATCAATGTGGTAAAGTGATACATTATTTGAAACGAGTTTTCAACTTGAAAGCACTTATCAAAGTGAGTTATTGAATGCAACGTGCTCGAAACAGAATTTAAAATCTGTGAGAAACGAAAAACTTTTCAAATATGTGCAACATTCAAGAGAGACGAACCATTGAAACCACACTTCGAATGAAGCCCAGCTAACACACACAATAATGCATATTATACAATACCTTTATAAACACAGTGTTGTATTCAATAAAGGCGATACTTTGTTTAAATGGTTTTTAAATTTTGGAAGCCCGACCATTTAACAACCTTCTTAAATTATGCTACAATTAGTTTAGTTGTAGCTTCATAAAATATGGAAAGGTGTTCTAAAAATAATCCGATCGGATTCAAATGAGACACAGACAAAGGTTAAACTAATTAACTATCCTTCACTAAATGTAGTCCGAAAATATTAATAATTACGATTTTTTTCATATAAAGAATTTATTTAGGGAGGGGTTCTAAAAATGGTCTGCTTTGATCCATTTTGGACCACTTCTTGTTCTTGTACCAAATTTCATCGAAATATTTAAAAAAATACGACCTGAAGCTTGCCCACAAATTGAAATGGGCGGACAGACGGACATAATTACGAGTTACAAACACCTGCCCAAATTTGATAAACCTTTTGCCATAAATAATGCCGAATGTAAACATATACACATTAGTAACTTTTAAATGATACCAACAAAAACTTTGTTAAAGCAAATATTTACATACAAACGAAACAACAGTTGAGACAAATAGTTTATCTAGTCTTTCATTCTTTTCACTCTTAATTACATTAGAAGTTCAGTATTCTAAAAGTGTTGTAATTAATTAGAAAGCTGAACTCGATAAATCAATGTTTATTACAAGACAAACAAAATAATGACTTTTAAATTAATTGTCTGTACAGAGGCGAACTTGTATATACATATTATTAGCTTTTATTGTATTGTTATAAAAGATTCATTCACTAGATTTATATTACAATTATTTACGTTATTTACATAAATTCCATATAATCAAAATTGATGATATGTCCATCCGTGTGTCCTTGTGTCTATCTGTTATTGGCTCTACTAAGGTCATGAACGGATATTTATTATTAGCGTTTCCATCGATATGCCAAAAATGGGCGAGATGGGGTAACAAGCACGCTTATAATTTACAATAAACATTTTTTTTTAATACGAAAATCTAACTAGTTCAGATTTATGTATGAATGGGATAGGACATATTTTGTCCATTTTCAATAGAAACCTGTCTGCATAAACTAAAAATATATACGAAGTGTTAGCTCAATAACTTAATAACTTAATAACTTAATTTTGGCTTTCGTCAACGTATATACATACGATTGTATAGATTAACACATGGGGTCGGGTAGGCCACCTAAGAGCATGTCTCTAACCTCTGGATATGAACGTGTGGTAGTACGTTTTGCCAAAACTTAAAGTCAACTATTATTATTATTTCATTCATCCTAAAATAGTACAAATAGATTAAATTTTGCCAAAGCTTAGCATTCTGGTTTTAACTTTGTTGTTATTGTGGTTGTTTAAACATAAAAAAAAAATTACAACAAAACCCACATAATCACAATCCATTGGAGAATACAAGATAGTTATAAATTTACGCAGGCCTTGCACATGAATGCAACAGCATAATACAAATAAGTGCCAACAACAATACGTTTATGGTCGCATAGGCCGCAAAAATTTCTAAACATTGTAAATTTCCTGTAAAAATGCGATTACAAAACGTTGTGGTATTGTTACAATAAGTTCATCTTTAGCAGTAATGTGGAAGAGATTAGCATGCGGGTGAGTATTGCGTACGATATGCATTGTTACCTTCTAAGGTAATATCGTGCATGGTTGCACACTATTACACAAGTCTTTGCTGATGCCCAAATATGCAGAAGTGCGGTGTTGTAGGTGTTTGTAAAGATTGTTTGTAAAAATATTACATGACTTTAAGAGCCTATACTCTTATAAAAATCAAGCAAAGACTAAAAGTGAATGGATATTACCATGTCCTTCCGTCTGTCCATTAAATTTGTACGTAAGCTACAGGTCACATTTTTCGAGACATTTCAATGTAATTTGGTACAAGGACATGTATGAACCCAAAGAGGAATGCTTAAAAATGGACCAAACCAAACCATTTTTAGAAGCTCTTCCTATATAAAGTCCCATTATAATGGACAAGGGAAAAAATCGCAACTTGTAATATTTTTTGACAAAACTTCGTAAAGAATAGTTAATTAGCTTTATATTTGGCTGGGCTAAATTTGGATGCGATTGGACTATTTTTAGAACCCCTTTCCATATAATGATATTATACGAAGTAACTTATATGGGAGGGCCTCACGTATACAGATACAACTAAAGTAATTGTAGCATAATTTAAGGAGCTAAGTGGTGTTAGTATATTAAATAGTCGGGCTTGACCGACTATAACATTTTTTCTTATTTTGTATACATTTACATTGTAGTTGAGAGGTATTGAGATTCAAGGTTTTTGAAAATTTATTACAATCATACACCGAGCACGCTTCAGAGACGCTCACGATAGTTCCGGAGCTATGCTTACGGACGCACTATGTAGTACACATTACTGAATATACATTGTTCCACTTTATTGCACTTTTAAACGTTAATCGTAAGCAAAAGTTCCGTGAATTCCTAACACTTGAAGCAACTTTTTTACAATAAATATAATAAAAGTCATTTTCATGCAAAATATGCATTGCAAACAAAAGAAATATTTTACATAAATATGTTCGGTATATTGAAAAAAAGTAGACCATCAGATAAATATTTGTAAAATCATCTATACGTATGAAATTGTTGCCACTTTATGGCCGTCTCTTCCGCAACTCTTTTCTCGGTTTTCTGTTATGTAAAATAAATTTATACTTGTATTTTGTTGTTGTTCGTCCTTGAAGTGTTAATTATTTTAATGTGTAAGTTGTTATTCTTTGAAGCCCTTTATTCTACGTACACTTTATTGAGCGTGAAAAAAAAAAATTATTTCTTCTTTCCTTTAACAAGAGGTTCTTTGTGGCAGAGGAGGAGGAAACATGCGTTTTTTAAACATTTAATTCTTATTAACGTTCAACTTTAATTATTTTTAACGAAAATCTTCCGAAATGTTCAAATTTTGAACATATTACAAAAATAACAACAAACAAGTACAAAAATTTGGTCCAATTTTGTGAAATTTCAAAGTTCTATATTATTTTTAAAGTGTGAATTTGCTCCAAGAAAGATTCAAGATTACAACCACAATTTGGAGCCAAACCTTAGCCAAAAATACAAAAATAAAATACAAATTTTATTTAAGCAGGGAAGCATACACATACACCACTCGTGCTCTTGCTCTTGGCACAGATGGAGGTATACTGTGACTAAAAAAATTCCACTTGAGTGAAACAAGTATATGCGATGGAGTATGTAATAATGTATGTATACTTTGCGAAATATGTGTTAAAAAGTATAAAACAGAATTTTATAATTTCATGAGAAAAACGTCCGCGAAGCGAAACTGAATTATGCCATAAGAGGCACAAATTACAAACCAAACTAATCTTGTCTCCACGTGTCGTGTTCGCCTTTAACAAAGCATTATGTGACAATTCCGCACAAAATTTTGAAGTTGGCCAAATAAATTATATGGGCTATTCAGTTTATTAACCCTTCTGAACTGTATATATATAATATATAATATATTAAAGATATAAAGTATATTTTTGCCTCTCAATCTCAATTTGGTGGTTCGTATAACATATGCTCCTCCAATTTACAGTTAAGCGTAAAATTTCACGTGTAAGTTGATACGATACGGATATCTGTTATAGGCAAGAATATGATTACACCTTAGGAGGGTATATAGGGGTTGCATGTAGACGTGAAGGGTTTTTAAGATTAGGCCTCAATTTAGTTGTCTTTGTTGTTGTTAAAATCAACAGTTTTTAATTGACAGATATACAAACTTTCATATCCTTCCGCATACCTAATCCAAAAATCAATTAAATCATTATCTTTTTCATTACTTTGCTAACATCCCTGCCGAGTAGTGCTTTCACGTCGATACCCACAAAGGCTGCATTTTTTCATTAACGCTTACGCTCAAAGTAAAATTCAAATTAATTCAAAATTATTTCATTAAACACTCATCTGTTAACACCTTCCATTCAAAGCCTTTTAACTAAAAATATTCCTTCATACGAGTATAAACATAAAACAAAAAAAAAATAGAAAAAAAGTGATTTACAACAAATTTGCATCTAAAGTGAACGATTTTATACCACAAAGCCCACATCAGTGGTGTCTCTTTTTGTTTAACATAATATCAGTCTTTAATGTTAATTTTATTAAGCTAACTTACAACAACAACAACAACAACAAAAAGATTTTGCATAATTTTCAGTATATAACCTTTTCCAAGTTTTCCAAACTCTTTAGAAACATTATCGTCTTGAATTGAATTTAAGAACCATTGTTATGCATACGGTTCAGAGTTTACGTACTTGTGAGAAGAAATGGTAAATGCATATAATAGGAGTTGAGGACGTGTGGCAGTGAGTGTTTATGATGGGAATTCAATGCTTCAAGGTTTCTATCTCTGCTCTCTGCTCAATATGTTTAGCAAAAATGCTACAACTAGTACCTGTCGAAACGTGATTGTAGTGCTCTAATCAAAATCGTTTACTCGCACAAATTTCTTACAATTAATTATTAAGTTTAAAAACATATTCACATGTAGTATGTTTCGAAATTAATACAATAGAAATGACTACAATAGGATTATTAATTATTATTAGCAATATCACATGTGTACAACTTGTTGTTGCATCCATCCATCCATGAATCCATCCACTTGCTTCATTATTTAATTACTATATTTTTTAACTACTGAAAGTGTCTGTAAAATAATTGCTAAATAATTACTAATCTAATAACATACCTATCAGATTTAGAATGTGTCCGGGATATATAAATTGAAACATCATTTAAAATATGGCAGTGTCCGTGTATCCGTTTTTTGTTGAAAAGCTCACAATCATAAATGAGGATACTGTGGTATATTGTATACGGACACTTTTAGGTTAATGGGTGAAATTTCCGTTGAAAGCAGAGAAAATTAAAAGTGCCTGTACAAAATTTCAGCTCAATATATCAAAATTTATGCCCGTGAGAATGTCAACAACAGACGGACAGACGGACACACGGACATCTAATGTCTAAATCGACTCAGTTTTTAATGCTGTTTAAGAATATTTTTACTTTTTAGGGTTTCTGACACCTCCTTCTGGGTGTTGCAAACGGCACACCAAACTTAGTAAACCCCCCATCTTGTCTGGAGGGTATAATAATATGATGAAAAATTGAGTTCTGGCAGAGAAAGACTTTGCGGACAACTGCGATATATCGTATATATCGTATGCTAAACAGCTGAATATTATTGATAAACAGTGCTGTCACTCTGTTCTGGTAGCTTTAGCTTCCACCAAAAGTTCTGCAATACATATGAAATTAGTCGTTTAGTGCTCAACTTTGTATTATTGTCGTTTACGAATTTTGCACATGAAAGCTTTCTGCTTTAAAGCTTTTAAACAAATGAGAAAGTAACGGTTACAATTTGTTTAAAAGTTTAAACCTTTAAAATGAGCAGAATTTAGCAATTACTAGCCTCTTGCATTATTATATAATTTTTAAATTTTTTTTTATGCTTTTATATGGTGATGAATTGCAAGAGCTGAATTTTAAGCAAAATAAAATATGATATTGCATATCATTTGTTATGGTGTCACCAATAGTCAAACCAAACATAATTTTGGAATTGTTAAATATTACATATCTAGCAAAAGCAAAAGCCTTGCACGCTATCGAAATATGTACGATGTATTTGGTCACTTGGTGATTTTTTATTTGACATTTGTAAGTCACTTCAATAGTAACTTGCAACCCTTTCATAGATAATTATACCCTGTGCTACAAGCACGTCATCATCATCATCATCAAGTCATCGTCAAGCTTCGGTCCTGGATGGGCCTCTTCCAGTTTTGTAGTGTTTTCAAGTCCTCTATCTTGGTCCCTCCATCGAAGCTTGGGTTTGTCTTTTAGGTGATGTCCTTTCGATTCCTTGCCGAACACTGTCCTAGCTGAAGCACTTCCTTTCATGTGTCCGAAATTGTAGCCATCGTAGGCGTTGTATCTTTATACGATGGATTATGTCAATGTCGTCGCAAAGCTTATACAAACTGTATACAATACAAGGACGTACCACCTTTAATTATACCAAACGGTTAAGAATCTAAATCGAAATCGGTTGCACCACGTTCGTCTGTTCATTCATGTATTTCTCTTGATAAACCTAGAGTTTGAAAATGAATCTGATCGGTGCATTTTTAGGACCTTTCCCCATATAACGTCTTTATCCTTATACCTGCTATCCAAACCCAAATTCCAATTTGAATAAATTTTTTAATAAGATATTTAGCAAAATTTGATCAAGAGTAGTTAATTAGCTTAATGAATAAATGCTCCAAATTAACACCATATCGAAACCTTTTTAACACCTCCTTCCATATAAAGGTTTTTCACAAAAGCACATTTTTCAAAATAAAAATAATAACTCAATCTATCTCGATATTATTATATGTATGCTATAATTAGTTTAGTTATATCATGTATAACTTAAAGTATCAATTGTGCTGCAGGATATTAAATGGTCGGGTAGAACCGACAAGACTAGTGTTTTTACTTGTTTTCTATTCTACAAATACATCTAAGTTACATTAACTTAACACCCACAATCTGCACTATTTCCTTCATAAATCTCCTTTTGTACTTTACGAGAGTCATTTTTACCTAAAATAAATATGTAGTAATAACAAATGATGATAATTATTCCAAATGCAAATAACTCTGTTATGAAGTACAAGTGACGATTTTGAAACTCAAGTGAAATGTAATTGAAATGAATTGTAATTGATGATTTTTTTTTTTTGAAATCAAGTTGACGAAGGCGTAGTTGTTATTTGTTATGTTGATGGTATTTAAAGAGATGGTTACCCACCAAGCTAAGTGTAGCTTTTTACTTGTTTCCTTCTCCCTTCCAAAATCGTGATTTAAGTAAAACTTCCACGCATGTACATATTTATAACATTTTCACTTTGTGAATAATATATAAGTATATTTATATATATGTATATATGTATTTATGTATATTTATTTTACAATACATGTTCGAGTGACTAAATATAATACATAATATATATCTGTTTGCTTTTTCATAAATGTATATATGTAATACAGCGGAAATTGTTTTTGGTTTTTGTTTTTTTTTTTGATAATAATATGTACAGGTTACGTACGGTAATTAAGGATACTCATTCATATGAATGTAATTTCTGTAGAACAATTTTGTTTGATTTTTTTCTTGTCAGATCGTCAATGGTGGACCATAAAATTCGTATATAATGTTCATCGAGAATTGGAAACATTAGCTGGTGATGTAGAAACTGGTGCAAAGCGCAAAAAACATATGGAATGTTCTGACACTACTAGAAATACACAATTTGTCCAACAAGTGCAAGAGATCGTTGACGAAGGCCTTCAAAGTCTATTAGGGCCATTGCGAGGGACCCAAATGTCTAAGCCTTATCCGTCGAATTGTCCACGAAGACCTCCGCTTTATGTCCAGTCCGAAGACTTATGCGAGAAAAACGTCTTTGGAAAACGCTTAGACACCCTAAAGTTCTTAACATGTTTTGGTTTTATTCTGATGACATAAATTTCAATTGCTTCCTCACACAAAGCCATGACGACACCAGATTGAATGCCCGAACATTTTTATGACCACATTACACCAAACTTATGGCCAAGTGGCTCCCCAGCAACAACAATGATCACATTGAACAAAGACCTTTTGATTCTGGTATGCTATCGTTTCCGACACCGGATTGAGTCCGTTTTTGCCGCTAATGGGTATTTTATTGAATAATTGTATAGTCTAGATAGTCAATTAACATGTTGTAAAAATTTCATGGAATTATAATAAATTTTGCATAAACTCTAAACAAATTAGTTTTAATGTCAATTTGTCCTCAACTACCACACGCAACCTGTAGTTGTATATTTTTTTGTAGGTTTATTTATAATTGCAATTATACAACAGTTATGTTATTGGTATCTACTACATATATAATATCGATATGCATACCATATGTATGTATGCATACGTGGCTTTTATATTTGTTTATCAGCTATAATTATTGCATAAATAAGTCTCACATTTTTAATACATTTTCATTAGTTAGACATTTCTCCATATATTCACTACAGTTTCCGTGATAACCAATATTTTCTTTTCCTTTTTAATTTTACATTTAAAAATTAATTCTTATATATAGAATTTAAATGATTAATATAAATTTGGAAAGAAAAAAGCACTTTCGGTACATTTCTTGTTTTTATAACCACCATCATATGCAAAACGGAATTTAGGTGCATATCATTTTGTCCAAACATTTGCAGCGCCTAAAAGGAGGCGCCGTAAATCCCACATAGTACATAAAGTCGGAATTAGCATATAATACTGTTCCCATCTAACCATGTCTGTCTGTCCGCAAAACTGAGACATCAATTCGAAACTTGACAGAAGTTGTGGTAGTTTTCATGTGCAGGTAATTTAAAAAGGAGCATTTCTTCAAGAAATGTTTCTATATTATTAGGATAATAATACTCTGGTGCAGCAATGGTGGTGCTTCTCCCAGATATCATATGTTTTACATGCATGTATATACATTTTTACTTAACGAAATCAATTTCATGTTAAACTCTGTGAGTATTTTTACATGTTTGAAGTATTATTTAAGAAAACATATTTTTTTTTAATACTTCCTAATATGTTTTTTTATAAGTATTACAGATTTTGTTTTTATTTTAACTAATTTTCGCTTGTTATATAAAAGTAAGAGAAGGGAAGCGTGTTCAATTGTCTACGATTTCTTGAGATTTGTACAAGTTTTTCAATTTTAATTCGTGTTTTTTGTTGTTGTTGTTGTTGTTGTTGTTTGCAATATTATATGTAATTAGTTTGTGTTAATTTTATGAAAATTATAATGAAAAAAAAAAAATAATTTTTATATTATTAAAGTTACACTTACACTGGTTAATGGGTTCAGCTTCTATTTCTATTAATTCTACTACGTTAGCGGTATTTATTTTTATACATATTTGTATATTTTAAAACTGATTTTCTAGCGGCCTTTGAAGGGCTTATTTACAATGTACTAAACACAATTTTTTTATATATATATATGTGTGTGTGTTTTTTATATAATGTTTATTTTTTTATTTTTTATTTTTTTAATACGGGTACATATACATTGTGTGGTACAAGTTGAAATAAAATTGTTTTTATTTTCAAAGGTTAAAGCTTTAGGTACACGGATTTATATTAAGATGGTACTTAACGGAATCACTTAAAAATAAAAGTGTCTTTTGCATTATAGTATACGTACTCCGGGCTTGCATAAGTTTTTAGCAAAGTTCTATGTATCCCCGAACTTGAGGTGGTTAGTACAATATAAAAAATTTACAAAAATAAATAAAATAAAACATATTTTCATTAATAGTTTCAATTTTAGTGTTGTTAAAAACAAAGAAATCCGATGCTGAACAGGGATATAAACTTTGTGGGATCGCTAAAGCCTTTTTCTGGGCATTATAAACGTTTTTACAAAGTCATTTATATCCCCGTATGTGAATGAAAATGATTCAAATCCCATTTTCCGAAAAAAGTTTAAATAATGATGGCATTCATATAATCTTTTTTATATGTGAAGGACCCGTGTCGAAAAAAATTCAGATTCCGTTATAATTGGCCAATGGGCCTTGGGTGGAGAGAGATACAAGTCCATGATTTTTTAATGTCATAATATAGAAAAAACAATTTACTTGCACTTTGTAAAATTTTTGTCCTGATTCTAAATCCAACCCTATTTCGTTTTTCTATATTGTATATATTTTGAGAAGAATATTAGGCTCGAATATTGGCCTAAAATCTATTTTCAAATGTCCCTAACAAAAAACATGACTTGATGGAGCAAAAGTGATTCAGATTCAGCATTCTAAATACACCTTAAATCACTTCAGCATCAAGAAAATTTTTTTATTTTATATGCCAAAGGCACACTTTTACTGAAGGATTTGATGAATTCATTTAGTTTGTAGATCAAGTTCATTTGGGGATAAAAATATCGCTATTTTTCAAACTAACGCTATAAACACTGTTTTAAAAAAAACTTCCATTATTTGAGACCCTAAAATACAGAAAAATTGTTATCTAGAGCTTACCCCGTACATAAATTTTCCATTCCCAGAAGAAGGCGAAAAATACTTTACAATCAGCACGAAAATATAGATCTACATAGATGATGACGTATCCGTCAGTGTGGCCGTCTCTTATTGGTACTGTCGTGTCGTAAATTTCTAGTTATTGAGCTAAAATTTTGTATATACACTTGTAGTTTCTGCACGCAGAATAATATTTAGATAAAGCCACACCCACAAAAGTTTAACTATAAAGTTGAAAATTCATAGATATATTTATAATTGCCCATCCATTAATGTGCCAAAAATGGGTGAAATCGATTACAAACAAACACGGTCACATTTTTCAAAAATCTTTAAAGGGCGTAATGCAAAAACCTGCCCCGCGCACTACGTTTAAGATTTAACCTGAGTCAAATTTCCTTTTTTTCTAGTTGTTCAAATTAAATAAAAATAATAAAAATGAAACTAAAATAATTTGGAATACATAACAAGTTAAAAAGTATGAAATTGTAAAAAAAAAATGGAATAAAAATTCATTATTAAATATTTCTGGCATGAAAAATGTTAAAAATTTGACAGTATTGCAAAACTAGTAGAAAGCCAGCTAGAGAGAGATCACAAAATGAAAGTATTTGGCAATCTTTATAAACCAAAATTTAAGTAACTAATAACTAACTTTTGTCTGAAGAGGGGTCTTATAGAAAACATACAAATGTATGACGAAAATATAATAATTTCGTGAAAAATCCATTAAGTATAATTCTCTTGCTTTTCTAACACTTATCTTATTATATAGTTACATATGTGTGATTGTACGATACATTTGTATGCAGATAAAATTGAAGGAGTTTGTTTTTAGTGGGAATTGAAGCCATTTAATTTGTAAACTATGTGACATATAAACACATTCGCACTACCATTAACCGTGCAATGTTAAAAGTTAAACGTTTTATGATAATATGTTTAGTTATTTGTCACTTGGTAACGGGTTAAATCAATTAGATGATCGTACAGCAAATCTGAGTGTGGTGTTAAGCCAACCATGAACCAACCACAGATGGCACCTATACTCCGTGATATTGATAAACTGCTCCACATCGATAAAACGCTGTTGGTGATCTATTCATTTACACAATAACATTAAAAACAAACACAAATAATAGGCTTTCAATAGAAGTGATTGATTGATTGATTATTGGAACTTACCAGCTCTTCTGGTGTTACGGTAATGTTTGCATTATTTGTAAAGTAGAGTCGCTCATCTAAAGAATCCGAACATATGGTGAGAATTATTGTCGCTATGTAAATCATTGCAATAATTAGCCAACGAAATGATATCAATTCGGTGGCATTTACCAAAGACCAACGGCATATATCCATGCTGTAAAGAATATTAAAATCAAAACCGAAATTCATGAGTAATTTGTAAGTGTTTACCAAGGTAAAATTTGTATATTGTGGGCATACCATGTATGGGAAGCTTTGCGTTTTCTAAGGAAGTTTCAGAGCGGGGACTCTCTGATTGCCCAGCGCGAAGAGAAAAAAAGTTATAACAGTACATTCTTCAAAGCGCTAGAGAACTGTTTAATTCAAGTTTTATAATAACCCACCCGCACTTGTAAACCATTGTTAAACAAACGTTATCTACTTTATTACATTGCGAATGCCATGGAACATAGATTTATACGTTAACTCTTAAACTTTAATGCTAAAGCACTTTATGCAATGACATTTACAATATTTCATGTTCTTCATTTTTATGGCACATAATTTATAAAGGTCAACCAGCTTATAGATATACCAAGTACAGCACATAAAATTTATCCTAGTTGAGTTTTCTATGACATTATTCTCTAAGAAACTGTACGGGGTAAAGAATTTCGGAAAAATCTCAACTGGTACACATGCACTTGCATGAACTTCATTCATAAATATGTTCACATACTATACATACTTGAAGTACGTGACAAGGATATAACCAGAGTAATAAATGTCAAACAAATACCACCACTTCTATGTAATTTTTTTATACAACGAACAAAGAGATGAACAAACAACAAACAAAAGGAAAAATCGTAACAAGTATTACACAAAATACATGAATATGTGATAAAACAAGTTGAGTTGTAAAGAAGTAAAAAAATTAAATTTGGCTTTGGTCAAATCTTAAATACCCTCCACATATGCATACTAAACGGTGGGTGTGGCTACCGATGATTACGCATCCTAATAGTAAATGTATTATGCATCAGCTGGCAAGTCGAGCTGAGGGGTGTTTTTTGGAAAGTGTGAACGTGTCCGTTATCCTACCACACCCATTTTCGGCACAGGTGTATACAAAATTTAAACTTTATAACAAAATTTTTTCGGCAGATATATCGATTTTTGTCGATTGTGGGCATGGCTGTTGAACAATTTTGTTCATTTTAAATATCGATCTGTGTGCAAAAACTAAAAGCGTCTCTTCAGCTCAATATCTCAATGATAGTGCCAATAACAGACAGACGCACGGACATACATGTCTAGATCAACAGTTGTTGATGCTGATTATGTATGAAGAAGGCATAATTAAGTACCCCAAAATTAATTAAGAACGGTCCCTGTTACTCCAGTGCTTTTGAAAATGTTGTCACTTTCGTCACACTGTGTTATTTACCATGTTTACGCTTATTCACAACTTCGTCACATCCTTAAAGGAATTCACTCTTTGCCTTATCGAATCCACTTACTTTTCACTAATTCTACTATGTGCACTTTACATATCACTAGTTGACTATAGACACAATTACATTCTACACACACAGTATATATGTTGCATGAAAGGCCGTTATGTTAATCACAAGTTTCATGGTATCATTTAAGGAAGGTCAGTATAAACAAAATATAATGTAATTGTGTTAGTCGTTTCCATGCAGTTTGTTAAGTGTTTGTGCAGACATGATGCAAACCCAGTGAGAGTTGAGGGTTACCAGTTTATATATGTACGTGTGGAATGTGATTATTCATGTACGCTATTATAAAAGAATTCAAATAAAATCAATGAAAACATTGGGCTCCTTCTTTAAAGCTTGCGTATAAGGTAGGGAGCACACTATGTTTTTTTTTTCATTCCTTGTGGTCACAATGCAAAGTGGTCTACGTAAAATTGTCACACTTTCACTTAGAATTTCTTCTAATTGCCAATTTCTTTCTAATCTATATTATGTGGGTTTTATGCAAATGGGCAAGGTGGCTGATGAATATTACAAAAATATACCTACCGATCCAATACGGATACCATACATATTATGGCCAAACAGTAAAATGTGTTTATATAAATATTGGCAAATGTTGCATAATCTGCTTTAATTGCTAATGTCGATGCGAACTTCTCACTTGGGTCCGGGTTTAATGAAATTGTAGATGTTGGCGCTACAGTGATATCCTGCTGTTGTTGCTGTTTTTGTGATTGTTGTTGGTGTTGTTCATCACTATCGTAAGTCTCGCCAGCAAGACTCAAAACTTTAGACCAATCGGTAGGATTACTGCTCAATACAAATAACAAATGAGCCAGCGCTAGACCGGCTAACAGACCGTGACATATATTTGAAATGAGCAACCAAACTCGTTGAGCTACACAGGCCAATTCAATATTAGTTGTTGGTTCGTACCTATAAAAAATATAACAATAAAGCAAAATATGTACAATCAAAATGGAAAACCTATCAATTCTTTTCATATTAAAATTTTCAATAAAAAAAAACACATTTTTTTAAAGATCAGCGGTCAGGAAAACCAAAATAGGCATGTATGAATTCAATTTGCGCAGTTAAAAAAAATAATTCGATTAAAATCAAATCTTTAATACCCTCCACACCTACATATATACGGGTGGCGTGGTCACTTATGATTACGCTTCCTAATAGTAAATGTATTACGTCCGTTTTTTTGTAAAGTGTCTGTTATCCGACTGTTATCTGTTATCCAATTATACCAAATATCAGCTTAATGTTCTAATATTTACGTCCGTGAGAGAGTCAATTAGACATAAAAGTCTAGATGGACTCAGTTTTGATGCTGAAGGGTATTGCAAATGGAATGGAAAACTTGATATATGGGGGATATCTTATGTGGATGGTGTAAACATCAATTTTTATGCAAGCTCCATTTCTACGGTTGTATGCTTTGTGGGAATCAACTCTATGATGTCCCTTATTTTGAATTGAAGTGCTATGGCTTGGGTTAACCTGGAAAACGATATGAAAACATATTTTGACAAAAGAGGCCTTAATTACAATTATACGGATATTCTAATTTTATACAACTAATCAAAATCTATAGGATAATTCGTTTAGCTGTAATAGGCTTTGTTACAATTACTACTTGAAATATTGTTATGTGCGAAATAAGTTTCAAAACCTTTACATAGTATAGATAAAATCGCTGAAGAAGAGTTTTAACGGTAACAAAAATTTTATTCAAATAAGAGACTTGACTTATTTAGTAATAAAAGTGTAAAAATAGTCTGGTTCAGTATAAACTCAAAAGTAACTGCCATCCATGAAGTCAATGGATCTCTTTGATCTTTATATATTAGCCTAACAGAGCCTCTCTTTTTTAAAGTCACGGCGTTTAATTTAAATCTAAACGTATGCAGCGCATACTATTCATACTGGCGTTGATACACTACACGTAGAGGTCATCAAAACAGCCATCAAACTAAACTAAAATATAAAAATGTTGTGAACACACAACATACTAACCTATGATATTCACCATCCATTAAAAGACAACGTGTATCACCACAACTACTACTGGAACGTAAACCATAACCGGCAACAAGGCCAGCTCGCCTCTCTATAATGGAGCCACTGCCATCCGCGACGCCATCACCAATACAACCATTATCACTGTTATCGTTACCATGATGTCCGCGCATGCCCCCAGTGACGGAAGGCCCACTAACACCAACACCACTACCACCGGCACCCCCATCACTCGTCCGCATTAATAAATGCTTGTAGTAGCGTGAAGGTTCGACTGGTCGATATCCCGATGACGTCTGTATAAACATTTTATCGATGTGCGTAGGCATATCATCTGTGGGTGAGACAACCGGTGTAAATGGATTGTAGATTTCTTCACCCTCTGCTGGTACAATATCATCAGAGAGTTCCCTCAAAATGGAGGATATGCCACTACCTGAGTAAATTTTGCCTAAAATAATGAAAATACATTACAATAAACCAGATTTATGTTAACAATAAGAATGGGCTTTTGCGGTCATCAATTACACGATCTGCTATAACCACAATCGTAATCTATAGCTCGGGAAATATTTTTTCGGGCGGAACTTGAGTATAATAAGTGTACGGACAAAGGTTTATTTTAATGGTCCCTTTTTTATTTCTATTTCACTTAAGTCAATAAGTGCTTTAAAAAATGTCACAACATTTTAAAGAAATCTTCGGAGATGTTATAAAATGTATGTGTAGTACAAACATTCTAAATGTGGACCGTCCGTACGTGTGGAACATTTGGGCAGAACGAATGTGTGACAGAATAGCGTACTTAACAACAACAGCAAGTACAATTAGCTGTGTCGCTGACAAAACTAATCTCGCCTTCTCTGTGGTATCATATACTTTGCAAATTTTGTCCATTAGGTAGGCAGATTGTGGTGATGTGGTGCAACAACACTTACTACAACAAATGATTACAAAGTAAAAAGCTTTAAAAAGATTCAATTCCGTACTTATTATGTGCCCTCTTTTGTCACGCTGAGACTTTGTTTTGCGATGTACTCTACGCTCCTCTAGACTTTGATCGATTTCTAATTCACCGGACAATGAAGCATCATTCAATTCGGAACATTGCTTTAGATAACGCATTAACGTTTCGTTCGCCTGTCGCACTTCCATTTCACCAGCAGCAATTAGTTTACGTTCACGCCTGCGTCTCGATTCGGATTTGCTACGTTTGCGACGTGGACTTTTCTCCAATGAACTGCGCGAACGTACAGAACGTTGTGCTGGACTGGCTGTAGGATCGGACAGTGATTGATGCTTACGAGAATGACCACTTGTTGGTCCGGTACCACTGCCAGCACTTAAAGCAGAAGGTGTGGGTGAGGCTTGCTTCAATTCACGATCCATCAAACCTAAAATACCGCGATGAAATGATGCATCTGCTGCTGTTTCGTGAACACGATGAGAAGGTGAATGCGGTGAGAGAGTGCGTCGGTGTCTGTGAACTGTAATGGTGGGTGGCAATTGTTGTAAAGTTTCACGCAAACTCATCGCATCACCCGACGAGTTTCGACTGCTACTGGGACCTTCGGGAGGATCAGTGGCTGCTAATTCAGAATAGTCGGCAGCTTCCTGTCCTGTATCAGGTTCGTTGTTATCGTTATGGGTGCTTTTTGTACACAAAGAAGAAGACGCTCTGGCGCCATTTTCTGTGGCATTATCCTGAGGTGCATAACCATTAACCAATAAAACCGTTTGTGTGTTTTGTATTGTTTCGTTTGTTTCTTCTGCTGCGGTGAAATATTGACGTTCATTCTCTTGCAACAAACGTGTAGTCACTGCTGCAATTGAATTATTTGGTCCAGCTGTTGCTGCCAGTTCGCTTTCACCTTCTTCGACCATTCTAATGCTTTCTTGAGTACACCTAGCGGGTGTTTTGCTTTCAGAGTTAACATTACGTGTAATTTGTTGTTGCTGTTCATTGCGTCGATGACGCGATTCGGTGCGTCGATGACGATGACGATGAACTTTCGGGGTTGCTTCCATAATTTACAACAACAACAATAACAATTGAACACAAAGAGAACAACACGCAACCGAACGACTGCGTCTTATTGTACAGCACTCACTCCTGCAGTCTACATCCTATTCCTGCTTAAAGCTCACTTACACATTAGCAATCCCGCCTGTGTTTGTTAATGTTTTTTTTTTTTGGCTTCTTGTTCTTCTCGGCCTTATTGCTTTTGTTGTTTGTTACTAGTATTCTAAATTTACAGTTCGCCCCCCCACACAAAACAGAATCATTCTTTTTTTGTTCCCCTAATGGCTTTGATTACGTAGAAATTTGTTGCTTATAATTAAATAACTATTTTTTGTTGCTTCTGTACGGATTTTCTGTTTTCTTTTTTGGGGATCTCTACTCAGTGCATCCGTTTCCTCTTTTTTCTAAAAATAAATAATTTTGGTTATGTGCGTTTTTCTTTAAATTAAACGGAATCCAACAGTCATTTATATGTATAGTATATGCACCTACATACACGTACGTACACTTGTCGACTTTATTGATTTTCACATGGCGTTCAACATTTGATTTTGTTAAACGAATTTATGCACATTGGTTTTATTGTAATCCTGCACAGTGTTGTCATATCGTGGCGGAGGACAAAATATTTGTTCACTTAACTTCTTGACCTAAATTTATTTTCACTGGGTTATTTAGGTTTGTATGCCCTGTGCATGCATCTGTGTACATATGAATATATTTATAATTGTACTGTTTTCTGCTTGTTAAGAAAATCTTTGTCAACCTGTGTATGATATCCTCACTCATTCATTTGGTACGAATATAAAAGTATCGCTTTGCAGTATAATTTTAGTAAAATCTCTATAAAGGTATTGTCTTTTTCCGTTAACGTCTGTATATAAAATTTATTATATTTTATAGAAAATGTAATTGTTAAACACACACACACACGCGCACGCACATTCTATCCACAAAACACAAAAACATTTGATAGCGCACATTATTGTGTGTGTGTTGGAGTTTTTCTCTCGTTCGCGTGTCTGCACTCATCCACGGCTAAAAGGCAACTGAATATTTTGTTCATAAACTGGTGTTTGGCACAGAAAAAGGGACACAACACATACCATTATATTCCATTAGTGTGTGTGTGTGTGTGTGTGTGTATGTGTGTGTACGGGCACGTTCGTAATCCTGTGCCATTTGATAAAGGAAAGCTTTTTAGTGACGTCAGCACAGCAAAGTACACAACATTAGAAACGCACCTGATGCGAGAGAACAGATACGATTCCAATTCTTTTCGATTTTAAGTGAATCGTCTTTGTCGTCGCAACTGATAAGCTAAAACTATCTTAATTACATAGAATACTTCTTGTGTCAGTACGACCACACTAGGGAAAATATGTAACATAAATAAGGATTAGACTATTCATAAACTTGAAGAGATAAAAAGTTTAAAGTTGACACGTGGAGAAAGTAAAGTAATTTTGATATTAAGCACAGCTAACTGAAATTTGAAGTGCATGGTTTTAAACGATTTTTTCGTTAAAATTGTGGTAGATGTACCTCTTTAAAAAGGCAGAGGATCGCCCCCACATCGTGCCGCATAGGGACCACCTACACAATTATATTCATATTCATGCTTGTGATGACTTTTTTTTTGCCTAAACAACACAGGTTGTCCACTAATAATTTTTGGGACACCATTACTTTCATAACTGTTCACCTTTTTGCTTCTTTTTTTACAATATTTTCGATTCAGTTGGAATGTTGCTCTCGTATACATGCGCATGTGTCGCTAACCAGTAATAATTCCAGCGTGACGTCAATCGAAAAGCTTCGCTTGAAGCAGGTTGTGTAGTAAGAACCCCAAAGAAGCAACTTGAAATAATGTGTTGGTTTTAGAATGTGTTCGCGTTTACTAAGCGGTTACACAATACTTGTAATGTGCCGGTAAAAACTTTTCTAAAAAACAATGCATAACAGATTACGCTTTTGTGTTGTCTGTGCAGTATGTCTGTATAGTATTTATATTACCTATATATTACACCCTCACCAAAGCTAGATGTACACATATTTTTTAAACATACACTCCAGCATGTTTATGCAGTTTACTAATTTTTGGTGCATGCTTCTACTTGTAAAAGAAATGCGTAAAGTTTTTCTTAAGACTAAAACGATTGGAGTCGTCACGTTCTATAGTTTAGCAGAAAGCCGCTTTGCATCTGCACGTACTTCAACTCATTCATAAACAGCCACTAACCTATGACATTAGTCCTTTTTTATTTTTAAGATAAACACATAAATAAATATTTCCAAAATTTTCCGCATCCCACACACAAAATTATTTAAAAAGTCAAAGGTAAGATAATGAGCGTTTACATTGAAGTTCATATATTTGTACACTCATAAGGTATAATATGTTTTCTAAACGGTACTGCGCAGAAGCGTATATGTAATAAATGCATAATAGTAAAGAAAAGTATATGAAATACGCAATAATTGTGACGTAATGCAATGATAATAGAATGATGCAATCACCACGTCATACGACAGTGTAATGACATTATGTGTCTACAAGTCGAACGACGATGGAATATGTGGCACAATACAATAAACCAAACGAAATGGCTTCATGACCATTCCAGCACGACTGTACAATATCTGGAACAATATAAATATGAACAATGCAATCAATCAATCAATTTCGGGAATGAAAAGCAGTTTCAGAGAGAGACCCCATAAAGAGTATACGTAAGAATACATTGGCTTTAAAGTCTAAATCAATTTGGTGGATTTGTGGTTAAATTCTCCCGGTCACGGCTGGTAGTTAGTCCGCGCAAGTTGTAATTGATATTGGGCAAGTACTTTCATCGCCCATTGTTAAACAAAATCAAAGGAAGCGTCACTTTTATGAATTCTTAAACATTCTCCTAAAAACTGTACAAGATGTATAGCTGAAAATGTTCTGAAATATTCTTATATGAATATGAAATAAGCAGGATTAAAATAGTCCACAACAAAAGTTGGAATCAGAAAGTTGGATTTTACTTTTTTGGAAGAGATATACAAAGAAGTGATTGGAATGCGAAAAATTGCATCAAACAACGCTCACAATATGAAACATATGATCCCCATGAATTTTGTTATGAAAATATTATATTCGGTCAACCTAGCCCATTTAATACTCTTCACCACTCAGTTTCAATTGTACCCAGCCATAAAAATAACAAAATTTATTATTTTGTCACATAAGAGTCATTTTGTGAACAATTTTTATAGAGATAGAGGGGGATTCAGAATCGTGAGAGGGAGAACAAGTTCTCATAATGGGCAGAGCAGGTCCAAATGTCGCCAACTTTTGTTAAAAACAAGTAAAAAAAAATTTATAGTTGGTCAAGCTTGACCACACCATTTAGTTACTTTGATTATGCTACAATTAGTTTGGTTACGTATGGGATTCTAAAAATGATTTGATATGGTTGATTTTCATTAAGGTTCGCCTTTTGGGCTAATAGATGTCCTTACACCAAATTTCGAAAAAATATACCAAGAAGTGGGACCTGTAGGTTGCCCCCACATTAACATGGACAGACCGATGGTCAGATTTTGATTCTGAATCGATCGGTATAACTGAAGGGGGGTGTGGCATTTGCCACAGTTAGGAGTTATAAATATCGGCACAAACATAATATTCCTTTGCCACAAGCGATGCAAGTACCGAGTTTTCATCACATAATGGGTTTCTTAAGAACAAGGTATTATATAAATTAACGAGCACATATACTTCGAATAAGAATTCATAGTACTAATTACTACGCGATTGACAACTTCCACCTAATCCAACTTTAACAGAACGGAATTTGTCATAAAAATGCATTTACCTTGAGGCGCATAAAAAATCAGTTATCTTATCAATCGCTACTATGGCAACAATTCGTTGATTGCCACAGTTTAATCAATATAACAACTTAGGAAGAAATAATTTAATTTCAAAACAACAATAACATATGCCCGTTTTAGAAGCTCCCAAAGAATTGGACGATTCCTCACCAGATGAATCTTTTCAACAACAACCGCCACCACCGCCTCCACCACCACTACCCGAACAACGAAGACGGTATATGCCTCAAGCAATGGGATTGTTGGCAATTTCAACACAGCCTCCAAATTTACAACGTTTGCAACGATCATCCACAGAACCGCAACCGATAAGAACAACACCTCACAATAGGAATCGCATGGAAATTTTAAATAATGCTAGAAACGTAATTAATGTTCGTTCTTCCGTCAATAATATGTACGATCGCGATGTAGAAGAAACTGAAGAAGAAAATTATTATCCCGCTTATGTGCATCTATTACCGCAGGTTGTGACAGTTCAGCAGCAACATGTTGAACCAACTTTAGAGGAGTTATTGGTAGATATTGTAAACTTGATGAGATTTAAATTTCTATTGAAATGCCATCACATTTACTTTTACAGAGGCGCGTCACTCAACGTGATGATTTAGAGAATGTGTTGTCAGTGCGCTTACGTGTACTTTCCTCTCACGTTAGCCTTTCGCACATGGCCTTATTTACCCCACGTCTACAACAATTGGATTTAAGCGGTTCGGTTTTATATTCCTTGCGCGATTTGGGCTATGATCTAATCCACTTGACGCACTTGAACGTCAGCAATTGCGGTCTTAATAGTTTGGATGGTACCAGTGGTTTCCCAGCTCTAAGAGTTTTGATAGCTGATAACAATATGATACAAAGAATGGGTCCTTTAATTGAGATGCCGGATTTAGAACGTTTAAGCCTATGCAATAATCGTATAAGTGAACTGTTTACCTTAACATTTCTGGGTCAGTGTAGAAATTTAGTTGAATTAGATGTTCGCGGCAACCCCATAAGTCATTTGGCTCTTTATCGACAACATCTGGAGCGTAATATACGCAGTTTACAAGTGTTGGACGGCGTTCCAAGTAACTCGAGAGATGCACTAAATAGTACAGTTACGGATAGTGACGATGTGTCCTCACTATCAAGTAATTCATTATCAATGCTATTAAGCGAACAACGGCCGGCCACCGCTCCTTGGCCAATCCATCCAACTTTACCTATAGAAAATAATCAAAGATCCGATTCGGGTAAATTCTTTTGTATGCCATAATAAAAGTAAAAAGGTTTTTGTAAATTTTGACATCTACTTATTCAGCCTCGTCTTCAAGTTCTCGTTCGACCAGCAGCAGCTTATATTCGGACTCGCCTGTGGCCGGGTCTATATTATCCTTGGCTCGCAATACCAATCGTCGACGTCGTCGTCAACATAACACTAATGCTTGGGTTTCGGTGGAGAATTCAAGTGCGTCTCTCAGTTCAGGTCACAACTCTACACGTCCGCCGTCGTCATTGTCCTCTGAAGTCGGCGTGGATGACCATGCCGTTTAACGTTTATCGAGAAATAAACCCAATTCAGTAGATATTTTCTGAAGTAAATAATGTCAATTGTTGTACACACACAATAAAGTTAATAAGTGTTTTGTTGATGTAAACTTTATCTTTATATCCCTGACCGTGGTACCAACACTTTTAGCAAGTTCTTCGATATCTCGATTTTGAAAAAAAAAGGATATACACACATATTTACAATGAAGTTTTTCTTTATTATTCTGTATAAGTGTATTCAAATAAAGTAGCTGAAGGAGCTCTAAGCGGTACCAATTGTGTGTAACCATCCGGAGTGCGATACATCATGTATTCTCGACCATTAATAGTACGCCGTAGACCACTGGAATCCGTTTGAAAGTTAGGTCGCCCAAATTGTGGTGGCTGGACTGTACGTAAGACGCTAAAACCATTACGCACTCTGTTTTGAATAGGACTCCATGTCTTATTATTATTATTGTTTTTACTTAAGTTTTCGTGATCGCCACCTTTGTGATATATGGTATAGGGTGGAGGTGGTGTAATTTGAGTCTCTGTTGGTTGAAGTCCTTTGTACGACATACTTTTTAGCAAATTTTTAATATCAAACATTAGTTCTTTATCCTTAGGTGTTTGATTGCGATCCTGGAGAGAGTGCAAAGACGACTTTTTACGTTGGTTAATACAACGAAATATGAGCTCTGTAGTAAAAATAACAGCTGAAGTAGCGAACCCTGCTGCTATTATGAAATAAGTCATAATAAGATCACCGTTACGTAGTTGACGTTCAGTGCCACCCAAGTTTTGGGGACATATTTCGGCATTAGGTAAATCTTTGTTCAATAAATGTTTAATAATGCCCGCCTCCACCAAATGCATCAATCTTAATTAAATATGAAATGACACAATTAATAAATCACTGATTAAACTAAATAAAAAACTTACTCCCAGTCAAACAATTCACTTAAATTAGTGCCCATGGGATAGGCGAATGAGCGTCTCTTCTTCAAAAACGGTATCTTCGATTCGGCAAAAGGACAATGCAGTTTCTCAATAGGACTTTGGATTCGTCGATAACGGTAATCAGTGTATAAGACATGAACTATGGCGGGACGATCACGTATAAAGACATAACCTTGTTTTTCCACATAGCTAATCAAATTGTTCGTATCATTGCTATCCGCGGTGAATACGGCTCGATTATTCATCGTCATCTTATGCAACATATATAAACTTTCATTCATCTGTGCCGCAATATAATAAGTAGTTAAGAAATTTACATAAGTGTAGAGAATAGAGATCGTCGAGACCCAACGATACCTACCAACTTAATAGCGTATTCCACTCCGCCACCACGCATCGTTACGAAATGCTTATTATTTCTGAGAATGTCATCCACCGTATTGAAGGGTAGAGTAAATTTGGATAATGTAAGAAAGGCCGTTAAATTTGCTGTATAGAATGAGGTCAATATCGTAATGAATATCCACCAGGTGGCGAATAATAAACGTGTGGAGTCTAGAAATCATTTATTGCATAACCATTATTACATAATTTATGACACATAGCATGACACATATTTTATGTAAAGTAATAATGAAGCCAATATTTTCAACTCACCTGCTATGGGTGATAAAATGCTGCCCTGCTTCATTAAAGCCCCATATACGAACCAAGCGCAATGTCCTAACGAGTAAGGTTTCTGTTCTACATCCCCAGTCAAACGATTGCGCAATATTATCAAAAAATAAATAATTGGTCCAACAGCCAGCAGCGATATAAGTATAAGAATCCACACTTCGAACTCAAAAGGAGCTAACAGTCCTGTACCTGTGGCCGATTCACTGGGCCGCCTCATCACCATGATCCATTCACCCTCATCCAAAACGGCTGTTGAATAATAAATAAAGCCGCGTTGTTCTGATAGGAAGGGTAAAAAGGCTGCCGCCATGTCTACCCTCTATGAGGTGCATGAACGGTGTTCTACAAAATATTTATTTAACTTGAAATTCAAATTCAATTACCGAATTATTTAACAGTTCCAGCAAGCTACCCGTAAAATCTTCTGTCGACCCGAAAATATTACTTTCTGGCACTATTACCTCGTAGGTAAAATTGAATTTCTCTTTAAGGAAATCAACCAATTGGAAGGCAACACCCAACCCAACGCGCATACCTTTTTCATTCGCGGCGGTGTAGCTTAAAGGAAAATCCTCAAGGGTGGCAATTTTTAAGTGTCGTCCATTAACCCAATCCTGTAATTTCTTCAAGATTTGTTGTTTTACGTCCAAAGCATGTAGCGTCTCAATGAAACCTTCCTGTTCTGCGGGATTCAAATCCTCCATTCCCTTAATGTGTGTCACGGCATCATAATTGTCATTTAAAAGTATAAGATTTTCAGGATACTGATTAAAAGTATCATTGTCGGTACCACAGGTTAAGCAAAGAGCGGCCAACATTAATTCAACACCTGTCATCCTGGGATGCTCATATTATTTTTCTATAACACATATGTCCCTGGAGTGCATAATACCATTTATCGGATGATATTAATGCACAAAAAAATCTTAATTAAATTAATAATTCCTCTGAACTGTTTTCTAAGTTGTAAGGAATGCATTAAAATGCGCGCACCATAACGATTAACCAGAAAATATTACATTAGGATATGTCAACAAAAAAAAAAACCGATTATGACCAGCACTTTCACCTGCGATGACTACTATACACACACACATACATCCAAGCATTTTTTTTATGGGGTTCATTAATATTAAGGTGGCACTTAAGTCTCATTGGACCGATTGTAAAATTAACTCAGTTTTGTCTCAAACCCAACACAAAACGAAATATTGAACAAATAAATCTTTAGTACCTTTGTGTCCATATAAAGATAAGATGAACCACTCCAATGCCCCTAATGTTACATGCAAACTATTTTCATTCTACGTAAATATAATTAATGGCTGAACACACAAATTATAAAAAATGAAAAACAAACAAATTATAATAATATTACATTGCATGTTACATATACACATACACACACACAAGCATAGGACATGTTAGAGGAGGTTTTTACTAAACAGAAAAATGTATTGTATCGCTAACCGTACAATAAAATCTATTGTATATTTTTTGTACCCTCCACTAAGTTTGTGTGTGTAATGCCCAGAAGAAGGTCTCAGAAATCCTACAATGCATATGTCATTTTAATTAGTATCGAAATCTGTGTCCATCTAGACAAGTGTTTCTCTGTGGTTCGCATTCCCACGGTCGAAAATGTTCAATCAACAAAAACCTATTTACCTGCCACATTTTCATATTATTAATTACCCCATCCATAGAGGTGTCAAAAGAGTGGGCGTTGTCAGATAACAGAGGCCGCTATAATGTAGAAAAAAACTCGACTTGCAAGTTGATACGCAATCCACACACTATTAAAAGGTTTACATATGTATCTGCTACATCTAATGCTTCTATGTATATGTGTAGCGTGTTTAAAATTTGGCCTAAACTAAATTTAGCTTTTATACCCTCCACCTTAGGGAAGAGGGTATATTCATTTTGATCATCCGTTTACAACAGATCGAAGGAAGCCTCGGAGACCCCACAAACCATATATATTCTTAATCAGCATGAAAAGAGAAATCGTTTGAGACATGTCCGTCCGTGCGTCCGTGTGTCCGTCTGTTGTTGGCACTCTCACGGTCGTAACTTTTGAGATATCAAATTGAAACTTGGCACACTTATTCTTAGTTTAATTTCGCTATTCTGTATTGAAATTGGGCAAAATCGGTCAAGAGACACGCCCACAATAAACGAAAATCTCAACATACCTCGAAAAAATTGTATTTAAAAAAAATTATATATCGCACAATACTATGCCTATCAAGTTAAAATTTGGTATAAATATAAATAGTACCGTTATTCCACACTGTGCCATAAGTGGGCGTGATTGAATAACGCATACGCCTATAATTAAAAAAAAAACACTATTTGCGTAAGTACATGAAATACATAAATATGGCAATAGGAACTTATTTTTTAGAGGATTATAAAAGGTGGAGGGTATTTAAGCTTCGGTCTTAACCGAACTAGATAGATATGTTTTATACTTCTTTTTTACTCATTTCATGATAATTTTTTAACCATTAAAAATTAGTGGTTCAATGTGGCACACACGCGTTTTAATTAGAAAAAGTAAAAATGTTATAGTCGGTCAAGCCTGGCCACTTGATACCCTACACCACTTAAATTATGCTAAAATTAGTTTACAACATTAGTATACGTGAGTCACTGTAATATAAGTTACTTCGTGAATTATCATTACATGGAAAAGGGTTCTAAAAATGGTCCAATCGGATCTAAATTTGGCACAACCAAATATTAAGCCAATTAACTATTCTTTAAATATTTTTGGCAAAAAATATTAGAGAATGCGATTTTTTGCCATATAAAGACTTCCATTGTAATAGTACTCTATATGGGGAAGGGTTCTAAAATTGGTTCCTTTCCGTCCATTTTCAAAAGGCTTTCTCTTTGGGCCAATACATGTCCTTGTAACAATTTTCATTAAAATATCTAAAAACATGCGATCTGTAGTTTGGGCTCATATTTACACGGATAGACAGACGGACATGAATAAATCGACAGATTTTAATTCTGAATCGATTAGAATGCTTGAAGATGGGTGTGGCATTTGCCGGAGTTACAAACGTCCCCACGTACTTAATATACCCTTTGCTACAAGGGGTACAGGGTATGAAAAGGGGATATGCGCCTAATGCATAGCAAATCTAGAACAAAAATTATGAAGTAGGAAGGTCCTTGGACCGATTTAACCCAAGTACCAGGGTATAAAGAAACGATTAGTACCAAATTTCAGATCTACAGGCCTTAAGGTTCAGGCCTAATACAAAATTACCTTTCAAGTAGAATTTAACGACCTCAGAAGAGGCGTAAATGGGCGAGATTAACATGTTTACTTAATTTCTATTTACAATAATTTACCATAAAGTGAGAAAAATTCACTAGGAAGCATCTACAAAATTCACCTTTTGGTGTTCAATGCACGTATCGAGATATGTTGCACAAAATTAAAATACAAACTCAAAATGGTCATAAAAATATAACAAAATATTTCTGTTGATTACAAATGTTTATGTGAACATGAGAATGAATATATATCCGTTTCCCGCACAAATAAGAAATCGTTCTCAAGTCTTTATAATCGTAAAGCCAAAAATTTATTGAATAATATAATAAATATACAAAACATAGAAAAAACCTTGTCACATATATATGTAGTTAAGTATTGTTATAATTATGGATAAACATACGCGCACATTCAATATATTTTATAATGAACGCACACAAAAAACAATAGGTAACCATTGCGCCCATTAATGTTGTACGAATTGGAATGTTGTGATCTAAGCCGGTTTATTGTGGGAGGAATATTGTCTTTTTAATCTCAAAATTAATGCTGTTATGATGCAAGCTCCGGCTTCTTTGGTAAACCATGTTTGAATGTGAGAGTTGCTATTAGAAGTGGCGGTGGTGGCACCTGACGTACCAGATGAAAATGATTCTCGGCTATGTGTGGCAAAGGGAGCAGCTCCAAAAAAAGAAATAGAGGAGGAGGAAGAGGAGGAACAGCCATCACCTTCGTTGTTGGAAGAACGCCTCTCTGTTACGTTTTGTGCTAATTTCGTAACCTTGTTGTTTTGACCATCGGCACACAACGCCTGCCGCTTAACGTACACTTCGAATGCTGCATTGATGCTGTACACGTAGCCATTGTTCAAATACATATACTGGCCATTGGCCAATACAGCCGCCAAGTTCGGCGACTTATGCAACTCTAAACGTGAACTTGGTTCATCTTTCTGGTGACTGCTTACATGAGATCGTGAGTCATTGCCACCACTGTCCATGGGTAGGGGTTGCCCGCGATCTAATATGGCGCGAATCTTATCAACACGTGTCATATAGAACAAGGGCAGCCACTCATCCCCGCTGCTACTGCTGCCAGCACCATTCTCATTGTCCATTGCCAACTGGCGAGATGACATATTGAAGTTTACCGTTTGTTGATTTAACTTAAAATAAACCCAGCCTTGCATATGGTCTGAGGCCTGAGCATTACAATGTGGACAGAAGCAAACCGGTTCACATTCCGACTGGAAGAACGTGTCGGGCAACAGTAAAGAGAGACGAAATTGTTGCACCAACTTTAAATAATCGCAATCTTTATGTTTCAAAGGAGCTATCGATTGAAGAGAATCAAATTGATTTGTGGACGAATATGATGACGAAGTACTTAACTCCGAGCTAGCCACGTCCACGAAACGTACTCTCTCGGTATCTGGGCGCTTTGGTCGAATCACATTTGTCTCCAAAGTGTTATCCCCAGGAGCGGCCGCCACCTCTTCGCCACTCAGTATATTTTCTACACTCACTGTTCTGTCCTTGTCATTGTTTGTATCCGGTGCAATACTACTGTTGCTGTTATTTTCATGTTGTTGCTGTTTCAAAGCTAAGTTAGCATCTGCATGCAAATTAGCGGGCAAATCCCTACAATCATTGGCCAATTCGTGCAGTAATGATACGCCACCGACAGCTCCGGACTCCTCCTCAGAGTTCTCCATAATGAAATTATTGTCGTTTGATGAAGTATCACCATCGTCAGCACCAACACCACTGCTATCGGTGTCAATGTTGAAAACTCTAAGTGGGGCGGGCTCGTGTGGGGCAAAATAATCATCATCATAATCGGTATTGTTTCCGAAAAACTCACGAATCAATTGTTTGGCTTCTGCATCAGATTTGGTTGGCTCATCGGCCGCAGCCGTTGCATTATCCGCGCATGGCGATAGAGCATAAGCTAGCAAAGCGTTACGAAAACGTTGACTACCCTGACTGCGTTGTATGTTCAAGTTTGTGTTGTGCTGCAGTTGTAGAGATTCTCGTAACCAACTAAAAAATATTATTATTAAGCTCGTTTGAGGCCTTTCACTAGATTTCCTAACGTTAAAATTTATGACACTCACCAAGATGAGCTGGTAGATGACGGCTCAGCTGAACAGCCCTGCTGTTCTAAGGTGCGGTTTTTTATGGATAAATTCAACAGTAAATTTTCCGAAACACTTTCCAAAACTGATCGATTCCTTAAAAAGAAAACACACACACACACACATAGCACAAAAATAATTTAAATGCAATTCAATCATTTTTAACTGACATGGATGAGTTGGAAGTGCCACATCCCTCCGGTGCAACTGTTTGAGATTCTGTTTCTTTTTCATGAACTTCCAAGTAAGCCTTTTCACACTGTGGAATATTCGACTCGTGATCATGGAGTAAGTCACGCTCAAAGCCTGGAGGCTCTTCAATAATAGGTGTACCATTGCGTCCGGCATCACTGCCACTTGTAATGGAAATGCGTTCACATTTGCCATAGAGATCAAAAACAGGGTATACATGGTTGGGTAGGCCGTTGGCAAAATCAAGATCCAAATTAATCGAATCCATCATAATGACTGCGTACGAAACGCCAAGTATCACATTCAGACTAAATGAAAGAGATTTATTTTACAACTCACCTAACATGCCAGCATGAGTTAATGTCATCGTTATGATAGTGCCGGGTCGTATATTCATCAGGGCCTCACCATATTTAGATGAGATGTTCTGGCCATTAATATTTATGTAATCGTGGGTGGCCACCCAGCAAGGACGTTTACATTGCACTATGGACGGTGGTATTGGCAAAGCATTGGAGCTTTGTGGACAAGCACCCACCACTCCCAGCCCTATCGTACCTTTCCATTTGCTATTGACTGCATCAACTCTAATCTAAACCACAAGGTAAGAGTTCAATCACCGTCACCTTTGTAGGCCTTCCATTGCTACTCACATTGATACTTTCACCCTTACAGAGAGCCTTGGTAACATACACCAAACCTTGATTATAGGATTGTACTCGCATAGCTGACCGACGCTCTTCGAATAGATGAATATTTTTGCCGTAGAATTCTGAAAACTCGTAATGTAACCCTTCCGAGTCTATAGACTCCAACATTGAGTCCTGCTTGTTTAGGGGATCTACTCCGAATTCCAAAGAATCTTGCAAACGTAAACTGCACGGCCTTAGTGGTGAGGTTGGGCCTTGCGATGAGATCACCTGGACTGCCATAGTACTGCCTTGCAGTTCCACCACTACATAAACGTCCTGTAATAAAATGATAATTTTCCTAATCACGAAGAATCTAATGGCATCGAAACTCCAGCCGAGACTCACATTTGGTATATTGTGGAATTGTATATTCATGTCCTCAGAATTTAACAAAATCTTTAGAGTGCGTGCAGAGGTCAACTCCAATGCTATGCGGTCACCTACTCTCAGCCATTCCAGGGAAGCCATGGAGCGTTGCAGCAATTGCGAATTATACCGCACTTCGTTCCCGGACACGTACCAAACGTTGGCTGGTATGCGTTTAATACTAAGCGGTATATTTTTGCGTACATTATTATCCGTGAGGTTGAGATCGGTGATGCCCACATTCAAGCAACCTTAGCGATAACAATAATGTACACACAGGTTATTTGTTCCTTTGGTGGTATTCGTAACAACACTTACCAGCAAACAGGGGATTGTAGGTGACCAACTTAATTTCAAACGGTGAGCCCACACTGAGGGGATGCTCAGAGAAAACCACACAGCGTGAGAGGGCGGCGGAACTACCCGTTAAACGCGAAGCCACCGTCCAATTTTGCTGTAATGTTACATTACCCGATATACAAGTCCATCGGTGTTTCGTCTCCAGGGACACCGGTTGTATGACCGAGGTTCCCTGACAACTTTGGGAATTTTCGCTGGTGGCGTAAGGGGCTCTTACGTCGGCATTTGAATTTTGCGTCAGAGACACTTGGGCGCACTGCCCGTACAGGTCCACAACAGCCCATATGGATGGTGAGCGACATTCACAAGCTGGTCCCTGATCGACGCCGTCTATATAGAAATGCACATAGTCTCCGTTACGCATCACACCAACCCGGGCACCTTTTCCCAAAGTATCCAAATCGATAAGTATATTGGAGCGTACTTTGGTGCGATTGTTAAAGATCATAGGACCGCACAATATAATAGTGTCAGCTGCATCTGTTTCGGTGGCATTAGATGCCAATTGTATGTCTTCGGGTCGGGTACCCGTTACGCCGATTTCTATATTGCCCGACCAATGGCACACCATGTTTTCTAGAATTACCTCAAAGAGTTCCCTCTGCCTCAACGGGCGATTACTAAAAACTATGGCATCATTGAATTCTGCCAGTGAGTTGGGTCGGGAAGCAGTCAGGCCACCATTAGAGATACTCGCGTTCTTACCGTGTATGGTGTGGAATCTTAGTGGCGTTTCACTATACAGCGTAGTATTCGAAATGGTCGAATTGCCCGTATCTGGGCTGCCAACCTCTGAAGTGTCTACAATGGAAGCCTGAGCTGCCTGGCCGTACAAATCTATAACGCCATAAACTTTTTCAGGCACATTGGTGGCGGCCGGTCCCTGGTCGACACCGTTCACCCAAAAATGTAATGTGCCAGTATCCTTGCGCACAACGCCAACGCGATCGCCCACCTGCAACCGATCAAGATTTTCACCATATTGCTCAATTACGGTGATGCCATTATGCATCACACCGTTACCCGTCATCATCCAGGTTCCAGATCTGGAAATATTTATTTATTTTAATACAATGATGAGGAGGAAGGCGCTTGTCCTTGCTACCCACCTGACATTAGTCATAGTAAACGGAAAATCCAATTCTTCAGCACTGTAAGTGGTAACACCGATTTCTACAGATCCCGCCCATTTCGTTACTACCCTTTCTAAACGCACTTGAAACAATTCATTCGGCCGCAATGGACGACGTGTCAAAACAACGCCATTATTAAAATCATCGGATGCACTGTAATGAAAGGTGGTCGTGGGAAAGATTATTGTGGGTGAAATACTGACTGAGAAAATCCTTACTCACTTTGGCCTTAAGGCAGTTCTGCCCGAGTGCGTTACTGTAGCATGAGATCCGCACATGGGATGAAATGTCAACCGATCTTCATTACGTCCATTCGTTGTTGCAGTTGCTGAATTCAAAGATGTAACCGGGATGGCGATTACTTCACTTTCTGGACTTAAAAAATTCAATGCTGGAGTAGGAGCTGTAGAATTACTACCGCCCACACCATTACTAACACCGTGTATACCGCCCAAAGAAGCCAAAGCAGCTGCAGATATTAGATTGTTGCGACGTGTCACCAAATTCTGTTGTTCCCTTTCGTCGCGATCCACAATGGTTACCTTAATGGTCATACCATACAAATCGATAACACCCCACAAAGTGGTGGCCACACGATTGGCAGCCACACCCTGATCTTGACCATTAATGTAGTAATGTAAATTGCTATTGGATTTGCGCATCATGCCAACACGGTCACCCTCGCGCAATTCATCCAAATTGAATTCGCCATATTGACGACGCGTACCTACGCAGGTAGGCAACGAGCCAATATTAATTAAAAATATATTTTAAAAAGGGCAATATATGATAATTACCCTTGCCATTGGTTAGAATACCGCAACCCGACATCATAATGGTTCCAGACCGCATATTAGTCATTGTAGCAGGAAAGTGCAGAACGGAAGGATTATGAGTGGTAACACCCACTTCTATTGAACCTGACCATTTGTCCACCAACTTATCAATGCGTATCTCAAACAGCTCATTGTCCCTCAAAGGACGATGAGTCATTACCACACCATTGTTAAATTCATCGAGGGGTCTTCGGCGTTCTGCTGAACGGCAATTCGGTGACAGCTTAACCAGTGATCCGCAACGAGTGTGAAATCGTAGGCGATCATTCATATCAAAGTAGTCACCTGTTGATGAAGAAGATATCGAGGACGTGGTAATGTTTGTAAGGACAGGGGGTGCGCCCATGATACTTCCAGGTAATGATGACATCACACCCACATTAGTCAAACTAGTTGAAGTCTCAGTTAAACTCATAGCTTGACTAAGTGCATTGACGCAGCCACCACCACCACCACTAGCACTGTTCACAGTAATATCCACAGATAATGGAACTTCGCCAATGTCAGAGTAATCCTATTCGCAAAAAGATAATTTCAAGAGAAACCATTTTAAATCATACAAAAGCACAGCACCAACCCTACTACCATGGACCGTATCAGTAGGACACAGAGACACTTGAACACAACGCCCATACAGATCTACCAGAGCCCACAAAGTTTTTGGCATATTACGAGCGGCTACGCCTTGACTCTCACCATTTACATAGAATACCAACTCGTTGTTTGAGGTACGCATCACACCCACGCGATCCATTTCATTAAGCATTTCCAAGTCTGTTCCATAGAATTCTGTTAAGCACATGCCATCTTTGCGCACATCTATACCGGACATTACCCAAGTACCATTGCGCATTACTGTTGCACAGGATGGCAATTCCAATTTTTCTGGCGGTTCAGAAGTTACACCAATTTCTATACTACCACCCCAGGAATGGTTCTAGAAGAACATGCATCATGTATCACGTGTATTAGTCTAAACAAATGCACACATAAACACAATAATCACCTTCTTTTCGATGACCACCTCAAACAGAATGTCGTCAATTAAAGGCTCAGCACTAAACACCAACGCGTGACTAAAATCGCGAACGGAACGAGTAGCAGTACGATTTCCATTTGTTAATGTAATGCGTCTACCACAACGCTGATGGAAACTTTGTAAAGCTTGTAAATTGACTTTACTACTAGCTGTGGTGGTACCTGCAGCGGTTGTATCTATTGCTGCTCCCCCTGTAGCCATTGCGCAAATTAAATTATATTTCAAGATATTTTATCTTCAATTTATAAAAGTTTTTTATTCCAAATGATTTGACTAACAGAATATACACTATTTGTTACAATTTATTTAATAACAATTTTCTCTACATTCACAAAAAATTTCAAGCTATTCTAAGTAGAATGTGAAAATTTTTCTTTTCTCTTTGATTCTCTTTGGAAAATTAATGTTATCGTCCTGATTCTTTCTTTTTTTTTTTTTTTTTGTACCTTTTGTGTTTACTTTTTTTACTTCATATGCTTTTTCTGTTTACTTTATTAGGCGTAATGTTTTGCTAAAAAAATTCGTAAACAAAGGAGAACCAACTAGAAATCAAGAAAAAATTGGTGCAAAACCTGAAACAATAAATACAAATTATCGATAAAATTGAAAAAACTGACAGCAATCCATAAATTATTATTGATTACACACAATTAATTATAAAATATAACGTTGCTTGAGCTATTGCTAGCTCATATAATATTTTATTATGAAAATTCTGTAATGTTTAGTAATTAAGTATTTTCATTCTTTTACACCTTGGTTATGGTTTAAAACCATTAAACCAAAATACGCTAAGTTGATAGCATAGCATAAATTAAGTGGGAAAATAACAGCAGAACTGTATATAAATCTGCATAATGTTTATACGCTTACGAATGGTCGATGACTTCTTCTAAAAGAAAGGACTTTTGTCGAGTAAAAATTAGTATTACTAATAAATCTGTAACGAAAATATAAAATTGATCTGGTAACGACTTTTAAGTTGATTTTTAAACCAAATCATTACTATTGGTCGATAAGGCAGGTTGCATTTTTAATTTTTTTCCTTTTTTATTCTACCTTTATTATATTGTTTTAACTTATGTTACAGAGTTGTATTTTAGGTAAATTTATTATCATCGTTGTTTTTTTTTGTTGCTCCATTCAGGAAATCTGATAATTCTGGCAGGAAAAGCTGTTTTGTAAAAATTTCTTTGTGCGGTTAATGGGAATTTATTTCAAAAAATATTGTATATATATATTAAGTAATAAAAAGTTTATGTAATTGGTTCTCAATCAAATTGATAAAAAATTTGTTAATTTTTCATGTTATTTATGGCTATGAAATGGTTTTATAATGAAAACTAGTCTCGACACCTGTTTTTAAATAATATACTGGATATTGACATTGAGCATTATCGGTTACCGCAGATGTAATAGGTACGTAAAAAAATATTTATAAAAAGGTAGATTGCTTAACTGGCCCAGAGTCAACTGAAGTGATTCATATATGTGATAATTTTATTACACGAGGCTAGATTGTAATGAATAATTTTAGAAAGCAAATGGAAAGTTCTTGGCCTCAGCTTTATAATCTCACTAAGTACCTTATGGTGTTTTATATTGTGACTCTGACAAAAAAAAAATAATTTTATTTTTTGTTAAAAACATTGCATCCTTACAACTAAGTATCCGTAAATATGTATAAAAATGTTGTATGTGTTATTGTTATAAACTACAATTGAAACTCTAAAGTTTTGTACATATGTACATAAGTATTTGTGATAAGTGATTTCAACATTCCCTTTATGTGGCAATTTTCCATTTATATGGCATTTGCACTTGCATGTGGTTATTCAAAAAATAACAAACGTCTATACTAGATGTGTATAGTGATTGATTAAATTTAGACCAAAAAACAAGTAAGAAAACTCTATTTGGCTTAGGCCAAATTTTACATACCCTCCACATCCACAACGATGAGCGTGGCAAATATATATATTGCGCCCTATGTATGTATTGTATGTATTACATATCAGAGCTTGCAAGTCTATGTTTATGGTGTATATGGTTTTTTGTAAATTGTAGGCGTATCCGTTATCCGACTATGCCCATTTTTGGCACATCGATGAATGGGATAACTATAAATAGGTGTACCAAATTAATGTGTCTATTTTTGTTTTGGCAGAAATGTAGATTTTAGTCGATTGTGGGCGTGGCTTCCGACCGATTTTGCCCATTTGAAATAGCGATCTGCATGCAAAGCTAATAGTGCCTGTAAACTCAATATCTCAAAAAATTAAGCCCGTGAGAATGCCAACAACAGACGGACAGACGGACATACATGTCTAAATCGATTCAGTTTTTGTTTTGTTTTGGTAGGGCCTCTGACGCCTACTTCTGGGTGTTGCAAACGGAAGAACAAACTTAGTATACCCTCATCACTAATGTGGAGGGTGTAAAAATACTGTAAATATTACAGTGCTAATATGTAATTTCGTTAACATTTGTGTAAATATTAATTGAAAATGAAAAAGAATGGTCCACCACATCTTCATCTAAGACAAAAATCTAATAAAATTATTCATTAGTATACTGTGATACAGGGTTTGGTTGGCATAAGTGCCGCCAAAATGTGTAAAGCATTGTGATGCACACTGCTATTATTCCAAGTCACCATTTATGCCGAAACGCAAGGTAGCCAGCAAATCGATTATGAATAAAACGGATGTGACCAGAGCTACAGAGGCGGTAGCCAATACCAAGTCGAGACGCTGCATATTCGGATGCCAATAATTACGCTCCTTGGTGTTGGACCAATCACGGAATAATAATGCTGTCGACGCTAAGCAAAGCGTAAATGCGGTCAATGACCAAAAGGCATTAATGCGCCAAGGCGATCTAAAACGCACAATCAAATCTTTTGTTCTCAATAAATTAAAAGCACATATCCAGCCACTACTTACACATCACCGAATAAAGCCATAATTAAATAAATGACTGTGTAAATTAGCAAACAGCCAAAGGTTACGTAACATAAAGCTGAGACGCGCGGCGTTATAAAAATACGTAATTGTGAATTAGAAGCCGGCTCATCAATTAAACCAATACAACAAATGATGAGACACTAAAAATACAATTGACATCAATTGAAGATTAATTAAATAAATGCACACAATATAACTCCAATGAGCAAATGATCAAATGCTTACCAGCTCAATGAGTTTAAGAAATAGCAAAGTGTAGGAAGCCTTTTTGGTGGGACCCTCACTATAAGATGATTCGTCAGCTGGAGACATTTCCACGCGAGATATTTCTAAAATAAATATAAACTCTCACATTACATCTACTGTGGTGTACGTAATAGAATATATGTTCAAACTGAACGCATTTCAAGTACCTATGGACTTTAAATAATTCATTTTCAAACCTAGCAATGGTTACAGCTAACAGCTTATTGAGAAGGCAAAAAAGCAGTTGCTTGTGTACAGGCTTACAAACCCTTTCTGGAAATAATTCATTATAACATATCAGTGGCATAATTTGACTTTTCCTCCTTTCCTCTCTCTCTCTCATTCCTTTTCTAGTTTTTTAGGTTTAGTTGTACGAACAAATGTTGGTTAAATTGGTTTCAATGATGCTAAGATGTCACGCACTAAATGTGCGGGGAGTGTCAAGGTTGCATTATGTTACTCGGTGCAATTATTTCTACATTTCTTAGCTGATGTATTGTGTTTCTAACGTAACATTGCAATGGAGAAATGGATTAAGTGTTTACACTTTCCTCTTACCACACACCTACACGTTGTATTCGGTTTAGTTTAGTTTAAGTAGATAATTAACATAATTGCTGCAGTAAACATCAACGAAAGTTTAATGAACTAAAGTTTCTTATAAGCATTGTAAAGATAATAACTTGTAAGGTTTCATTGATTCTATGTGGAATACGCTGTACGGCAGTCACGTACCTGGGAATGATGATGATGATGATGTAATTCACTAAAGGAAAAATAAAACCTGAAATATATTCCGCTGATGTATACTCCAATCTAGTGGACGCTTGGAAGCTTTGAATCATATTAAAAAACTACAATACATTAACTAGGAAGTGAGAGTAAGTTGCGAGTTGATTGCTTGTAGGAGACGAAATAGGCTTTATCGCCACAATTATAAAAGCCTTCTCATGAATGTCCACATTTAGAATAAGTTTGATTTTTCCGTTTGCAGCACCAAGAGGTAGGCATCAGATATCCTACAAGGTGTATATTCTTGATTAGTATCAAAATCTTTTATCGATCTAGCCGCGTGTCTCCCGTTTGTTTGATCTAATGAGCTACAATTTTGTACGTACATTTCTAGTTTCTTTACATAGGTTTAATAGCTCAAGTGCCACGTGCACAATTGGCCAAAATCTATCCATCAGCCACAAAAAGTTAGCTACTAAAGGCGTTGCTTTGACTTAACGCAAGTCTGGTTTTCTCAATTGCTTTAAAATTAAGTACACGTTCAGGCTAAAGAATTATGACTGAAGCAATAAAGGCTGGCCGTAAAGAATGCCTAAACTATTCTTTAACACATTTAAGGAGTGGTTTTAACTTTGAACAATTCCTTCGCTTTAATGAGATTGAGTGTGTGAGCGTTAGTAGCTTTCCCCAAGCGAAAGCGCAATCGTCAATATAGACGCAATAAAAAACCTGCACACTTGGCATGGGTCGCACTAAAAATGGTCTTCTCTGTGAGTATTTCACTGTCTAAGGAATCGATTAATTTAAGTTTCAGACCATGTTTTTCGTGTTTTATAAGGAATAAGCCTTATAAATATAATCTTGTCCAAACCCTCACACATACACTTTCAGAATATCTAGACGAAATTTTATCTGAACGTTACAGTGGCAGCGGGGCGTTGCAAACCCTTTTGGCAAATTTGTGTAGTACTTCCTTTGCCGTCATTTTCAGTAACTGAGTGTTGGCACGCCGGTTAACTGGTTGGCACATTGAGTCAACTTTTGGAACCAGTTACAGAAATGTGTAAAAGTTTGTTTACATTTTATTTTGTGCGCAAATCTAATCTGAACTGGTTTCGTTGTTTAATTCTTAAAAAGAAGCGAGAAACTTGTTTTCTGACTCTCCTCCTAAACAACAAAAATATCACAAGCAAGCAGACAAATGCAGAATTGAACAATGTGCACGAATGGTGGGGTATAGAAAGTCAATCCACAGCACAAACTGTGACGTAAATGGTGGAATGAAAAAAAGAGGTCAATAGTCGCAACTGTACAACTGTACGGAGCGGTAGAAGTTTGTTTACAAACAGATCATAAAATACAACAACAACTAACAACTGCATTCCAGGCGAGAGTTGAATACCTTGAATGGGTTTCTTTTCGCTTCGAAAGAGGTCAACCAACAATACGCTCTGGTTGCGCTTTGGTTGGCTACAAACTCAGCGTACATTTTAACCGGTTTCCGTCCACCCCACAATAGTTTATAAACGAAAATTTTATTTATTATCGTCTTTTGTTAATTATTTGCTTGTTATTGAAAATCACACTAAACGCAATTCATGATGGAGTGTTTTTCTCTGCAGTGTTTATTGCATTTAAATGACATCACGTGCTGATAGTATTTTGCACGATGATACTTTCTTTATAATTCCTGAGTCTAATAGTTTTAGTTGCCGTTTTTAAGTTTTTAAAAAAAAACAACTATTTTAATTTTTAAATTATTTATTATTATGAATACGGATTATAACTAATTAACTGAACTAAAGAATAGATTTTATAGAATTAATTCACAAACTAGATGTTTTCCCTATTTATAGGTTTTTCTAGTTTCTGGTTTGTGTGCATGTGATATGTGGTTTATGCGTGGGAACGCTGTTATTATGATGTGTCGATTGGACATTCGTCCAGACGACACATTTGCAAAATAAGCAGTTTTAGTAATTTCATCTTTTATACAAAGATGCATTTCATTGGAATGCGCGCCCACACATCTGTGCGATATGTTATTTTATTGAACAGAGTGCATTCCTTTTAGCAAATTCAAGGCTATGGGGACATTGCCACTTGGTTGTTTACACAAGTGTTGAACGTATTAAATGACCGTCGCATAATTTGTCACAATTTGCTTGCACATCAAAAATGCAAGACAATGATTGTTTGGTATGGTCGATCGGACAATGTACGCTATGCATATGTATATGTATGCAACTATGTTATATTACAGACGGTTCTACAGGCGATACTATAACACCCCCACCGTTAGATCGAGACTCCGGCGAGATTGGGAGAACTGCGGACTTTTTTCTACTAAGCAAAACATATATCAATATTAATATTATTATGAACATTACAGCGTCTGTTCCCGTGTTTACAATTTTAGTGATTTTTTGGCTTCTAATTGAGCCATCCAACATATCTTTATAATGTACATGTGCAATTGACAATTCTTCAGCCGTTAAATCGGCATAGTTCATAGACTTATTTTCTTTGATTTTTATCAACATTTCGGGTATTATAATTTCGTCATGAATTCTTATTACATAATTAGTGTAGTTCTTTTTTCTTATTTCTACAAAACAATTAAAAAATTTTAATAAAAATGTTCCTTGGAACTGTTTTTGTTTCTTATGACAATTTGTTCTTATACTTTCATTAAAATTCATAAATATCAAAAATCCTGAATTTATCTCTTTGATACTACTTTGGTTACAATTTTTCATTTGGCAATTTGCCTCATTATTATTTATTATGTTAGATAGGCACTTATCTTCTAAACTTATTAAGTTATTTCTTAAATTTTTAAATACATTTTTATTATATATATTATTATATTTGTCTAATAATATTTCTTCATGAGAGAGTCGTATGCACTTATTATTTACGTTAGGCATGGGTACAAAAATCATTTTAGTGTATGTATCATTTTCGAATTTTGGGACCAAAATTGTTATAATTATTGTTTCGTCAAAGATTCTAACAGTGACTCTTAAATTATTGTAGGTATCTAAGTCGTTGATTATGTGTAACTCTTTTTCTGTCAATATGCCGGGTGCCACTATACCTAGTTTACTAGTAAAAAGTATTTGGGTTATGTCATCTACGTGGTCACGCAACATTGCAATGTCATTGTTAATTTGAAAAATCTGTTCTAACAAAGTTATTTCGTCTTCTGCGTGGCCTATTCTAATGGCCAATACATTTTTTAATTTGTCAATATACTTAGCAACCCTTGATTGCTGATTATTAATATGTGAAGTTATATTATGAATTTGGTCGGACAAAACGTTACCAAGGTTTATCAATGAGTCAACTTTATTTTCATTGTTTCTAGCATCACTTGTCAAGTTTCTTAATGTTTCGTAAATTTGTTGTTCGTCATCATTGTCCATTGTGCCTGCAATATATTTTAATCCTTTACCTACAAAATTTGCCAACCCTCTCTTATTTCTATGTATAGGTACCAAATTATTTATTTTAGTTTTTAAAATAATCAGATTACTAGATACGGTCATTAATATTGGTTTAGGCCTTACGGACAATGTTAAATTATTTATGTTTTGTTTTATTATATCAGTACTTTCTCTATACTTAGTTATATTTATTAAGTGTATTATTTTCTCGTAGTTATTAATTAGTTTGACCGCGTCCTGTTTTATAGGTAAGTAACCGTTATTATTTGTAAGGTCCTGGTAATCAACATATTGTGTTGAACATAATAGTAAGCCTAATAACAAGATCATGGTTTGTAGAAACATTCCTGCAAGATAATAGTTCTTTATAATTTGTTTTTTATATATTTTAATATATAATATTTTTATATCATTATATTTGGAGTATCTTTGATTCCATTCTATTATATGTTATTAGTTTTTTCATTTTCCAAAACCCTTTCGTTTTGATTTAACGTTTGCATTTTCTGCAAATAAAATAAAATATTTTTCTCTCATATTAAAATTCATTTTGTTTTCACTATTCTCTCTATGTTGAGGTCGGTCAGTTAATTCTGTAAGAAGTCATTGCCTTATTTTTGTTCCTTTATTCTGGTTCCCTACTTCTGCTGCGATTGTATAACGCATCAATACGCTCATACATCAACGCATGCTGATCATTTCTTGTTTACACGCATGGGGCCTATTTGTTTACACATTCCGCTGAAAAAGACGTCCACTGCAAGTGCGTTTGTTTACATTAGGTAAGACGATCTCGTCTACCAGTGGTATATGTCAACACTGCAAGATTGTATGCCCTTTTATTATGCCGCTTTATTTCGGATATTCTATTTCGTTATTATGGAGAGGTATACACATTAAGGAATGTGATGTATCAGAGTGGGTAAATGAGTTAGTTTATTATTATTATTATTATTATTGATCCTTTGGGCATCTTGGTGGCATCTGATTTCTTCTGATTCAGCTTTTCTTGGGTATAAATTAGATTCATTTTCTCTATTACTTATTCAATACTTTGACAAGTTTTTTATTTTATTGGATATGTTTCCTTTTGTTATTCTACAAGGGTAAATGTTCTTTCCTTTATCATATTCGCTGATATCTAATTTCTTTGCAACGCTACATGGGTGCCTTTAATTACTTATCAATAGATTGATTTTTGTATTTGATATATAAATGTTTGTTAGTTTTTACTTTACTATTTTTCTTTTATTGATAGATTACTTATTCATACGCGAATTCACCAGTATAGGTGTATTTATATATTTCTTTTTAATTATACATTTCATTAATTACCATCAATCAATTACGCTTTTTTGAAGTTAGTTCAAATCATTGTCAATACCTCCTATATTGTCGTTATCTATTCCCACATTTGCATTAGTAAATTTCTTTTTTCTTTTAATATGTCCTCTATAATATTTATGTCCTTTAGCAGTTATTATGTGATCATCATCTAACTTGCGTACGTTTACTTTTCTGAACTTAGCATAATTTTTACCTCCTCTAACTTCTTTTATATATGTGGGACCTTCTACAATTTCATTATCGTCACGTTTTTCATTTAGTTTATTTATTATTCTTTCCTTAGTCTTTTCTATCCTTTCTTTAATAGCAGGATAATCATTTGGGTTTGTATTTCCCGTTACAAAATCGATTGGCTTTACTCCTATTGTGGAGTGCATTGAATTGTTATAGTACATAATAATTCTATAAATTTTTTCTTCGACTGTTTCTAAGTCATTTTCTGGATCGTGTTTTAACAATCTAATGTGTTCATTTATTGTATTATGTAGCCGTTCGACATCGGCATTTGACGTATGATTATTGTTAGAAGTATAATGTATCTCTATATTCTGTTCTCTTAAAAATTCCATTAATGGTAATGCTTTGAATCCTAATTCATTGTCTACAATTATCTTATCTATATGTCCGTATGATCCCAAGTATCGGGTCAGGGTTAATTTGAACTCTGTCCAAGATCTATTTTGTATTTTATATGCCTGTGCGTATTTAGAGAATTTATCGACAAATGTCAAGAACAATGTTTTATTCAAACTATAGAACACATCTATGTGTACTATTTCTCTTGGTTTGTTTGGTGTTTCTGTCACCTTAAATTTTAATTTTAGAGGGTTTCTGTCATACTTTTCCTTATTGCAAATGTCACAATTATTTATATATTGTGTAATACGTCGCTTTAATTGTGGGTGATATATTATTTCTTTCAATTGACCCAGATTTTCATTTATTCCTCTATGATTATTTTTCTTATGTTCCTGTTCGATCAATGTTGTCAATTCGTTTTCGTCTGTGATGTCTCTTAACAACTTCTTACATCTCAATATTCTAAAATTTCTATTGGGGCTATTACTAAAATGTTGCAAAGCAACCTCCTTGAATCTGTCAAAAACTGTTTCGTCTGTTATATGTATTGCATTTAACTTATTTGGGTTAAAATGATTCCTTATGAGGGTTATCACGGTATTTTCATCGAATTCTTTCGCGTATACGGTTTTCCTTTTCGAATTAAACATTTCTGAATTTCTGATTCGCAATGATCCAGAGTTTGTTTTAATGAATATTATCTGATTTTTATAGTAGTTAACAGGACAATCTGTTTCGGTAATTATGTCAGCGTTCTCTTCTAAATTTATTTCTATTCTAGACAAAGCGTCTGCATTTCCGTTCTGTACGCCTTTTTTATATACGATCTGGTAATCGTACTCTTGTAGGCGTAATCGCCAACGAACCAATTTTGAATTGGGTTCTTTCACTGAAAACAACCATGTCAACGGTCTGTGGTCTGTTTCTATCAAAAATTTCCTTCCAAATAAATATGGTCTAAAATGTTTAGTAGCCCATACTATGGCTAATAATTCTTTTTCGATTGTACTGTAATTCTTCTCGTGTTGATTCAATGTTCTACTTGCGTAGCATATTGGATGCCCTTCTTGTGATAGTACAGCTCCTAAAGCTATATTACTGGCATCTGTTTGAAGTGTGAATTGTTTCTCGAAATTGGGATAAATCAAAACAGGGTGGTTAACGATTATTCGTTTCAGAGTTTCAAAACTCTTTACATATTGTTCATCCTTAACATTTATTTCTTTAGTATCCTTCTTTAGATACTTTAACATAGGCTTTGCAATACCTGAGAAATCTTTTATAAATTTTCTATAATAACCTGCTAGTCCAATAAACTGTTGGATTTCTTTTTTCGACTTTGGTAGTGGAAATTTAATTATTGCTTCTATTTTGTTAGGGTTTGGTTTTATACCGTCTTGAGTTACAATATGGCCTAAAAATTCGGCTTCTCTTTTCATGAATTCGCATTTATCTAGTTGTATTTTTAAATTAGCCTCTCGTAATCTTTGAAATATTTTCCTCAATGAAACTAAGTGTTCTTGGAGTGAGGTGGAAAAAATAATTATGTCATCTAGATAAACCAAACAGATTTTATTAATGTAGTCATGCAGTACGTTGTTCATTAGTCTCTGAAATGTCGCTGGTGCTGTTTTTAGTCCAAAAGGCATACGTACGAATTCGTAGTGCCCATTCTCTACACTAAATGCTGTTTTATGTATGTCATTTTTATTTATTTCGATCTGGTGGAATCCCTTGGCCAAATCTAAAGTGGTGAAGTACATGCTTCTTCCCAATTTTTCCAATATTTCATCAATATTAGGAATTGGATATTTATCATCTACTGTAATTTCATTTAACTTCCTATAATCAACAACAAGTCTCCATTTTTGTTTACCGCTTGCGTCCAATTTTTTAGGAACTATCCAAACGGGTGCCGAATATGGAGAGTGGCTGGGCCTAATTATTCTATTGTTCAACATTTCATTTATCTGTCTGTGTACTTCGTCTTTATGTATGTAAGGATATCTATAAGTCTTTACAAAGATTGGGTCATTAGTTGTTGTTCTGATTTCATGCTTTATTGCATTAGTGAATGTTAAATCAGAATCTTCCGTATAAAAAACATCTTCGTATGAACTAGTCAACTTCATTAAGTTATACTTTTCTTCCTTATTCAAATGGTCTGTTCGTAATTCCCTACTAATGTCGTTTCTCAAAGATTTGTCCGTATCATATATGTGAAAATTCTCCTTAGTTACCTTTTCTGTCTCTAATGTAGGAAATTTAACAATGCTTGGGCATTCGATATTTGCGTTTACTATTGCTTTAATTTCATAGTTCTCTGCCTCGTATACTCCTTCTTTTATTTCTACTTTATTATTTTTTGATATCTTTTTCTTTATGTAGACCAATCCGTCCTTATGTTGCGTATATAGGTTTAACTTATAGGTTCCTGATTTATTAAAAGAATACTCTCTGTCCTCATGTCCAAATTGTAGGGGTACTTTTTTACCTTCTACATGTAATATATTTTTCTTTAGGTCTATCACTGCTCCTAATTGCAAAAGAATATTATTTCCTATTATCCCATCGTACTTATCATGAAATTGGCAAACTAAAAATTGTACTCTTTGTTTATCGTTGCCTAATTCTTTAAACAGAGGTATAGAAACTGTTTCATTCACCTCTATTGTATGTTGTAAAGTTTTTATTATTGTAAGTTCTGTAGGAGTTTTCCATTTTGGGTTACAAAGTCCCGGATTAATTATTGAGTGGGTGGCTCCCGTATCGATCAAGAACTTTAGTGGGGCTATTTTTGCTTCTACAGTTATATACGGAAGTCCTCCATTGAGGCATGTTCCTGAAAATTTTCTGTTATTTGGGCATTGCGTTGTACATTATATTTATTTCTGTCGTTATTGTTTTGGTTTTGTGTACGTCTGTTAGGTCTTATTTGTTCAGTACGTACGTTGTTAATGTCCATGGGTTCTGGACGATTCTGGGGAATCATATTACGCGGATTAAAGACGTTATTTGTAGGTCTGTTAATTGGATTTTGATTCGGATTCGGATTTTGATTATTGGTATTAAATTGCCTGGTTGGCTGATAGTTGTATTGGGGGTTATTAGGGTTTCGGTTATAGTAACTAGGATTTTGGTTTCTGTTATTGTTATTTCTGTTGTTATTATTTTGCCCAATATAATTATTAGGTCTATAATTATTATTATTATAATTATTATAATTATGATTTCGATTTCTGTTCTGATTAAAATTACTGTTGTATGTATTATTATTATATCCACGGTTATAGTTTTGTTTATTATAATTATTGTAGCGCGGATTCTGATAACTATCCTTAGACTTGCTTTCTGTTGGTCTATGTAATTTGTCATAACCTCCCTCATACAGTATGTCCATAGCATACTCTAATGAACCTGGATTTCTACACATAAGTATAGTTTTCATGGGCTCAGCCATTTTACTTTTAAAAATATTAAGTGCAGTTTTCTTATTACTGGTTATAACTCCAACCAAAATATTTGCGTCTTCCGTTGAGGTGGCTGTTCTATTATTCAAGTCTCTTAATCTTTCCTTAATTTCGTTATAAAACGTCAAGCAATTACCCTTATAGGTCACAGCGCGTAACTCGTCGTAAAGTTCTTCTATGGATTTTCTTTCTCCAAAATTATTTAATAATGCTGTCTTAATATCTGTCCATGAACTTAAATGACTGTTAATTTCTAAAATTTCTCTAGCCTTACCTCTAGTTTTGCTTTTTATTAGGTCTGAAAAAATCGATTGCTGTACAACGTCATAGTGTTGCAAAACAGGATGTACCCTGTCAATCAGTGTCACAAAAGTGTGTAAGTCGTCCTTGTTACCGTCAAAAATAGGTAAATTGCCCAAAAATTTAAATGGGTCAATGGCTGGCAATTGTATTTGTCGTTCTGTTGCCATTTTGAAAATTCAAATAAGTGCACAACTCTCAAATTTACAATTTTAAGATTTTAATTCAATTCAATTCTTACTTCCTAAGAAACAATATTTTAAAATTCGCTTTTTCTTCTATTTACCTTTCAAAGGTGATTTATTTTAGTATAAACGTTTCAAAAATCTAACTTCTCAAAAAAAAATTTTTCTCTTGTTTTTATCTTCTACGAGTGTTTTCCATTTCACGTAAAAAAAAATTTTCTAATATTTCACTTTATATTATCTTATCGTATATAAGCACTCTACTCACTGATATTCTTTTTGTTACTTGATGCTGTTGCTAATGTTGTTGATATTGTTGTTGTTGCTGATGTTGCTAATGTTGTTGATATTGTTGATATTGTTGATATTGTTGATATTGTTGATATTGTTGATATTGTTGATATTATTGATATTGTTGATATTGTTGATGTTGCTGATGTTGCTAATGTTGTTTAAGTTTCTGATACCCTTTGGCTGGGTCGTGAGGTCTTCCTTCAATACTTGGCTTTTCTTTTTTTTTTTTTTTTTTTTTAAATACCCTTTGGCTGGGTTGTGAGGTCTTCCTTCAATACTTGGCTTTCTTTTATATACCCTTTGGCTGGGTTGTGAGGTCTTCCTTCAATACTTGGCTTTTCTTTTATATACCCTTTGGCTGGGTTGTGAGGTCTTCCTTCAATACTTGGCTTTCTTTTATATACCCTTTGGCTGGGTTGTGAGGTCTTCTATTTTTTATTTTTTATTATTTTTTTTTTTTTTATTTTGCGATTTACATTCGCGTTTTATTGATCAATAATTTTTTATTGCGATTTGCGTTCGCACTTTATTGATCAATATATATTTTTTCGCGTTTTTAAGGGATCATCGTAGATCCTACCGACTGCGCCAGTTTTAGTTGCCGTTTTTAAGTTTTTAAAAAAAAACAACTATTTTAATTTTTAAATTATTTATTATTATGAATACGGATTATAACTAATTAACTGAACTAAAGAATAGATTTTATAGAATTAATTCACAAACTAGATGTTTTCCCTATTTATAGGTTTTTCTAGTTTCTGGTTTGTGTGCATGTGATATGTGGTTTATGCGTGGGAACGCTGTTATTATGATGTGTCGATTGGACATTCGTCCAGACGACACATTTGCAAAATAAGCAGTTTTAGTAATTTCATCTTTTATACAAAGATGCATTTCATTGGAATGCGCGCCCACACATCTGTGCGATATGTTATTTTATTGAACAGAGTGCATTCCTTTTAGCAAATTCAAGGCTATGGGGACATTGCCACTTGGTTGTTTACACAAGTGTTGAACGTATTAAATGACCGTCGCATAATTTGTCACAATTTGCTTGCACATCAAAAATGCAAGACAATGATTGTTTGGTATGGTCGATCGGACAATGTACGCTATGCATATGTATATGTATGCAACTATGTTATATTACAGACGGTTCTACAGGCGATACTATAACATCTAATACATTGTAATCATTTCTCAAATAAACTGCAGATGTTATGGGCTTTACTCTAGATACGTTCCATGTACGTATAAAATGTTTTAATAGCCTGAAATCTTGAGTATTATATGGTTGATAGTATAAAGTTGCGTTGTGACAATCGGAAGCGTGTGTTATTGTGTAAAATAAAAATAAAAAAATAAGAAAATTTAATGTGATTTAGACCAAATCTCAAATACCTTCCACATCTACATACAAACGGTGGGCATGTAAGTGTCAGCTTTCAAGTCGAATTTTGCGATGAATATGGTTTTCTTTAAAATTGTGGATGTGTTATGCGACCACTCCCATTTTTGTCGAATCGATATATGGTATATATATAAGTATCGGTACCAAATTCCAAAGCTCAAATTTTATGACAGATAAATAGAATTTTGTTAGTAGTGGGCGTGGCCCTTTCCCACTTTCATTAGCAATGTGTGTGCAGAAACTAAAAATGTCTGAATAAAATTTTAGCTTAATACCTCAAAATTTAGAGATTATATATCAATGAGTCGAAGCGCTTGCAACGCCCCCAAAAAAAAGCATTAAAAACTTGGTATTGAAATGAAGCAAACTCGCCCAAACGACCCGCCCAAATACAAATTTAAAGTGGAGAAATATTTTAAATATGTTTTCCGTACTACTTATAACATTTGATTAAGAAATGATTAGAAGGTTGTGTTGCGTAGGTGGTGGGTATCCCTAATTCGGCTTAAGCCATAGTTAGTTACTTTATCTGTAACAATAATATAGATTAAATTTTATCAACTTTAGGGAGAGTCACAATGACACGACGCAATAATATGCGACAAATATTTCAAGCTTCGTAAAACATCTATGGGTAGGGACAAATAAGGCGCGCTATCGTTCAACATATATATTTTCTGCTTCTTTTCGTTGGCAATAACGCACACATATCATATTGTCTTTCGCAAAGATGCTCCGACATTCGGCTACTAACATAAATCTTATTGCATTTGAGGCAAATTGGTACAGACAACTAAACTAATGACACTACTCTCCTCCAATTTTTGTTCGAAAAATTTAGAATTGCAAATTCTAAAGACTTCCTTATCATAGAACCCTATGTGGTGGTCCATGTCCTCATTTTGTGTTCAAAATTAGCTTTTGTTCCAAATTTCATTGATTCATCTCAAAATGCAACGCGTAGCTTGGGTACAGACTTACATGCGCGAACATGGTTAAATCGAGGAAAAAATGATTTGACATTGATCAGTATGATAAGAGGGAGCCCTTAAGCCAATTAAAAGTTTAAACAATATACACGAACTAAATGAAATTATACACAATAGAGCATAACTATGCTGCGACAAGTCTAACAACTATTAAGGCCAGCCTGTTTTTTCAAATAATCGACACCTATTTCTACTTCTACTTCTCCCTCCTTCTTATATTAAAACTCTTTTTTTTTTTTTTCGTTTTATAGTTTTGTCAACTTTTCTTACGATGCATGCGGTGTTTTGATTATGATGCTATGATTATATTGTAGAATCGTGATTAGACTAAACAAACTGTGGCAGGTGTACTTCCTCTTAATTCATCATTGTATGAATCATTTGTAAATTTAATGAAATCTTGAATGAATTTTATGTGCGGTTCAAAAACTCGTTTTTATATCTCATACCTCGAGTAGACTCGTAGTTTGTATTGCGAAAGCGTATTCTAGTTATAGCGCACCTAAAAAATCTTTACATAAATACATACATACATTTCCACAGAATGAACTTAACCTGCCATGGTCATAAAACGCTTATGATTTAATTAAATATGCAAAGATGGGCATTTGTCCGGGTGTCATCATATTCGCACTAAGTGCAAATATACTCATTTACAGAACGTACAAGGGTACGTTCTGGTTGTGATTTTGTATTGTATTGAATAAAAATCGCGCCAATTTTTAATGCCCTCACAGCGCAGCTCAAATTACAACAAAACAAATGAATAACAAAGCAAGTAAGAAAACTAAATTTGGCTTAAACCAAATCTAAAATACCCTCCACATCTACATATAAACGGTGGGCGTGGCAGGTACATACAAATCGAGTTTTACGTTGAGTACGATTTTTTGTATAGTATGGGTTTGTTTGTTATCCGACCACGCCCATTTTTGGAACATCTACATGATTATACATGTATATGACAAATTCCAACTTTATAGCCCAATTTCTGTGACATATGAATAGATTTTATCGATTGTGGGCGTGGCTCTTGACCGATTTTGAATTATTGAAAGATCGACTTACGCTTAGGCCTACAAGTATATGCTCAATACCTTAAAATTTACGACCCAAACAGGCAGTAAAGTCTCTGACGTCCCCTTTTTTAGATAGAATGACAAACTCAGTACCCCCCATTTTATGTGGAGGAAATATCAACAAACTCGTGCTGCTAACTAAGTTGATATGTGAAATAGTGGGCAGACGATAACCTTCATTTAAGGGCAATCCCTACCTTGCACGTTACTTATTAGTAAGGTGGGTTATATTTGTGCAGTAACGTATTTGAAACTCTATACATAACTGGAACTATTTTGCTATTGTATATAATTAAATAAATGACTAGTGTTTATAAAATAATAATAAAAAAAAAAAAAAAAACAATAATTAAGAAGCTTAATAATACATTCATAGAGTTATTCACATATGAATCATTGAATAATTGTTTATTGAAAATTATTTTAATATTTTTCTGTAATTTCTGTGGTCGATTAAGAGGCATTTTCAATGCTGTACACATTAGTTGAAACTCAATCAGGAGGTTAATTAAAAATTGTAGTGCGAATGGAACAACAACAACAACAACAACAATATAAACATTTTCTTGAAATTTTTTTAAATACTAACAATTATCTTAATATGAACTGGATGCGGTTTTAATTCGCACATTACTGTACCATATAGCCCACCCCACAGTTGCTTCAGAATAGTAGTCGTTTGCTAGGCATACACACGTGTGTGATGCGGTATTTTAGAACAACAATGGCAAGAACAATAAATCAATTTGCACAACTGTTGCTTGCTGTTAATTATTTATTCTCCAGCACACATGCGCATATACCGTACACGCACACCCTTAAAGTTTATTAAAATTATTGTTGTTGCTTTTGCATTATTATTTTTTATTTTATTACAATTTCAATTCATTTCCCAAACAACCCAATCAAAACTGAAAATAGGTGCATTCTTGTTAGAATTTTTGAAAGCGTTAAAACTGGTTTTCGTTTGATAATAAAACAAAACTTAACTCACGCACACATTTTCATTTAGACAATGCATACTTAAATAAAACAAACGGTTACTGATTATGTACACACATTTTTGTTGTTATGAGATTACTGATGATAATGATGATGATGGATGTGTGTTTAGATTTGTATTGTGGTGCTCTGGCTGATTAGATTTTACGTTAGTTTCATTTAAGATTTCTGAGACAATTTTACGTTGCCGAAACCAAACAAATACTTATGTTTTTTCTTAATTATTTGTAACAACACACAGCTAAAGCACTATTTATCCGACAGCACGTGTACTCTCCTGCAGTCACAATTTTACACTGATTTTCTCTATTCTTTAACTACACTCGTTTGGCGTCTTTTTTGAATTTCAAGAAGAGCTTAATAAAACTTTACCAGGCGAAATGGAGGGAGAGATAAATTTACGTGGATACAATTTTGGGCTTTAAATAAGGAAAGCTCTTAAAGCTTAGCTCCATAATTTTACCTTGTTTAAATTATCCAACAATTTCCGTTAACTTCCAAATGCGGTGTTGCCGTTATATATTTTAGATAAAGATGATTGGCTGACCATTTCATATTTAAATGCCGACGTTCAGGACAAAACCACTCCTATGAATAATTTGAATAGGAGTGGCTATAGAAATGTAGGGCGTATATTAACCCTCTAGATGGATTCGACAATTTTCCATCTGGTAAACAAAGAATCATCATTGTATCCTTCACCACTTGTAGTACTCCTAAACAGCTAAAGAGATATCCGTCTCTTACTAAATCAGAATACTCATCCGTCCGTTCTTTGGCACGTGTTTTTAAGCATTAGATCGCGTTTTTGGGTTATTTTGATGAAATTTGGTAAAAGAATAAAATTATTTCAAAATGAAACGCTATTGAAAGTGAATTAAAACAGGCCTTTTAGAACCTGTTTCCACATTACCATTTACGCCCTATTATTTAGGCAAACTTTGTTTGGTGAAATTTTACCATTATTTCACAAAAGTTGATGAGGGAGAGTTGTTTTGCATGATAATTAACTGAACTGAACATGATTATGCCCTCTGTAGATTTTGTATTTCGTATCAACAAAGAACTGGAAGCGCGCCAAAAAGTTTTATTTTGAAAATTGTAGGCGTGTCTGTTATTCCACCTTAGAGGAATATTTGTACAAAATTTGAGTTCGAAACCTGTGAAAGTTCCAATAACGGGCGGACATGTTATAATATAGTCGGGTTTAGCTGCTGAAGTCGTAGAGTTTTCGAGGCTTCCCTCTTTTTCAAAAAGTAACTTTCATACGAAAATGCATCACAATAAGAAAGCAAACAACAAATCGATCTAAGAGCGATAATAAATCTTAAACTGGGTGGATAGCATACCGCTTCTAATGAATGAAATTTTAAACACAACTTTTTTCACATTTTGTATGCGTTTTACATTTAATTCTTCTGTCATATAAATTTTTAACAAGAAGAGTGAGAAACAGTCTTTTGTTACTTTCATATATACATACGTAAAATAAAAACAAATGAAGCTACTTACAAATACAAATTATTATTAATTATTATAATCGTTAATGAAAGTTAGAATTTAAGCTAATGCGATTGTTTTTTATACACTAAAACTTGCTCTTAAAAATATATACATATTGATGCTACACACGGCAACTCTGTTAATGTGTTGTGTGTGTATGGCGGGGAAAAATACTTTTCTGTTTCCGTGGCTTTATTTACTGCATTGTAATGTTGTTGTTGTTGTTGTTGTTGTTGTGGAAGTGGTGGATTTATTATCAAATACACGGTCGCGCATAATTAAACTTAGAGGCATTTTAGGCGCCAACAGAAACTCACATTCAGTTTCTAGTGGTTTAATAAAGGTGATATCGAATGTTAACAGTATCTAATAAGAATAAAGTTTAATTGAGGGGGAGTGTCACTAAATGAAGTTGAGTATTACATAAACAGTTACACGTACTTTGGCAAGTAGCAAAACAATCTCCATTTCTACGAATCGTTTTCCGGGACATGTACGTTTCCCTATACCGAACGGCACAACCAGGCTTGAGCTCTCAATATTTATACAAAAGTTACCATCCCGATCCAACCAACGTTCGGGATGAAAGTGCTGAGCCTTTGAGAAGTTGCTGTCTTTATGGCAGGCTACCATCGTTTGGCAGATAACAACGGTCTGTATGTAAGAAATTGATATTTAGACCAAAGGATTATGTGAAGAGATAATTGTAGAAAAATTTACCCCTGCTTTCAGGCTATAATCTGACAATTGCATATCTTCCTCTAAAATTCTAGCCACGCAAAATGCTGTCGGCCTTAGGCGATATGATTCTTGAATGCAGGCCTTAGTAAACATGGCTTTTGAAAACGCATCCTGCAATATAATACTATCCTGATAGTCAGTAAATTCTCTTACAATCTTCTCAACGGCCTCTTTATCACTGGTCACCGTACTTAAAACGAACAATAACGTATGCGCCAACTAAAGAGGGGAAGAATCACCATCAATATGAATTTCTTGAATGGTTAACATTTTATTACAATTCGGTACTAACCGTTTCTATGCCAGCTGCAATGAAATCAATTATAGCAGATTTTTTATCACGCAAATCCAAATCCTTCAAATCTAATATGTTCAAAAAGATGCTACGTAATGTATCATCATCGTCATCTAGGTGCACAGCTTCTTTGTTGGCTTCATTCTCAGCCAAAGTTTGTTCCATCATCTCCGAGATGACACTGTTTATGAACTAAGAAGTTATTTTCTAAATTTCTTAAGAGGTTTTTCATTTTTTCTTTCTGATTGAAGAGACTAACGAAAATTGGAGAACAATGAATGAAAACTTACTTGTAGATGACTTCTTCAGCTTTTGCAAATTTTCGATAAGTGTTCGTCGGTAAATACTTCCACAAATTGGATCCATAGTAAGAGTCGCGTTGTGAAATGAACAATTGCTTCACAGCTGCCGCTAATTGTTTAATTTTTTCCGGTTGCTCAGTGTCTGTAGCTAGAAATCCCATACGCCGTCCCAACATTAACAGGCAAACAGCCTCCAATCCCAGAAGATTGGCTAGATCTTCGAAATTATTCACTTCGTTTGTCTGTGGATTCCGCCGTTTTCTTACCAGATCCAAGAAATCATCACAAATGCAATTCAAGGCGGGTAAAAAGTTTTGTAAAACCCTCGGGGAGGTTATAGAGGCAGTTAAAGAGGAACGCAATTTTTGCCACGTAGGACCCTGTCTAATACAAAATCGATTAGTCAAAATTAATGCCGTCTGCTTTCTTCTTACTTACTCATTAACTATACCCGTACTGGCGTAACGATCCGGTCTTGACAGTCTGTACGCCACAACAATTTCCGTTGGAGGTCTGAGTGGATATTTACCAGGATATTTCAACACTTTCTCCAAGTCGTGTTTATTGAATAAATGCACTATCGGTATACCATTGGGTGACACTTCCAACACGATATCTCCGTATTTACGATTGAAATCTATGGACACATAAACACATGATTTTCTATTTTGTACATCATATATGAATATATGTATATGCCCTAAACCACTTGTGCTATGGATATGAAAGTTGTGCAGATGTTTTTTTATTGACTTGTTTGTTTGAAGAATAGATATATTTAGAACGCCTTCCTACATAATGTCCTATTTCGAAACCAGTCTTTATCTCAAAAGAAGTTTATAAATGTGGATCCGATCGCATCATCCGACCATTATATGGAAAAATTTTCTCATAGTATTTGTCAACGAAAAAACTCCCCCTTAGTGTAAAATTTTTGTGTTCTAAATTTGAACCGGTTCGGACAATTTACGTACCCTCCCTCCCCATAAAGAATTTTTTAATGACAACATTAAATGATCAGGCTTGACCGTAAAATGTTTACTCGCACTTTTTTGCTTACTTACCTTTGTATACTTCGTGCATTTTTGAGAGTTTGTATTTCCAAAAATATACCCATAAAACCCATTTGGTGCCTATTAGAGGCAATGGTTTAGGGCCCGGCATACTCCATAAACATTTCGGTTGTATTTCCCGGGCATGGTAACAATCACTTGTTGGCGGCGACACCAGCTGGGACACTTTTGCGTTTTGCAAAGTCTTGTGCATTATATTTGTAATGATTTTCGGTTTAATGTGTGTCTGGTAGAAATTCTTAATTGGTTTAATGTTCAAATATGTGAATAAAGTTATGGCGATGGCCAATAAAACCAACATGGATATTATCATAGTAGACCTGAAATGGAATAGAAAGTACGTTAAAATTTTAAGTAATTTTAAATCTATCAGAAGCTTAAACGAGAGATAGAATAATTTGTGCACCAACCTTACAAGGGGTGGCGCGAAAAAATGAAAAATACTAAATATTGAAAAAATTTATATAATGGGTGGAAAACTAAATCTTCAATACCCTCCACACACAAGACACATCGATGAATGGCAGTTATCCCATTATGTAACCTTTGTCGATTATCGATTTTTGTCGATTGTGGGTGTGGCTCTTGACCGATTTGGTCTATTGCAAGTGGCGATCTCCGTGCAGGAACTTGATATGTCTGTACGAAATTTCAGCTCAATATCTCAAAATTTCCGATCGCGAGAGTGCCAACAACAGACGGTCATAGGGACATAGATGCTGATTACAAGTATATATGCGTTGTAGGATTTCTGAATGTTGCAAATGGAATAATAAACGTTGTCCATTCACATCTTATGTGGAGGGTATGAAAAGCTATATATCGCCAAGCCCAAATTTTGGATACTACCATTGATGCACCAGTAAGGACTATATATGTGTTAATGTATGTATTTTCTTTATTTTATTAATAATACATAAAAAAATTAAAGAAATGATCCTTTTTCAGTTTTTATCATACTATGGGCGTGTCATTTACCCAATCGATTTTGCCCAATTTCAATACTAGCCTGTGTATGAAAACTACCAACACTCCGGCCAAATTAGGAAACAATATCTCAATTTTTGTGGCGAGGCCACCACAGTAACAGACGGATAGACAAACATATAGTTCGACTCTGCACTCAATGCTGATTCATAATTCATGTACTTTGTGGTACCTCCGACGCCTTCTTCTGGGCGTTCTAAACAAACAAATTAATATATACCCTCGCATACATATAATTGTGAGTATAAAAATGACTCACGCGTATTTATACTGTATTACCTACACAATGTGCATTCTACATAAATATACACATACAAAGTCACATAAAGCGCGCACCTTTAGGGTGTCAAACAACGTGTAACACAATTGTAAAGAGAAAGAGCACCAGCTCCCACTAACATTATCGGTTATTGACTTTTCATTTCTGTGGACGCGCGTTATATTGTGTTGTGCCTTCTTCGTTCAAACAAAAAACCTACAGCGTATATGTTTTTTTAGATGGCTCAGATTATGAAACGCCTTTGGCAACCCACATGACTAGGTCAACTGAGGTTTTTGTTATAAAACAAGATATCTGAGGCCCCTATTTTGGCAGACGATGCCTCATTGTGTGCTAGACTTTTTTAAAGTGGTGCGTATTATACAGTTTAAGAAAATCAAAAATTTCCAAAGGAAATAATTATTGTACAATATATGCTTGGGGTGCTGAATCTAAATAAACAATCCGTTATTCTCCATCGGGTTGCTACGGTCGTTTAAAAATCGTGTTTTAGGCCACAATACTTCTTTTCGAAATAGCATAACTCAAAACCCATACAAGATAGAAAAAAATAAGCCCTGGACATCATTTTTACTGAAGATGGTTATAATGTTTTTTTTTTTTGTCCTGAAAAGTTTTTGATAATCAGTTACTTTGTTTAACTTGACAATCAGGACAATACTCACGCCTGTTGCCTATTTTTGGCACATCGACAGATGGGATAATTATAAATATTATACCGAATTGTAACCATAACATAGCTCAATTCTTGTGGCAAACGAATGGCACATTTTTGCCGATACTATTGATCGATATTGCCCTAGTTAAATAACGATCTGAGTGCAAGAACTGTATAAAGCAACAGATACACAGACTGATTAAGAATATGTACATATATGGGTTTCGTAGGATTCCTGACGCCTCATTATAGGTGCTGAAAACTCTCTCTCTCAAAGGGTATACAAATACTTTGCATTTATTACAATTATTTCATTTTACTGTTTAATGAATAATAATACATGCGCTCGTATATTTATGATGAATGAATTGTGACGTGACGATTGGCAAGGTAATGTTGTTTTGTTAAGCATAAAGCGTGACAAAGCGATTTAGTTAAAACGCAAAAAAGGGGGAATTGAACTGAAACCGTTAATCTTGCGCTGCTAGATTTAACAAGTCATTCACACTTTTCGAGAAAGACATAGAGTGATTGAGAGAGAGAAAGAGAGAGAGATTGAGTAAGAGACGCAGCAGAGGCAGAAATGAAATCCGTTAATAAAATAAAAATAACACAACGTAAATACATATAATACTAACAACAACAACAACATTAATAATTAGCTTCATAAATTGGCGAATATATTATATGCATGAGTAGGCATTGTTTGTATGTGTGTGTGCATATTTATTTGTACCTGAAAGTGAACACTTTTCTCTTTCTCTGCTCTCATTCTTTATATTTTACGTTTATTGTTTTTATTATTGCTATTGAATATATTTTGAAAGTCATTGTCACAGTCACCGCAACCATCACCCCAACGTGCGTGTTGTTTTATTGTTATATACCGCTTTGTGTGTATACACATTTCAATAGAACGTTTGCAACGTCTATCAGCTGCATTCGGAAATTAAACTATTAATGGATGTTGTCAAGTAATTTTGTTTGTATTTATCACATTGTTTACTACGCCTAAAGCACAAGTTCGAGAAGCATGCGCAATAGTATTTCATAAAATCACTTCTAATAAGCATAGATGGTGGGTGTCCCAAATTTGGCCAAAGCCATATGTGAGCGACTTGTTTACCAGTGTTTTGTTATTATTACATACATTATACAATGCAGGCAAAAAGGAGAAAAATTAACGAAATTCTATAACGCGTAAGCAAGACTGTAGAATATTCTACACTGCGCTTAAAATAAAGTTAGCCAAGCACACCTTCTTTCCATTTGGCCTAAACCGTGTACGATGAATTCTTAGTGTAATTAATATCGTTAATGTTAATGCAAATAAACGACACTGAAACCACACTAATTTAACAATAAATGATGGTGGGGGGAAGGAGGAAAGAAAACAGGTGAACCCATAATCATTCATCCACATCCTCTACTTGAACGCGGTGTGTTTCCAATTAACTTGTGCATTAAGGTTCATTTTTGGTCATTTCTTTTTCCACATTTTTCTCGAATATTGTTATTTGTAAAGTGATGCAATATTTTTAATGACACAACCACTGAAGTGATCATTTGCGTCTGTATTGTGAATATCAACTCATTTCATTATAGAATTATCAGACATTGAACCTGAGATATGGCATTTTGCATGCCTTTCATGCCAGTCATGTTCAGTTATCGCGCTTATAAGTTAACCTAGAAATGCAGCGTTTCATTTGTTATAAATGTAACAAGAGAGTGCATTTAATAAGGTTCTCTCGTGCTCGAAATTTTAGTTCAAATTATGAAATTCATTGTAAATAGCCCTGACTGAAGAGTCAAGGCTTCTTATAAAAAATTGGTTATAAACTCTTTAGTTATACTCCTCTCCACGGAAATCTTTAGTAAAAGGCGAAAGATTTATTCGACAAACTGAAGAGAAGTTAGAGTGAATTCCAAACACTCAAACCTTTCATTAAATGCTATCACATGTACAAACCGATCGAGAATTATTTTACAGTACGTACAATGTATACAAAAATATTAATTGAATGCATCATTCATTCTATATAACACACACACATATTGAGTGGAGTACCTTTTTTAATACATATTATCTATAAGTGTGTATATAGTTCTTGCACATAGTGTGGTATTGAAATTAGACAAAATCTGTTTCTAGTTAAAATAGTGAATAACATGGGTTGAATAATTCATATAAAAAAATGCTTTAAGAGCACGCTTGTAATTACTAAGCATTAATGTTATATTAAAGATGTAAGGTGGGAGTCATTCAAGATCTGGTATAACTTCTTTACTTGATTTCGGTTCTTTCCTATACCTTCCAAGTGAGAAGGGTGATGTACCAGTTTGACATTCCGCTTGCTTTACCCAAAAGAAGACGTTAGAGACGCTACGAAGTATATATATAAACACATTAAAATAAAACCTTAGTCTATTTAACAATGTCCGTATGTCTGTTTCTGAAGCTTTAAAAGTTTTGAGCTGAAATTTGGTTTCTTTGAACATACAATTGAAGAAAATGTATAAATGTGTCATGTATTAATGTAGTCTTAGAAAAATATTACTTTCACTAAGACATCGCATCTTACTTGATTGCTTCCTCTTCAAAGTGTTATAAGCGTTCCTTCAAGCACAAGAGCTTACGGATCCCTGAAATGGAGTGACCGCATAAACAATTTTCATTTATTTATATAAACTGTCATTTATAGCTGGTGTAGGTAAAGAATTTTCATAAAAAGTTATCCGAGTTTGACTTTGAAAAAGCTACGAAATATTTCCACAAGATGATATTTAAAAAAAATTAATTTATAGTTCAAGAGCAAAAAAAATCAGACACTTAGTGTTCGGCACAGATATATCGCATCTGTACACGTAATTATGAATTAAATTTATTGATAACACATGATTGATGGTTGTCTGAAACTTGAATCCGGTAAAACGTATGTTAAGTGTGTACATTGTGTTTGTTTACATTTGTATGTTAACCCTCGCAGGGCTTGTAATACAATATTATTACATGTATAAATGCTGGCTAAAGCTTGCCTTGTCATCTCTTTGTCAGAGCCTGTAATGTATTCTCTCTCTCACTCTCTCTGTTTCTATATCACGTGCTTTCTCCATATCTGTCCGACTATAAGTAGTAAGTGGCGTTCAGTTTGTATTATTTATTGTTGATTTTTTCCTATTTATTCTTTACAACAGATTACAACACTTGCTGGTTAAGGCAGGTCAGAAATGTTGTAATTGAATAAATGTTTCTATGTGCGTGTGTGTGTGTATGTTTGTTTTAGTGCTTTTTTTTATTATTCCAACTGATAAGATTGGTAAAAATAGTTGGCACTCAGTACAACTATAGCGCATCACAGAATATTACGTATGTTAAGTTGTTTGAGTTGCGTTTTCATATGAAAATATACATAAATTTGCCTTATTGCGGAACTTTAGACCGCAGTTTGTGAAAGTACTGTTTAAGGAGATAGAACATTGTGTGGAATGCTCGAAGAGACATTTTACTTCTTCATGTAGCTCCCACGAATGTTACCATATATTGCTGGAAACAATTTTTGATGAAAACCTTTACTACGTGCTCCACTTAAGATGGCAGTATTCTAAGTTTGCTATTCAGTTTGCAACATCCAAAAGGTTCATAGTACATATCAAAATCTGCGCCGATTCTAGACATATTCGTTTATGTGACTGTGTGTCTGTCAGATATTCGCATTTTCGCATCAATATATACATATTCAGATATTGAGCCGAAATTTTGGTCATATATTTCTAGTTTTTACGGGCAAGTTGCTATAGGGCGAAATCGCTTTAAAGCCACGCCCACATTTAACAAAAATCTATCTAGCGGCCGCAAAAAATCACCTATGAAATTGACATTTTGTACAATGCGCCAACCCACCTAATGGGCGGCACCAAATGCATAGATGATACGCCCACAATTTATAAAACCCTTCTTGCGTAGAATCCAACTTGCAATTTGACACGCAATACATACACTGTCAGTGGGTGGAATCTTGCACCTGCCACGCACGCTAAATGAAGGCGAATAAAACTTTCTGATTAAAATTCAATAAAAGATCACTGAAACTACATGTCGCCCTGTCCTGGCCAATTCGTAAGTTGAGTGTCGCTCTCATGTTCAATGCTTTGCTTAATTGATTAACATAGATCTTGCCTTTTAAGCACTTTTTGTATTTCCAACCCACTGTGTTGCGCATTGTTTTTTGTACAACATTCTTTCACTTTTTTTATTCATATTATTTCCAACTATCATTTTCTAACTAACATTTACAGTAAAAGTTACATAATATGATGAAAGCTTGGGTAAGGCAAACAGAAAATGTTTTCAAATTAGAAAGACTTGTTTTTTTTCTAAAATCTCTTCTAATGCTGAATGCTTATAATGGTAGGAAACTGCCAACCATTAATGCGCAAGCCATAACAGACCAGACCAGACCACTTGGGCAAGAATAAATCCATCTTCATCTACTGTTTGAACTGGTGTTAACAAATTCACGAAAGTTGTTACGAGTGAGTGCATGAACATCAAATATAGTAATAGATAGAATGTTGTTAGAGCCGTTGTTGTAGTTGTACAGCAACTTACTGCTGCTGATGCTGCTATGGCTGCCTGGCTTTTTTATGCGATTAATATTTCTAACGATGATCACGAACAGCCGCAACATCCCGGTTCAGTGGATTTTTCTTTTTTCTTTTTTTTTTTTTTTTTTACAACACACGTTCTACCTTGAGTAGAGAAGTATATTTATTTTACCAAAATGTTTGTATTCAACAGAAAATATGTAAAAGAAAAACCAGCTTTACATATATGTTGTACTATATCGGCCTGAAAAATTGTTTCGATGTCAATGGATCTATATGTATTAATTCATGTAGAAGCATTCCCAAGGTCATAGATTCTTCAACGAATACATAGGAAACTGCATAGATCTCTAAAATGTTACTGATTGATTGTGACCATGTCGAAGGTCAATCATATTTCATGATGAGATTGGGCCCAAGTCAAATCCAATATAACGCACAGCAACT